>CM065426.1:51720647-52939273 GCA_033060865.1 Dorcus hopei | reverse complement strand
TTAAAATGGCAGATTTATCATTTAAAAATTTATGTTAGTTCTTACTTTCAGAATTTATTTTAGTTACTGTTTTGCATTTTATTTAATTATTCTGATAATTTATTTAAGTTATTATTTTAAATTTTATTTAGTTATTATTTTGAGAATTTATTTCAGTTACTGTTTAGCTACAGTTTAAAATTTTATCATTTCAGAATTTGTTTTAGTAATTAGAATATAGTTTTGTTTTCTTTTTTAATGTGTGGAAAATTGGAGACATACGGAGATTATATCATATCATAACTTGTTCATTAACTTGTTAAAATAACTTCTAACAAAGAACATTTAAAAAATATCAATCAGAGGAATGTCTATAAAAGGTCTTTTAGTTTTTCAAATATTGCCCACCCTCTGCATATCTTGAAGAGCCGCCACTGGGTGTCCCTTGTTTTCATCTTCGGTACTTTTTTTTGTTGTTTCCATATTTTTCTTCGTGGTATAAATTGCCACGTTAGTGTCCTGGTGTCTCTTGAAAATCCATCCGCACATTTTTTTCATCAACTCGATATCCACCCAGTTTACGTGATGTAGAGCTATCCACTCGTGGCTCTTTGTTTCTTCACTTAACTTAGTGATCTGTTCTATCAGATCTTTTTCTGTGCCATCGTAGTTTATCTTTAGAATTATTTTGTTCGTGTGCCACTCTTTACTTCCTGCTTTAATTTTTGTTTCTCTGGTGAAAATTTCAAAGGTTTCTTTACTATCCATAATCTCTGGAAATCTGTCTCTGCATATTCTCTGGATGCTAGCTGTCATTTCGATATCCGGTTCAACTATAACCACTTTTGTCACCACGTCTTTCGTGTTGGCTAGGTTTCCTTCATTTTTAAGTTTATTAGTGTATGTAAGTGTGTTTGTATATGTGTTGGTGTGTTTGCAATGAGCGATTTCACGTTTCGAGAATACGCAGATTATTTGAACACATGTTGTAAGGTAATTGCCGTTTTCGTAATTCGCCCGCTTTCGAATTTATTTCTACCTCATGTGACCAAGTTCAGTCTGATAGTTAGGCAAATAATTTGGCAGACCGGCGGAAGCACTAAGGGCTGGTATTTCAGTTCGTGGTTACATTTGCGGTTAAGTAATCACGATTAACTTTTAACCCAAATGTTAACCGAGCTTGTGTATTCCAGTCTCTGGTTTGCGGTTACAAATTTTTCGGTTAATTGAACATAAATTTCTTTGCGTTGGTATGATATCGGGTTATTTTAACCGCGATTAACGTTTAACCACGTACTGAAATACCACTAACCAAGCAATCGAAAGGTAACCGAAAATATTTCTGGTTAACCACGAACCGAAATACCGGCCCTAATTCTAGTTACTAATTTTCCCAATTTATTAATTGTACCGATTTTAATCAACTATTCAATTACTTAGTTGTGTACATCAAATTATGTACACGTTGGATACAGGAATAAATAAAATCCCGTTGCAAGCGTTAATTATTATCGTACATTATTAAGACTCGGCAAATTTGATGTAATTACGGTTTGCATAAATGTTAGTGCGACGAAAACGCACGCTTCTTTCAAAGTAACACGTCTTGCGGTCAAGGGCAAACTTAAAAGCCTCTCATACATTTTTTCGTTTACGATACTTATTTATTGTCTTCTTGCAGCCGCGTGCCATTCATAAACAATTTAAATCGCTCGTCTTGTTTCACTACGGTATTTATAAAAACATTGACTCAAAATAATGCAAATTTCAAGTTGCTCCGATTGCAAAATTGTATTAAAAGATTTTGTTCCAAATAATGTCAGAAACGTTTCCCCGAAGTTTGGGTCATCATCACTGAAACACCCTGTATTTTCTTTAAGTAACATAAAGGATTTAAATTTAATTATTGAAATTTAAACAATACCCAAACATACGCGCAGACCGCGCAAATAAAAAAAAATACCGTACGCTAGGGATCCCACACGCTCGTTTACAGACAGGAGAAGCAGGCTTTTACAAAATAAGCAATTAAAATTACGGTAGCAAACTGTAAACAAATAAACAACTTATTTAAAGACCCCGGAGCAAACCGGCATTAAATCAACAAAATCGCTCGCCACTGTATATGCGGCGACCGCACAAATAAAACGAATATCAAAAACACGCAGAACACCACACAGAAGGGGCGAGTGGCAACGCAAGAACGTGACCACGAGCGTAGTGAATAGCGCTCAAAAGAAAAATTCAAGGGTGTAGGATACTGTGAATTGTAGGATACTGTGTTCAAGCCCTTCAGCTCTCCTCTGACCTTCAACGTCTTGGGGGGGAAGATTGTAGGTCCCCGCGTCCTCGTGACGCCGCAACAGGTTTCTCTCCGCCGGGAAACGGTAAGACGCGTCCGAAGTCAAACAGCGAAGGCCCAAAAGAAAAAGAGATCGTTTCCGGTGTTCCAGAAACTTCTTCACGATAGCATGAACGCTCAAAACGGGGAGGGGGGACTACCCGCTACGTTAACTAAACAGAGACAAACAAATTAAAAACAACCGAGATGAAAGAAAATGAAATTAAATGGTTTACCTCGGCCTAAACACGCCGGGTGTTTTACGGTGATAGAAGCATGGAGCACGCGTTGATCCAACCAGATTCGTCAAAAAAAGACGTCGGAGAACAAAGTCGAAAACGTTTCCAAAACCGCAGCTTTTTGAGTAAATCCAACAAATTCCCAACTGGGCGCGGTATCATCGAGATTCTCAAAACCAAAGACCGCGGAAATACTCGAGGGATCAACGATGAAACATACACGCGAAACCAAAAATGTCGATCGGGTCACAGCCTACAAACGCAAGTGCAAAAATCTTATTGCCCCGGTCCGCTCCCAGAATTCCTTGAGCTTCCAGCCTTAAACTAAGTACAAACCATCGACTCCGCGCGAAATTCAAAACCAGTACGGGAAGGAGTGAAATTGACCGTAACAATTCTTTCCGAAAATAATTTTATTTGGCGATTCAATTTCATGTAATATGGCGTATTCATTAACTCTAATAAAGCTAGATAGGAATCTCTTTTACAGTATTAGACTTTTTTAATAGTCCGGTTAGTGGTCTGAATTTGTCTCTCAACCATGCCATTACTTTGCGGGTACCGCGGGCTGGAAGTAACATGTTTGAAATTCCACGCTTTCTCGAACAATTTAAACTCTTCAATTGAACTGGGGACCATTATCTGATCTAATTATATTGGGTATGCCCCACCTAACGAAGCAAGATTTTAGTGCTTTTATGGACGAATTAGCCGTTTTGTCTTTAAGACTAATGACATCTACGTATTTTGAGAAATAATCAGTTACTAACAAATACGTTTTACCTATTAGCTTGTAAAGATCAGCCTCAACTGTTTCCCAGGGTTTATTAGGAATTTGACTAGGTTGAAGCATTTCTTTTGTATTCTTTTGTTGAAATTTTAAACATGTTTTACAAGATTTGATGGTTTCTTCAATTTATTTAGACATACCAGGCCAAAACACTAGTTCACGTGCCCTACATTTGATTTTTTCTACACCTAAGTGATTGAAATGTAACTTTCCAATTGTTTCTTAATTGTTTGGGTACTAAAACACAATTGCCTTTAAATAGTAAACAAAATAAAATTCATATTCATAAATATCGTTATCAGGAATTTTTTTAATATCACTTGGCCAACTTACTTTGATTAATTTCAAAACTGTTTGTAACTCAGTATCGTTAGCAGTTTATTTTATAAATTCTTCTTTTCCACAGTCACTCATATTGCTTGTCATTTTGATATCTAATATGTATAACTTAGGATCTATGTCATCTTCGCATTCTTTCAAATGTGCTCTTGAAAGTGCATTTGCTAGCAACAGATCTTTCCCAGGTTTATACAAGACTTAGAAGTAAAAAGGCTGTAATCGCATCCTCATTTTTTGTAACCCGATTGGTATCTCGGTCATAGTTTTTTTCAGAATGGGGACGGTTTGTGGTTTCGATATTAAATGTTTGACCTAAAACATATTGTCTGAACTTCTCACATCCAAAAACTATGGCGTCAAGTTCTTTTTCTATTTGAGCCCATGCCTTCTGTCTAGGTTTAAATGCTTTGTACGCATAAGCGACTGGTAAATTATTTTGGAGTAACACTGCTCCCACTCCTGAATTGCCAGCATCCACGCTATTAGTATTTTCTTTGTTTATATCATAGAATTGCAATACGAGATTTTCACTTAACAATGTGTTTATTTTCGTGAACGCTACCTCGTGGCTGTCATTCCAAATGAATTAAACATCTTTCTTAATGAGCAATCGTAGTGCAGTTGTAATGTTAGCTAGATCAGGTAAAAACTTTGACACATAAGTTACCATACCGAGTAATCTTTCAACTCCCTTGGTATCCTGAGGTCTTTCCACAGCAGTAATCGCTAATAATTTGTCAGTATCTACCTGTATACTCTCTGCACTGAAAATATGGTCCAAAAATTTTACCTTTTTCAAAGCAAATTTACATTTTTCCTTGTTAAATTTTATGCCACTATTTTTGGCTCTCTCAAAAACTTGTTTTAATGTAGCTTCATGCTTTTCTTTATTTTTGGCTCATATTATATATATTATATATATATATGTCATCAATGTATACTTCAACATTTGTTATGTCTTCAAAAATGTTAGCATATAATTTGTGAAACACTTCAGGTGCTGTTTTTATTCCACAAGGCATTCGTAAGAAACGATATCGTCCAAATGGTGTTTGGAAAGTTGTCATCAATGAACTTTTCTCTGTTAATTCTATTTGCCAGAAGGCCTTGGAGGCGTCGAGTATGCTAAGTACCTTTGCATTTGCCATTTTGGCTCCAATTTCATCAAACGTTGAAAATTTATAATGTTCTCTTAGCAAAGCGGCATTCAAATTTTTTGGGTCTAATGAAATTCGAAGCTTTTTATTAACCTTCCTAACAATTACTACAGGGTTAACAAATTTAGTTCAACCTTCGACTTGTTTAATAATACCATTTTGTTCCATAGCCTATATTTCTGCTTTTGCTTTGTAAGCGTCTAATAATTTGAATGGAATCTTGCTACAAGGTTCACATTTGCCTACATAATTTGACTTTAATTTAAAATCATGCAACTCTGAAAATTTCCCTATCCCTTTGAATATCTCAGTATAACTATCCAAAAGCGACCAAACTGTAGTATCATTGCGCATTATTTTGTCAATTCTTTTGATTAGACCTAGTTTTTCAATTGTTTTCAAATCAAGTACCGGGATAGCATCATTGCAATTGACTACATAAAATTCTAAATTGCTACTTTTATTTTTTACTTCACAGTTTATTCTAATCAAACCTGACATAGGTATATCTGTGCCGTTATACATAGTTAGTCGATTTAATTGAAGATTGTTCAGGACGTACCCTAAAACCAAAAATTTACCAGAATCTTTAAATATAACAGTTTCATTCCAACAATTGTTTGGTTTATTCTTTACATCAATATTACCTAACGTATAAACCGAATCACTGTTCTCACTGTTTACAGTATTTATGTTTTTATGGCTCCTACATACCTTAGCAAAATGGTTAGGTTTTTGACATGTGTCAGAGATTTATTGGGATCGCGAGGTGTAAAAGAAATGAAACACACACATTCTAATTGTCGGGTTTAATAAAATATAATACACTAATAAACGGTTAATAAAAATGAATGCATGCTTGCGGCTACCAGTGTTGCCGTCCAACTCTGTCGTTTGTGTGTCTTGTATTGGAGGGGTAGTAGTGACGCACTCTGGGGGTGGAACTTTGGAGAACGCGCGTAAATTATGATATCCTAACACTCTCCCTTGATTGAGTGATAGATCGACCCTCCCTAGATAAAATACCAAGTCCTTGACAGCAATATACGTGTTGTAGCCGGCGTAGTCCGTTGGTGAGTATGTCTGCAAACATAAAGTTAGTGGGAATATGGGATAATGTGATCGGGTAATTCCGCAAGGCTTGTCTGATGAAGTGTGTCTATGTGTTTCGTCCTAGAGTGGAAGAGAGGATTGTCTGATAACTTGATGGCACCGAGGTTGTCGTTGTGTAACTCGACGCTCGCGGTTGAATTGAAGCCTAATTCCTTCAGGAAGCCAATGAGGTAGATTGCCTCTTTCGCTGCAGTTGATAATCCCATGTACTCCGCTTCGGTCGTCGAAAGAGCTACAGTTCGTTGCTTGTTAATCGCAGCGCCACACCAAATAAATGCAAATCCTGTAAAAGATATTCTGTCTTTTGAGCAGTTGGCCCAAACGGCGTCGACAAGACCTTTGAGATTTTCGTTGTCAGGAGTGAGAACCATGTTCGATAGTTCCTTAGAAATATCTCAGGATACATTTGGCAGCTCTCCTATGAATCTCAGAGTGATGCTCGTTGAACTGACTTAGCACGCTCATGCCGTGACAGATATCGGGACGAGTTCCGATGGCGAGGTACTTTAAGGCACCTATAAGTTCTCGGTAAGGGCGGTTAAAATTCTTGTCTTTGACATCTTCGACAAAATTGTTTGGATTAATACCAGAAGCCATGGGAGTTGAAACGGGTTTACAGTCGTTTATATTAAAACGCTGTAAAATTTCTCGAGTGTAACCTGATTGAGATAAGTGAAGACTCTCCATGGTTCGGTTTATTTCTATTCCTAAGCAATACCTTCCCCTGGGACCCTGATCTTAAAATGTTGAGTCAATTTATTTTTTATTTGCTTTTCTCTGCAAGAGTCCTTGAACGCGATGAGCAAGTCGTCGACGTAAACCAATATGAACGTGCTTTTATTCTCATCCACGTAGATGCAAGGGTCAGCATTTGTGGGTAAAAATCCCATACTTTGAAGTACGCTTGCCAATTTGGAGTGCCATTGGCGTCCAGCTTGCCGCAATCCAATCCTTCTTTAATTTGCAAACATCATTACCTGTGCGAAGTTTCAGTAACATGTCTCGGGCTTTTTCACAAAGGTTGTGATCTTTTTCCTCGTGAACAATCCTTTTAAGCATCTCCTTTAGTAAATAGGGTTTTTCAATGTATATCTCCTTGTCGATATCCCCTTATAAATATCGAGTTGAGAGACCTTGAGGTCAAACTTGCCTGCTAGAGCCATCTAAAGTCTAAATGAACTTAATCTCGCCACTAGAGAGAACGAATTGTAGAAGTCGATACCAGGAGTTTGAGCAAATTCTTTTGCCACAAATAGCGTCTTCCGGCGTTCTAGGGAACCGTCTTTGTCGAACTTGTTTCGTAATACCATTCTGGAACCGATATTTTTCTTTCCTTCAGGTTTATGGGCAATGTCCCAAACGTCATTTTCTATAAGACTTCTTATTTTCAGGTATATCGCCTCTTCTCATTCTTCCTTATCTTGTCCGGCAATTGAGATTGCGAAAGGAATTTCTGATGACAACATAGCGGTTTCTGTGTCGTGCCGATTTAATCCTTGATCTTGGTCTTCCATTTGTGATTCATTGATGGGAGGATGTGTGTCTATGTTCCGCGAGTTGTCGTCAACAGCGTCTTGTGAGTCAAAATTTCTGCGTAATTCATTGAATAGCTTCTTAGGTCTACCGCGTTGTCCGATGAAAACCTTTCGAGGTCGACCAGGGCCTCGTTTCGTTAAAGTGATTTTATGATCGTGAGAGACTGACTCTGTTCTTATTCTTGATGTCTGAGGTACTTCCTCCTTGTAGCCACTGGTATTCGGAGAGTTTCACTGATTGGATGGATATTGATCCGCTTGAATAGGTTCTTCCTTTAACCTGTCCTTTTCATAGTTTTGAATTTTCTGGTCGAAATAATAGTCTTCGTCATATACAGCTAGAAGTTTCGATCTGCCATTGATCGTGTTTGTAATTGCATTGTTTTCAAAATATTTTGTATGTTCAAACGATTCTACGAATTTGACATCTAGGGTTATTCTAATTTTTTGTTCGCTGGGCATCCAGATTCTATACGCTTTGGATGTTTCTGAGTAACCGACGAATATTCCTTGGTGGCTCTTGGATCGAATTTGCCTTTTCCTGGACTCTTGTTCAATGCATAAGCCTTGCAACCGAAGCTTCGGAAGTGATTAAAGTTTAGTCGTCGTCCTGTCCACTTCTCGAATGGCGTTCCTTTGTCCAAGCTTTTCGTAAACCATCTGTTTTTGATGTAATTAGCAATAGAAATTGCCTCAGCCCAAAAGGATGAAGGTAGGCCAGACTCCAATAATAACAATGTACTGTTTCCACCAGTGTCCTGTTCTTGCGCTCAGCTGTTCCGTTCTGTTGTGGTGTATAAGCAGTTGTCAGACGTCTTTGTATGCCAACATTTTTGAGAATTTCAACCATCTGAGCATTGCAGTATTCTTTACCATTGTTTGATTGCAACGCTTTGATTTTGCGACCAGTCTGATTTTCAGCGAAATTTTTATATTCGATGAATTTGCTTGCGACTTCATCCTTGCTTCGAAGGAAATATACTTGGCACCAGCGAGTATGGTCGTCGATGAAGGTAAGAAGATAGCGAGCTCCTCCTTTGGAGTTGATGCGCATGGGTCCGCAAACATCGGAGTGGATGATGCCCAAAGGAATTGAAGATCTATTCGTGTTGGTTGAAAACGGCAGTTGTGTCGATTTTCCAGAAAGACAAATTCCACACGACGAAAAAATACGATCGCTTTACCCTATTGTACCGTTGATGTATCCTTTTCTGAAAAGTGATACGACATCGCTCATATTCAAGTGACCAAGCCTTTGGTGTCACTTTTCAGCGAAGTTTTGATCACACTTGGTGGTTAGGTTGGGTCCTTGAAATTCTTGCCTTAGATAGAAGAGGTCTGCATCACGACCTGCTTTGAATCGGATCTTGCCGTGGTCGTGGTCGGCTCCATTTTTTGTAAATATGACAGTACTGTTTTTGTCGACCAATTTGGCGATGGACAAAAGGTTTGTCCGAAGATCTGGGACGAAAAGAGTGCGTCTTCTAATTTAATCGTTTTTTGACATTTTACCTGTGGACGCGGATATTCTTACGTCCCCTTTCGCTTCGCTTGAGTATTTGTAAATAGGGATTTATCATTACAAAAATGTAATGATGCTCCGCTGTCGAACACCCATTGCATACTGTTTTAGATTGGATGTTGACTCATGCTCGGAAGTTCGTCCGCGTGATTCTGTCGTGCTCACTTAGTGAAATCAATCATTTCATGAAATGGATATCCACTTCATGAAACGCATCCGCTTACTGTAATATCATTGGTATTCACTATCAGCACAAAGTATTTTGTCCTTTTCATGAAACGGAGCAACTTGTTGTGCTCTTCGTGAAATTAATTACAATTTCATCAAGTGGATGGGCGATTTCGCTCTTTTTATGCAATGGACACAGGCGATTCTACATAAACTGTGCATTTCATGAAATGAATAAAATATCATCAAAAACATGACAGAGCCGGCAGGAGCAATGTTGTTCAATCAAAAACAATTTATAATAAGCTAAATACTTACTATGAAACAAAACCAGGAAAAAGAGTTTTTACGAAACAGTAGCAGCAAGTTTTAATAAAAGCTGCTAAAATAAAAGAGTAAGTACAATCGCTAAAAGTGAGGTTATTATAAAAAATAATTAAAGGCATTTTTTGTGACACAAAACGTTTTGATACGTTTCAAAGCAATATTTTGAGGTATTGAGTGGATGCCGCTTTTCTTGTGTCCAAAGAAGCACACCGGGACAAATTAAACGTTGTTTATTTGTAAGAAAAAGACAATATTACAATAACAATCTTCAGCATACGGACAGACGTTTTTTGTGTAACTATTTACATATAAACAACAAAAACACTATAACACATACTAGATGAGCGCGCAAATCTTCAATGTTCGACATTCCCATCGATTAAGCGCTCTCTATATTTTAATAACTAAGCCCATTTTTGCAAAATGTTTCTTGAAAGTTTCTTTAGGTAACGGTTTAGTAAGTATATCAGCTACTTGTTCACTGGGTTAATATAGAAAAAATATTGATCTCATTGTTTCTATATTTTCTCTGATGAAATGGAATCGAACGTCGATATGTTTCGTCCGCTTGTGGAATTCCGGATTTTGATTAACCTAATAGTACTTTGATTATCTATGAATATAGTGGTTGGTGAAATACATGGATGTTCTATATCCAGCAGTAATTGACGCAGCCATATGGCTTCTTTAGTTGACATACTTGCAGCAACATATTCCGCTTCTGTGGTACTTAGACAAACCATGCGTTGCCTTCCTGTGCTGTCCATGTTACAGCACCACCGGAAAGTGTAAACATACCCAGTCATGGATCGCCGCGTATCTACGTCTCCTGCAAAATCTGCATCGGTATATCCATAAAGTGTCAAACCGTTTTCTGCACGAGTGTACATGATTCCAACATTTGCAGTTCCAATTAAATATCTAAAGATTTTCTTCACAGCTTTCCAATGTTCGTCATTATGTTTTTGATAAAAGCGACTAACCATGCTTACTGCGTACGCTATATCTGGACGTGTAACCATAGCTAAAAATATCAGAGAACCTACGGCCTCCCTATAAGGAACAGAATGAAGATTTGAACTGCTATCTGGAACAGAGCTTAGATTAACGTGAACATCACGCAGGAATAACATTTGAATTTGCTTCATTCATTTCAAAAAAGTGATAAAACGTTCTCGATATATAATTGTTGATGAATTAAAATGCTGTGTTTATCACGATCACGAATAAGTTGCATGCCTACAGAAGCAGCTTGCATCGCCAATTGTAATTTCAAAATTTTGGCTAAAGTTGATATAATCATATCGAGAGCATTTTTGTTGTGCTGAAAATTAATCCATCGTCAACATACAATGCAATGTAAAAATCTTACAGTCATTGAAATTTGCACAATAAACACACGTATCTGCTTGACTGCGTTTGAAACCGTAACTTTCAAGAAACTATTTAACTTATGATTCCAACATCGAGATGATTGTTTTAAGCCGTACAACGGTTTGTTCAATTTGCACACTTGATCCGTATCACTGACGTTTCAACCCTTTAGGAATTTTCATGTAAATGCTTTCATCGAGGTCGCCTTGAAGAAATGCAGTCTTCACATCAAATTGACCAATTTCGAGATCTTCTTCGGCTGCGATAACAGAAGTACACGCAAGGAGTCATATCGGACGACTGGTGAAAAAGATTTCATCATAATCCTTTCCAGGCTCTTGTAAGAAACCTTTGGCACAGAGACGGGCTTTATATCGAGGTGAATCACCCTGTGTCAGCTTCTTCTTCTTGAATACCCATTTACTACCTATAGGTTGTCGATCTGGTGGCAAGGAAGTCAGTGTCAAGTTTTGTTTTTGGCGTGTGCAACAAGTTCTTCGAGATGGCTTCTTTCCACTTATCTGCATCATCGCTGGAGATGGCTTCTTCGAAATTTTGAGGTTCATGAATTTCGGCAAGATTAAGTTCTAATCGTTGGGGCTTCTTTAACTTATGTCTATCTCGGAGTCTTGAAGTAATACTATCTTGCGAGACAGAGTTTTCAGAATTTGCTTGATCAACATAATCATCTTGGGGTCCGATACCATCAGATGGTACGGGATGATCATTATTGTCTTTAGTGTCTTGATCAGCATCTGCATCTTCTCTAAAATGAATCCCATCGTCTTCACCACATTGGTTGCTTGAATGATTTTCATTACCGTTTTCATTTTCATCGAAAGTGACATTTCTTGATATTGAAATGCTGCCAGTCTTTAAATCAAGCAATCTGTAATTTGTTGAGTCTCCTTGATACCCAACAAGTATTAATTTCTTTGATTTGGATCCCACTTCTTACGTAAGCTTTTGGGAATATTCATGTATGCTGAGCATCCAAAAATTCTTACATGTGATAATTGTGGTTTTCCTTTTTGTCCATTTTTCATAAGGTGTAGATCCTGTAGTCTGAGATGTTGGAGTACGGTTTAAGATGTAAACGGCAGTGTTTACAGCTTCTGCCCACAGACGTGTTGGAAGATTTTCGCAAAGAGCATAGATCTGGCGCTTTCCACAATTGTTCTCATATCTCTTTCCGCACGGCCGTTTTGCTCAGGGAGTATAAGGCGCTGTCGTTTCATACTGAATGCCTCGTTCTGTTAAATGATGACGTAGCCGCTGATTGCAGAATTCTGTACCGTTGTCTGTCTTCAAAACCTTGATGGGACGACCAAATTTATTTTCAACGAGTTTTTCGATTCTTTGTATTTCTCAGATGCGTCACTTTTGTGTTTTATGAAATATACGTATCGGAATCCAGTGTTATGGTCTTTAAATGAGATAAAGAAACGTGCACCACCCACAGAAGTCTCTGACATAGGTCCGCAAGGTCGCTGTGTATAAACTCACCGGGTTCGAAGTGTCTTCGATTTTGAATTTCCTTGAATGACAATCGATGCGATTTTCCGTACTGACACGCTTCACAGAAGAATTGCTCTTCGTTCGAAAATTTAATGTCTTCTACGAGATTTAGCTTTACCATGTCACGAAGATATTTACAATTGACATGACCAAGACGATTGTGCCACAGCTTCAATGAATTTTGACTTGCTATGTTTGCTTCTTGTCTTGTTACCACTCTCAGGAACATTCGAAACAACTGGTTGCTGTTTCATGCCTTGAGCAACTAGAGTTGTATTGTCGAAAATCTCTACCACATTGTTTGTAAAACGACATCAAAATTCTTTTCTGTGCAAGTTCCCACCGAAAATAGATTTTGCGTAATTCAGGAACGAACAGGACATTTTGAAGTTTAGCAGGATACCATTCGCCATTGATTTTTTCTCTACTAAAATTGTACCTCGCCTTTTTACTTCACAAGAAGTATTATCGCCTAAAGCAATAAATTCTCCGGAACGTGGCGTAAAATCTTGAAACCAGTCGCGACGAAATGTCATGTGCTTTGAGCACCACTATCTGTCAACCAAACATCCTTGGGGTCCATCTGCAGAAAATCTTGATTACCAGAATTCGCCATGAAAGCAGATAAATTGGCAGAATTTTCTTTGTCTTTGCTTTCGCTATTCCGTTTTCTCTTACGGCAATATTTCAAAAATGTGACCCTTCTTATGACAGTAATGACATTCCACAGCTTTCTTTGGAGTAAATATTCTTCTTTCAGGGAAGGCTGAAGACCGCTATGAGGATCATGGACTGAGATCCATTGAAACTGACTGTAGCGAGTGCATTGGTTGCATCGTCCATCGTAGTGAGTCGATTTTGTTCTTTTATAATGCGTTGTGTAAAATTTTATAATTTCTGATTTGAAGTGTAAATAATATACCAGGCAGTCACAAAAACGTTATATTTTGATGGCAAACTTCCCACGATCATTTCCATAACAGTGACGTTTGAAAGTTCTTCACCGATATCTCTCAATCTACGAGCCATATTTTCCACCTTTGTTATATGCTGCATAACTGAATCATTTGACATCATATGATATTCATGGAACTTTGTCAATAAAAATAGTTTGTTTGACTCGCTTTTTTGTTCATGCATCAAGCTCAACCTATTCCACATGTCAAGTGCTGTATCGCATGTGAGTAAATATTCCAGCTGTGAAGGTTCAGTGTGGAGGATATCAGGTACATAGCTTTGGCATTTCGTTTTTATCCAAGCTGTCTTGACATCTGTTGACGCATCCTTTTGGCTTCTCCTCAATACCGCTGACGACACCGAGAAGATCATTCGCGACGGTGCTGCTTTAACGAAACTTCCATAATTGAAAGTTTGTTCCATCAAACTTAGTAACGTTTCTCAAGTCCATATGGTCACTCATGATTGCGAGATTTCAGAAGAATCCAAATTGTCTTTATTTGTGCACTTTAGTAACACGCAAGAAACTACCAATGTAAAAGCGACGCTAGCTCTGGGCCCATAACCTTTTGAGGTATTGAGTGGATGCCGCTTTTCTTGTGTCCAAAGAAGCACACCGGGACAAATTAAACGTTGTTTATTTGTAAGAAAAAGACAATATTACAATAACAATCTTCAGCATACGGACAGACGTTTTTTGTGTAACTATTTACATATAAACAACAAAAACACTATAACACATACTAGATGAGCGCGCAAATCTTCAATGTTCGACACAATATATTTTACATCACACACTTTTTCAAAATAATTTAAGCTGGTTTGAACTGTGCTCAGAACGGTTTGAAACTAGTTCGTAAATTTATGGAGAGGTAAACCCACGGTACAAAAAATACAAGGTAAGGCATTGCGCAGGCGTGACGTTATACTATAAGTAAATGTGGAGCAAATGCGACCATTATTTTCGAAATGTGGTGTGGAGATTTTACTATCAGCGTGACATATCAACGGGTGCAAAGAAAAGTAAACGATTTTTTTTTTCACTATTGTATGTCTGATTTTGATTTGCGAATGTCTCATGACTAATGTTACTTGATTATCACTTATGTACAGTCGTGTTCAAAAAAGTGTTGCACAGAATTTGTACTGCGTAAACTTGTATGTGCATTTATGAATTCAAAAAATTGTTGTACAAGTTGTTTTGTTACATATACGGTTTCTGGCATATAATAATATTATTATGGCAATAATAATATTATTGAACACAAAAATGTCAAAAATAGAAAACTAATTGCCGCTCAAAAGCAAAGATATTTAAAACGTAGCTGTACAACACCTTTTTGAATACATCTATATATTTGTCAAAAAATATACTGAAACTGGTTTTACAAAACTAGAATAACGCAAAATTTGCTTAGGAGTCGTATACTTTTATTTGCACCTGATGGTACCTTGAGATTGTTTATCATGGGGTAAACCGACTAATTATTTTTAGGTTTCCAAATGAACAATTTCAATATTACAGTGGCCAAAGAAATGATTGGAGATATTAAAAAAGTATGATTTATTTATTTTTTCTTCAAGAAATAAAAATAATTGAAAGTGTTCAAAGAATTTTTAAATTTGTTAAATACGCAAAATAAATGATCTCCCCAAAAGACAGTACACTTTTAATGGATACTCGTTAGCGGTTTTCTGTATTTTCATGCTATATGAAATATGTAATGACATCACAGTTTAAAATAGCTCAAACCAATGAACCAACCGTGTTCAAAACGTATCACAAAGTATACCTAACATTGCCAAAAGGACAATTCAGAAACCTTTCTCCGATTTTGATTTTTCCCTGCCGGTTCTGTTATGTTTTTGACGATCTCTTATTCATTTCATGAAATGCACAGTTTATGTAGAATCGCCTGTGACCATTACATGAAAAGAGCGAAATCGCCCATCCACTTGATGAAATTGTAATTAATTTCACGAAGAGCACAAAAAGTTGCTCCGTTTCATGAAAAAGACAAAATACTTTGTGCTGATAGTGAATACAAATGATATTACAGTAAGCGGATGCGTTTCATGAAGTGGATATCCGTTTCATGAAATGGTCGATTTCACTAAGTGAGCACGACAATTCGCTTTTTGGTTTTCAGCTTTTTTCTTTTTTCGACATTCATTTATTTTGTGTCCCGGTATGCCGCAAAAGTGGACATTTGATTTTGAAACTAATTCCCGTTAGTTTTATTTTCATTTTGTTTATTTTAGTTTGATAAACGTGAACCGTATTGCAAGTCTTTTTGCGAGTAAAGCGCCAGAGCTATTATTTTCAACGCTTTTTTGCTTTCTAACATCGCTCTTTTCTATAATTTTAAGGCTTGGTTCTCATGAAGCGCGTCAGACGCGCACTTAACGCGCGTTCTGTAATTTGTAGGCCGTTCACATGAGAGGCGCTAGACGCGCGGTTAGCTCGCGTTTTATGATTAGTCTCTGTATACATGACTGCAGTTATAAGCTGTGATTTTCGCGCGCTAGGTGTAGAATCCAATAGTTATTCATCAAGAATGGATGTTGAAGACGCTATTTGTTTGTGGATTGCGTACAGAAAAATGAGACGTCAGCGTCTTAGAATGAGTTCTTCCCAAGCCCTCCTTTTCGCAACCTCGTTGGAATAATCTTTTAAATTCATGTCCCAAATCGCAGGTCTGTTTTCAATTTGATCAATAAATAAATCGGTTTTCAATTTGATCAATAAATAAATTCTTCACCTTCCATAGCTAATATGAAATTGAAATGTACAGCACCGAAGAAATTCACAGAACGTAGCAAAAGACGCGCTCCTGTGAACAGACAATGGGCATATCTCATATCTAAAAGCGCGCATCAACGCCGGTCCACGCGCGCTTTTAAAACTTTTGCTTTGAACCGCGTCGAGCGCACGTAAAATTCTAATCACGCGCTACCATGTGAACACCAAGTACTAATTATTTATGTTTATTTTAAAAGCGCGCGTTTAGGAAACGCGCGTTTGACGCGCTTCATGAGAACTAGCTCTAACTTTGAGAGATTCTGGTGTGGGAAGATTATCGCGTGTCTCTATTGCGCATCTAAAATTTTCGAACGAATTCGGTAGACTGGAAAGCAGCATGATACTTAATAAATCTCCATTAATTTCGACATCCATTGATTGTAGTTTATTAATTATTTATGTAGTAAATTATGAAATCCTAACAACATGCATTACAAATTTTGTTGAACGCTGGATAGGCTCGGGGTGCATGTGTGTTGCCACATCTGGAGTATTTGCTTCCTCCACTTCGATATCGTTGAGGCTGTAGACAGTTCTGCCTCTCCGTTGTTGTTTCCGTGGGCAGCCTACCATTCTGTTGCTTTTCCGGGTCACTACATTGTTGCTTTTTCTACTTTACTACATCTACAGATTCCACACTCTTCAATGTTTGCATTCGTCAATTTGTTAATTCAGCTACTTTGCAGAGGTGGATATACTTGTCCAAAGTTAAATACTCTTCCCCCAGCAAACGATCTTTTAGTTGCTCATTATTGATACCGCTGACAATTCGATCCTTTATCAGACTATCCTTGAGTGTTCCAAAAGCACAGTCCATATTTAAACGCTTCAAATCAGTCAGATCATCAAAACTTTCGTCCACGTTTTGACTCGTTTGGAAAAATTAGTGTCTACATACACTTTCATTCTTTTCGGGTACGCAGAAATTCTTAAACGCGTTGACAACTGTGCATAACTTTCTTGTTGCTGTTCGGTGGGTTCGAACGTATCAAATTTTTTCTTGTGCATCTTCCCCAATTGTGTGCAACAAGATGGTGACCTTCACCGCGTCCTGTTTATTACTTCTTTCCGTGGCTTGCATATAAATTTGAAACTTCTTGAACCATTTCGTCCTATTATCGAATATGTTTCCGTCGAACGACTGTTACCGTTGAAAAATTCATTAATTCATCAATTCATCTCGTAACAACCCCGCTTCAGCGTATAGTTGGAAGACCGCAGCTTTGCACGTCGCATTCAGTTTGCCGCTAGATTTCTTAGCATATGTATACGTCTATTTCTTTATTTGTGATTACAATCTTTGTGCTCGTGAATCTGTGAAGAAAGTCGGAAACGGAATTTACTCCGAGATTTGTTCAAGCCAACGCTGAGTAAACTTCAAGCTCGTTGAACAGCTTTTCGAAAGCCTGTCTTTGGAACAAAGACCAGGTAGGTTCTACCGGCCATTTTGTGTGTACGTGCTGTTTCGAAACACGTATCTTTCTTCTATTAGGCTTCCAGTGGTGGTTTTATCCATCTGCTAAAACCTTAACAACCCTTGGGGGTGAAAGAAAAGGTTGGAAATCGGCGTTTGAAACGATTTGAAGCCCTAGCAACACGGCCCACCCCTGCCCGTGAAAGTGGAATCGACTTGCGGACACGACGCCACTTGGTGACATAACCGCTTCGCCGAATTATGGCAATTACGGTGCTAACCACCGTGGAAAGGCGCTCCCTCACTGTTGACAGCTGCCTGTCATTACGCTGGATTTTTGGTTACCAGGTCGGAAATATTTTAATTATTTACGTTGATTTATTTTGTCTACTCACTTTAACACGGCGTTGTTATTTATTTTAGTTGTTTGTTAACTAAGTACGCTCCTTTATTTATTTTAAGGCGTAGTGTAAACACTTGTTTATTTTTTGTTACAGTTCATTTTTTTCATTCCTGTTCTGAAGACCCCCTGTATATGCATTGCCACCGTCCAGCCTTCATTTCTGTTCCGAACACGCCCTGTATATGCGAAATTCGACGTGTCGGATTATTCCTTGGACCGCGTCGTTGTACACATTGCAGTCAGTGTAGGAATACCCGTATTTCGCCGGCGTAATTTTTCTTAAACTTTCGTTTTAGCATATTTCTATTAACAGGACCTTCATTTATTTAAACAAATTCATTTTATATACGTAATCCATCCTTATTTGAGTTCAAAATCGCGTGTATGTGAGGAATTGAACGAATTATAACGAAGTTCTACTTCTGGACGCGTATTATGCGTGACCTTTGTCCTTTCAGCCGATTGGTTCCCACCGTTACTAAGAAAGTTCCCCGGAGGTAGGATTAGAAGGTGTCTCGCTTGTTTATAATCGTTCCTTGTTTGTCAAACGAGAAATGTTGCGCCATTGTCAGAACGAAACTTGCCGTCTCTTGGGTCACACACTCTTTTCGTAAATATTTTTTTTGTGCGTGCCATTACATCGAAGGGATGTTAGTGCATTTCTACGGCTAATTGCCGACTCTGATTAGACCCAGTTGTGAGACAGGAAAAACCGCGTGTCCCATGGTTTGTCCCAGCTTGCGTAACAGACCGAGGTAAGTTCTATACGCAGCAACTCTCGGTTTGACTTATGTGTTCGTTTTATTTCATTGCTTATAGGCTTTTATCGTGAGCTTCTAGCAAAAGCTATCATTAATCCTAGACTTTAATCTGGGACCTATATCAAGAGGTATTTCTCGTTGGGTGCATCGCGAATTACGGCGTTGGAAGTTCCCTCCCTCGCCCCTCTACGCGGAAGCCGGCACACTACAAAGGGTCGCCGCGACATTGCCGCAAAGACACCGACAAACGAATCGGACATCAAAGGAGTAAAGGTCGGAGCGTTATAATTTCTTTTCTTAGTTTTGAGCGGTATTTCGCGGATTTTATTTTCGATCCATTACTTTGATTTTGCCGCAATAAAACTTGCAACTTATTGCGTAACTGCCGGTGTAATTTAAATATGATATAAGCAGACGAGCGTTGACGCGTGCAAATAACCGGAGATTGCATTCTTTTGTATTCTGTTGCATTAGTTACGATTTGAATTATTTTAATATAGCTGTGTAGCGATTTCGGATCCGAAAAGTTAGGTAATAACGTATTATGTTTATGGCCTTGTTGTGTACTTAGATCGTTCGACTTGCGTTGAATTTGTTTTATTTGTTTTGTGTTTCTATTAATAAAAGTGTTCATGTTTTGGACGTAACGTGTTTTCTTAATTTTTCACGCGTTTCCTTTTACAAAAAAAATTAAGTGGCGCCTGTTTTTTTTGGTTTGGCCTTCGCGTTTTGGTTAGAGAACCCCCCGTCCCACTGTAGCTGGCTGGCAACATTGGAGTAAAGTTTCGCTCCAATGTAAAACTTCTGCCTATCTACGCAGGTAGGTAGCATTTTTACTAAATTTCGAGCATTTTAAATAAAAACAAGTGTGCTCAGCTGGAGACTTTTATTTTACTCAATTTGTCCATCTTTTGCTTTTGGGGTTTCGTTGAACCCTCCCTTCTCCAAGAATATAGTCGAGCGGTGCTGGAGAAACTTCAAAGTCACTGGCACAATTTGCTGTCTTTCAGCACGACAATGGCGTTGGAGGTTTTAAGTTGAGGTTTGTCGACTGCATTGCAGTAATTGCTTGTCCATCTATGTTGTAGATTGTAGGTAATTAACAGTTATTCGTGGTATGCGCTGGTTCTAGACTTGCTCTTAAGACTGCGCCATGTAATAAGGGCACGTGGTGTTTGTAATAATAGTTTATTCTATGTTACACTACATGTACAGGGTGGATCAATTTCGATGTCTCTTATGGGCATCTCTGTAACTATAAGAGTTAGAAAAAAACTAGTGGCCAAGTCTCGATCTCTTTTTTAGAGATAAAGTCAATAGACTAAATAAAAATTGGCTATCTTCTTTTGTTTTCGAGTTATAGGCAAAAATTGACATTTTCGACTTTTCGTTAATCGCGCATATCTCGTTTATTTTTACAGATATTAAAAAACTGTTTGGACATTATTAGGACACTTTTTTGAATACAATTCAGTGGTGTAGTTGGTTTCTTGATATTTAATAAAATTTTCGAGTTATAACATAAAGTTATATTTTTTTAAATGGAAATCATAGTAGGCAATGCCACCTTTAAATAGAGATTTTTTTTTGTTTTCAAAAATATATATTTTGTTGGGTTTATTGGTTACAATTAATAGAATAAAACGCCTTTTTTATTATTCTTGGGTGTATTATATTCTTAGTAGGCTGGTTTGAACAAAGGCCGACAATTTTCTTGTTTGTTTTTATTAAATATCAACACTTGTTCAAATATTTTGACAGTTGCAGCCGCATAAAGAGAAAGAAAGATAGAACGAGCATCCTCTAAGAGTCGCAAAGACTACAACAATACCGATACCATGTGGTTTGGGTCAAATTCGAAATTATGTAACTTCATTTAATATTTAAGTTTAAAACGCATTTTTTTCGATCAAATATGCATTTCATGGGATAATGAACTAAATTATATGTACAAATTAAAAACATCTTAAAAATAAGAAATTATTGCAGAAATGAAATGTAAGTAGATAATAAACACAACTCTTGATATATCACAACAAATAACTTAAAACCCAGAAAATAATATCAAAATAAATCACAATTTCAACACTGCCGCGCTAAAATACACAGCCAACTCATGTTGCAACCCAACCCAGCTCTATCGGTGCTAGCTTTCTATCTCTTATGTTTTTCGCAATACCTCTCACTCTTGTGCTACCCAATCTTCAAATCTTTGTTAACATTTAATAAAAACGAAAGAAAATTGTCGGCTTTTGTTGAAACTAGCCTCCTAAGAAAAGAATGCACCCAAAAATAATAAAAAAGGCGTTTTATTCTATTAACTGTAAGAAATAAACCCAACAAAGTATAATATTTTTGAAAAGAGAAAAAAAAATCTCTATTTAATGATGACATTGCCAACTATGATTTCCATTTAAAAAAATATAACTTTATGCTATAACTCGAAAATTTAATTAAATATCAAAAAACTAACTACACCACTGAATTGTATTCCAAAAAGTGTCCTACTAATGTCAAAACAGTTTTTTAATATCTGGAAAAATAAACGAGATATGACTGATTGACGAAAATTCGAAAACCTCAATTTTGGCTTATAACTCGAAAACAAAAGAAGATAGCCAGTTTTTGTTTACACTATTGACTTTATCTCTAAAAAAGAGATCGAGACTTGGCCATTAGTTTTTTTCTATCTCTTATAGTTACAGAGTTGTCCATAAGAGACATTGATCCACCCTGTACATGTTGCAACTACAGCTTAACACTTCAACGGCCTAAGGAACACTGCCGGTGCCGGCGTCGTTGTTGAGATGCGCAAGTCCTGCAGCCATCGAGTTACTTCACTACTTACTAGATAGATGGCGTCACTTCTTAAGCAGTGGATAACACGTTATGTAGAATCATAACAAATACTGCGTTCTAAATTGTTAATACCATTCGCTAAGATTACTAGATTGTTATTTAACTGTTCGCAATGTAACAATAAACTCTTATGAACACAGATTTCTATTAATGAACTAAACTTATTGACAGTTAAAAATAATTGAAATTAGAATGACATTTGAAAAATGAATTAATCAGACATACGATTTTCTTTCCATAGGTGACTTGATTAGAAAAGATATTGATCACGCGTTATAAGTAACATTTTGCTAGCAACATTCTTTGATCTAGACTGCCTCCAGATCGATCGCAAAATATTTGCTATTAACGAAGTTATGATAATGTTATTAACAAGTTAATGGAAAAAACAATAAATGTTAACAGCAAATGTTATTAACATAAATTATTTTCAACATGTTACTGACATTTCTTATTTCTTCACTTGTTAATCGCAAATGTCAACAAAGTTGATAACAATGTTAATAACAGAAGTTTCTAACATTTTTGGTCCAGTTTTTAATATTTGTTTGCTATTAACTAGGGATGACGACGGGTACCCGGGTACCCGTTTATTTAAATGGAACCGGTTCCCCTTTATGAATACCCGTTACCCGATAAGTACCCGGGTACTCGATAATTACCCGATACTCGGTAAGTGCCCGATAACCAAGAACTTTCATTTAAATTTAAATGACCATAAAACAAATGTTTGGGGCGTTATTCTTGTTTTTTTTACTATGAAGAAATAATTTATTTGCAGCATTAGTTACTTGGGATATTGCTACGAAAGATTTTCAAATTGTTATTCAATACTTATCGGATATACAGATAGTTATCGGGTACATATCGGGTACCCGGGTATTTATCGGGTAACGGGTAATACCCGGGTACCAATAGCGGGTACCCGGGTAACAAAATTATCGGGTATCGGTATCCCTACTATTAACAATATTACCTTCAGTATAAAGCCAGCTTAAGGTTGCGCCTCATTGTTATGTGGATGGCCAATACATCATGATGTGTCAAATATTGTCACGACCCTTAAAATTTAGAAGGTCGCTGAAGTTTGCTTAGAGGAAGCACTCGCTAATTAACAGCGGAGGTATCTTAAGGGCGACACAGTAAATAAAAAAACAAACGCTTCTATTATATCCTTTATTACCCAAAAACTATCTTGAGCCTCTTGAGCGGGCACGATAAGTTCGCTCTGACTCCGGAGCCTAACTAGCGCTTAGCATCGTTTGTGGCAATATTTTGCCTGCAATGTTAAAATCGTTTTTATGTTTCATGATAATAATAATAAAAAAAAAATTTGGTCATTTTAGGCAATAACACCTCAATAAACAATTATAATGTGCTGTTGTATTTGGAAATGGTAGAAGAACGAGTTAATGAGTTAATAATGAGCGTTTATTACAAAGAGAAGTCAGATAAGAAGAAAACTAAAGATACCATTATTAAGGACGACAAAATCAAATATGAGCTTGCTCCTATTGGGGAAATCGTCCACACGAACCCTTGTCCTTTGTAAGTGGATGAAAATATTTAAGAATCTACGCTATGTAAAAAATAAACTACAAGAAAATTGCTATTTATGTTCTTGTACAAATTAATAACTGTTCCTTGCGTTTTCAGATGCGTGGAACAAGAACAGGTTAGCGATGTTATCGATACTTTACAGTTCGTTTTAAACAAAGAAGAAATTACCAACAAATTGAACGAACATTTAAAATTGACAGACGCAGCTGATGTCGTGCATAACGTTTCTGCTTGTCACCTTCCAAAATCGAGGGAAATCATACAGAGAAGATATCAATAGTTTTATGTACAAAAAGAGTTTAATCCGCACCGGACTCAAAGTTCAATAAATTTTTCGTACATTTTTGTATTTCTTTTTTAAATTTAATTAGTGCTTTTACCTTTTATTTTAACTCTAAACATTGAAAGTCTTTAGCAAATCGTTTAAAAAATGGTAAAATTGGTAACACGGAAATGAGAGTGTGGTATAAATGATCAAATAATTTAAAAATATTCAAATCTCATTCTCAAAACTATCAAAATTTGCGTTTTTTCTGACTTTTAGTTGCAGAAACAAAGGGAGGGAAAAAGAAGGTGTCAGTTACAATAGACATTAAACGAGCTTTTGAATAATATTGTAACGGCTGGTCGGGCTTGAGGAGAAGAAATGGTCAAAAGGGTCGGTCCAACAAAGTCAAGCAAAATTCTACACAGTAAACAACAACAACAATTAGCTTTTTCCAAAATTTCTCACTCTTACCAGATTCTTAACAAACCAAAAGAGACCCAAGTCGCAATGCCTCTGTTTTAGCGTCTCTGGATTGAATTTTTAGGTAGCCAGGAATCGCTCTTAATGCCTTTTATTTATGGAATGTATTTTTGGCCCTTACCGTAACAGCTACTATACAGTGCGAATTTTGTTGCATAGAACATGCGCATCCTTACTACAATAGTAAAAGTGATCATAAAAACTGTTCGGTACACCGAAAATTTTAATATTATTAGTAGTCGTCTTTCAAGGACTTGTGTTTACCATAGTTTTGAAAAATAAAATAAACAAGTGTGTCATAAAATTCTTCACTTCAATTTTGAATATTTTTACTATTTACTAACAGTCTACTGCAGATTAAAATATAAATAAATCTTCGAAAAGATAAACAAAATGGTCCATACGAGCCGGATATGAAAATTTGGTCCTTCGAGGAAAATACAAGCAATACAGTACCCAAGCATTCGAAACAACAAAAGAAAAAATTAATGCCAGAGACGACAAACTAACGCAGTGAGTCTCCAGTTAATTTTTCTAAAAAGTTTCAATTTTCTCACTACAATTTATGTTTTCATCATACAAAACAAAATAATTCCTTATGGCAACATCACTAAAGAGTCTCAAGAACAAGCGCAAGCAAATCAAAGCGTCTGTTACAAGATTCTCAACATATTTTAATTCGTTAGACGAAAAATCAAGTCCAGTTGAACTAAAGGAACGTATTGACATATTACAACAAACATTATCACAATTTAATGATATTCAATCAGAGATTGAAAATTTAGAAGATTCAGAACTTCATGAAATAGAGCGTCAAGAATTTGAAGACACATATTACGATTTATTAAGCCGAGCAAAGCAATTCTTAATTGATTCAGACACACAATCACATTTTGACAGTCGCAATAATATTAATATGACAGAGCAAAATTTAAATAATCAAGTTCGCTTACCGAAGATTAATTTGCCAACATTTTCCGGAACATACGAGGAATGGTATCCTTTCCATGATATTTTCAAGTCACTGATTCACTCAAATAAAAATATAACAGACATACAAAAACTTCATTACTTAAAATCTTCCTTAAAGGGAGAAGCTGCTGTTTGCATTCAGTCATTAGAAATATCATCAGAAAATTATATGGTTACCTGGGAACTTCTCAAAGAAAGATATGACAAAAAAAGATTAATTGTTCAAAAACACATTCAATCCATTTTGGAGCTTCCGATTGCGTACAAAGAAAATCACCATCAGTTACGTCAAATTTTAGATGGAGTATCGAAACACATGCGTGCCTTAAAATCACTACAGCGCCCAACAGAAGGATGGAACGATTTAATAGTACATATTGTAGTCTCAAAATTGGATGCCATAACATGCAAAGAATGAGAAACAAGTCTTACAAAACATCAAATACCTACATATACACAACTAACAAATTTTCTATCACACAAATGTCAAACTCTTGAAGCTTTAGTTAAACCATCGCAACACATTGCAAAAGTCAACAACTCTTTTCAGTCTAAACCAACCACATCTCATGTCATAACTAAAATTATATGCGCCATATGCAAAGGTAATCATGCAATTTATCACTGCAATAAATTTCTTAACATGACAGTCGAACAGAGAATTAAAGAAATACAGTTTAAAAAATTATGTTTAAATTGTCTAAAGGCCTATCATCAGGCAAATCAGTGCAATGCAAGTACGTGCAAAAATTGTAACAAGAAACATAACACGCTGCTGCATATTGAAAAAGCTTCCACATCACAACAAGAAAATTTACAAACCATGTCTAATACTACAAATATACATTGTTCACAGGTTTTATTACCTACAGCAATAATAAACATATTTGACAGCCACGGGAAAGCACATCAATGCCGTGCATTACTAGATTCAGCATCACAGTCAAATTTTATTACTGAAACATTAGCGAAACGTCTTTATTTAAAACAATATCCAGTAAATATTCCCATAACAGGAATTAATCAATCATCATCACATGCCTTTCATAAAGTAGAAGTAAAAATAAAATCATGTCATAATGCATTTCAAACGCAGCTCCATTGTTTAGTTTTAAGAAAGGTTACAGAAAACTTACCAGCCATTTCAATTAAGTCATCAAGTATTATAATACCAAAATCCATTCAGCTTGCTGATCCCAGATTTAACATTATTTCTGAAATTGACATGCTAATAGGTGCAGAATTATTCTGGCAATTGATATGTGTTGGTCAAATCAAGCCATCTAAGACAGCTCCATATTTACAAAAAACGCGATTAGGTTGGATTGTTTCAGGAACAGTCTACAATAACTATACACCATTAAACAAAATCTCATGCAATTTAATTACAAATCAAGATCTCGATAAAAATCTAACTCGTTTTTGGGAAATTGAACAAATAACACACACATCACACTCAACAGAAGAGCAAACATGTGAAGAACATTTCACAAATAATTTCAGAAGAGACAAAACTGGAAGGTTTATTGTAAAATTACCTATCAAGGACGATGGTTTGTCAAAACTAGGCGAATCAAGAAGTTTAGCATTAAAACGATTTAATTTTTTGGAAACAAAGTTAAACAAAAATATTGATCTAAAACACCAATACTCAGACTTCATATCAGAATATGTAGAGTTAGGGCATATGAAACTGATACCGTATACAAATACACAGCCTTCTAAATCTTTTTATTTACCACATCACGCCGTCTTAAAAGATTCGAGCCTAACAACAAAATTGCGTGTCGTCTTTGACGGGTCCGCCAAAACCTCTACAGGAGTGTCATTAAATGATATTCTTATGGTTGGACCTACAATTCAAAAGATTTGCTATCTATTCTTTTACGCTTTAGAACTCATAAATATGTTTTAACTGCTGACGTAGCAAAAATGTATAGACAGGTACTTATTGATGAAAGTCAAACAAACTTGCAGAGAATATTATGGAGATTTGATAGTACACAAGAAATTCAAACTTATGAATTAACAACAGTTACATATGGAACCGCTTCAGCATCTTTTCTAGCTATAAGATCTCTCATGCAATTAGCAATTTTAGAGAATCAAAATTATCCAACAGGATCAAAAATTGTAAAAAGAGATTTTTATGTAGACGATATGCTCACAGGCGATGACTCTCAAGAAGAAGCAGAAATAATTCGTCAACAAGTTTCAGAATTACTTAAAAAGGGAGGCTTTGAATTAAGAAAATGGGCATCTAATTGTAAACAACTCTTACAAGATGCACCATTCTCAGGTGATCTAGCTATTCTAAATTTCGAAGAAACAGAAAATCTTAAAATGTTAGGTTTACAATGGAACGCTAACACTGATCGACTTCAGTATTCTGTATCACAATGTAATAGTTCAAAACGTACTTCAAAAAGAAGTATATTAAAAAGTATTGCTCAAATTTTTGACCCATTAGGATTAGTTGGTCCAGTCATAACCAAGGCAAAAATATTAATGCAACGATTATGGCAGTTACAAATAGGCTGGGACGAATCAGTTCCAATGGAATTAGATACTGCTTGGCGAAGATATGAAGACGATCTTCAATTATTAAATCAGTTATCGATTCAAAGAAACACAATTTCATGTAAAAAATTTATAGAAATTCATGGATTTAGTGATGCCAGTCAAGATGCGTACGGAGCATGTATTTACATGAAAAGCATTAATGAAGATGGAAAATACACAGTCAATTTATTGTGTTCAAAATCAAGAATAGCACCGATAAAAAATATCTCTCTTCCAAGATTGGAATTGTGTGGTGCTCTTCTACTTGCACAACTAACAGAACACGTAATTAAATCACTTCATTTTCAAATCAGTAAAATATACTTATGGAGTGATTCGACAATTACCCTTGCTTGGATACAATCGACATCAAGAAATCTTAAAACATTTGTTGCAAACAGGGTTGGAGAAATTCAAAACATAACTGATTCTGACCAATGGAATCACATCGGAACTGCTGAAAATCCAGCAAATTTAATATCACGAGGAATGACAGTGCCACAAATTTTAAATTGCGATTTGTGGTGGCATGGACCAAAATGGTTATCAATGCATCCTAAAAATTGGCCAAATCAAAAGTACATAAAGTTAGATAACATTCCTGAGCAACGAGACATTACATTTAATTTCCATGTAACAGTAGATAATTGGGATATTTTCGAGAGATATTCTACATTAAACAAACTAACACGCATAGTTGCATATTGCATTCGATTCTTTACAAATATTAAGGCTAAACAAGCTCTGAAAAACAAACAAACAAGATCACTGCAATTGTGCGAATTAACAACGTCTACAAAATGTTTAATAAAATGTGTGCAAAGAATTGCTTTTCCTTCTGATTTGCATGCCTTAAAAACTAAAAGTAATGTTCACGAGAAAAGTTCTCTATTGTGCTTGAATCCTTTCTTAGATGGGGAAGGTATTATAAGAGTAGGCGGTAGATTACGCAAGTCAAATCTTCAATATGATAAACGTCATCCAGCAATACTACCTTCGAAATATGCATTTACTTACCTAGTGATCAGAGAAGAACATATCAAACAGTTACATGCAGGACTTCAATCAACATTAGCATCTGTAAGACAGCATTACTGGCCTCTATCAGGGCGCAGTGCTGTACGTCAAATTATAAGAGATTGCGTACCATGCTTTAAGGCAAATCCAATGACTTTTCGTCATATTATGGGTGATTTACCGCAAGAGAGATTACAACCATCACGACCATTCATCAATTGTGGTGTTGATTATGGTGGGCCATTTTACCTTCGTGAATCTCTAAGAAGCAATAGCAAAACATATAAAGCATACATTGCCATATTTGTTTGCTTTTCAACAAAAGCAATACATATTGAATTAGTTAATTCACTTTCTACTGAAGCGTTTATTGGCGCATTTCGAAGATTCACAACTCGAAGAGGCAAGGTTTGCAATATCTATTCCGACAATGGAACCAGCTTTGTTGGTGCTAATAAAGAACTAAAAGAATTACGCAGTTTATGCCAATCAGAAAATCATCAAAGAAAAATAAGTAACGCCGCAAATCAAGATAATATCAACTGGCATTTTATACCACCATATTCCCCCCATCTTGGAGGACTATGGGAAGCAGGTATAAAATCTGTAAAGAAACTTCTTCGCCGTGTAGTTGGAGAAACATCTTTAACTTACGAAGAAATGTACACCTTACTGACGCAAGTTGAGGCTGTCCTGAATTCACGACCACTCACAGTTTTATCCAACGACCCTAATGATTTTTCTGTACTAACACCGGCACATTTTTTAATCGGAGAATCACTTACTGCTGTACCTGATCCTGATCTAATGGAGCTTCAAATGAATAAATTATCACGATGGCAGCACATTCAATACATAAAACAACATTTTTGGAAGCGATGGTCCAAGGAATACCTGTCTCAGCTTCAGCAGAGAACTAAATGGAAAAGTGCAAACAAAAATCAACTACAATTGGGTCAACTTGTACTCATTCAAGAAAACAATCAAAAACCAAGCTGTTGGGTCATCGGGCGTATCCAGGCACTTCATCCAGGACCAGACGGAATAACGCGCGTCGCTACCGTTCGTACAGCCAATGCGATTATCAAGAGAGCTACAGTGAAATTGTGTCCATTACCACTTGATAATTAGTCATGAATTTTTTATATTCCTGTTTTCAGTTAGAAGGCAAATCCTTCAAAGGCGGCGGCATGTTCGGTACACCGAAAATTTTAATATTATTAGTAGTCGTCTTTCAAGGACTTGTGTTTACCATAGTTTTGAAAAATAAAATAAACAAGTGTGTCATAAAATTCTTCACTTCAATTTTGAATATTTTTACTATTTACTAACAGTCTACTGCAGATTAAAATATAAATAAATCTTCGAAAAGATTAACAAAAACTGTTAATTGCTTTAAACGGGACCCTGCTCGATACCAGTTGCAGATTTGTATCATTTCATTCGTTGAATAAACCTACATACATACATGTTGTTATTTTAGTTTTGAAATTTGAAAATTGTAGTAACAATATTATTTGTATTTATGATTTTGGTGTATTGTAATTTAGTTTATAATTTACCATACATCAAATAAGTTTCGCATATTTAAAAGAAAAAATTATGATCCCAAGGTATTTCAACAAAATTGTTGCTGCTATTGAAACACAAATTTTTGTTAAGAAAAACAAACATGAGGGAAACAATTAAAAGATGCAATCGTCATCACCAGACTGACACACACCAGTCTAAAAGCAGTTCCGATGGATGTACACCATCGTGGAGGATTTGCGGTTCTTGAAGGCACCTCCGAAGTCAAACTTCCTAGACCAGAAGCATAATAACACCCGCTAGGTTGAATGTATTATAGTCAAGCGAAATACACGGGTTTGAACGTATCGATTGACACTATACATTAATGAACGCAAATAAATTAAATTTTACGCAAGGTGAAGTGATAATAAACATTAGTTAAAGTACAAAACCGTAATTGTTATAAATAAACATTTTTGAATTTTCTTTTAAAAATAACAATAATAATTACGACTTCAATTGTTTTCAACTGTTTTGTGATATTGTAAATTTGCGACTGAGATTAAAACGAAAACACGATTACTACTAATTAACTTTATTAAAAGTAAAATAACTAGTACAGTAATCTATAATGTTTCGAACGTACTTCGACAAACGATATGTGTTGCCCGTTTGAAGTCTAAAACTAATCTCTCTTCATTTACCTCGGGGAACAAATATTATACCTACGAGATAATGAAGCTCTTTTCACAATCGGAGTTGCTTGTCGAACCCGGGTGACACTTGAACTGAAAAGTGCAGACAACTAAAAGATATGGAAACATAAATTTAACTGGAGTGGGTTTGACGTAAACAACATTAGAAAATCTGTAGGGTCGAACACATCTGTGAAATGATAATCTAAACCTAAATACATTCACTTAAGTCTACAATAATTAATTAATCGCGCACTACACTGGCGTCTTATTAGTTTTACAACACCTCCCCTCGAAGAATGAAGCTGGCGGAGTCGGCGACGGCTTCACTGGTCATCAAAGAGACGGGGTGTCCTTGATCGGCTGTTGGATCAGCGTTCCCGTTCTCGTGACATGGGCCTTGTATGTGGCCCGGACTTGAAGACAGTCTTGTATGTTGGGGTTGCTGATTCCTGGATTGGCTCGATTTCCTCTGCTTCTTGAATTGCACGGAGATCGGTCATACGGACACTTGTGGTTAAGGTCGGACTGTTCCGACTGTGACATTGGTTGTAAATTTTCACCAAACAACCATGTTGGTCGGCGTTGGTCTTGAAATTGAAGCAGCGTTTGAGAAAGTAGATTAATCCGATGTAATTTAGTATCTTGTAAAGAATCGCTGATCCGATGATTGCGATGACCACAGATAATGCAATTGAAAACCAATTTGCATATCTGAGAATGTGTGACTGTTTAAGATTATCGTCGATTTCTTTGTTTAAATCGTCTAGTTTGTGGGATGCAACTCGTAAGTCGTCCAGACGAATATTAGTAAAATGTATTGGTTCGAGATAAAATGATTCGAGGGTCGAATTTATTCTTTTAGAGGTGCAGCATTCGTCCTCGATAATTGGAACAGCGGGGATAATATTTTGAAATTCAGATTTAATTTGAGATAAAGCGATAAGTTGAGTATCTTTAAAATAAGGCTTGCAATTTGGGTCTAATTGAATAATTCCAATATCATGGAGTTCTTCGTCGTATATGGCGACGTTAGGACAGAGAATTGTTAAAATTTCCGGTTTTGAAAGAACATAGATCCATTGATTGTTGGCTTTCAATCGATGCCACACCTTGAGAGTTCCTTTAAGAATCCTGGTGTTGCACGATTCAGGAATTTTGGGGTTATAAGAAGTGATGAGAGAAATTTCACATTTTGTGTCCAGTGTCGAATAGCTCACTGTATTGGTGCATAAGTAGTCATGTTCGGTGACCTTTATGCAATCTGCAAGAGAACTTAATTGTGCATAGTGAGCTCTGTTTTCCGCAATAGCTAAAAATGGGTACTCAGGTTGAATATACGTGTAAGTGTTACTTAATTTGTGTGAGATAGGTAAAGGTATTAACTGATACAGCTTGAAAATTATGTCATTAGTAAGAGGAATTTTAATGACGAAAACAATTTTGTTGTTGCTATAAAATACGGTCTGTTTGCTAACTTCAACTAACTTAATAACATTTCGTTCATCCAAAGCAAACGGAAAAAATTTACCATCGATCAATAGTTTAGCATTACTACGTAAATTACTAACGAGTTGTAATGGTGTAATGACTGATGGGTGTATTATATTTTGCCGAGAAAATAATATAGCATTGATCAATATATTGAACTGTTCACTTAGCTCGTTTACTAAATATTTTAATAGACTGATATGATTATTGGCCATGTTTAAATTTTCTAAATTTATAATACGATTTTGTACAGAATTTGCAAATTCGTTAATCGACTTAATATTCTTGTTAAAAATACGTTCATTAAGTTTCAAGGTAGCTATGGACTCATTGAAACTTGAAATGGTAGATTTGACTACTAGAATTTGGTCTTTCATTAGTAATTGAATTTCCTTATCGGTTTTGTCCGTTTGTTCTATTATTTTGTCGTAATATTCGGCATCGTCGGCATCTAAAGACCCTGTGAGCCATTTCCATGCGGTACCAAGACCGTTGAAAATTCCGCGTTTGAATCGATTAGAAGAATGGTTAATTAAATGTTTTAATGATTGTTCTTTAGTTATGTTAACTTGACTAATTACAAAATTTAGAGATTGCTGACAAGGTATTACTTCTGAAGTATGTTGCACATTGTCTGAGTTTCAGCAAGAATTTGTTTGATAAACTTTAATTTTGTTTCGTAGAATGAAATATTGATATAGATTAATAATTGCCATGAATCGGTGTACTTCTCCGATGTGCTCGTAGAAGATGCCGCTGGCATTTTTTATTGGCGAAATTTTGAAGCCTGATGGGATGTTGAAGCATCCGAATCTGAAACAAGATGGGCAAGTTTCAGTCGGTTGATATGAACTTTGACCTTGCGTTTTTTTATTTGAATTACGACATTAGGTTTGTTAATAGAAATAATTTTATAAGGTCCCTTCCAGTCGGGAGAAAGTTTTTTGTTCCTACCTACTTTTGTCGACTCATCTTTTAAGAAAACTTTGTCGTTAATTGAAAAATTTTTATCTTTCGCAACTGAATCGTAATTAGATTTTGATTTTTCTTTTCCGGTAATTAAATTTTCTCGGGCGATTTGATGGCTCTTATTCATGCGAAATTTCAATTGATCGATGTAATTGTAATAGGTATATGTATTTGAATTCAGGGTCACGAGTTATAGAACTGGGAATGATTGGTTTGTGACCGAAAAGTAATTCGTACGGAGTAAATTTTGTTGCCGTATGAATAGCAGTGTTATATGAAAACATTGCGAATTTTAAATAATCGTCCCAATCCGTTTGATTACTATTAATGTAGTGTTTAAGGTAATCTTTTAATGTTGAATGAGATCTTTCTAAAGCACCATTTGTTTGAGGGTGATAAGCTGATGAAATGAGGTGTTTAATTTGAAATAGTTTGGTTATTTCTTTTAATAGATTTGATGTGAAGTCAGTGCCTTGATCCGTAAGAATTGTTTTAGGAATACCAAAATGTGTTATGGTTTCTACTAATTTTTCAGCTACGGTCTGCGCTTCGTGATTAGCGATAGCATGAGCAAATGAATATTTAGTTAAATCATCTTGCATCGTAAGAATGAACTTATTGCCATTTTCGCTAAGAGGTAGTGGACCTACAATGTCGATAGCGAGTCGTTCGAAAGGCTGTGTTGAAGTTGTCGTGATTTCCATCGGAACTCTTAAAGTTTTTGTAAATTTCTTATTTGTTTGGCATTTCATGCAAGTCTTAATGTAATTTTTTATTTGTTTAAACATGTTTGGCCATTTATATTTTGATTTTATGCGATTATATATCTTAAAGAATCCTTGATGACCTCCTGTAGGAGTGTCATGGAATTCCTTTAATATTATTTTTATTTCGTCCTCTGAAGGAGTAATTAATTTATTTAGACAAATATTAATTTTGATTTGGTCCTTATGTAATTTATCACAGAAATTAGTCTTTCCATCTTTAAATTTGAAAATGCGTCGGACGGGTTTGGAATTGTGATTTCAGTTACACTGTCTTTTATTAATTGAGACCTGAGATTTTAAACTGCGTAAAATAGATCGCTATATTTGATAGTGTCATGATGTTTTAATTTAATAAAGGATAAGTAAATTTTCTTTCCGTTATCTGATAATTTTGATACGGTATACAGTTCTTGAGCAATTTGTCTGCAAATATTAATGTTGTTGAGAAAAGATATTTCGGAATCGTCTAATTCCGTTGATAGAAAATGTGCAATTTCAGTTTTCGTATCAATTATGGAAATATCGGTCTTATTAACGTTAATGTTTTCGCAAGTTTCTGACATTTGATGGAATCTATAGAAGTCCTTAAAAGATTCTTGTTGATCATCGATATTGAGAACCGTAGGTTTTATGCGTGAGAGACAATCAGCGTTAGAATTTATTTTGCCGGGCTTGTAAACTATATCGTAGTCATACTCGTCTAATTTGAGGCGCCATCGAAGTAATTTAGATCCTGGGTCCTTGACAGAGAACAACCAGGTGAGTGGTCGGTGATCGGTTATGACTTTGAAACGTCGACCGTACAGGTAAGGTCGAAAATGATTTGTGGCCCATACGATAGCTAAAAGTTCGCGTTCTATAGTAGAGTAATTGCACTCTGCTTTATTTAGAGTCCGCGACGCGTATGCTATCGGCAAATCTTCACCTACCTTGCGTTGCGATAAGACTGCGCCTATTGCGAAATTAGAGGCATCGGTGGTTAAAATAAATTCGCGCGCAAAATCCGGGTATTGTAATATTGGTTCGGTAGTTAATTTTTCACGCAACGTATCAAACGAAACTTGTTGTTCTCCGGTCCATAGGAAAGGTACGTCTTTTTTCAGCAGTTTGTTAAGAGATTTAGAAACTTTTTAAAAATTCTCTATGAACCTTCTTTAATATCCAACAAGTCCGAGAAAGGATTTAATGTCTTTAGGATTCTGAGGAATGGGAAAATCCTTAATTACCGAGATCTTTTCGGGGTTGTGTTTCACACCTTTATCTGTGATAACGTGGCCTAAGTATGCTACTTCACGTCGCATAAATTCGCATTTATCGGGCTGTAATTTCAGGTTATTAATTCTAAGACGATAAAAAACAGCAGCTATTTTATTTTCATGATCCTTTAGGGAATTTGCATAGATGACAATGTCGTCTAAATAAACAAAACATTGGAGCCCTTGCAATCCTGTCAGGACATTGTTCATGAGACGCTGAAATGTCGCTGGCGAATTTTTTAATCCAAACGGCATGCGTGTATACTCGTAATGACCTGTAGGGGTAGAAAAAGCTGTTTTTGCACAGTCTTCCGGTTTAGTAAGAATCTGATGGAACCCGGATGCGAGATCAAGAGTAGTGAAATACATATGTGGAGTGACTCAGCTGATCCAGGATGTCTGCGATGTTCGGTAAAGGATAAGCATCGCCAACTGTTACATCATTTAGTTTCCGGTAAACAATGACGATACGCCATTTCGTCTTACCAGAGGCGTCCATCTTTTTAGGAACGACCCATAGAGGAGAAGACCATGGAGAAACAGATGGTCTGATGATGCCTTGTTTCAACATTTTTTCGATTTGCTGATTTACTTCCACCTTGTGTACCTCGGGATATCTATATGTTTTTGTAAAGATAGGAGAATTTGTCGTTGTAAGAATTTCATGTGTGATGGCATTAGTAAATGTTAATTGATCTCCTTCTAAGTGAAAAATATCTTCGTAAGTTGTGCAGATGTTTAATAAAGAAGTTTTTTCTTCTGGATTCAAATGATTTGTACGGATTCAGGCATATAAATTTTTTAATCGTTCAGAGTGCGTCGCAGAAGTAGTGAATACGACGGCTTCTTTAGGTAAAGGCTCTAATCTGACGCACGGTTTTATAAGCATCTGCTTCGAATTGGTTGTATTTAGAATAGTTGCATAGGCTTTGGCAATCGAATTAACTTTAGTAATAGCTCTACACAAAAATATTGAATCAGAAATTTTGATTTCGGGGATGATGCCTTCTTTGATTTCTGGATTTAGTATATCAATTTCTATAAGAGTCTCGCTACGAGGTGCTAAGACCGTTTTTGATTCGCAGGAGGATTTATATAAAATAAAGGCATTGATAAGTACGGATTTGTTAGGGACCTTTCTTTGAAATCGATTACTGAATTCGATAATTTCAAGTAATCATGGCCTAAAATACCGTCGTGCGAAATGTTTGTAGGCTGTGAAACTACACTGAGAAAAATGTAATAGTTAAGTCAACAACTTTTTGAATGTCAACTTTTTGTGCGTTGACTTAAATAAAAAGTACTTGTTTCAACGGTAATATTCTTAACTGAACATCTTGGAAATTGTTGAAGTAACACTAAAAAAATGTTAAACTATTACGTTTGACTGAACGATGTAAATGTTTTCCTTAAAACGAAAGTGCTTAATATGTTAAATCAAAAAGTTGAAATTTCAAAATGATCGTAAAGTGCTGTTGCTTTTATGTGTCTGTTTTGATTTTTTATTTCACGGAATAAATGTTAAGTCAAGTAGAAGCGAGGGTTAATTCCCATATTAATAAGCTATTGAGTTCCAGATGGCGCCTGCTAAAACTTCACGTATATTTACTGCCTGTCCCAGCATAACCTTGTTGTTCGACATCGTTTCTTAAACGGATAAGTTATTCATTTCGAATGCGTCCGACATTATAAAATTCGTTGAGAGGTTTATTCAGCTCCTCTTATTGTCACCTCAACAAAGGTTGAAGGGTTATCTTACTTTGGCAGTATCACAAAGAGGTGAACATTTAATTGATGTTTCCCGAAACGATAGTCTAGATTGAATTGACTCTACGCTTTTATTAGCCATACTGAAAAATTACTTTAAATATGTATATCATAAATATAATTTTAATTCCCTAACAGCGTTCAGACAAATAAAATATTTAGCAATTTTAACAATCTAAAGTTCTTGTATCAATCTTCTTGTGCATATATGCTAATTGTGCATTGTGCTAATAGGTAAACGAAAAATATTGTTAACTGAACGTGTTTTTGGTTGACTGAACAGTTTATTTTTCTCAGTGTACGTGAAATTTGTGGTAAACGTCATGAATTGGAATGTCGGTCGTGCCTAACGTATCGTTAATTGTATCTTTACTAACGCCGCGAATTTGAATTTTTTCTTTTGTATTCAATTTTGCATTGGACGTTAGACTTTGCGCTTTAATTATGAAAATGCTAGCTCCCGTGTCGATAAGTAATTTTAATATATCGGATTTGGCTAATTTTGTTTCGATTTGTACATATGACATAGGATTGCATGATAACATTATAATTTCCGTTTTATCGCAATTTAAAAGGCCGTTACCTGGAACAATTGTTCCTGTTCTGAGATTTCGCCGGTAACTTGCGAAATCTGATTCACGTTTTTTGAATTTTGATTATTGGCATATTGACGCTTACGACACTCATCTATTGTGTGTCCTTTGTGTTTACAATATTTGCAAAATTTAGTAGAATAATTTTTTAGATCTTGCCATTCTAAAAAAGTGCGATTTGTACATGCTGCTTTAGCTTTACCGCGGATTTGCGTTTGAATGTAAGTTAAAAGGAGTGATTCTTGTGTACACGTAGCTAATTTGAAAACATGATTGCAATCGGTGCCTGTTAGTGCCTGTTAGTTCTTCGCGACTTCCATCGAAATGATGTATGAATTTGAAAAGTGTCTGTATCGAAATTGTTTCGTGATTTTGACTTGACGCTCTACTAGACATATTAGATTTTGTTACGTTCTATTTTTGAAACTAATAATTTTATTTCACCCTGTATACCTTTCTCGTTGAATTATTATTTAAAAATTCCTAAATGCGAGCAGTTTCAATTTATCGCAATTTACGGCTTGTTTGTCTTGCCCGGTAACTTTTTGTACTTGGCGATCTTACTCTTCTGGGTCGTTTTTCGCTCCTCGGCAATCGATTTTGGCGTTTGATTCATTACTAATTTTCCGTCTGAAGGTGTGCATGTTTCTTCAGTTTTCCTGCATCTTGTGAAACGATTTCATGATATTTAGTTGAGTTGCATTTAAGTGGAGGTTTAAGAATCATTTAATCGATCCTAAGTGGGATTAAGGAAGCAGGAATTAAACGCACATTTTTTTTGGGATTCAATTAACGCGCGGCTCCCTAGGAGGTTTTGGAAGTTTCATCACTATTTCAGACGACGAGGAACCAACAACACCAGGTATAATAATTATCTTGTCCTTTTATTTGATAATTTGCAAATACAAGTATTTGTTTTTTTATTTGGGGTCGTTTTTGTTAGATTTACTTATAGGAGTGGAATATTTCAGGTTCCTTTTGTTATTTGGTGCTGAAACGCCCTTCTCTTCGGTGGGCATCTTATTGTTTTGGAAACTGGGATTTGTCCCTCACCTGATTTTCTTCTCACGAAAGTGGTTGCTGGTTTCACCGAGCGCTTATGGCTAAAGCCGGTCACAATTTTGGAAACGCCGCTGTGGTCGACTTACACGGACGATCGTCCACTTGCTTTTTGGATTAAGATAAGTCCGATTTTCGTTTGTTTACTTTTTTTTGGGTTCTCCATTTTCGGGAGCTAAAAGTAAAATTTTTATTATTAATTTAAAAAAAAAGAAAAGAAAAAAAAACAACATAATTACTCTTGTGTAGTTAAGCTCATAATTTATTTATTTCTTATTCACTTAAATATTTTTGATAAAATATTAAGATACTTACTTTTTTTTATGTTGTGAGCCGTGCAGATCTAAACGGTACAGTAATTTCTGTACAATCTTTCAATTATTATAAGTACGCTTGTTTTAACTATTATATTTCGTTGTCTTGTTATGAATCAACTAAATAACATTCAAGTTTATTAAATGAAGCGAATTTCCGAATATTGATGTCTATTTGTTATTCTTTTCCTTTGATCATTAAAAAAAAAAAAGAACAATTATTACATATAATAGGAGAACAAAGTCATCAGTTAAAGGTTGTTTTCTCCAAGGAGGAGCAAAAGACCCCCACTCCCAACCCGCTGAGGTGTCGGAGCAGTGCAATTTTCTTTACCAACTTACGGAAATTGCACTATAAAATTTTTGTAACGCGTGAATCTTTGTTGCTTGGTATAACCGCTTACAATATAATGTGTGGAATGTTGGGTAAACTGTGAGAACGGTTTTCTGCCATTGCCAAAGTGAAAATTCAAAGCTCAATATGAAACAACCAAATTACTCACAGGATGCAGATTGTGTAGATCCTCATCAGCTGGTCTTCAAGAAGATGCTCGGCAACTTGAGTCGCTTTCGTTGGCTCGACTTTCTTCGCTTCGAAGACTTCTTCAGGATTCTTGATAGCAGCGAAGTATTGAAATACACCAGTCCTTATTGCACGAACGAATTAACCGTAATTATCGCGAATAATTTAGACTGCCTTGCTATCCGACTTCTGACACCAAATTTTTATGTTGTAAATTTGCGACTGAGATTAAAACGAAAACACGATTACTACTAATTAACTTTATTAAAAGTAAAATAACTAGTACAGTAATCTATAATGTTTCGAACGTACTTCGATAAACGATATGTGTTGCCCGTTTGAAGTCTAAAACTAATCTCTCTTCATTTACCTCGGGGAACAAGTATTATACCTACGAGATAATGAAGCTCTTTTCACAATCGGAGTTGCTTGTCGAACCCGGGTGACACTTGAACTGAAAAAGTACTATGACGACGTTCGGACTAATTTAATCTTTACTCCTGACGCCCTAAAGTGACTCTCAAGACAGACAACTAAAAGATATGGAAACATAAATTTAACTGGAGTGGGTTTGACGTAAACAACATTAGAAAATCTGTAGGGTCGAACACATCTGTGAAATGATAATCTAAACCTAAATACATTCACTTAATGCCTACGATAATTAATTAATCGCACACTACCTTGGCGTCTTATTAGTTTTACAACAATATACGTATTGAAACAAATGACTATTATAGGAACTTAGTTTATACCATATAAAAATTAGTAAAGGAGACTGTGGTTTAAGAAATAATTGAAAATTATCTCCGCCCACAATAATAACAGTCAAAACCTACCAAAAAAGCGAATCAAATAAAACGGAAACGAGTATTGGTCCAATATCCGAAAAAGGTTCTTATTCTCCCGAATAAAGAACTTTTGTAAGCATTTAATTCCCTGTTATTTGATACCGCTTGAATTTATCCCTGAAAAGAAATTATATACCTATATACAATGTATCACAAAATCTTCTAAGCGGACACTAAATCGCGCAACTATACACTTTACGTTTCGCAGTCGTTCGACTGCTTCGTCAGAAGTGAAAATTATGTTGTCAAAATAAACAAGGTTGTCAACGGAAACTGAAAAAGTAACTTGATTTTTTTTTTTATGTATATTATATTTATTTTTTAATCTAATAATTTGAACATTACAATGTTAAAAATTGACAGATCTATGTTTTATTTAAGGAATCGAGAAAACTACAAAATGTATCGTTTAAATTTGCAAAATCAGTACGTTTATTAATAGAATTCGACGACATTTTTATTTTACACATTTCAATAAAACGTCTTTTGAAAATATTAGACTCGTAATATAAAATATTAGTATTTTCAAAATCAAAATTATGGTCATTTTCTAATGAATGTTCTACAAGCATTGAATGATTTTGATTATTTTTTTGGATATGATATTTATGTTGGTCTAGACGTTTTTTTTAAATTTTGGCTTGTTTCTCCAATATAACATGAATTACAATTGAAACATTTAATTTCATAAACTACGTTTGTAATTCATGTTATATTGGAGAAACAAGCCAAAATTTAAAAAAACGTCTAGACCAACATAAATATCATATCCAAAAAAATAATCAAAATCATTCAATGCTTGTAGAACATTCATTAGAAAATGACCATAATTTTGATTTTGAAAATACTAATATTTTATATTACGAGTCTAATATTTTCAAAAGACGTTTTATTGAAATGTGTAAAATAAAAATGTCGTCGAATTCTATTAATAAACGTACTGATTTTGCAAATTTAAACGATACATTTGTAGTTTTCGATTCCTTAAATAAACATAGATCTGTCAATTTTTAACATTTGTAATGTTCAAATTATTTTAGATTAAAAATAAATATAATATACATAAAAATCAAGTTACTTTTTCAGTTTCCGTTGACAACCTTGTTTATTTTGACAACATAATTTTCACTTCTGACGAAGCAGTCGAACGACTGCGAAACGTAAAGTGTATAGTTGCGCGATTTAGTGTCCGCTTAGAAGATTTTGTGATACAAATTTCATCGGACAAGAACCAACTGTAAATATATACAATGTGTTTCATTTCTCATCTACACACCCCTGTAGTTTTTATATTTATTAACGGATCGATTTCAAATTTTCGCCAGATGAACATCCTCTTAAAACACACATTTTTCAAATTTGAAACCTTTTGTATTGCAAGCCATGACCTACTGCGATTTAATAGAATGTCGAAAAAATTAAGAAAACATAGTAGGCCTTGTTTGATCAAAAAAAGTTATTAGAAAAGGTTGTTTAGAATTACGAAATAACCCCAATTACCAAATTTGGTTCAAAAATTTTAATTTTTTATTATTAAAAAAATAGAATTTCAATTTAATCTACAGTTTTACAAAACGCTAAAACTAACCGACTAAAACGCACAGAATGAAAAAAACAGCTTAATCTAATATTTTACCAGGCCCCCATTGTGCAGTATGCATTTTTCGATACTTTTCCTATTATTCTTTACAACATTGTTTAGTTCCTGTGATATTCAAGACAAGCTTGACGAACCCTGTTGCGTAAGTCTTCTGCATTATTATTTTGATTTTTGTACTCTTTCTGTTTAAAAATCTTCATTTAACCATTCGCGAACTATTCTAGCATTAAGAATAGTTAGAGAATGGTTAAATGAAAATTTTACTTTACGATGGATAGGCAGAAACAGTCCGTTCATGTTTTGGTGTCCCAGATCTCCTGACTTAACACCTCTGGATTTTTATTTATGGGGAATACTTTAAGTATTCTTTCTGTTTAACAGAAAGTCTACAAATATCAAAATAATAATGCAGAAGACCTACGCAACAGGATTCGTCAAGCTTGTCTTGAAATAACACCCCAGGAACTAAACAAAGTTGTAAAGAATAATAGGAAACGTATCGAAAAATGCATACTGCACGATGGGGGCCTGGTAAAATATTAGATTAAGCAGTTTTTTTCATTCTGTGTGTTTTAGTCGGTTAGTTTTAGCGTTTTGTAAAACTGTAGATTAAATTGAAATTCAATTTTTTTAATAATTAAAAATTAAAATTGTTCAACCAAATTTGGTAATTGGGGTTATTTCGTAATTCTAAACAACTTTTTCTAATAACTTTTTTTGATCAAACAAGGCCTACTATGTTTTCTTAATTTTTTCGACTTTCTATTAAATCACAGTAGGTCATGGCTTGCAATACAAAAGGTTTCAAATTTGAAAAATGTGTGTTTTAAGAGGATGTTCATCTGGCGAAAATTTGAAATCGATCCGTTAATAAATATAAAAACTACAGGGGTGTGTAGATGAGAAATGAAACACATTGTATATATATGTATACACCTATATATATACGCACAAATCGCCAGAAAGCAACCTACAAGTTAAGGGCACTTTACGATATTCATCTCGGAGAATCCTCTCCTTATCACATATCCAGTGCAAATGCTTACAAAAGTTCTTTATTCGGGAGAATAAGAACCTTTTTCGGATATTGGACCAATTTTCGTTTTCGTTTTATTTGATTTCCTTTTTTTGTAGGTTTTGATTGTTATTATTTTAGATAGAATTAGTAGTATAGATAGTATGATTAGGTAGGTAGGTAGCTGTTAGATTTCATGTAGTGTTTTTTTAAATTGTACTGAAGATGGCAGCTTAGCTGCCGAAATACGTATCTACGGATATAAAATTATTGTGGGCGGAGATAAATTTCAATTATACTACATGTCCAAATAAATTTTTGATAAAGGCAGGCCATGGAAGATAAATTATTACATTAGTTATATTAAAATATTGTCTAGTTCTTGAGTAGTTAAACAAAATGGAAGTTTAATTTGCCACATTTTACAGCTTGATGTGTCACTAACTTCAAAAACTGCTTGGTGTTGTAGATTAGACTTACATTTACACTTCCATGACCTACCTTTATCAAAAATTGATTTGGATATTTGGTATTAAGTTCATTTAGGCCCGGTTTTTCAATATCAAGTTAAACTGTAACTTTCGGTTTATTTCCATGGCGACAATTGTGTTCTTATGGGAGTAAACTGAAGGTTAAAGTTAACATACGATTGAAAAACCTGGCCTTAAACAAACAGTGACTTTGGTTGTTTGCATTTAAAGAAATTGTTAATAAAGAATAATTTTAGTTTGAGCAGAGTTATTTTTAATTTATTTTTGAGCATAAAAAATTATGTACGAGCGTGCAAAGAACCCAAAAGCGTTCATAGATTTTATTAAATTAACACAAAAAAAGGTTACGCCCTGAAGCGAAAGAATTTCATGTTTATTTACCTGAACCGCTAGAATTTACTAAAAAAAAAAAACAAACGACGATTGAACATATAACAAATGAGTATCAACTTTGTTATTTGCAACGGAAGTATATTTTCTCGAATTAAGAAATGGAGGATTGATGACGCAGAGCTCAAATTCTATGATTTTGATATTAAGTCAAAACGCTAACATCTAAAAGATATTAACATATTATTTGAAATAAATTAATAAAAATATATTAAAGCAATAATAATTTCAAATTTAAATATCGCTAAAAGTATGAGACCAAAAATATGGACAAACTCATCTTTTTGGAATTAGGAGAAAAATATCTTTCTTAATTCTAGAAACTGTGTTATATTTAAAATAACAAAGTTGATACTCATTTGTTAGATTTCTGTCATTTGTTCTTTTTAAAAGTAAATTCTGGCGGTTCAGGTAAATCAATAAAACTTTTGTATTTAAGATTTTTTGGTTATGTCTAATAATAAAATGTGTAGGTACCGTTCAAAATATAAACAAAATGCCTGTACGTTATTGAAAAATATACAAATTAATTTCTCAATAACGAATAACGTAACAATATATCAAACTGCATTATCAAATATGTGAAAGAAAAATAATGACTATTAAAGTTAATCATATCCATAATTACCACGTAATTTCGATTAAAAAAAACTCAATAGGTAGCACTTTATTAATATATTATTTACAGTTCATTTTTTCAGTATATGCCGATCGATAAGTCAAAGAATTTTTATACTTATAGCTATCTCTTTCTAACTTTCGTGAAACAGCCTTGCCGCTTTTGTTATGTCATGTCATTTCGTCGTATATTTTCTTACAGCTGAAATCAATAAAAACGAGAAACGTCAAAAAAAAATTGGTACATTTTTTCAATATTTTCATAGTGTAAAAATGACTTTATTAGAAATAGGTTAGAATTATTTGACGCTACGTCAGTTTATAAATAAATAGATCAGATTTTTTAAAAGGTATGTATTGTCAAGTCCCTGTTGTCAAATAGACAATTAATTGACAAATGCAACCAAATTTACAATTGGAAAAATTTCATTTCCCGTTTTTTTTAATTCAGCTGTAACTCAGATCTATACGATCGGCATCAGTAGATTAGCTATGCCGGTTCGGGGCCAAAAACCCATAAGAAATAACACAGGCCTCAAAAAACGTCAAAATTGGTGCATGACCTTGGAGCGTCTGAAGATAAGCGGTGCCTGGTGACGTTTGACCTTTGAGTGTGATAAGCGGTGTCTGGTGACCTTAAGGTCTGATAAGCGGCGTCTGGTGACCTTGGAGCGGCTGAAGGTAAGCGTGCTCTGGCCTGCAATAGTAAAGGGAGAGGTAAGTTGTGTTGAATAATGAAACTGTTTGAAAATATGAAACCTGTGCACGACCTTAGAGTAAGAATGCGAAACCTGTGTACGACTTTAGATGTAAAAATGTATGGTATCAATTGTTCGAACACGAATCGAGTGAAACAGTAAAAAGAAAAAAACATTTGTTCTCTTTCAAATTAGAATGTTTACTCATTTTTAATTATTAAATAGATCAAAATTATCTGATTGGTGAAAATTGTTTATGTTGACTGATAATATACATTCGTAAGCAAATTTAAATAAAGATGATAACGTAAGACAAAACATGGTGACGCAACAACTTTAATTGTATCAGTTTCAAATAAGCAAATTTACATACAAAACGTTTTTTTGGATAATTTTGTTGCAATGCTTTAAATAGAATCAGGCACACACGCTGGTAATATCAAAACAAAAAGCAGTTCAAAGCTGTTCTACGTGCTTTTTGTTTGGTTTCATCAGTGTGAGCGTAGCCTAAAATTGTAAAGTTTAGAATCGCCAAAAGTAAAAACAAATTATAGGTACGTATTTTATCTTGTCATATAAAACTTATCACACGTAAAGGTTAATAGGTCAATTTCGAACGTCACGCAAATTACAGGAAAAGTGTAAAATTTAGACGCGTCAAACAAAAAAACAAATTATTATATATCGGTTTAAACGTGTTGTGAATCAAATAAAATTTATCACACGTAAAGGTTAATAGGTCAATTTCGTCATACAAATTATGTAAAATTTAGAAGCGTATTGGTTTAAACTAATAATTGTGGTTACAAATATAAAACTGTAAATTTAGTTTTGATTTTCGAAAAGTTAGTAGTTATTAAAGCAGTGAAATTTGAGAACTTTAAGCAAAAAAAAAAAAAACAATCTATATTGAACGTACTTACTTGCAAGGAAAAAGTAGAACTGTAACTTTATATATAACGGACCGAAGGGCGAATGGAACTGTCACGTATCACAGTATGTTTAGAACTGAACTTTCGAATTAAACTGTTTGAACTTTAATCTCTTCCAGATAAATTAGTTTGAAAGCATAAAATTTTTATGAAGTTGATATTTATAAATTTGTACGTAGCTTTCCATTAGATAAAGGATGATTGGGGAGACATGGATGTGCAAAATAAAAATTAGTTAAAAATATCAGTTTATTTTTTTGTTTTTCAATATAAATGAAAATACAGATATGCACTTACAGAAATCATCTTTATTTTTATAATATAGGAATTAAACTTTATTTCTTAGGAAGAATAATATTCAGTTTTTCCTTAATTATACACATTATACCTAGTAAATAAGTTTTCATTTTAGTGATATCAATTTTGAAAGAAGCAATCTAATTTGTTCTAATACGTTTATGTTGGGACAATTCAAGTTGAAGACGGATAGATCACGTGGTCCTGTTCTAATTAGAGTACGAGTAAATTCACTGTATTCATAATAATTATTATCGTCGAAAAAGTATAGCATTCCATTAATGTATCGAAAAATACTTCGAACAGTATTCGGTATGCCTGGAAATTCCTCACGGATTAAACCATGACGTTTTCTTCGTAGATTACACTCATCCAGTTCAACAAAAACATTTTTTTCATATAACAGTATTGTTTTGCCTGTATACGTATTGACTATTCCTTGTATTTCATTTTGCTGTCCATGATAAAAAGATGATAACGCTTTCGGATAACCGGGAACCACTTGGAGTAAGGGGAAATTCATCGCGTACATTTCATTATCAATAAAAAAGATAATATTTCCATTAGGTCTTTGATAAATGGCGTTAATTTTAGTAAAATTTGTAGGTAGAAACGATAACCAGTCAGTTATTAATAAAGGTTCGTTATACGTTTTTAAACCTAACTTCACCATCCAAATCCATTTCTCATAGAATATATAAAGATATTTATTCACAATGAGAAATGTATTAACTTTATCGCTAATAGTACTGTACAGGTGCTGTCATCTTAATTTTCACGTTTGTTACAGCAATGTTTCTAGATAATGGCTCATTTTTTGATGTTGTTTTGGTTACAGATGGTGTAGGTTTCTTTGTTGTAGGTATCACAGTCGTAGTCTTTTGGGTCGTGGTTGTTTTCCTTTGTCCATACAAATTTTGAATCGCTAAGATATCTTCTGCATGGAGTTCGATGCGAGAGTTGTTTTTAAATAAATCATGATTATAGAATGCAAACATCACAGATTGCTCATTATTAGTGTGTGGAAGTCCTAACGTATGTCCTATTTCATGAGCTAATACTGCATATAAACTAGTCTGGTATGGGGGTGCTTCTCCTAAAAATAAGTACCACAATTCATCTGAATCAACATGAACTTCTCGTTGAAAAATATGTGGTGCTGGGTAAAATGAATGTGCCAGAGTTCTTCCAATCCCATCAAAATCGAAATTACAAATATTATTGTTCTTAGCATTCAGATGACGTTTGTTTCTATGTACAATTGTTATATTCGAGTCCTGCATGGTTTGAGATTGAGTAAAATGTAAATTCGAATGTTCCTCCCATAACCAGAATACTTCTTTAGTAATATTTAGAACCGTCTTTGGAGCCAATGGATAATTCCACGTTAGAGACGTATCGTGCCATTTATATAAGATTTTGAGGGACAACGGATCATCAGCATTACCACATCTTGGAGTTTGCATTAATTTGATTGTTTCCGCATTTAATTTTCCGTCTACTGGTAGGCCATAGTATTTGTTCGTTTTAAAATGTATTTCTATTTTTGTAATCATAGTAACAAAAAAAACATTAAAAAAAAAAAAAATAAATAAATAAAGAAGAGTCTGTCAAAAATATTCACTATAAAATTGTGTTTTTAGTGAAATAATTTCATAATACAAATTCAACATCAAACCAAAACAACGCCCAGACAATAGTAGCGTCGAAATTATTAAAAAACGCTTCGCTATCAAAACATATGGTCCTTTGAGCCGAGATACGGAAGTGAAGAGCAAGAAAACGGTTTTTGGAAAGCAAGGTCAGTTCTAAAGCTTTACCTTTCGTACGGTTAATCAATAACTTATGGCGGATATCAAGATATTGAAAGTAAAACGCACAAATTTGAAATCAAACCTAACAAGATTTTCAAAATTTCTGACAACTAAACCCGATCCTGAACAAATTCGTATGCGCAAGACAACTCTGGAGCCTTTATTATCATTATTTCAAGACATTCAATGCCAAATCGAGGCCCTTGAAGATTCGGATTCTTCAAATTATGAAATCGAGAATTTTGAAAATGATTATTTTACTGCAATGTGTCAAGCTGACAAACTATTGAAATCAGTCATTTCCGAATCATGCAAGGACCCTGATGAGAACAATTCAATAAATTCATCTCAAAAAGATGCTGTCAGGCTCCCAAGAATCAATCTTCCGGAGTTTTATGGTTCGTATCAAGAGTGGATACCATTTCATGACACATTTTGTTCATTAATTCACGAAAACAATGATATTGCACCTATTCAGAAATTTCATTACCTCAAATCATCGCTAAAAGGTGAAGCGGCTGAAGTGGTTCATTCATTGCAAATGTCATCAGACAACTATTTGGAGGCCTGGGAAATGTTAAAAGAGCGCTATGATAATAAACGTTTAATAATTCAGGATCATATACGTGCTATTCATAATCTACCTTCAGCAAGTAAAGAACGCGTTTCAGTATTACGTCCAATTCTTGATGGCGCACTCAAGCATATTAGAGCTCTCAAGGCACTCAAACGGCCTACTGACAATTGGGATGATTTGCTTATATACTTGATCGGAACAAAATTAGATCAATTCACGCTAAAAGAATGGGAAAATCAGTTAACAGCAACAGACCTTCCAACTTTCAAACAAATGACCGAATTTCTTACTCATAGATGCCATACATTAGAGGCAATTTCTAAAATAGAATCAAAAGTTCCAGTCAGTCATCAAACAGCAAGTAAAAGACAAAATCTTAAGGCAACATCATCTCACATCACTATACAAAAGCGAGAGTGTTCTATTTGCAAGGGAAATCATTTTATCTTTCATTGCAATGAATTTCTTAAAATGTCAATTCCCGACAGAATACAAGAAGTTAAATCAGCAAAACTTTGTATGAATTGCTTGCATCCAAATCATCTTGCAAGCAAATGCACTTATGGTCAATGCAAACAGTGTAGTAAAAAACATAATACACTTTTGCATAACATTAGAATAAATGCTTCAGAAGACATAATTTCGCAAAAGGAATCAACTATCACGACTACTTCTCATACATCCAGCACAAATCAAGTATCATATGTATTACTATCAACTGCTATTATAAATGTGAAGGATGGAAATGGTAAATGGCAAGAATGTCGCGCTTTATTAGATAATGGTTCTCAATCAAATTTCATGACAAAGTCTTTAGCCAAAAGGTTGTTATTGAACCAAAAATCAATTGACATATCTGTATCAGGAATTAATCATTCTTCTGTACAAACTCAACACTTGACTTCTACATCAATAAGATCTCTACATAATGCATTCCAAACCAACCTTGATTGTTTAATTCTTGATAGAATTTCTGAAAATTTACCCCAAGTTACCATTAATAAAATGGATGTCACAATTCCTAAAAATATACAATTAGCTGACCCTAATTTTAATGTCTCCAGTGAAATTGACATGCTTTTAGGAGTAGATATTTTTTATAAAGTGCAGTGTATTGGACAGATTAAAAAATCAGCAAATCAACCTATCCTACAGAAAACACACTTTGGGTGGATTATAGCGGGTAGATTATCATCTTCATTTATTCAACAAAATTTCACATTATGCAACCTGTCAACTGGCGAGAATCTTGATAATAAATTGACAACATTTTGGGAATTGGAAGAAATCAAATCACGTAAATCTTACACATCTGCCGAAAAATGGTGTGAAGAACATTTTCTTAATACCCACAGAAAAACATCTGAAGGTCGTTTCATTGTACAACTTCCGTTTAAAACATTAAATGAACAATTAGGAGATTCAAAGCAAACAGCACTTAAAAGATTTTACACATTAGAAAAGAAACTCCTAAAAAATCCCTCTCTTCAACAAGAATACAAGAAATTCATGAAAGAATATGAAGACTTAGGGCATATGGCATTAGTTTCCGATAAATCTACTTCAAATCACTCAGATGTCTTTTATTTACCGCATCATGCAGTAATTAAAGAAGATAGCACCACTACAAAGGTCCGAGTAGTTTTTGATGGTTCGTGTAAATCATCAAATGGTAAGTCTTTAAATGACATGTTACACGTTGGCCCAACCTTGCAGGACGATTTATTTTCCATAATTGCACGGTTCCGTATGCATCGATATGTGATAATAGCTGATATAAAAAAAATGTATCGCCAAGTTTTGATAGACAGAACACAAACAGCTTTCCAAAGAATTTTATGGAGGTCAAATCCATCTGAAAAAATAAAAACTTATGAGCTTTTAACAGTTACGTACGGAACAACTCCAGCTGCATTTTTGGCCATACGATCTTTACAACAACTCGCACATAATTATACTCAAGAATTACCATTAGCTTCAGTCATTGCTCTCAGGGATTTTTATGTAGACGACCTGCTAACAGGATCCAATTCAAAAACAGAGTTAACTACTTTAATAAAAGAGATCACATCTCTTCTTTCAAAAGGTGGTTTTCAATTACATAAATGGTGTTCGAATTGTTCAATATTATTAAACGATGTGATCAAAACATCTGATTCGTTACTACTCAATTTAGGCAATGAAGACAATTCAAAAACTTTAGGTTTGCAATGGAACCCAAAGGACGACATTTTTCAATATAAGGCCATATCTATTTCAACTCCTAAACACATTACGAAACGTACTATTCTTTCAGTAGTATCTCAGATCTTTGATCCGCTGGGACTTCTTGGCCCGATAATTATAACAGCTAAATTATTTATTCAGCAGTTGTGGTTGTTAAAATTAAATTGGGACGAATCAGTTCCAGCCAACATTTACACAAGATGGTCACATATTCAAGAGCAAATACAAATAGTGAATGACATAAAAATACCTAGACTAGTGACGAGTATTGGAGATTATAAAACTATTGAAATTTGCGGATTTTGTGATGCAAGTGAAGAAGCGTACGGCTGTTGCATATACATACGTTCTACTTGTCGCTCGGGAATAATTGCAAATTTACTATGTGCGAAATCTAGAGTTGCACCTATTAAGACAATTTCATTTCCAAGATTGGAACTGTGTGGTGCACTTTTATTAGCACAATTAAGTAAAAAAATTCAGATCGCTCTCAATTTACAAGATATTGAAATATCCTACTGGACCGATTCAACAATTGTGCTATCTTGGATAAAATCAGTTGCTAAGACATGGAAGACTTTTGTAGCCAACCGAGTGGGAGAAATACAACGTTTGACGAATACTCAACAGTGGAATCATGTTGATACCACTAAAAACCCAGCAGACCTGTTAACAAGAGGTATTTTACCAAAGAAGTTAAAAGATTGTTCATTGTGGTGGAATGGGCCAGACTGGCTATGTCAAGAAAAGCATTCTTTGAATTGAAAATTGAACTAATTTTGTCGGAGCCAACAAGGAACTTCAAATCCTAAGGGACTTATTTAAAAAACAACAACAAGACAAAATTTCTCGCGCTTTAGTTGAAGATTCTGTAACCTGGCATTTTATACCTCCCAAAGCACCACATTTTGGAGGGATATGGGAAGCAGCAATAAAATCCGCTAAACATCATTTGAAACGAAGTACTAATTCCACATTGCTCAGCTTTGAAGAATTAATGACATTATTCATTCAGATAGAAGCTATATTAAATTCACGTCCATTAACACCAATTTCATCAGATCCTAAAGACCTATCATTTCTAACACCAGGCCATTTCTTGATCGGTGAAGCACTAACAACATGCGTTGAACCAGATTTAACAGCTTTACCTATCAATTGATTAGATCGTTGGCAACTCATTGACAAAATAAAGCAAAGTTTTTGGAAACGATGGAGCAAAGATTACCTAAGCAGGTTACAAGAGAGAACTAAATGGAAGCAGCATCACAGTACAAATATAAACATTGGGGATTTGGTCATCATTCGAGAAGATAACCTCCCTCCTGCCCGGTGGATTCTTGGAAGAATTGAAGTTCTTCATCCAGGTGAAGATAGTGTGGTGCGTGCTGTTACGGTCAAGACATCTACAGGTTCTTTGCGTCGCCCAACCAACCGCCTGTGTATTTTGCCACTAAACAATTAAGACTTTACTTATTAGCACATTTATTATTGCTTCATGTTTAAAAGGCCTTCCTTTCAAGGTGGGCGGTATGTTCGTTTTAAAATGTATTTCTATTTTTGTAATCATAGTAACAAAAAAAACATTAAAAAAAAAAAATAAATAAATAAATAAAGAAGAGTCTGTCAAAAATATTCACTATAAAATTGTGTTTTTAGTGAAATAATTTCATAATACAAATTCAACATCAAACCAAAACAACGCCCAGACAATAGTAGCGTCGAAATTATTAAAAAACGCTTCGCTATCAAAACAGTATTCTTGAAATACTTTTAGTGAAGATTTGAACGATTCATCATTTTCATTAATCACATTGAGTGAATTATTATCAACTTCTAAATAACCATAATGATGCAAATAGTTTACGGCATTGGGCACTTCTTCCGTATCACACTTTACATGTATGATAAAAGCGACGACAACATAAAGAGCAGGTAACATGTTCTCTCTACACTTCGCACTTAACTAATGAAAAAATATTATGTTCTGTAATTTATATGTTCAGAAGAGGGTACCAACTGAAAAGTATTTATATAATAATTGCACACAATTTTATAGTTTAAAATGTATATTCAAAGTTACATTAATATGCTTGCTTTTGATTGGTTATAAAAATCTATAAATCTGAAAATGAGAACGTGTTAAACATCAGTTGCAAAATGTGTGTGCCACAGTTACAACCTATTCCCGAACAAGAACAAGAAGAGGAATATTTGATACATTGGGATCCTATATTATGGCCGAACAAATCTATTATTTCATCTTTTATAATACCAATGTTTCTATGTGATCAAATAGATTTTTTAATGTTTGTTTTCAAGTATTTAATGCGGAATTAACATCGATGCTTGCAATTGCGCAGAGTGCAATTAAAATCTCGGCTGAATTGTTTTGTGAACGTGATGACAATGAAACTTACTATTACCTAACTCGAACAGCATCTTTACGAGAACATGATAATTTAACTGAATGGTACGAGAGCAATATAAAGAAACCATTATTGAAGAAATTATCAGAAAAACCTGCAATGTGTTTACAAAAATTGAAAGTGAATATAGAAAATGTGAGACTTTGGTATACTTATCGGTATGGGGAAGGTACTAGAGTGTCCGAACAGTACTACAGCGATTTACGTTATTGGATAGACAATGAAAACAGTTTACCTTGGGGTTATTACAAAATAGTGCTTTGTGATCAAGCAGAACTCTGATAATCTCTTAAAATAAACTGAAAATTTGTTTTCAAGATCAATTAGAAAAGTAAAATTAAATTATTACATGTAGTACGTAATGAACAGTTGTTATTAACATAATTTTCAGTATTACAACACTGCATGGGAAGGTACTAGAGTGTCCGAACAGTACTACAGCGATTTACGTTATTGGATAGTGAATGAAAACAGTTTACCTTGGGGTTATTACAAAATAGTGCTTTGTGATCAATCAGAACCTTAATAATCTCTTAAAATAAACTGAAAATTTATTTTCAAGATCAATTAGAAAAGTAAAATTAAATTATTACATGTACGTAACGAACAGTTGTTATTAACATAATTTTCAGTATTACTGAAATTTGTGCTTGTTTTTAAAAATTATCTCAAACATAATTCAATTAATATAATTATATAAAAAATTTTATTAGTTGTAAGAAAAGTAAATGTTACCTCTGATTTTACAGTTACATATGTCCAGTGTCAGTATTAACAAAATTTGTACTATTATTTAATAAAAATAAAATTACATTACATCTTGTTTTCTTTTTAATTTCAAACTTAATTATTACATTCAGAAGTATATAAAAATTTAATTCATTGAAAGTAAATAATTAACATTTAGATAAAACTAATTTACCTTTAGGTAATTTATTCTATCTTGTTTATGATTAAATAAAAACATGATTTAAGTGAAAATATCATGAAGCAACTTGACTGTATCAGTTCAAAGTCTAAAATCTAGATTGTATTCGTAAGCAAATTTAAATAAAAATGATGTAGTATTATTCAGAAGAGAAGACCGTTGCATCTGGTGTTGCATCAACAGACTTTTAAACACGGTTAGGCTGATAGGATTCCGCTCGCGCTGGCAAGAGCGTCACATCTAAGTGCAATCTATATGGGAATAGCAAATAATCGCATGCATAATTTGCAATAGCAAAGAACGTTTAGTATTTAATTTAATTTGTTTAATTCTTAATTCTAAAATATGAAATTTTGTTTGCTATGAAATTCGTCCGACGCTTATGGAGAAATGAGTCAGCGAATGATCGTACATAAACATGCACAGTATAAGCGGCGATCCAGGCGGACTGTTGCAAGCGGAATTTCATCCTCCTAATCCTGCTTATAAATCATAACTCCATCCTTTTTTATCATTCACCGTTAACAAAGAAATAATACTGAAATAATTGCAGGTTCTTGCTTCGGCGATTGATTACGTAGCACTCAAGTTCCGTAATGTTCATTATAACGTAAGTTAAAACATGATGACGCAACAACCTTGATTGCATCAGTTCAAAGTTTAATTATCTAACACTTGATTGGTTGATGAGTTTTTATTGAGGTATATAAATTTGATAACAGGAAAACATATTATTATTCTTATCAAGTCACCTTCTACTGAAGTGTACATTTCCGGTGTTCTTTTCATTACCCTTACTGATACGGTAAATAAATTTAATTATGCATTTTTAAAATTTTTATTTCATTTCATACAACAACCTTGAATATTTTTTCTGTAGTTTGCTCTGTCTTTCAAGAAGGAGATATTTTGCCTAAAATTTTAGACTTAAATAAAATACTGTGTCTCATCGTAACAACCTTGACTCCTTTATCTATAGTTCGCTGAAGGAGATACGTTTACTTAAAATTTTAGATTATTGTTCATCTGCAAAATACATTTTGAATTGAAGAATTTTTATAATACACTATAACGCAACAAAAGTCTGAGTTCACTAGAAATTTTTCATTTTATAAATTAAGAATATTTTCTATATAAATCTAACAGTTATTTATTCATTAAAACTATTATTAATTAGTATTATTTAAATCCATGAGTGAGGTAACAAAGATCCGTGAATTCTCTTTCGATGTTTTCAATTATAAATCTAGAAAGCGAAGCTGGTTTATTGAACTCAGAATGGAACTCTCTGGTTTCACGAAGACACTGTAAGTAAGTGTTTCTTAAAGAATTTGAAGTCTACAGAGACAGCGGTACTATGGTATGCTTTGCAAGTAAATAGCTCAATAGAAGACGACCAACTCTTCCGTTTCCATTCGAGAAGGGATGTATGAAGAGAAACTTTGACAAAAAGCCAGCTCCATATTTAACACAATCTGCTAACGACAAGTTTGAGTCTGCAAATACCTGTTGACACTCTTCAAGCAAGGTTTGGAAATGATTTTCAATCAAATGAGGACTCAAATAATATAAAATCTCTTGTGCAGGTTTAGAATCTTTTGTTCGAAATTTTCCAGCACACGGTATAACTCCTTTTCTCACTTGTCGATGCAATTTTGTAACAAATTCTACGTTTAAATTTTCCAATGGAGATAGTTTACGTAGATAGATATTAGAAAACATGTACTTTGCTGCTTGATTTAAATTTTTCAACTTTTTCATTCTGTAATATTTTTTTCTATTGAACAAAACATTCCATAACATTGTTAGAAACCTTGTATTTACTATCTTCTCCACATCGAAGTATGTGAGTGTGGTGTCGTTGTTTCCTCCAGCAAAACACTCCAACAAATACTTTGTGTGATGAAGGTTCACATAACCCTTCCAATATAAATCTTCTACGGTCACTTTGTTTATTATAGTTTCTCGTAAGTACTCGATTCTCTCTACTACTTCACTCACTTTTTGAGGACTGGAATGTTGATTCCTCCACCAAGGATTCTCAGCAATATCAAATGTTCTGTGTAACATTGAGATTATTTAACTTCAATATCCTTATAACTTACTTCTACTTCCTTATGTAAGTATTTCTGGCAGTTTAAATTTAAGAAAACGTTTTACTCTTTTCTAATGGATAATGATTTCTGTTCCTGATTTCTTTCAAAACGGTTTTTATATTGTTTTCGTACCGCACATCTAACTTATTAAAATTTTCCCATCCAAACAGTAATTGAAGATAAGAAAACTGCAAACTCACCGTAACGCACATCGCAAATTATCTCATGCAACAACCTTGACTTGTTTATCTGTAGTTCGGTGAAGGAGCGTTGAAAATGTACTTAAAATTTTTAGATTATTTGATTATCTACAAAATATAAACATATACGATGGTGTGAAGACCCCGTTCTAAGGTTTTTAAGAAAATTGGAGAATTTTATAATACACTTCGCAACAAAAGTCCGAGTTCATTAGCAATTTTTCATTTTATAAATTAAGAATTCTTTCCTTATAAAATTAATTAGTTAATTCTATTCTTATTCAAAAACTGAGCGAACCCAGACTTTTATTCTATTATTTAGATAATTCTATTCTTATTCAAAAACTGAGTGAACCCAGACTGTTGTTGCGCAGTATATTTTTTCATCGTTCAAGACATCAACTTTCAATTTTTATTTTTGTTTTAATTTTTAATTTACAATAGAAGCAAACAATTATTCTTAGTATTTTTCGCAAATTGTACTCGAGAATGCGCATGCGTGAGCAAGAAGCAATATTTATTATACTCGAGATTGCACATGCATGAGCAATATTTTTCGGTGATAAATTGATAATTCTCTTTAATTTTTTTTCAGTCTTCATATAAAATGACTTCGATCAACAATACAGCAACAGCTCTTCTTAACGATGTAAAAACAGCATTTTTAAATGCTAATGACGCTGAGAGTAGCATAAAATTATGCAATAAAAATCTGCGCGCTCTCAATGACTTACTTCGACGAAGGAACGATATATCCATAGGATGCAAGCAACATTTATTAACGACCATCGCACAAATTAAAAGTTATCGCACATTGATTAAAACGAAATCACGTATAGGTAAAGGTTTGAGTGTGAGAAAAGGAAAGCCTGCAGATCGTGTCAAATGGGTAGAAATGCAGGCGGCGTTCCAAAGTCGAATCAGGACCGGCGTCGTCGTAAATTTAAATCATAAAGATGTCGGAACGTTTCTTGACGATGCATTGGCACTTTTTCGAAGACGCATCAAGAACGGCTTGAAGAACGAGGAGGCATTTAAGATCAACGCAATTCTCTGCGGGGAATTTATAATTAAGAAAGGTGACACAGAGATTGTCGAGGAGAAGTACATGAACAGCAAGAACGCACCAATATACCGCGACACCAACGACATCGACTATTGGTTCAACCTTAATGTTAGAGAACCGATAATTACACAGCTGCAAGAATTTCAGGAACGACAAAGTGGATGGAGTTTGTCGAAAATCATCAATCTAGTCATTAACATCAATAAATTCGTGCTTCAACCAGGATCATCATACATCGAACTTCCTCAATACATTAAACTTAAAAACGCATGCGTCAACGTAAAAAACAACGATGATGCATGCTTTGCATGGGCGGTAACATCAGCACTTCATCCAGTAAGCCATGGAAAACACTGTGATCGAATTACTTTGTACCCCCACTATTCATCCGTTTTAAATTTAAAAAATATCACGATGCCTATAACTATAAAGCAGATTCCGCGTTTTGAACAGCAAAACGGTTTGTCAATTAATGTTTACGTATTGGAGAAAATAGGGAAGAAAAAGTTTGATGTCAGACCTTGTTACCTTACGAAAGCAAAGCAGTCAAAACATGTGAATCTGCTTTTGATACAGGACAGTTATGATGAAAGCAACACTGCACCGATAAACTATCATTACGTATGGATAAAAAATCTTTCTCGGTTGGTGTCTAGTCAGCTTAGTGCAAATCAACATCAAAAATACTTCTGTGATCGATGTCTTAATTACTTTTACAGTCAGGAACGTTTAGATGAACATGCAGTAGATTGTGGAGAATTAAATGCTTGTAAAATCAGAATGCCTGCGATAGAAAATAATATTTTAAAGTTCAAAAATTTCAGAAATAAAGTTAAGACACCGTTCATAATTTATGCTGATCTAGAATGTATATTGAAACCAAGTAACGACCAAAGCAAATATCAGGAACATGTACCTTGCAGCGTTGCTTATTACATCAAATGTTCCTAAGATGATTCTTTATCTGTGTATAGATCATATCGCGGTGAGGATTGTATACAATGGTTTACTACCGAACTACACCAGTTCGCGGAAGATTTGGAAACCGTTTTTCTTTGCCCTCTACCCATGGAACCGTTAATTTTGAGCGAAAAACAACAATTTTATAATGCAACACACTGTCACATCTGCGAGCAACAGTTTACTTTGGGAGACAAAAAAGTAAGGGACCACGACTACATTTTGGGAGTGTTCCGTGGAGCTGCACACGAGGGATGTAATATTAATTATAAGGATGGTCACGTGGTACCGGTAGTATTTCACAATCTGAGCGGTTACGATTCACATTTCATAATTAAAAATTTAGCTTCAGATTTTGAGGGTCGCATTGATTTGCTTCCCATAAATAAAGAAAAATATATTTCATTTACAAAACAGATTGATGAAAATTTAGTAAAATTCCGTTTTATTGATTCGTTTAGATTTATGAGTTCAAGTCTGGGTAAAATAGCTTCAAATTTAGAGACGTACCCCGTTCTAAAATCAGAATTTCAAAATTTACCCGAGGAAAAATTCGAGTTGCTAACGCGTAAGGGTGTGTATCCATATGATTCCTTTGATTCGTTTGATCGTTTTACGGAAACAAAATTACCACACATAGAGAAATTTTATAATAAATTAAATAATGAAAATATTAGCGACGTCGATTATGCGCACGCTCAACACGTATGGAGTCAATTCGAAATTCAAAATTTGGGAGAGTATTCGGACTTGTACTTGCGAACTGACGTTTTGCTGTTGGCTGACGTTTTCGAACAATTTCGTTCCACGTTAATGAAATCACACAGACTCGATCCTGCTCATTATTACTCAGCTCCCGGGTATACTTGGGATGCTATGTTCAAGTATACAGAGATTGAGCTAGAATTATTAACAGATATTGATATGCTCATGTTCATCGAGCGAGGAGTTCGAGGTGGATTAAGTCAGTGTTCGAAACGATACGCCAAAGCCAATAACAAGTACATGGACAACTATGATCCCACTCAACCATCAAAATTTTTGCTCTACGAGGACGTTAACAATCTCTATGGATGGGCCATGAATTAATTCCTACCCTATGGAGGATTTGAATGGGTAGATGATTTGGAGAACTTTAATTTTAATGATATTTCTAAAGACAGCTCTGTAGGATACATTTTGGAAGTTGATTTGGAATATCCGGCTGATGTTCACGACGAACACTCTGATTTACCGTTTTGTTCAGAACACATTAGCGCTCCTAAATCTAAACAACAGAAATTAATGGCTACACTTTACAATAAAGATCGCTACGTCATACATTATAGAAATTTACAACAAGCTTTGGCAAATGATTTGAAATTAATCAAAATTCATCGCGCGTTGAAATTTAATCAGGCAGCATGGTTAAAACCTTACATTGATTTAAATACATCTCTGAGAACCACTGCAAAGAACGACTTTGACAAAGATTTGTATAAATTACTAAATAACGCAGCTTTTGGTAAAACTATGGAGAACATTAGAAAACGCAGTAACGTTAAGCTCATAAACAAATGGGAGGGAAGATATGGTGCAGCTAAATTAATTGCTAAACCTGAATTTAAATCTTCCACTACATTTAATGAGAACCTGGTAGCGATAGAATTGAATAAAACTGAAATTTTCTTTAATAAACCCATATATGTTGGCATGTGCGTACTCGACATCTCAAAGACGAAACTTTACGAATTTCATTATGGATACATGAAGTCTAAATTTGGAAGTAATTGCAGAGTGTGTTATACGGATACGGATTCTTTGATTTATGAAATCGAATGTGATGATGTTTACGAAATAATTCGGAGCGACTGTTATGAACACTTTGATACCAGTGACTATCCAGATAATAACAGATTTAATATTCCTCGTGTAAATAAGAAAGTTCCCGGCTTAATGAACGATGAGCTGAACGGTAGAATTATGACAGAGTTTGTAGGCTTGCGATCGAAAAGTTACGTGCACAGGGTTGAGGGTGAAGATAAATGTAAAATAGCTAAAGGTGTTAAGAAGAATGTTATCAAAAACAAAATTACTTTCGATGATTATTTGAAATGTTTGCAAAATTTAAAAGAAAAATCTTTGGAACAAAATTTAATACGTTCACAAAAACATAACGTCTGCACAGTCACACAGCAGAAAATTGCGCTAAGTCCTCACGATGATAAGCGATTTATAATACCTCAAACTTTTACAACACTTCCATGGGGTCATCGTGATATAATGGAAACATAATAATTGAATCCTTATCGAAATTATTTTTCTAGTAAAATGAATTCATCTTTTTTGTTTAATACTTTCTGCAGGTATTATCATTTTATTTTTAGTTGCACAAATTGATAAATAACAATAAAATTTCTATTAATAACGTGTTTATCTATAAATTAAAAGTATAACTTTGTTGTACCTACAAATTGATAAACAATAATATTATAAAAATTGTATTAATAATGAGCTTGTGTAAATTAGTTTGAAAAATCATTGTCTAAAGTATTACTGAATGTTTTTCTCATCTTATGAGATGTATAATGAAGAATAGAAATGATTATTTTGAAAGCTGGTAATGACTAATGACTCAAGTAAATTCTGAAAGCAAAACAGGAGATTAATACAAGTTAGAATACATATCATTTCCATTTCATTTTATGTTATTTTTACACATATTTAAGAAAAATATTATTTTAGAAAATTTTATAACTCTTATAAGTTCTATAACTCCATGTGTTTTAACAAAAAAAATACCGACTACTTTTAAATAAAGAAATAACTTTTTGTGCATTTGTTTATTTATTTCCTCAACTTTCTTGTACCTTGAGATTCAACTTAGAGAAGTTTCACTATATTTTGTTAGTTTCATACTTTGTTGCACAAATTGATAAGTAAACTTAAACGTTACGAATGATAACTTTGTGACACAGATTTATTATTACATTATAAAAATTATATTAAGATTACGTTTACTTAAATATCTTAATAGTGTTATTCTGGAAACATTTTGATTAGGTTTGCTTAATTTTATAGATATTAATGTCATAAATATTATTTTCAATAAATATTAAAAATGTAGACTGTATACAAACAACTAAAATTTAAACCAGGGATGTTAGAGTATTATACTTTTGTCTAATATCGAATTTACATTTTACTCAATCTCAAACCATGCAGGACTCGAATATAACAATTGTACATAGAAACAAACGTCATCTGAATGCTAAGAACAATAATATTTGTAATTTCGATTTTGATGGGATTGGAAGAACTCTGGCACATTCATTTTACCCAGCACCACATATTTTTCAACGAGAAGTTCATGTTGATTCAGATGAATTGTGGTACTTATTTTTAGGAGAAGCACCCCCATACCAGACTAGTTTATATGCAGTATTAGCTCATGAAATAGGACATACGTTAGGACTTCCACACACTAATAATGAGCAATCTGTGATGTTTGCATTCTATAATCATGATTTATTTAAAAACAACTCTCGCATCGAACTCCATGCAGAAGATATCTTAGCGATTCAAAATTTGTATGGACAAAGGAAAACAACCACGACCCAAAAGACTACGACTGTGATACCTACAACAAAGAAACCTACACCATCTGTAACCAAAACAACATCAAAAAATGAGCCATTATCTAGAAACATTGCTGTAACAAACGTGAAAATTAAGATGACAGCACCTGACTTGTGTACTATTAGCGATAAAGTTAATACATTTCTCATTGTGAATAAATATCTTTATATATTCTATGAGAAATGGATTTGGATGGTGAAGTTAGGTTTAAAAACGTATAACGAACCTTTATTAATAACTGACTGGTTATCGTTTCTACCTACAAATTTTACTAAAATTAACGCCATTTATCAAAGACCTAATGGAAATATTATCTTTTTTATTGATAATGAAATGTACGCGATGAATTTCCCCTTACTCCAAGTGGTTCCCGGTTATCCGAAAGCGTTATCATCTTTTTATCATGGACAGCAAAATGAAATACAAGGAATAGTCAATACGTATACAGGCAAAACAATACTGTTATATGAAAAAAATGTTTTTGTTGAACTGGATGAGTGTAATCTACGAAGAAAACGTCATGGTTTAATCCGTGAGGAATTTCCAGGCATACCGAATACTGTTCGAAGTATTTTTCGATACATTAATGGAATGCTATACTTTTTCGACGATAATAATTATTATGAATACAGTGAATTTACTCGTACTCTAATTAGAACAGGACCACGTGATCTATCCGTCTTCAACTTGAATTGTCCCAACATAAACGTATTAGAACAAATTAGATTGCTTCTTTCAAAATTGATATCAATAAAATGAAAACTTATTTACTAGGTATAATGTGTATAATTAAGGAAAAACTGAATATTATTCTTCCTAAGAAATAAAGTTTAATTCCTATATTATAAAAATAAAGATGATTTCTGTAAGTGCATATCTGTATTTTCATTTATATTGAAAAACAAAAAAATAAACTGATATTTTTAACTAATTTTTTATTTTGCACATCCATGTCTCCCCAATCATCCTTTATCTAATGGAAAGCTACGTACAAATTTATAAATATCAACTTCATAAAAATTTTATGCTTTCAAACTAATTTATCTGGAAGAGATTAAAGTTCAAACAGTTTAATTCGAAAGTTCAGTTCTAAACATACTGTGATACGTGACAGTTCCATTCGCCCTTCGGTCCGTTATATATAAAGTTACAGTTCTACTTTTTCCTTGCAAGTAAGTACGTTCAATATAGATTGTTTTTTTTTTTTTTTTTTTGCTTAAAGTTCTCAAATTTCACTGCTTTAATAACTACTAACTTTTCGAAAATCAAAACTAAATTTACAGTTTTATATTTGTAACCACAATTATTAGTTTAAACCAATACGCTTCTAAATTTTACATAATTTGTATGACGAAATTGACCTATTAACCTTTACGTGTGATAAATTTTATTTGATTCACAACACGTTTAAACCGATATATAATAATTTGTTTTTTTGTTTGACGCGTCTAAATTTTACACTTTTCCTGTAATTTGCGTGACGTTCGAAATTGACCTATTAACCTTTACGTGTGATAAGTTTTATATGACAAGATAAAATACGTACCTATAATTTGTTTTTACTTTTGGCGATTCTAAACTTTACAATTTTAGGCTACGCTCACACTGATGAAACCAAACAAAAGCACGTAGAACAGCTTTGAACTGCTTTTTGTTTTGATATTACCAGCGTGTGTGCCTGATTCTATTTAAAGCATTGCAACAAAATTATCCAAAAACGTTTTGTATGTAAATTTGCTTATTTGAAACTGATGCAATCAAAGTTGTTGCGTCACCATGTTTTGTCTTACGTTATCATCTTTATTTAAATTTGCTTACGAAAGTATATTATCAGTCAACATAAACAATTTTTACCAATCAGATAATTTTGATCTATTTAATAATTAAAAATGAGTAAACATTCTAATTTGAAAGAGAACAAATGTTTTTTTCTTTTTACTGTTTCACTCGATTCGTGTTCGAACAATTGATACCATGCATTTTTACATCTAAAGTCGTACACAGGTTTCGCATTCTTACTCTAAGGTCGTGCACAGGTTTCATATTTTCAAACAGTTTCATTATTCAACACAACTTACCTCTCCCTTTACTATTGCAGGCCAGAGCACGCTTACCTTCAGCCGCTCCAAGGTCACCAGACGCCGCTTATCAGACCTTAAGGTCACCAGACACCGCTTATCACACTCAAAGGTCAAACGTCACCAGGCACCGCTTATCTTCAGACGCTCCAAGGTCATGCACCAATTTTGACGTTTTTTGAGGCCTGTGTTATTTCTTATGGGTTTTTGGCCCCGAACCGGCATAGCTAATCTACTGGGATCTAGTAAAAAGTGATCTGTACAGATAATTTTTTATTTATAAGCCGATTATATAAATCTTCGTTAAGAAAATGTACGAAGAAATGACGTAATATGACAAAAGCCCCAAGGCTGTTTCACGAAAATTAGAAGCAGATAGCTACATAAAATTCTTTGACTTATTGATCGATCGATCAGCATACTTATAGAAAAAAATAAACTGAACGTTCTACGTTAAAAAATTCCCACTGTATAATTTCGGGATTGAAGAAATTTTCACCTACAGTTCAATTTTTGACTATACGCCGATCGATAAGTCAAAGAACTTTTGTGTAACTATCTCCTTTTAACTTTCGTGAAACAGTCTTGCGGCTTTTGTCATCTTACGTTTTTTGTCGTATATTTTTTTAACCCAGATTTATACGATCGGCATATGGTAATAAAATGATCTGTATTCTCCTCTCTTGTCTAAGTGCTGTTCTGCGAATTGATATTTTTAATTTCTCTGTTTTCCTTTATAAGAATCAAATTTAGCTTAATTAATAAAATACTAGAATTTCTTCAAAAAAATATATATTCGATAAAATAACATATACAGGCTGTCCTGTGACGTAATTGTTAAGTTTACTATTAACACTTATGTTGGTGATGTTATTTAATAAATTAGACTTGGTACTATTAACAAGAATCTATTAACTTCGTTTACATGCGTCTTACATTTCAGGTTAACTGTTACCTACTGTTTTTCCCCCTAGCTCAGCTGGCAGTGCAGGCATCTTACTTATGTCAATGTTGTCAACTTACTATTTACTCTACAGTAATGTCATCACTTCACCTACGTGATAATCAATTCAAACTAAGTCAAAAACTCTCATAAAATTTGTTCTAGAGTAAACCGTTTCAAAAATACTGGGTGTTTAATGTTTAATTTTTTATTTTTTAAAATTTTAAAGTTCATCTAATCATTTATCTGTTCACCTAATAATCAATTCAAAACTAAAAAAAAATAATAATAAAGCACACCGTTTTTCAATAATAGGTACGACGTGTTTTGAGATAAAGTTAAAAAATTCTGAAAATTACAAAACATGTCGTGTTATTGAAAAATGGTTTGCTTTAAAAGAATTTTCTTTTTTTGTTTGAATTGAATATTAGGTGAACAGTAGATATACTATGGGCATACGAAGCCAATTCCCCATAAGGTTTAACATGGGACCTCGAAATTGCAGTTTTTGCGCGGATGTTGATCAGGGGGGGTGAGGTAAGAAGGGGGAGGGGGGTCGCGCGCAAGCGGCAGCAAAAGGGTGACGCGGGCAAGCCGGAGCGGGATGGGGAGACGCGGCAGTAGATATCGAGACTCGCGACCTTGGTACATTTTTTGGGCATAATTACAGCGATTTTTGGAAACGGAGGGGTGTTTCGCGAATTCTACCATCAGTTTTGATTTTTTTCTTAACCCCCCAACTTATGTATTAAATACCGCGTCGAGTTATGACCAGCGCTAATAGATGTTTATTTCAGCGGAAGAGGGGACGTGGCAGTATTATTCCCAAATCGCGTACGTTTTTCTTTTGCGTGAGATATTTCCAAATGACGCGCGCGAGCAGGCATCTGCTGACGCTACCATCAGTTTTGATTTTTTTTAACCCTATCTTATGTATTAAATACCGCGTCGAGTTATGACTAGCGCTAATAGATGTTTATTTCAGCGGGAGAAGGGTCACGCGCAAGCAAGAATTGTATCAACAGCAACCAAATTGAAACGAGGTTGAAGCGCGTTCGTTTGTTAGCATTAATTTAGCATTAGAGATTATTTGTTCAACAAGTCTTAACATTTATATAAAATAATAATTGATGATAAATTCTATCGCGTCAGCAGTTTTTTGCGCGAGTTGAGATTGCAAAATTCTGAAACGGTGCCTGCTCGTCATTTACTTAGAATCATTCGAGATACATCTCACGCAAAAAGAAAACGTAATACACATGTCAGAGAGATAAGAAACCACGGGCGTTCTATGCTGCTAGCACTTGCACGTTCACGATATACGTTAGTTTAACAGTACGCCACGCTTTCAATGATATCGTTTTGCAATTTAGAGAGAGCAGCGAGATAAAGAAAACGAATCAAGGTCGAATCGCGCACAATTAAGCGCTATTATCTTACGAAACTTGAAACGTTCATTACTTTAAAACAATAATATGATAAGCTCGATTAACTGAGAATTAAATTAGAAATAGATACAACGAAATTTTAAGCGTGAGGAAGCAGCAGACAGCGGTGTCGTTTCAGTACGCATCATGTGTGTAAATGAGAATGAAATTAAAAGTATCAAATTGTAAATCTTAATGAAAACAAAAAAAACTTTCCTCTCAACATTAAAGCAGATACAAGCAAATTTTCTTTCAAGCTGATTTAGGAATCACTTTTAAAAACGAACACTACTTAACTGTATAATCCAAATGTTATAACTGTTTAATAATGATTATTGTTCTGCTATGTTAAGCAGTTTACAAAATTATCAGAGATGCTCAAGGTATTATGTTTCTACAAACGGTATAATGTTTGAAGTATATGGTGATTCATACGCGATGGGTCATATAATCACAAAATAAACAATAATATGTGAGATAAAACGTGAGGATGCAGAAATCTTGGTTTCAGATTCGAATAATATTGCGTTTCAAACTGAACGTAAAATTTACTCTATTGCAAAAGCATTGTAACTATCTGGAAATCTAAAACTGCGAAGCAGTGTATTCAATTTAAAAAACTTTTAAAAACGGACACTAATTTATAAATGATATAGAAATCCTCAAATGTGATTGGTTGATTCGTTTCTATTGAAATCTATAAATTTAGGTAGTAAATAAATTTGTTCATCTTTCTGTTTATATCTGCGAGAGAGTACGTATCGTCTGCGGTGTCTGTGTATGTCTTATCATTATCATTATCATCACTTTTATTATAATATTAAGGTAAGTAAAGTGGATGGTATGTACCTTCCACATCTTATCATTCAGCAATAACTAGAAGCTTAAGACAGGAGTCGTGCGCAAGCAACAGCCGAAGAAGGGGGACGCAGGCGAGCGTGGAGAGCGACCTTGGTACATTTTTTATACTTAGAGCGGTTTTTTGGAAAGGGGCAGTGTTTCGCGAATTCTACCATCAGTTTTGATTTTTTTAACCCCATATACGTTTTCGGTTTAGTAAATTGAATTTTATAGCACCCTAATCGAATTATCTTATGTATTAAATACTGCATCGAGTTAATACCAACGCTATTTTATTTCAGCGGGAGGGGAGTCGCGCGCAAGCAATAGCCGGAGAGAGGGGCGACGCAGGCGAGCAGCAGTGGAGAGCGACCTTGGTACATTTTTTATACTTAGAGCGGTTTTTTGGAAATGAGGAGTGTTTCGCCAATTCTACCGTCAGTTTTGATTTTTTTTAACCCCATATACGTTTTTGGTTTAGTAAATTAAATTTTATAGCACCCTTATCGGATTATGAATTATATATATATTGTGAATTTACGGCATAAAGATATCGCTGCGTTTCTGAAAGATGCATTCATACTCTTCCAGAGACGCGTTAAAAACAGCTTGAGAAACGATGAGGCGCTAAAGATCAACGCAGTTCTCTGTGGTGAATTTGTTCTCAAGAAAGGAGACAAATAAATCACAGAGAACAAATATATGAACACTGAGAACGCTCCTATTTATCGCGATAACGAACTCAAGGAATGGTTCACCGTCTACGTTAAGGAGCGTATAATGGTGCAGTTGGAAAATTTTCAGGAACGCGAGAGCGGCTGGGGGCTAAGAACAATCATCCACTTGATGATTAACATCAACAAATTTGAATCGATGCAGTCCGGTTCCTCTTACATCGAGCTCCCCGAATGCATCAAGCGGAAAGAGGCATGCATCAATGTGAAGAACAAGGACGATGCATGCTTCGCGTGGGCGGTAACATCAGCACTTTATCCTGTACACTACACACAACATCCTGATCGACTTTCAACATAGCGCACCATTCTACAATTTTAAATTTAAGAAACATTACAATCCCAATGACTATGAAGCAGATTCCATGTTTTGAGCAACAAAATAATATTTCTATTAATGTTTACATATTGAAAAAAAAAAACAAAAAAAGGATTTGACGTAAGACCTTGTTACCGAAAGCCAAGCAATCAAAGCATGTGAATCTGCTTTTAATACAAGACAAGTCTGCCCTCCTGTTTTGTATAATAATCTCCATTCAGTGTTTAATATGCAAGCAGGCAAGACAGTAGTGAAAATTATTGTAGAAAAGTTAAGTAATTTGTTTTTACTTTATACGAAATGTAAGTTTTTTTTTTATTAAATCATTAGAAATGTTCACCATATACTGTTAACTTCAGTTACGCAGCAGCCTCACTGCATTTAGTTTTTTGTGTTTTTGTTTGTTTTCAAGTGTCGGTCTCCGTCTGCGGCAACTCCTGCAACAAGTTCTCAATATCCTCCGCAGTGAGACTGTCAATTAACGGAACTAAGAGAGGAAAGGTCAGAAATTCCTGCGTAGCGAAACTCGGATAGTCCCACTCTAGGTTCTCCAACTGGACTACCCTGTTCTACGACTGAACTTCCCTGCTGCGACGGCGGCTCCGTATTCACCACAAACGAGTGCCCACTACGATAAACCTGTCGGTGTCAGATCACTGACGAGGAACCAGCGACCTCTGGACGTTGCAGCCCTGATGGCTCAGGTTGGGGAGACCCCAGTTGTTCTACAACAACCTCTTCGGGTCTCTATGCCGCACCAGCAGCATACCGGGTCTGTGGTCGCCTTGGTCCACCCCGTCGCCCATGCAGCCCAACTGGTTCTCCACCACCCCCAAACCTCCTTCCGGTTACCCGGAGCATACGACGAAAGCGTCGTAACCAGCCAGGGAACTCTTCCTCCCTCATCCGTAATACTGGTTCCATCGCTCGCCATCTGGAACTCCGTCTTCGGAACTGTCGACAAAAATACTGGATGTTCTGAAGACGTTCGTCGACGGTAGTCCTAACGCAAGTCGCCAGAGTCCACAAGTAAAACCTACAGACTCTCGCACCCTGCGACACATTACAGGGTCCCGAATTCGTCCAATCAGATAACACAGAACGACGAAAGTAATGGACACCGACATCGTCGCGTTAAGTGTACCGACCAGTAAGAAATTGACCCCGCAATTACTTCTCAAGTTTATAATTTTTGCTCTTCACCCTGTATATAATTATTTTTATTCATTTTCTGTTATAAGATACATTTTATAAGACATTGGTCCAATTGAGCACTTCTTTGTACGTGATGATTTGGTTGTTTAAAATTTTTTTTTTGCGAAGGGGGAAAGTTGTGACAAGATGCAAGTAAATTCATGCATTGGGTTTATTTAGCAAGCTTGAGATAAGAGAAAATGCAACTCGTCCACGTAAACAACGGAACCTTGACACCTGCGCGAAAAAACCTTGAACACGTTGGAACGAATTTAAATTATCTCGTAATCTATCGTACCTTTCCGGTTTCGTTAGAATTCGGAATTGGTCGAGTTGCACTTCCTATAAAAACCCCGCGATCTGCATAAAGAGAGAAGATTATAATCAGCTGTCAGTACAGCATGTAACTTCTTGTACTTTGTTTTGTGTTGTGAATTAAGGATGTAAGTATTTACGTTATATTTGTATAGTCATATTTTTAATATAATATTTAAGCTATGCCCCTTGTTTCGATTAATACCGTAACAGTATGATGATTCTGCATCAGTAAAGTATCATTATGTATGAACAAAAATTCTTTCCAGGTTGGTATCAAACCAATTAAGTATTCATCACAGTAAAAAATATTTTTGTGATCGGTGCCTTAACTACTTTTATAGTCAAGAACGTTTGGATAAGCACGCGATAGATTGTGAAAAATTAAACGTTTGTAAAATTACAATGCCGACAAAATAAAACAATATTTTAAAATTTAAAAATTTCAGGTATGAAGTTAAGGCACCGTTCATAATATATGCCGATCTGGAATGCGTATTAAATCCGTGTAACAGTAAAAATAAGTACCAAGAACATGTGCCCTGTAGTATCGGGTATTATCTCAAATGTTCTTATGATGATTCACTATCTTTCTATAGATCGTATCGTGGTGAGGACTGCATGCAATGGTTTACTGCAGAACTGCGACAGTTCGCTGAAAATTTAGAAACCGTCTTCCTTTGCCCTCTGCCCATGGAACCGTTAACTTCGATTGAAAATCTGGAGTTCGATCAGGCAACCTACTGTCATATCTGCGAGCAGCCGTTTAGCCCTGACGATAAAAAAGTAAGGGATCACTGTCACTTGACAGGGATGTTCAGGGGAGCAACACACGAGGGATGCAATGTTAATTATAAGGACGGTCACGTGGTACCTGTTGTGTTTCATAATCTGAGCAGTTATAATGCACATTTCATAATTAAGAATTTAGCTTCAGATTTTGAGGGTCGCATCGATTTACTTCCCGTAAATAAAAAAAAGTATATTTCGTTTACGAAACATGTTGATAAAAATTTGTTAGAAGTTCCGTTTTATTGGTTCGCGTCGGTTCGAGTCTTGATAAATTACCTTCAAATTTGGAAGCGTACCCTATGCTAAAATCAGAATTTCAAAATTTACCGGAGGAAAAATTTCAGTTATTAACGCGAAAGAGTGTGTATCAGTATGACTACTTTGACTCGCTTGAACGTTTTACCGAATCTAAATTACCAGCGAAAGAGAAATTTTATAATAAATTAAACGATGCGGATATAAGCGATGTGGATTACGCTCATGGTCAGCGTGTATGGAGCGAGTTCAAAATGCAAAATTTGTGAGAGTATTCAGACTTGTACTTACGCACAGATGTTTTACTGTTAACTGATGTATTCGAGCAGTTTCGTTTAACCTTATTGAATTCACATGGGCTCGATCCAGCTCATTATTTTTCTGCTACAGGATATACTTGGGATGCTATGCTAAAGTATACTAAAGTGGAGCTTGAATCATTAACAGACATCGATATGCTCATTTTTATCGAGCGAGGTGTTCGAGTCAGTGTTCGAAACGTTGTGCCAAAGCCAACAACAAGTACATGACCGACTACGATCCCACCCAACTATCAAAATATTTACTTTATACTGATGTTAACAATCTTTATGGTCATGCAATGTCACAACCCTTACCCTACGGAGGGTTTGAGTGGGTGGATGATGTAGAAAACGTAGATTTTAATATTTCAAACAACAGCCCCGTAGGGTATATTTTGGAAGTTGATTTAGAATATCCTACTGAGGTGCATTATGCTCACTCAGATTTACCTTTTTGTTCAGAACACCTCAGCGCACCAAAATCTAAAGAACAAAAATTAATGGCTACATTGAATAACAGAAAGCGTTACATCACTCACTATAGATATTTACAGCAAGCTTTGGCATATGGTTTAAAATTAGTTAAAATTCATCGCGTATTGAAATTTAAGCAGGCGGCATGGTTAAACCTTATATTCATTTAAACACCCGTCTGAGAACTGCTGCAAAGAATGATTTCGAAAAGGATCTTTATAAATTATTAAATAATGCAGCTTTTGACAAAACGATGGAGAATATTAGAAAACGTCGTAATGTAAAATTAATATCTAAATGGGAGGGAAGATATGGTGCAGGTAAATTAATTGTGAAACCAGAATTCAAGTCGTGCACAATATTTAACGAAAATTTAGTTGCAATAGAATTAAATAAAACGGAAATTCTAATTAATAAGCCCATATATGTTGACATGTCTGTACTCGATATTTCGAAGGTGAAACTTTATGAATTTCATTGTGGATATATGCAATCACAATTTGGTGATAAATGTAAGGTTTTTTAAGCGAAGAACACATATAGGCGATCTCGACCACGATCACGATAGCGATAGCGATGGCGGTCAAAATTACAATGTATCGCCAAGTCGCAACAGTATGTGCGAACTCATTTCTTTACTAGGGAGAGTTTGATCGCCATCGTTATCGCTAACGTGATCGTGGTCGCGATCGCGTATATGTGTCCAAGGCTTTATACGGATACAGACTCTTTAATTTATGAAATTGAGTGTGATGATGTATATGAAGTAATTCAGCGCGACTGTTATGAACACTTTGATACCAGCGACTATCCGGAAAACAATCGGTATGGTATTCTTCGCGTAAATAAAAAGATTCCAGGTCTGATGAAGGATGAGCTGAACGGTAAAATTATGACGGAATTTATTGGTTTGCGATCGAAAAGTTATGCATAGAGGGTGGAGGGTGAGGATAAAGACAAGAAAGCTAAGGGTGTTAAAAGAAATGTTATTCAGAACAAATTTACTTTCGAGGATTATTTGGAATGTTTGCAAAATTCAGTAGAAAAATGTTTAGATCAAAATTTAATACGTTCAGAAAAACACCACGTTCACACAGTTACGCAGCAAAAAGTCGCTTTGAGTCTTCACGATGATAAACGATATTTAATTCAAAATTCTTATGATACTCTTACAGCTTAGATGTAAACATAGTGTCGCGATGAAGGACGGTGCCTTCACCATGTCACGGAAAGCCCAGGGCCTCCACTAGGTCACGGCCCGGGGGTTTTATCCGTTTAGGGCGTAGGTAGCAGGTAATAGATGGTAGAGTTTGAAACACAGGTGGTCTCGAATTGTTGGGAATGCGGTCCGGGTGTTTACGGCGACGGTCAGCTCACGTCGTTCCTTTTCTGGCCGGAGTGGAACAAGACTCTTCCCTGACGGGTTGGTGGACTCGGGTATCGTTTCCCTTGGCTGGCGGGGAAAGTTGGTCCTCGTTCCCGGGGGTAGGTACTGTAGTCGGCCAGCAGGTTTGCAGCAGCTCGATGCAGTGGCGTCCAGTTGTGGGACAGCGTCTCGATGCAGTAGCGTTCAGTTGTAGGACAGCGCCTCGGTGCGTGGCGTCTAGTTGCAGGACAGCGTCTCGGTGCGTGGCGTCTAGTTGCAGGACAGCGTCTCGGTGCGTGGCGTTCAGTTGTGGGACAGCGTCTCGGTGCGTGGCGTCCAGTTGTGGGACAGCGTCTCGGTGCGTGGCGTCCCCGGTGCGTCGGCACTAGTGCCCACTGAGTCGGTTCGGTAGAACGACTGACTTCCTAATTTTGGCCCGCATTTTTATATACCGTTTTTGGCTAGTTTGCATATTGCATCTCTTTGTTCTTGCCCCGTGTTTCGCCCATCGATTTCGTATGTGCGCGGCCTCGTTTATCGTAATTTTCGCTGAGCTCTATCGTTGCGGAATTACCGATTACCTGTTTATTTCGACACGGTTGCGGTGTCCTCGATTACACATGTTCGCGTTTAAATTATTTGTTTGCGGAATAAAACCAGAAAGCCCCTCGTGGTTTTTTAGAAAAATCCCTTTCGTGACAATAGTTCGTGACAGAAGCAGCAGCAACACCACCAGCAGCAGCAGCTCTGAGGAAGTTCTTCTGCAATGGAGAACGAAACGTCGGCAGTAGAAGAAGTCAACGTGACGCGGTTCCAACCGGAAGCCAATTCAAACATGGACGACGGCCGCGGAAGCCTTCAAGTTAAACTTAATATATGTATAAACGTATACATATATTTTAATGATTTTATGATAATTGTTATTTTCGCTTAATATCATCGTAGCAATAAATTATATTAAAAATTGTATCTTTGTTTTATTTTCCATCCATCAACATAATAATCATCTTGAAACTGACACGGATCTGTACAAAATTGAGAATGTCATTAATATGATGTGTATATTTTACTACAGCAAAATAACCTGGAAACATACTTCTTAATGTTATTTGTGGGAATATCTGTGTAAGAAACTGCAAATTTCTAAGTAAATCGTCACGTGATTAAAAATACAAAAAAGATACCTCACGATAAATGTCACCCTGTATAAGGACGATGGCGTTGACAACGTTAGATTCTATTAATTTATCAGTATTATCGACTAACCGAGCATACAGACAATCAAATTGAGTAAAATACCTATATAATTATCTAAACTAGTAAAAGAAATTTTTTTTCAAACTGATTTAGGGAATGTATACACTTTTAAAAAGCGTATCTGGTATAGATAATACTTATATATATGCTTCCACGGTTCAACCGATTAAATTGCTTTTGTTTACATCAACATAATAGTCTGCTTAGACCCCTACGTAAAATTAAATAGGAACTTATATCAGTAATTGTGCTATTGACGTTTGATGCCACTTCTATATGGAAATTTTACACGAATGGATCAAACTCACATGTATGCTTGCCTATCGTCACTTTTGTTATTATACTGCTATCTGTCATATCTATAAACTGCTACCTGTTTTACCTGTTATTTTATAAACTGCTACCTGTTTTACCTATTATTTTATAAACTGCACCTGTTTTTTACCAGTACACCGAAGAATCTCTCGAAGTACAAAGCCCTAAAGTCTAAGCTTTACTTTACATCGAACTTAATTGTTCGAAATTGTTGAAAAAATGCATGCATACATAAGAGATGTAGACAGAGTGACAGATGATTACCAAATTTATGATTTTAATGAAAATTAAACATCCAATTAAATTCAACCTTATTAAATTCGAACTAAAATTTTGCATAAGAAACCATGACCTTGATATCAATTCCCATAAGGGTCTAAAATCTCTAAGTGGTTCTGATCTGTGGCAAACCAAAATTCCACTAACATAGTGTCATTTTTTAATTAAAAATCGACCTGTTTCAGGATTTTATATAAAAATCGTTTACTTCGTAGAAAATGAATTTATGAATTTGTCTAGTAGTCTCCGAGCAGTTAAAATCAGTTTATAGCTATGACAGGTTAAACTAACGTATATCGTGAACGTGCAGATGCTAGCAGCATACAGCATCCGTGGTTTCTTATCTCTCTGACATGTGTATTACGTTTTCTTTTTGCGTGAGATGTATCTCGAATGATTCTAAGTAAATGACGAGCAGGCACCGTTTCAGAATTTTGCAATCTCAACTCGCGGAAAAAACTGCTGACGCGATAGAATTTATCATCAACTATTATTTTATATAAATGTTAAGACTTGTTGAACAAATAATCTCTAATGCTTTGAATCACCGCTAACAAACGAACGCGGTTTCAACCTTGTTTCATTTTGGTTGCTGTTGACACAATTCTTGCTTGCACGCGACCCTTCTCCCGCTGAAATAAACATCTATTAGCGCTAGTCATAACTCGCGGCGATATTTAATATATAAGCTGGGGTTAAGAAAAAAAATCAAAACTGATGGTAGAATTCGCGAAACACCCCTCCGTTTCCAAAAACCGCTGTAACTATGCCCAAAAGATGTACCAAGGTCTCGAGTCTCGATATCTACTGCCGCGTCTCCCCCTCCCGCTCCGGCTTGCCCGCGCCTTCCTTCTGCTCCCGCCTGCGCGCGACCCCCTCCCCCTTCTTACCTCACCCCCCCTGACCCACATCCGCGCAAAAATTGCAATTTCGAGGTCCCATGTTAAACCTTATGGGGAATTGGCTTCATACGCCAATAGTATATCTACTGTGAACGCATAAATCATTAGATGAACTGTAAAATTTTAAAAAGTAAAAAATTAAAGAAAAGTTTAGATCACGACATCCCGTGATCACTTTCTGATCTAACATTAAGCACCCAGTATTTTTGAAACGGTTTACTTTAGAACAAAACTTTATTAGAGTTTTTTACTTAGTTTGAATTGATTATCACGTAGGTGAAGTGGGTGACATTATGTCACGGGACACAACGAAATAGTATTAGAAATAAGATTCAAAGACTATATAGTAGACAAAATCAGTTTTCTGTAATTGTTCTTTCTCATTTTTCATTTTATAAGGCATTTTAAAATGATTTTGTAGAAGTTTTAAGTGTGTTAAATTTGAAAGCTTTCAAACTTCTTATATGTCATCTGTGAAGTCGTGCTTAAACAATACCATTTTGAGAAAGAACAATTACACGAAACTGTTTTTGTCTACTATTTTTTGCTTTCCACTGTAAAATAACACAACAACGAAGGAAAAATACAAAACAGTATAATCAAAAATTAATTCAAAAAGAGAGAAAACAGTATTCTGTACCACATTTAAAGCATTTGTTAATTTTTGAATTCTTAGCAGTAATAGTGATTTATTGTATGTGTTTTAGATAGTATTTTATCCACGCAAGAAAATTAAACGCGAGAACGCAGTTCGAGCGTTCACGCATGCAATACAACGTTTTATCCTGTTACGGTTGAAAAATCCATTCAAGTCATTCATATTAATTTTCTGTACACCTGTATCAGCGTGGGAAATACGGCGTACGTGCCGGTCGTCGCATTTCACCATATTGCACAACATAGCGTGATGTTAAACTGTCCACTGTTACTTCAGGCATACTGCATAGCTCCATCTCACTTGTTTCCCCGTTTAAAATGCATTTCATCAGTAACGACTTCCGTCTACCAACGCATGTGGTGGAGCACGGCGCGGTCGTTTGTTGGTCATTATCTGAACAGTCCGTGAAGCATGCGGTTATTTCTTTCGTGCGAGTCTAAATTTAGTGTTTCCCACTGCAGCAAATGTAACCGGGTAACCGGATGTTGCTTTTGGCGGAAGTGACGGCGGTTCAGTCGCTTGAGGTGTCGGGCCGATAGCACGGGGCACTAGTATCCGAGATGAGTTGTAGGTAGCCATCGTTTGAGGTGTCGGACCCCGATGTGTTGAAGCCTAGGATCCGAGACGAGAACCGATGCAGACCACACGCCTGTTACCCTTAAAACTAGCCTGTCTAGCTGCCCTATCCCATACACGTGGGTATACGTGTATGGGTAATGGATGCTGGGGCTAGTATTAGATGTGTGGTAGAGATTCGCATAAGCGTTCTCGACGGTTACTCATCAAACGTAGCTAGGGAAACCTTGCTGACATGAGTGCTAGGGGGAGGGGGAGCCCACCGGTCCCGGCCGGTCCCCCTCATAGGCGTTGGCCTCCTAGTGGCAGTGTCATAGCTGGTGGACAGCGGGTGTACCGTGCCGGACGGGGGTCCGCTGGCCAATTCTCAAACGGGAGATAGGCTGACGCCTGGGTGTCCTTGGTGTCGAAAGATACCAGAGAGTAATTGGTAGTAATTGGTTGCAGCAAATGTGTCTGAAACTAGAAACGGTTCTCCGAGATTTGCTAAAGCACGCCGACTGACCCACAAGATGTTTTAATTCGGTTTCTCGAAGGCCTGCTCCGAGCAAGGGAACAGGTATGTTTTGGTTGACCTTTTAGTGACCCCTCCCTGTAACGCGTCTTTCTCTTACAACAGGCTTCAAGTTTCAAGTTCTACTTCAAATTCTGCTTCTACCTTTTAATTTTGGTTTCAATTCTGATTAATTCCGTGAGTCCGGCTTTTTGGCGTCAGAAAAAGCTACGCAAAAAGGCCTGCACCCACTCACCTTTGAATTGAAGATTCGTCCGGGGAGACACCGTACCCTTGGCGGCTTGACCGCTCCCTTTGATTTACGTCGCTGCCCGCCGCGGGAGGACGCTCCGAGCTGTTGACAACGGACAGCTGATTGACTCTGACGCTCTGCCAAGGTCGGGATAGCTTTAGTTTATTACTATATTTGCGGGGTTGTTGTTGAACAACTTATATTTGCGCGGTTTTATTTATAGTTACCCGTGCCCCGTTAGAATTTTAAAGTGCGCTGTTAATTTTTGAACCGTATGTGTGACCGAAACACAGATCTGTGGTACGGATGTGCTTCAACGTGTTACTTGTTTATTGATATTTCTTTTTCGTGTTTGAGTTATAGTTATTTGAATTTTGAGCAAGCTAAATATAAACAAGTGTGCTTAGCTGGTGTTTTTCATTTTAAATCATTTTGCCCACCTTTTGTATTGGGGTTTCGTCGAACCTCCCTTCTCCACGAGCTATGCCGAGCGGTGTGGAGATACTTTAGTCACTTCGCACAAAATTTGCAAACCTGCAGGTAGGTAGCAAATTTGGCGCCTCAACGTGCGAGCCATTTGAATTTTCAAAATTTACTTTAAACCAGCTTTGCACTTTGTTTTTATTTTTTATCGTAACGTCTTGCTTTTTATACTGCGCCATGAAGTACAAACTATTGCCGGACCGTTTAAATACCGAATAGTTGAATTATGAGCTCATTGCACATGGTGTTCAACCCGAAGGTACGGCTGCGCAGAAAAGAGCGAACCTAAGGCGTCAACTAAGACTCGAACGTGACTTACAATTGCCTTCAGCAAGTTATGATATTCCTTTCGGGGATGATGCTGTGGCATTAAATGAGAAAGTAGTTGAGAACCGTTATTTAATTGACTCATTTCCTAGTGACGCGACTGTTTGCACTAAAGATAAGATTTTTACAAAGCTTTCACATGCTTTTGGCAGGGCTAAACATAGCCAACCAACAACAAGTGAGAAGATTCAGCAACGGAATGCTTTCTTAAAAACCCTCGACGAAATGGCGTACCTTTTTGAGCAAGAGGTTCAGGATTTACCTTCGGCAAGTGAGACATTGCATACGGCTTCACCGCCTTCACCGTTACTTGACTTGTCAGTCATCGCGGCCTCGATCTGGGGCCTATTGCATAAAAGTACAAGATACAATTGTACAAGTTTACAATTACAGGCACTATGTACCACTACAGGCGTTGCACAAATAATTATTAAAAATGTAAAATATTTTTACAATTTTACAGGTCTAATCGACACATTAATCTCAATTCTACAGGTGTTTGTAAAAGTAAGAATCTCTTAGTTAAATCTTGCAAAAAAGGTGACAGTTTCAAAGGTGACAAAGCTAATCTCAAAATTGTAAGTTATGTGTTGCAAATTAAAATTCATTTTTATGTACATAATTAACCGATGTACACTATGCACTAAAATGAAGCACTGAATTATTACAGTTTAAACCGAACGTAAATGAAAAATATAAATTTGTCAGAATAAAATACGAGGCAGAGTCAAATAAAAACCTTAAAAGTGCCCTAAAAATCATCATCAATCTTCGTCACAAGAACTACTCCATATATTCTCTAATGGAATTAAATGGAACTTTGTAAAAAAACAACACACCTAATCCCAGCTAGCAGAGTGACGTAATATTAACGTGAATTATAGGTGAATATTGGTTATTGACGTCAAATGCCCAAAAATGAACGTCTTATGGACGTCATGGTTGTAACGAATTTATGACGTTATAAATTTCTCGAATTATCAACGTCTGTTTTACGTCAACTTTTATAATCAATAAATTACAAAAGCAAAAATATATTTTTTAAAATTTTTTATAACTCACCCAACAAATAGAAAAAGTGTGCAGATGAATTAGGGTTTTCCAAATTCTTAAATCACACTATAATAAAATTCGTGTTATTATTATTATTTTATTATCAATTGCTTTTTCGTTTCGGCATTAATATTCAAGAAAAACGAAAAACGTGTTTGTTTGGGGCAGGTATATTTTTGAATTGTAATGTAGTTTTTACATCGGAGCATGCGCAATTGCATTCGCACACAACACGGTGCCTTCCTTCCTCGCGGTCCCGCCAAGACGTGGATCACGTGGATGTTCCGTGCCGCCATTATTCCATTTGTATTTGCTATCGCCATTGACGCTATTAAATGTTCTGTTTTGTTGTGTGCCTTTATGTACTGTGTTCACTAGTCGCCACGGAGTTTGGTGTATAATTTAAAAGAATAAAATAATGTTTGTCGGAGTGGAATTTGAGAAAAGTGAAGGTGGTGGTTTGGCTATTGTAAACAGTAAGTGGCTTACTCCACGAAAGAGGGAAGTTTTCTGGCCTCCACATAAACAACAGCATTTGTACGACAAAGCCCTGAAAAAAGGAGAGGAACCGGAAGAAAACCAATGGAGGTTATGTAAAGGAGCGCGTTGTTTTTTTGAGACAGGTAAAGATAATAAGAAATAATTATGTTATTTTATTACTTTATTACCTAATAGGAGTTATTTATTATGATGCAGATGACGATACAAAAGCCGTAACAAAAATAAAAAAGGCTGAAGTAACGTCTGACTTACAGACCGATGCTGAAGAAATACATTCTGATTCATTTTGCTCACCATCATTTATAAAGAGAAGAAAAACGAGTCTACCAAAAAGATATCTATCATCAAGTGATGATGAAGACGAGGAAATAAATAGTTCGAGATAAATATCAGCTTTCAAACAAATTATTACAGCGCCCACCAAGAATAGAAATTCCAAAACTGATTTCGAGTAGAGGTAAGTTTAATACCAAAAAACTGTAAACCTTAATCTTACAAAGCATGTCAATTTTAGAATCTTCATCAATTCGTTCTGATACACCAGCAAATACTATATTGTCAGTCCAAACGAAAGTTGATACTCCAACATTGTGTGATAAGTAGAGAGTCTTGTTTTTAATCAGTTTGATTTATCACGAGCGTACGCTTGGCAAGAGTGGGGTCGTAAGCAGTATACAATGCCATAGATAATAGTAGGCGAGCCCGATGACGCGCCGCTGCGAGTGCACAGAACCGAACAATGCGTTACTGCATCGAAGCTCGCGGAAAAAATATGCCGTCTCCGCTTGGTCGACTAACGCGCATAAAAAAACTGATTTTATTTTAGACTACCTAGTGATAAGTCACCATCATCAGCTGTTCCATACTCATCAACGTCGGGACATACTGAAAGAGGTTAATAATTGTGTTAATTTTTGAAATTATTAACTGCACTGATTGTGTTTTTACAGTGAAACCTGACAATGATTTGTTGACTTTACTACATTATGTAAAAAACCAAAATGATCAGATTTTAAACTTGATAAAAAAACAATCACAACCCTTGTTTGTGGAAAAACAAGAGTTGCCAGTACATTTACCTTTAAGTAATTTTCAAGATGTGACAAAATTGGAGCAGTACCTTCTTCAAGATAAACAAAATGTGAATTATCTAGTATGCACATAACTAATTATTAAGGTGCGAGTTTATTATTTATCTTATTACTTTTACAGACTTCATTTTTAACAAGTTTGGGTGGACCACTAAAGTAAACACAATTTTAAAACATGTGATGTCGAATGATCTAACTCAGCATTATAGTTTCTTTGGTAGTCGTCACAATAAGAAAGCATTTTCAGATTTACAGTTGGTAACTGTTTTTATACGTAAGTATCTTGGCCAAAGCTTTATGGACAACATATTTATCTACTTCTTTTAGGTGCTGTTCAGAACAGTTCGCCTGGTGTGACTGAGGAAGAGGTAAAAAGTTGTATCAAAATTTGGTTAAAACATGCTCCGCAACGCTTGAAAAACGAAAGCAAGCGCAACAGCAGATCAACTTTTAAAGGGACATTTTAAGCAAGTAATTGATCTCATTTTGATTTAGCTTTTATTGTTCTCATTTATGTAATTAGACAGTTGTTCATTGTTTCAAATATTTTACAATAATCATACAAAATGTCACGACATAAGGTTTATATGAAAAAAGATGTTGTGAGTAAAAGGCAAATTTATAGACGGGTTCATAAAACCATAAAGCAGATGACAGAACTAGAAATTGATGAGGCTAATATTCAGACATTAGTTTCAACTCAAACAGGTGACCATGCAGTTTTTGATGGACTTTCTTGTACATACGAACCATTTTATTCAAATTCTGATTTACCTAATGTCACTTTGGAAAACTTATCATTGATTCAACAGACTTGTTCTAATTGGACGGATAGTGATGAGATTTCTGATAACGACAATAAACTAGATAGTGCGAGTAATGAAAAATCAGCACCCCCAAATGATAAATTGTTAACTGTCAATTTGAGAAGTTGGGACAAAATATTTCTCGTTCTGCAATTAATCAACTGTTACATATTCTGGTACCACTTCATCCCGAACTTCCTCATGATTATAGAACATTGTTGCATACACCTATAAATTTTTCTATCAAAAAACTTCAAAATGGTAAATATGTACATTTTGGTATACAGAAGGCTTTAATCCAATTTCTAACTCACAACTCGACTTTATCTAATAACAAATTTAGCATTAGTATCAACATCGACGGTTTGCCAATTTTTCATAGCTCCAACTTACAATTATGGCCGATTTTGGGACTCATAAAAAATACTAATAGTAAGCCATTTGCCGTTGGTATCTTTTGTGGTACATCAAAGCCTGTTCCATTATCTGATTATCTGGAAGATTTTCTAAATGAAATGAGCTCCTTAATTACAGAAGGATTTGAATTCTGTCAAAAAAGATACTATATTGAAATACATAGTTTTGTTTGCGATGCTCCTGCCAGAGCTTACCTCAAATGTATAAAATCACATAGCGGCTATTCGGCTTGCGAAAAATGTTCAGAACATGGTGAATATGTGAAAAACCGAGTAATATTAAAAAGTCTTTCCGCCCCAAAGAGATCTGATGCATCATTTGTGGCTCAAACCGATGAAGATCATCACTTAGGCTATTCTCCTTTGCTCACTCTGAACATTGGATTAGTCACCCGATTTCCTATCGATTATATGCACAATATGTGTTTAGGCATTGTAAAAAAGTTTTTAAACGTGTGGATACATGGCAACTTACAAGTTCGCTTATCTTGCCATATGGTCAATATGTTATCAGACAGGCTAGTTTCATTAAAATCCTTTATTCCTGTCGAAATTAATAGAAAACCAAGGACAATAACCGAACTGCATCATTGGAAAGCGACTGAATTCAGGTCATACCTTTTGTATTTAGGTCCACTGGTTTTAAAAGACCTTGTTCATACAAGTATATATGAAAATTTTTTATTGCTACATATCGGAATCACAATCTTACTTTCAGATAATCACATTTCTACTTTTGGCTGTTCTTTGGCAGGTGAGCTTTTAAATACATTCATAAAGCATTCGGGAAATATTTATGGAAGTGAATTTTTGATTTATAATGTCCATGTTCTTTGTCATCTCAGTGATGATGCAAAATTTTATGGAGCTTTAGACAATTTTTCCACATTTCCGTTTGAGAATTATTTGGGAAAACTCAAAACCTTGATAAAATCTTCTAAAAATCCGTTACAACAAATTTGCAGACGTCTAAAAGAAATCGACTTTTGCTACACTAATCCACAAATTTCACTTGTTGAAAGAAATATCAGACATGAATTGGAACACCAACTTGGACCTTTAGTATCAGAAATTAATTTTCTTTATAAACAGTTTAAAAAAATTAATTTCAAAGATTTTTCATTATCAGTTTCGTCATATTCCAATTCAGATTGTCACTGCGTTATGAAACAAATTAACGGTAATGTTATAGTAGTTCGAGTTTACAATATTTTATTAAGTTTATCTAATGGAGAACGTATGATTATTGGGAAATATTTTACTAGTCAAACATCTTTTTTTAGTTATCCGTTTGAATCAAAATATTTAAACATCTTTCAAGTTCACACTATTTGAAAAGAATTTCACATGTGGCATATTAATAACGTGTTAGGAAAATGTTTATTGTTGCCTGATAACTCAGGGAAAAACTTTGTTTCATTTCCACTTATACACACATTATGTGAATAATGCGCTGATATTATATATTGATATATATATTATATAATCATATAGATAGATATCTATATGTATTACTCTTTATTGATTCATTAACTTTTTTTCTAATTTAATATATTTATATTTTGTTTCGGTTCTTACTTTTTTTTTTCTTTTAGAATCTAATTTAATTTATTTATATATTGTTTCGGTTCTTACTTTTTTTTCTTTTAGAATCTAATTTAATTTATTTATATATTGTTTTGGTTATTACTTTTTTCTTTTAGAATCTAATTTAATTTATTTATATTTTGTTTATTTATTACTATATATTTTAATACATTTAATAAAAAAAAACATATTTGTGATTTTTATTATACAGTGTGTCCCAGATTGAGTAGGCTACCATGGGTAACTTTCTTATTAGTGAAGATAGAGATTTGGTTAAATGGGCAATATTTTGCAGTTTTATGTGCTGATTCAGATTTCGTTGAGAAAATTTTAAAATTCCGGAAAGTTCAGATATTATCGCAGAAAAACTGAAAATCGCTATTTTTTTTAATGTCCAATAACTTCGCAGTTATAAAAATATGAAAAAATGTTTCATATGAAAGTTACTATGTTTGATAAAATACAGCCGAAAATACAGTCAAAATAAAATTCAAGATGGCGGCTGTCAAGATATTGATAGCAACTTTCTTATTTTAAATGGACGCCATATTGAATTTTTGTACGATTAAAGAGCATTTTTTTTCTCGTTTCAACCGTGTATCACAACCCATATCTAAATAAAAAATTATTTAAAAAATTTAATATATATTTTTTTAATCAAGTAAGCGGGTTGCCTTTACTTATTACTAATCAAGTAAGCGGGTTGCCTTTACTTATTAGTAATAAGTAAAGGCAACCCGCTTACTTGATTTAAAAAAAAAATATTAAATTTTTTAAATAATTTTTTATTTAAATATGGGTTGTGATATACGGTTGAAACGAGAAAAAAAAATGCTATTTAATCGTACAAAAATTCAATACGGCGTCCATTTAAAATAAGAAAGTTGCTATCAATATCTTGACAGCCGCCATCTTGAATTTTATTTTGACTGTATTTTCAGCTATATTTTATCAAACGTAGTAACTTTCATATGAAACATTTTTTCATATTTTTATAACTGCGAAGTTATTGGACATTAAAGAAAATAGCGATTTTCAGTTTTTCTGCGATAACATTTGAACTATTCGGAATTTTCAAATTTTCTCAACGGAATCTGAATCAGCACATAAAACTGCAAAATATTGCCCATTTAACCAAATCTCTATCTTCACTAATAAGAAAGTTACCCATGGTAGCCTACTCAATCTGGGACACACTGTATGTACATTTTTCCTACATACCCATACTAAATTTCACGTCTATTTGTAGTGAAAATTTTGGGTAAAAGTACGTCCAGGAAGACGTTAATTTCACGCGAGAGAATGACGTCTTTGAGCTGTGACATTTTCCGGTCACAGCGACGTCATTTATATGTCATGTTTTTGTTTTTATGACGTAATCGTTGACCAATAATAGACGTGAAAATGACGTGTCTCTGCTAGCTGGGATCTGGGGCCTATTGCATAAAAGTACGGATACAAGTTGCAGGTGATTTTTCATTACAATTTGTAAAAAATTGTGTTACAGGCGTTGCATAAATAAAAAGTACAAACTTGTAAGTTTCAATGAATTTTGCAATTTTACAGGAGAATTTTTATTATTTTACAAGCGTTTCCGAAATTTACAAATTACAATTTTACACACAACAGTAAAATTGTGATACACATTGAACGTACCTCGTTAGGTGTGTAACTTTTTTACAAAGTTCCATCTAATTCCATTAGAGCAGCGATTCTCAACCTTCTTAGCTCCGCGACCCCCCAAATAGTAAATATAAATAAAATTAATATTTCGCGACCCCCTCTCCGATAATTTTATGTCGCTGCGTTTATAGCGACGGGTATGAACATGAATTTTTGTCATAAAATGATTTCATTATGGTTTAGGCTACATACCCTGTAGACTATAGACCCTCAGTTTGAGAAACGATGCATTAAAAAATATGTGGAGTAGTTCTTCTGATGAAGATGAAGATCTGCAGCAACAGAGAGCGAGGAACATTATTCAAGGCAGAGCAAGAATATTTAAAAGACAACGTAAAAATAACGTATACAGGCTGTTACAAATTCGAGGCTCACCATTGGGATCTCGGAAACGGTAAGAGATACGAAGTCGGTTAAATTGGGGCAAAGTTGCGTATTTTGGTGCTGAATAATAATCCGTTCTGAAAACTCCTCTGCGATTTGTAGTTTTTGAAATATTTCCAAACAACAAGAAAACGTAATTTTCTTTTTTATTTTTTTCTGAAGTTATTATTGCAGGGATCATAACAAAATTAATACATTCTACAGGCACTTTTTTAAGCTCTTTACGATGACATCATTAGATTTTACTTAAAACGTTTCGTCTCGTTCTGACCATCATCAACTTCATTTTTTCTTATGGGCGCTACATTGGGTTTTAATACCGTTGAATAGATCTATTTTTTCTGATGCTTTTCCATATATCACATATCCCTATTTAATCATTTGAAACAGCTGGAAAAGCAAGAAATTGTTGAAAATAAAACTGCAAAGAAAAACATGGTATGCCGTGAAAACAAAAACCAAAAAAAGTTTGATATGCCTTCGGAGTTTTATTTCGCAAAAGCTGATTTTTAGATCTAAAAATGAATGTTATGAATCCAAGAATGACGTAAATTAAAAAATTTATTGTGGTCTTAACAACAACAATTCAGTAATAACGAGCGAAATTTCCTTCCAACAATATCCAGAAAGACAACTGCAAAATAATAGTTGATTTTGTAATTAAATTATACATTATTTATTATTAAAGCAAGAAAATATCAAATTAAATTGTTTTTAGAAAACTCATATCTTAAAAGATATTACTGCTCGAGGAGACATTGTTTCCTGTAGTCTCATAATTTTATACATTTTATAAATAACTATTAATTACCTCTTCTAATAATTCTTAATTCTCATAATCATTAAGGTTATCTCGATACGTCCTTCGAGTTTTATGAAAATATCCATAAAGTGCAATGTTTCTATCTAACTTAATAACATTGTTCTGTGTGGAGAGCATCTTTCTAGGTATTATTGGAAGTAAATTTCTCTTGCTATTACTAATTACGAAACTAATTAAATACTGCGTCATCGTCATTGTTGGAAGTAAATTTCTCTTGCTATTACTAAATTGTTGTTGTTAGTACAATACGTTTTAAAAATTTACAACTTTCTTGGATTCACATACATAATTCATTTTTATATCTAAAATTTTTTCAAAGATCTACTTTTGTGATAAACGAAATAAAACTCCGAAGTTATATCAAAGTTTCCTGGTTTTTGTTTTCACTGCATACCGTGTTTTTCTTTGCAGTGTTATTTTCAACAATTTCTTGCATTTCCAGCTGTTTCAAATTATTAAGTAGGGATATGTGATATATGGAAAGCATCAGAAAAAATAGATCTATTCACTGGTGTTAAAACCCAATGTAGCGCCCATAAGAAAAAATGAAGTTGATGATGGTCAGGACGAGACGAAACGTTTTCAGTAAAATCTAATGATATCATCGTAAAGAGCTTAAAAAAGTGCCTGTAGAATGTATTAATTTTGTTATGATCCCTGCAACAATAACTTCAGAAAAAAATAAAAAAGAAAATTACGTTTTCTTGTTTTTTGGAAATATTTCAAAAACTACAAATCGCAGAGGAGTTTTCAGAACGGATTATTATTCAGCACCAAAATACGCAACTTTGCCCCAATTTAACCGACTTCGTATCTCTTACCGTTTCCGAGATCCCAATGGTGAGCCTCGAATTTGTAACAGCCTGTATAATTAGAATAATATATATACAGGCTGAGTCCAAAAAAACGCCTACGCGAATAGCGTCGGTGTTTATTGTCGTATTTGGATGATCAAAAAATCAAATGAAATGGCAGAAGAAACTCTACAATATACCATACCTTGCGTCTTTAATGCATTTAAAACAGCTGCATGACAGCTGTTAGCTTTTGTTTTTTAAATGCAATGGTATAATTACTGTAATAAATTTCGAAAGAACTTTTCTTTCTGCGTTCAATGATGTGCTGCAATAAATACTTATTTTCAAAACAACAGAAAAAAATAAAAAGAAATTAATAAATTATTAACATGAAATGACGTAATAAACAGTTGCTGAACAATAAATGATATCTGTTTTACGGTAAATAGTGTAGTGTCTATAAGTACTTTCTCATAAGCAAACAAATGACGATAATTGTCAACATTTTTGTTTATTGTCAGCAAAGACAAAAACAAAATGTTGAAAGTTATCGTCATTTGTTTGCCTATGAGGAAGTACTTATAGACACTACACTATTTACCGTAAAACAGATATCATTTATTGTTCAGCAACTGTTTATTACGTCATTTCATGTTAATAATTTATTAATTTCTTTTTATTTTTTTTCTGTTGTTTTGAAAATAAGTATTTATTGTAGCACATCATTGAACGCAGTTCTTTCGAAATTTATTACAGTAATTATACCATTGCATTTAAAAAACAAAAGTTGACAGCTGTCATGCAGCTGTTTTAAATGCATTAAAGACGCAAGGTATGGTATATTGTAGAGTTTCTTCTGCCATTTCATTTGATTTTTTGATCATCCAAATACGACAATAAACACCGACGCTATTCGCGTAGGCGTTTTTTTGGACTCAGCCTCTATATATACCGGCTGTTTCAAATTGAGTGTGCACTGAAGGGATCTTCTAAACCGTAAGAGATACAAATTTGGTTAAATGAAAGAAAAGTTGCACGAATCAATGCCTAATTCGTATTCACTCACAGAATGAATTTTTTCTTATTTCTTCTTGACATATTGTTCAAAATGTAAAAATGTCGATTTTCTTTTTTCCTCTGTATCTTTCGTATTATAAATAATTTTGAAATTCTGATTTAACTTTCTACAAGCACTTTTTTAATCTGTTTCGAATAGAGGTGGCAGAATTGAAGTCAAAGGTTTCGTCTCTCCACGACCATCATCAGTTTCGATTTTTTAAATACAACGTATATCTTTTAATTATTCTATTCGACAGCATTTTTTCTGCCGATTGCAGTGATATATAACAATTAATACTTTTTTTCAAGTAAAATTAAAATATGGTAAAAGAAAACTTGATACAGTTTCCTCATGATTTACTTAATAAGTAAATTTATTCCTTAGTACTTTTTTTACTTACTAAATATTAATAACTAACATTCAAATGTCGGAAGAGGAAAAATCAATAAAAAAAACAATCAATCAATAAAAAATCAAAGCGCTAAGATCTGGTGATCTTGGAGGCCACGCGACAGGTCCATTTGTACCTATCCATATATCAGGAAAAGTTTGGTTCAAATAATTTGTTGTTATTTCAGCATTATGTGCTGATGCTTTATCATTTTGAAATCACAATTCCCTAATATGATTTAGAGGAATGTAATCTAAAATGTTTTCCAATGCTATCCTTAAAAAATCGATGTAACGTTCAGCTGTTAAATGATTTTCGTAAATGATCGGACCAATAATTCTATTTTGCCAAATACCACACCAAACATTTAAGCGGAATTGTATCTGTGGTCGCACTTATCGAAATCTTCTTTGATTCTCCCCGGACCAATATCTATGTATATTTCTATTAAATATTCCCTTGTTTGTAAAATTAGCCTCCTCAACAACTCGTATAACAAATTCTTTTAACGGATACTACAAATGCGCATTATCAGTGTCCGTTAAAAGAATTTGTTATACAATAGCTATAGAGACAAATATTACATAATTCATTGAAATTTACACTATAGCTAAGAAAATATTTGAAATTATGTATTAAATAAATTTTTCGTATAAAAATCTGTATTTATTTAATATTCAAATTAATATCTACAATTAAGTGTGATATACCATTACAATCAGGAGAAAAAATGCCAACAAATACGATAATAAAAAGGTATTCGTTATATTTAAAAAATCTAAACTGAGGATGGTCGCGGAGAGACGAAACGTGTGACCACAATTCTACTGCCTCTATTTGAAGCAGAATTCAAAAGTGCCTGTAGAAAGTTAAGACAGAATTTCTAAATTATTTTTAATAAGAGAGTTACAGAGGAAAAAAGAAAATCGATATTTTTACATTTTAACCAATATCTCAAGAACAATTAAGAGAAAATTGAATCTGTTAATGGATATGAATTAAGCAATGACTAGTGCAATTTTTCTTCCATTTAACCGAATCTGTAACTCTCACGGTTTAGGAGATCCCTTCAGTGCACACCCAATTTGAAACAGCCGGTATATGTACAGTCTGTGCAATAAAATTAACCACGGTAATTATTTTATAGTTTATTCATTTTAAAAATAATGTATCTGTTATGTGTAAATCAAGATTGCGTTAGTACAGTTTTTAGGGCACTTTTAAAACTTTTATTTGACTCTGCCTCGTATTTTATTGTGACAAATTTGTATTTTCATTTACGTCCGTTTTAAACTGTAATAATTCAGTGGTTCATTTTATTGCATAGAAGTGTATATCGTTTAATTATGTACAGGGTTAGTTTTATTAATGTTAACCTCCTTTATTTTTTAATTATTAACCGATTCAAAAAATTTAAAAATTGGTCTTATATAAATTTTTATGTAGATTTCTCTTATACTATCAGTTTTGCGGTAGCGTTTTATACCACGTGTCCACCGGGTGTGATTTTCTTTTGTGGCGTTTAAACCATTTAATATAGAAAAAAATTTCAAACGCTATCATCCTCTAATAAAAAAACTCTATACGTTAAATTTATTTGCACTTACACAGGGTGTTCATTTTACAAGTGTCAGCAAATATCTTTAATATTTCAAATGGAATGCCCTATATATTATTACGTTTTTTGATAGATCTATCAATTTGGAAAATATTTTATTAACATATTTCTATACTTAAACCTTGTATTTACCAAGATAAATGCCATCAACGAAGAAACATTTTAAATGCAGGCCCTTATTAAATTGCTTCTAACATGCTTAATTGAAGAGTCTTCATTATTAGTTATTAACGTGTAATTACACATACTTTAAGCTAAGTAACACTATATTAAACAAAGCTGAAAACTACGCAGTTTGTTGGTGGCTGGCAGTTCTTTCTGCTGAATTTAGAAGTGAAATATTTCAAGTTTTTCTTATGGAACACCCCTTAAGTAAAATCATCAACCGATGCAGAATTAAATTTTCTATCTTTTTCCCAAACAAAGTCCTATACCTAAAACCTACGGTTTGTGAGATAATTCTGGTTTTCTTTTTGCTTCATGATTTATGTCATTTTTAGGGTGCTATGAATGTCAACATCTGCTGAAAATGACAAAAATCATGAAGCAAAATGAAAACCAGAAATTTAATTCTACATCGGTTGATGATTATAGGTATGGGGTGTTCCATAAGAAAAACTTGAAATATTTCCCTTCTAAATTCAGCAGAAAGAACTGCCTGTCACCAATAAACTGCGTAGTCCTCAGGTTTGTTTAATATAGTGTTACTTAGTTAGCTTAAAGCATGTGTAATTACACGCTGATAACTGATAATGAAGACTCTTCAATTAAGCAAGTTAAAAGCAATCGTTTACGACCTTTATCTCGGTAAGTAGTAGGTTTAGGTATAGAAATATGTTAATAAAATATTTTCCAAATTAATAGATCTATCAAAATTCGTAATAATATATAGGGTATTCCATTTGAAATATTAAAGGTACTTGCTGACACTTATAAAATGAACACCCTGTGTAATTGCAAATAAATTTAGCGTATAGAGTTTTTTTAATAGAGGATGATAGCGTTTGAAATTTTTTTCTGCATTAAATGGTTTAGACACCAGAAAAGAAAACCACACTCGGTAAATACGTGGTATATACCGGGTGGACAAAAAAATATATATTTTTTCAAATGGAACACCCTGTATATTTTTGCAAATTTCTAATCCTTGAGTCACCCTGATAGCAAACATATATAAATATCGTGTAATTGGTTTACTAGTTTTTGTGTTATTCATCAATTTATTGAAAACTTTATTGTCGTTTTTTAAATACTTTTCAGCTTACCTAGAAGTATTATTTTAAGAGGTAGAGGGAAACTTTAAATACAATAGTTGTGGGATTTTATATGTAATATCTTCGAGAGCTCTCACAAACAACAAAAGTACATCGCAAAGGGGAGAAAAAATTACAATTTTTGTTTTTTTAAATGGAACACCCTATACGTTGTTCAAAATAGTGAAATATCATTATTTGCTGAATTCAAAAATATATAATATATATTATAATATTTGGATGAGCGGCTTGTGAAATATTTGATTCTAAAATATCAATAAATGAATATTTAAAAAACCAGGGCTTGGAAAAATGTCTTTATTGTTAATTAATTTTGTATCGTTTCAAATATTCGAATTTATGTTGTTATTTGCTAACTAAAACAGTGATTTAGAATTTTTTAAGCATTTTTTCCTTAAATGTTTATATGTTAATATGTATTTTGATTTTTTAAACTCAAATGTGTCACAAACAGCTGATCCAAATATCAACATACATATATATTTTTGAAATTAGCAAATAATGATATTTCATTATATTGAACAATATATAGAATGTTCCATTTAAAAAAACAAAATTTTAATTTGTTCTCCACCTTGCGATGCGCTTTTGCTTTTTGTGAGAGCTCTAAAAGGTATTACATAGAAAATCCCATAACTATTGTATTTAAAGTTTCCTCTATCTCTTAAAATAATACTTCCAGGTAAGCTGAAAAGTATTTAAAAAAACGACAATCAAATTTTCAATAATTGACGAATAACACAAAAACTAGTAAACCAATTACACGATATTTTTGTTATCAGGGTGATTCAAGGATTAAGAATTTGTAAAAATATACAGGGTGTTGCATTTAAAAAAATTATATTTTTTGTCCACCCGGTATATATAAAATGCTACCGCAAAACTGATAGTATAAGTGAAATCTACATAAAAATCCATATAAGACCAATTTTTAAATTTTTTGAATCGGTTAATTAAAAAAATAGAGGGGGGTTAATATTAATAAAACTAACCCTATAGATAAAAATGAATTTTGAATTTTAACACATAACTTACAGTTTTGAGATTAGCTTTGTCACCTTTGAAACTGTACTTTTTTTGCAAGATGAGAGTTTTTTACTTTTACAAAAACCTGTAGAACTGAGATTAATGTGTCGATTATACCTGTAAAATTGTAAAAATATTTTGCAGTTTTAATAATTATTTGTGCAACGCCTGTAATGGTACATAGTGCAATACAAGTGCCTTAATTGTAAACTTGTATAATTGTAACTTGTACTTTTATGCAATACGTTTCAAGGTACGTTCAATGTGTATCACAATTTTACTGTTATTTGTAAAACTGTAATTTGTGACCTGTAAAATCTCTTGGGAAACGCTTGTAAAATAATAAAAATCCTCCTGTAAAATTGTAAAATTCATTGGACTTTTTATTTATGCAACGCCTGTAACACAAATTTTTACAAATTGTAATGAAAAATCACCTGTAACTTGTATCCGTACTTTTATCGGAATGGGACGATTCGCCGTCGCCGATTCGCCGTCGGACCAATTCGCCTTCGGACTAATTCGCCGTCGTGTTCACAATTTCAACTTACTGATAACTTTTAGTCATCATATAATTTAGTTCTCAAATAAATTAAAATGGACTGTAATCTTATACGGAGTGTTTTGTGAGGAACACCCAATATTTGGACAATGTATTCAGGAGACTAGTATAAACAAAAATTGGCTTATGAAGATAGGGTTAGTTTTCTCTCTGAAAACCCCCCTGAACATATTCTCCAAATATTTGGGGACGCATGTATCGAAGTTGACATTTTTGCAAATTTTATTTAATTAATTTAATTTTTCTTTAAATGTTTCTGAATCCTCTGTACAACCGAAACTCGAGCCTAGTTTCTACCACATTTCTGGAATTACCGATTATATTTAATTGGAATTACGAAACTTAATAATCGAATCATACAGGTTATTTGAATCATCGAATGACCGGTTATTTTTAATTCGAATTATCCCGTCACTAGTAGATACTACAGAGCTATTTTGTCTCTCAAAAGTTATTTCGTTCTTAAATTATTTTTTTTTAATTGTATTATGTATTAGTTTTCATTACGAAATTGTCTGTTTTTATTTTTGCTTCACGTCCCTTTATTACTTGTCATTCGCTTTCCTTTTTGAAATCGATCACAGTTTGTTTTCATTCCTCTCTTCTTTGGTTCTAAATTATTTCGTTCATTCCGATTGGCCTAAAAATTTAACGAAGTTTCATCTTTCAACACCGTATTTACAAAATTGTATCTTCTTTTAATTAATTATGAAATGTAAATAATATATACATGCACCATTAATGACATAATGACAAATGATTTATTTATTTTAAAATTACCGACGGTGTATTAACTGCTGACGAATTTATCGACGGCGAATTGGCGACGGCGAATCGGCGGCGGCGAATTGTCCTAGACCCTACTTTTATGCAATAGGCCCCTGATGTCTGTCTCATGCGTCGAGCCATTAATTAATCTGAAACCTGACGTAGACATTGACAAATAGTACATATTTCGATCAGACAAAACAAACACCAGGCCCAAGGTTACTAAAAGACAAGGTTGCCTGGTAACTTTCAATGTCATCACAACCAGGTAACCTTCTCTCTTTAGTAACCTTGCACCAGGCCAATGTGGCTGAGATTAAGTCGGTGCCCGTATCGAAATGGGGTATTTCGTATGACGGTAGTAATAAACTGTTATCGCTTAACGCATTTTTAGATCGCGTTGATGAATTAAAAGTTGCACGTAACGTTTCTGAGGCTGCACTTTTTGCTTCCGCGTCTGACTTATTTCGAGACAAGGCCCTGGTTTGGTTGAGAGCAAACAAACGTTTATGCAAAACTTGGCCAGAGCTAGTGACACTTTTCAAAGACGAGTTCCAACCGCATGACTACAGCGATCAGCTTTTTGACGAAGTTAAACGACGGACACAAGGACCCGATGAGTCCATGGGCATTTATCTGTCGGTTATGTCCAACTTGTTTAACAGGCTTGGCGTCCATGTCCCTGAAGCGGCTCAAATTAAAATTTTGTTAAAGAATCTTGCACTTTTTTACCAACAACAATTAGGCCTGGTTGAAATAACATCTGTCGCGCAATTGCTTATATTAGGTAGGCAATTGGAGGTTCGCAAGTCAGCTGTGGAAGCATATACTCCCCCACCGCGAAGGAATCTCACTTGAGCCTGACTTAGCCTATGTTCAAGCTGGCCCCTCCACCAAAACTGAACCTAAACAAAGTAAGCCCGAAACGTCTAAACCCAGCCCAACCTCTAACGTCATCAGGTGCTGGAATTGCATAGAGTCTGGTCATGTCTCACGCGAGTGTCCCGTTAACAAACAAAGGCACTGCTTCCGCCGCGGTCTCCCAAATGTCACCGTGAATTCGTGCCCGAAGTGCTCAAAAAACGTGAAATCCACGCATTAGATGGTCGGCTAGTGCGATGTTTTAAAATTTCAAAACCGATCGAACTATCATCAAGTAACCCAATTCTCAATTATGTCCTGGCTCATGCCCAAGGCGATGAGCGACCTTATTTGACTGTGTCAATTCTAGGCATTTCTTTTCTTGGCTTGTTAGACTCCGGTGCTTCCCGTACCATTATAGGTGGGCCCGGATGGGAAATTTTGCAGACTTTAAATCTACCTTTCATCAAACATGTGACCTCGTGCACCGTGGCAAATGGACAGCCTTGCTCGAACCCTGGCAGTGTTACCACTCCTATTCGATTGCGTGATCGAGTCAAGGTCATTGATATCTTAGTAGTCCCCGATTTGCCACATTCTTTAATTCTTGGAGCTGACTTCTGGAAGCTAATGGGCATTGTCCCAGATTTACGATCAGGTGACTGGTGTTTTGGAAGTGCAAATGTGGATACCATCGAGCATGTTACTTCCTGGGGTCATCTGATGAATTCCGAACAGGAGCAGCTGATCGAATTGACTAATAGGTTGTTCGCCAATTCCAACAGTGGTGAACTTGGTTGCACGACATTGGTCGAACATGTCATTCAAACTGATAGTCCACCAATCAAACAAAGGTACTACCCTATTTCCCCTGCGAGACAAGCCATCGTCGACAAGGAACTCGATTCCATGCTGGAGCGAGGTGTCGTTGAGAGATCAAAAAGTGCATGGTCTTCTCCGATTTTGCTTGTTCCCAAGAAAGACGGTTCCATTCGTTTCTGTGTCGACTACCGTAAATTAAATCAAGTTATGACTAAGGATGCCTATCCTTTACCTTATGTGTCTAACACCCTTGACAAACTCAGAGATGCCAAATTCCTCTCGTCACTCGACATCAAGTCAGCATATTGGCAGATCCCAGTCGCTGAAGAATCTCGACAGTACACGGCATTTACGGTACCCAACCGTGGTTTATTTCAGTTTCGTAGGATGCCGTTTGGTCTTCATAACTCACCAGCGACGTGGCAAAGGTCTATTGATCGTGTCATTGGTGCTGACCTTGAACCACATGTCTTCGTCTATTTAGACGACATTATTATCGTGACCCAGACTTTCGAAAAACATCTCGAAGTCCTTGAGGAAGTTCACAAAAGATTGACTGAAGCCGGTTTGACTTTAAATAAAGACAAATGTCATTTTTGCCTTACCTAAATGAAATATCTTGGGTATGTTGTCAATCGTCATGGCCTCCATGTTGATCCTGAGAAGGTACAAGCTATCTTGGGAATGCCAGAACCTAAAACTGTTACCGAGGTCCGACGTTTGATAGGCGCTGCTTCATGGTATCGCAGATTCATTCCGGACTTTTCTTCTCTTATTGCCCCCCTGACGAATCTTCTGAAAAAGAACTCCAAACATCGTTGGGATGAGAGTTGCGATGGGGCTTGGGAAAAGGTTCGTGAACATTTGGTGTCTGCGCCAGTCCTTTCATGCCCTGATTTTTCAAAAGAATTTACCATCCAGACCGATGCTTCCGACTATGGCGTTGGTGCCGTGTTATCCCAATAGCTGGACGATGGCGAGAAAGTCATTTGTTATTTAAGTCGTTCGCTGACCCGTGCTGAACGCAAATATTCTACAACTAAGAAGGAACTACTGGCTATGTTGTGGGCAATCGAAAAGCTTAGGCCTTATGTTGAAGGTTTGCATTTTACCGTTATTACGGATCATCATTCACTCTTGTGGTTGAACAAATTGCAGAATCCTTCGGGACCTTTGTGTCGTTGGGCTCTTCGCCTACAACAATATGACTTTAGCGTAGTTCATCGTAAGGGCAAAGAACATGTTGTGCCCAATATGTTGTCTCGTGCTGTCCCTGCTGTTGAGGTCATCAATTTTGAAGAGATCGAAGACCGTTGATATCTCGATTTGTTGAGAAAAATCCGATCGTGTCCTGAAAAATTTCTAAATTTTCGAACTGAGTGTTGTATGCAGTATTGGCGCAGTCAAACAGTGTTTGCGACCGATATTAATGTTATTGTACGCGTAGAAAGCAATAAATAGCTAAAAATGGAGTTCATCAAGCAGCCCAAAGAAATGTTAATGGATGGCGACCTTGCCAAAAATTGGAAGCGTTTCAAAAGTAATTACAAATTATATATGGAGGCATCAGGTGCTAGTGAGAAAACAGAAAAAGTCAAAACGGCAATACTGTTACATTGCATCGGGGAAGAAGCAAGGTCAGTCCTAGAAACTTTAAGGTTAACGCAGGAAGAGCGGGAGAATGAAAATATAATCAGTAAATTTGATGGATATTTTATAAAAAGAACAAACAAACGTGTAGAAAGGCACAAATTTGATACATGAAGTCAAGGTGAAGAAGAAAGTTTTGATGATTTTGTCACAGAATTAAAAAAAATTGCGGCGATGTGTGATTTCCAAAGTGCTGAAGTCACGGACGACTTAATTACAGATAGAATTGTGTGTGGCATCAGAGATCTGAGAATAAAAGACAGACTTTTACGGGATCCAGACCTGACCCTAAGTAAGGCAACAGAAATATGTCGAGCAGCAGAAGCAACCGAGATGCACATGAAAAGTGTAATGAATGAAAGTGGGACACTAAATGAAATTAGAAAAACTACATTTATTTAAAACACTGAAAATAAATTATTTGTTAAAGGATTATAACGATACTGTATCAGGTTATGGTGGTACACCTTTAAAGGTAAATGGCATGTGCACATTAACAACAAACTTTAGAAGTGAAAAATGTGAGTTAGATTTGCTTATTATAGACACAGAAAATAAGGTATATCCTGTGTTAGGGAAGGATACTATTGAGCAATTTAACCTATTAACGAAAAATGTTTTAGAAATTAAAAATGCATCATGTAAAATACTCACAAAATATAAACACCTTTTTGAAGGAATAGGTAAAATAAAGACTACACCTTGTGATTTTAAACTAAAAGAAAATAAAAATCTAGTAATAATTCCTTTTCGAAGAGTACCTTTTCAATTACAAGAACCGCTAAAAGTAGAATTAGACAGATTACTGAAGCAAGAAATAATAGCAAAGACGACAGAACCAACAGAATATGTAAACCCAATAGTTTTAGTGAAGAAGCCTAATAATAATAAATTACGCATTTGTCTAGACCCTAAAAATTTAAATAATGATTTAATTAGAGAATATTACGAGATACCAAGTTTTGAGGAAATAACTCATGATATGAAAAATGCAAAATATTTCTCTATTTTGGACGCAAATAAAGGATTTTACCAAATTACTTTGACAGAAGAAGCTTCTAAACTAACCTGTTTCGCGATTCCTTTTGGACACTTTAGATTTCTGAGATTGCCATTCGAGATTTCAGTTGCTCCAGAAATATTTCAGAGAATTTTTCAGAAATTTTTGATGGTATAACAGGAGTGAAAATATACATAGATGACATTATCATTTTTGCGGAAAATAAAAATTCTCATGACAAAATTTTAGAGAAAGTTTTAGAAAGAGCACAAGGAAAAGGGGTAAAATTCAATTTAAAAAAATCCAAAATAGGTCTTAATGAAATAAAATATTTAGGATATATATTTACACAGAATGGAATTAGTCTTGATGAAAACAGAGTTGAAGCGATAAAGCAAATACCAGTACCGCAAAATGTTAAACAGTTGAACAGATTCCTAGGAGTGGTAACGTATGTCTCTAGATTTATTCCTAACTTGTCGCAGCTTACAGCAAATCTACGACAGTTAACAAGAAAAAATGTAGAGTGGACATGGTAAACAGTACATGAGAACGAATTTAATAGTCTCAAAAGAATTTTAAGTGAAAAACCCATTTTACAATATTATGATTCTACTAAGCCTATAGTACTCAGCGTAGACAGTTCAAAAAATGGCATGGGGGCAACACTTTTGCAAAATAATGCTCCAGTGGTATACAGTTCTAAATCACTTACGGAAACGCAACAAAATTACGCACAGATTGAAAAAGAGTTACTTGCAATTTTATTCGGATGTCAGCGATTTCATCAGTACGTTTACGGAAAAAAAGTTATAGTACAATCAGATCATAAACCTTTAGAGATAATAACAAAAAAACCTCTTAGTACGTGTCCACCAAGATTACAACGTCTATTAATGAGTTTTTAAAATTATGACGTTGAAGTACAATATACACCAGGAAAGAACTTGCACATAGCGGATACATTATCACGTGCGAGTTATCCGAATGAAAATTTTACTTTTATAGAAATCGAAGAACAAATAGAAGCACAAATAAATCTCATAAACTATTATCGTGTAACGCCAGAGAAATTTGAAAATATTAAAGCAGAAACAGAGAAGGACGAAGAATTACAAAAACTATTAGAAACTATTAGAACAGGCTAGCCAAATCACAAAAAGAAAGTTGCGGATATAATCAAACCATATTGAAATGTTCGTACAGAAATAGTAGAAATGAAAGGAGTGTTATTCAGAAGCAATCAAATTATTATTCCCAAGTCATTACGTCAAGATGTAATCAACAAGTTGCACTATAATCATTTAGGTATAGAGAAAACTAAATTGAAAGCGAGTGAGTTAGTTTATTGGCCACATATACTACAACAGATCACCGAAAAAGTTCAAAATTGCCCAACGTGTCTTAAATTTCAAAATCAAAATAGGAAAGAAGAACTAATTTCAAAAGAAATACCAAACAGACCTTGGCAAATAATAGCAGCAGACTTTTTTGAATATAAAAATAAACAGTATTTACTGATCGTGGATACATATTCAAAATTTCCGGAATTACTACCAGTTGAAAATACTCAAAGCAAATTAGTAATCGACCAGTTTAAGTCAGTCTTAGCGCGTCATGGAAAACCAGATATAATATACATAGATAATGGTTCACAATTAGTTTCAAAGGCTTTTAAAAATTTTATAAGGGAATGGGAAATATCTCACAAAACTAGTTCTTCCAAATACCCACAATCGAATGGCCTAATAGAAAGGCATGTTCAAACAATAAAAAAAAAATATGAAAAAGGCAGACAATGATGGAAAAGACATGTATCTAATCTAATTGGAATACAGAAATACCCTAATTGACAGACAAACACCATCACCAGCATTTCTTTTGTATGGTTGCAGACTAAAAGGACTCGTTCCTATTAAAGAATCACTACTTAAACCAAAAAATGAAACCCCAAATTTTCACAAAAACTACGAAAAGAAACAAATGAAACAAAAATTCTATTATAACAAAACAGCGCATCAACTAAAACCACTAAAAATCAATGATTATGTAATGATATTGATATAGATCGGCCGTCGTGATTATAGCGATTGCACCGTCAGACATAGTAGTAGGCATTTTTGTTGTTTATATAAAAAAATAGAAGAAAATGTTTGATTTTTGATGAGATTAAAATCCTTTTTCACCCTAATTTAAAATGTAAATTAAGAATCTACATCAATTGGCGCCCAACGTGAGGAAATCTCAAAAGACACCTGTCATAGTGCCGCAAGTGAAAAATAGTTTAGTTTCGGACAAATGTCAAACGTCAGTCCCCAATTCGCGAAATACATCCCTCAAAGTGCCGCGACCAAATACTTTTATTCCAAGTGCGTCCGTGCCCATTTTCCAGACAATATCTCCAGAGTTATCTTCCGATTTAGGTCAAAATAAGAGCTTCTCAAGTTCGAAATGTTCCAACTTCGATTTACGCACGATTACGGGAAGATCTCTACCTCGTATTCGTCTGCAGATTGGCGACAAATTAATTGAAGCGCTTCTAGATACCGCAGCAACTCACAATTTTGCCCGTGCTTCCCTTGCGAGTAAAATCTATCCAGAGCAGTCAACTCGTGTTAATCTAGCTGCAAAGGATACATACCTTACTTTGTTAGGACAAGCCGAAATTTCCTATCAAATAGGATACTGTGAATTGTCGGATACATTCATGATTACAGAAGAACTGCGTGACGACTTGATCCTTGGATATCCATGGTTTGAAAAATATGAAGCTATGCTTGATTTCGCCAGAAAAACTGTACATTTTGGAATGGAGAGACGACAAACAGTATTTTGGCAGGCAAGAATACCGCCGATTACTCGGCCAACCACTTCTGTCAACGAAGTACAGCATCAAGTACCAGCTGACCTCATCGAAGAATTCAGTCAAATGCTGACAGACTTTCAGCAAGTATTTAATCCCGGATCGTCCCAAGAAACGACCAAGACCATCTCTCATGAAATCCGGCTGCAGGAGACTGCTCCTATCCGACAGAGGCCATATCGATACAGTGACGAGAAGAAACGCATTATCGGAGAACAGGTAGAACAAATGTTAGCTGCAGGAATCATCGAGCCGTCCACGTCACCCTGGAGTTCCCCAGTTGTGTTAGCAGCACGGAAGGACGGTCGCCACCGATTTTGTGTAGACTACCGCCAGCTTAATGCACGAACAATGGATGCTCCAATCTCACTGCCCGTAATTCATGATGCTCTGAGAGATCTTGGAGCTGCCTGCATTTTTACATCTCTCGATTTAAAGGCAGGATATTGGCAGATTCCAGTATCTCCAGAATCGAAACCATATACCACATTTACGACACCTGATGGAGCCTCATACCAGTTTCAAGTTATGCCCTTCGGCCTGAAAAATGCTCCCTCCACTTTTCAGAGACTGATGTCTCAGGAAGTACTCGCCGGTTTATTTCGTAGATGCTGTATTGCATATTTGGATGACATTATAATTTACAGCAGCTCTTGGAAAGAACACATGAAACATTTACGGATGGTGTTAGAAAAATTACAAGCCCACGGCCTAACTTGTGCAGTCGAAAAATGCACATTTGGAGCTTCTTCGTTAGTTTATCTTGGCCATCGCATTGAAAACGACTGTATTAAAGATGAACATATACAACAAATTAAGAGTATCCAAGTTCCCAGAAATCGCAAGCAGCTACGTCGCTTCATTGGATTGTGCAACTGGTTACGAGAGTACGTACCACGATTTGCTGAGATAGCCGCACCTATGACAGACATGCTCTCATTCAAGAGGAAGTGGAGGTGGACAGACTATGAAAATCAAGCTTTTCAACAAGTTCAGGAAGCACTGACTCGTCCCTTGAAATTACATCGACCTTTGGCTGGACATCGAATGATTTTACAAACCGATGCTAATGGCATCGGAATTGCAGCGGTACTGTACCAAGAAGTAGAAAATAACAAGCGCATCATAGCGTATGCCAGTGCCAGACTAACACCTGCAGAACGTAATTATCATGTTAACGAACAGGAGTGCCTTGCTGTTGTTTGGGCCATTCGCCGCTATAGACCGTACCTAGAAGGTACTCCATTTCTACTTTGTACGGACAGTAAAGCACTGACGTGGTTAAATGCGACGCGGGATCAACGAGCTAAACTTACACGTTGGGCACTGTTGTTGCAAGAATATCAATTTGAAATTCAACACTGTCCTGGATCACAGAATGAATTGCCCGATGCTCTTTCCCGGAATCCAAGTCAAGAAGATTCTGGAGAAGATCCGCCGTCGTGGGAACGTATGTTGCCACCAGAAGGAAATAATCAACTACTGGAAACTGAAATTCCAGCACTCATGGCTATACACTCTTTATCCGACGAAATCATGACAGTCCAGAGGAGAGATCCTTCAATACAACAGTTAATACGAATTTGGTGTGAACTTGAAACTAGCGACAATCCTCAATACAAGTCCGGTCAACAAAAATTCCATCAACATTATCTAGTACATGATGATTTACTTTGGCGGAAGCTGGTAGTTCCCAGAAATCTTCGAGTCAAGGTGTTAGAAGAATTTCACGACAGCTCAACAGCAGGACATCCAGGACGCGATGAAACCTTACGTGCCATTCGGACGCGATACTACTGGCCTCGAATGTGCGCAGCTGTAGCAAAGCATGTTGCGGCATGTTTGCTTTGTATGGCATGCAAGAAGGGAACTCGTCAGGCAGCAGCTCCCCAGAGACCTCGCGTTCCTCGTCATCCCTGGGAAACAGTTGCAGTAGATATTATGGGACCATACCCGGAAACCAGAACAGGGTATCGTTACATTCTTGTGGTGACGGACATCTTCACGCGATGGGTAGAAGCATTTCCTCTGCGTAATGCCACTGCAAAGGAAATAATTCCCATGCTAGAAAATGAAGTTTTCTTCCGATATGGTTTTCCTGGAAAAATAATAACTGACAATGGACGTCAATTTATAGCAGGAAGGTGGGTTCAAGCCTGTCGTGCATGGGGAACCGAACCCTACTACACGCCACCTTACCACCCTCGCGCTAACCCTGTGGAGAGACGTAACCAAGAAATAAAGAAGGGTCTCCGTCTCAGTCTCCAGGGTGATCGCCATAGGAATTGGGACTGCAAATTGTTTCAAGTTTTATTTCAAATACGATGTCGTCGCAACGCTGCCACTGGTTATACTCCAAGTCAAGCCATGTTGGGTTACGAGTTACCTCGACCAGGAGAAGTTGATATTATGGGAGAACAGACTAAAATCGACCATGACGAGCGTTTTAAACGAATTCGCCAGCGTCAAGCCCATTATCAGTCAACCTATGCAGGCCCGGAACAATTACCGCGCTATAGTGTTGGAGATTTAATCATGATACGAACACATCCGATAGCCCAAGGTAATTCTGGAATTACTCCTGCATTTTTGCCAAAGTGGGCTGGTCCATGTACTATCCGTGAACTGTTGGGAGGTTCAATGTATCTTGTAGATCGAGAAGGAAGAATGACGAGGGTCATCAGGATCAGTTGCGTCTAGCTCCTCAGCAACATCGACCCGATCAAGAAAATAATGAAAGTTCCAGAGAATGACAAGACCACGCCACTGTGAATGATGAAGTTATAAAGAATCGGAGGATAATTGATAATCTTGTTATTTTATTAATTACCGGTGTCCCTGGTGCAATCGCTTCGAAAGCGGGGCGGATTGATATAGATCGGCCGTCGTGATTATAGCGATTGCACCGTCAGACATAGTAGTAGGCGTTTTTGTTGTTTATATAAAAAAATAGAAGAAAATGTTTGATTTTTGATGAGATTAAAATCCTTTTTCACCCTAATTTAAAGTGTAAATTAAGAATCTACATCAATACAAATAGAAAAAGAAAAATGGTCACCAGGACAAATAATTAACGTAGATAAGACAAGACCTAGATCATATGTGGTAAAGTTAAATGCTAACGGAAGAATTCTAGTTAGAAATAGGAGATTTTTAAGACAGATTTATAAAAACAACTTCACGGAAAGACACTTGTTTGAAGAAATATTGGAGAGAAATATTATAGAAAATAATAACTTTATAAAAAATACAAGCGAACCCACACGGAGTGTTACTTTGGAAGATCAACTAACAGTAATAACTGAAAATTCAAAAAATGAAAACAGAGAAAATGTGGAGGTTAATAAAACACCTCAACCATTCACACATACACGCTCAGGTAGACTAATAAAGCCACCTTCTTATTTAAAAAGCTATGTTACCACATAGAAGTTTATATTAACTTTAGTTAAAATAAGTTATATTCATTGTAATGTGTTTATGTATTAATAACTTGTTCGTAAGGAAGGAGGATGTTGTATGTAGGTTTGCAACACTGCACAAATAGTTAGTTAGCCAGTTGGTACAACTGCAACGCACTCCTTCTTGACATGTTCCTAGTTCCTACGCAGCATATAATTTACATGTAAGTTTTAAGCATGTAATTTAGTAACAATAAATAAATAAAAGACACATCCTTTTTACTACTTTAAATAAATAAAACATAACACTGAGGGAAATGTCATTTACAAATTTGTCAAAAATACTTACTATCGTTTGGCTGATGAGAATCAGCAGTGGAAACCTGTGATCCCCAAGGAGGCTCGTAAACGAATCCTTGAAGAGTGTCATGATTCCCCCACTAGTGGTCATCTAGGAATTTTCAAAACGTATAAACGGATCGTCCAAAACTATCATTGGCCAAAAATGCACGCCGATGTGGCGAAATATGTTCGCAAGTGTCAAACCTGTCTTCGCAGTAAGCCTGAACAGCGGGCTTTTGCTGGTTTGATGGGTGGTCATTCCAGAATATCGCGACCCTGGGAGGTAATCAGCATTGACCTAGTTGGACCACTCCCTAGATCATCTCGTGGTTTTCAATATATTCTCGTTGCCACCGACTGTTTTAGTAAGTTTACCTTATGTTTCCCACTTCGCAAGGCCACCACACCTAAAATCCTCCAACATCTTGAGGAAGACATTTTCCTAGTTTCTGGTGTGCCTCGAACGATCATCTCTGACAATGCAGTCCAGTTTAGGTCGAAGGAGTACCAGAAGCTTTTGACTTCGTATCAGGTACGTCCTGCTTATACCTCTTTCTATCATGCGAAAGCGAACCCTGTTGAGCGTGTAAATCGTGTCCTCAAAACCATGCTGACGGCTTACGTTGCTGAGGACCATCGTAAATGGGATATCTTGTTACCCAAAGTTGCTTGCGCTCTAAGGACAGCTCGCCATGAGGTTACTGGTGTAACTCCATATTTCCTGAATTTTGGTTGAGAGATGTGTCTTAAAGGTAGACTTAACCCCGATTGTGACAAAACCCAAAAAGAGTCTTTTGACATTGCTCCCCAGGATCCTGCCGAATTACAATCTCGAACTGGCAAATTCGCAGCACTGTGCAAGGACGTGCAGGAAAGGTTGCAGAAGACTTACGAGCAGTCTAAAGGTCGTTATGATCTTCGTAGGCGTAAGGTTGTTTACCAACCGGACCAACAAGTATGGCGCAAAAATTTCGTTCTTTCGAATGCTTACAAACATTTTGCTGCCAAGTTGGCCGATAAGTTCGTAGGGCCTTTCCTCATTAGCCGTCGTGTGTCGGCGGATACTTATGAGTTGAAGGATTGTGAAGGCAATGTTTTACCTGGCACTTGGAGTAGTGAACATCTCAAACCCAATCCACCTGACGAGTAGTTTATCAACTTTCTTCTTCTTGGCCTGCGGCTGAGCGAATACTCCCGACGTCAAATCCGCGTGTCGTAAAAGGCGACTTAAGGAATCTGAAGATTTCTCCCTGTCATCTTTGGCAATCAACATTTCTTCTTTCCTTTTAACTTCCGTGGAAACTTTCCGTTCTGTTAGGTCTCAGGGACCCAAGAATAGTGCGATCGACTGGAGAGGTTGTCGACTTTGTTTCGGCTGGAGCCTTTGCCGTTTGCATTTGGGTTGGTTAACTTGAGGGCTTTTTGGGTGAGTTAAATTTCTTTTCTTTTCTCTTCTACTCTACTACTTCCCTGGTTTGATTGATCAGCTCAGCCTTGATGGTCAAGAGAAGTTCATTCGTGGGTCGCAAAGGTGCGGGAATTTCAAGCGTGCCGGATTCCGTGAAAGCATTTCTTGCCCTCTCTTTTTGTGAACCTAGCGATAAGAGCATCTCCCGGGTATCTTGGTTGCAGGAGGTGTGTTCGGGCCAGATAATCTTTTTTTTTTTGTTTTTCTCCTACATTTTTTTTTCTTTTCCCTTTTCACTCGTTGGAATGGATCCCGATTGGTGTTGGACTTTTAAAGTCATTTATCGGATTTGATCTCTACTATGGTAGAGATGTTTGTGACCTTTCTGGACCATTTATGAGAGTGAAGTTACCCCATGTCGGAGGTCCTCTCTCAATCGTTTTGCGGTGTAGTTCGTTCATCAATCGTTTTGCGGGGTTGTTCGTTCATCAATCGTTTTGCGGGGTTGTTTTGCCGTGTTGTACGTTCATCACTTGCTTTCTTTATAACGTTGTATGGGCATCAATTTGTTGCGATGTTGCGTGATGCAGTCAAACTCCCCATTATCGGCCTCCTTTACGAATGGTCAGGTGTTCAATTTTTCACCCTCTGTTCCGGTTTATGGACGAAATTTTCCCCTGGGTAAAATTTCCTTTTTGGTAAAGAGGGAGTTGTTACGGTTGAAAAATCCATTCAAGTCATTTATATTAATTTTCTGTACACCCTGTATCAGCGTGGGAAATACGGCATACGTGCCGGTCGTCGCATTTCACCATATTGCACAACATAGCGTGATGTTAAACTGTCCGCTGTTACTTCAGGCATACTGCATAGCTCCATCTCACTTGTTTCCACGTTTAAAATGCATTTCATCAGTAACGACTTCCGTCTACCAACGCATGTGGTGGAGCACGGCGCGGTCGTTTGTTGGTCATCATCTGAACAGTCCGTGAAGCGTGCGGTTCTTTCTTTCGTGCGAGGCTAAATTTAGTGTTTCCCACTGCAGAAAATGTGTCTGAAACTAGAAACGGTTCTCCGTGATTTGCTAAAGCACGCCGACTGACCCACAAGCTGTTTTAATTCGGCTTTTCGAAGGCCTGCTCCGAGCAAGGGAACAGGTATGTTTTGGTTGAGCTTTTAGTGACCCCTCCTTGTAACGCGTCTTTCTCTTCCAACAGGCTTCAAGTTTCAAGTTCAAGTTCAAAGTCAAATTCAAGTTCTACTTCAAATTCTACTTCTACCTTTTAATTTTGGTTTCAATTCTGATTAATTCCCGTGAGTGTACGAGTCCGGCTTTTTGGCGTCAGCAGAAACTACGCAAATAGGTCTGCACCCACTCACTTTTGAATTGAGGATTCGTCCGGGGAGACACCGCACCCCTGGCGGCTTGACCGCTCCCTTTGATTTACGTCGCTGCCCGCCGCGGGAGGACGCTCCGAGCTGTTGACAACGGACAGCTGATTGACTCTGACGCTGTGCCAAGGTCGGGATAGCTTCAGTTTATTACTATATTTGCGGGGTTGTTGTTGAACAACTTATATTTGCGGGGTTTTATTTATAGTTACCCGTGCCCCGTTAGAATCTTAAAGTGCGCAGTTAATTTTTGAACCGTATGTGTGACCGAAACACAGATCTGTGGTACGGATGTGATTCAACGTGTTACTTGTTTATTGATATTTCTTTTTCGTATTTGAGTTATAGTTATTTGAATTTTGAGCAAGCTAAATATAAACAAGTGTGCTCAGCTGGTGTTTTCATTTTAAATCATTTTGCCCACCTTTTGTATTGGGGTTTCGTCGAACCTCCCTTCTCCACGAGCTACGCCGAGCGGTGTGGAGATACTTTAGTCACTTCGCACTAAATTTGAAAACCTACAGGTAGGTAGCAATCCACAATCACCACATTTAACATTCAGAATGAGCGAAATTTAATTCAAAAATATTCGTATTCGTAAAATGAAACGTGACAGGCTTTGTCATACCTGGTGGTTGCTATGGTACGTTGTTTATTATTATCCACTAGTGGAATAAAGTAAGTTTATTTCACTAGTGGATAATAGGTCACTTTAAATGCTTCATAAGTGTGGATAAAAGTCCAATTGTGGATCTTGCTGCAAGAACGACACAGTTCCAATTTTAACCTAAATTGAGGTTTTATACTAGTAAAATTATACGAAACGTGTACTATCGTTTAGTATAAGAACGACGCAGATCCTATCACTGCATGTAACTTAAGTTAGTGAAATAGGAGATGCGTCTTGTATCATTGGCGCAAGAAACCAAACTTGTTTTTTGCGTTTTTCGCAAAAGTCTTAATTTTGGAGCTGCGTCCTTCTTGCAGCAAGGTCCTCAATTATAATGTGATAGTGGATAAAATGATTTTTTTTAGCTCACTAAATGTATTTAAACATTTTTGGGATACTTCAATCTTAATTCCGAGGACGTTTCGCTTACGACTTGCTTAAATTTTTATAACAAAACTAAAAACAGTCACGGACAGTCCTTACTATCGAATGCAAACTATGGGGAGAATTCATTGATATTGCATGAAAATCGAACTTATAGAAGATTCGGGTCGAGAACAAATACGCAGAGTGAAGATAGGAAAACTTTGATGGAAGTGGAACTTAGGAACGGACTTTTCTTTCCTGAACCGCAGTATTTAAAACATTGTTATCGGGTTTTGTAAGTGGATGTCTGACATCATAGTAAAGCAATCAAATTTGATTTCTGTCCAGCGCAAAGTTTCTAAGTGAGAAATAGTCTTCGCCCAGCGGAATCATAGCTCGCCTCCTTTTGCCGAAAAAGCAGAATTTTCGTATCAGAATGGTGCCAGCGTGATAAGAACTAGTTCTTTCCCCGTAATTGTATGCAGAAAACAGGACACAAATATAAATTAAGTTACAAGTGTAAAAATAATAAATAATGAAACAAGAAGTTAGATATAGATTTAACGGCGGTAATCAATATGCCCGGAGGTAGGCTCCGAAAATCGTCTGGGGTTTGCAAAGTAACAACGAAGGGGTTCACTCCCTGGTAGAGTTTGATGTGGTCGTAGTCGATGGCAATCAGACGATTTCTTCAGGATGTCTCATCTGTGTCGATGTTGCATGTTAACAGAAATGTTGCTTTACTGAAACACAATTTTTTGTTAAGAAAAATAAACATGAGGGGAACGATTAAAAGATGCAATCGTCATCACCAGATTGACACACATACACCAGTCTCAAAGCAGTTCCGAAGGATATACATCATCGTGGAAAATTTGCGGTTCTTCAAGTCACCTCCGAAGTCAAATTTCTCAGACCAGGAGAATGTCCAATTTAGCCGATTTAATAACATGTACTGTTTCATTGGTTTGACAACTAAAATCAGAATTAAAAGCAAACCAGCCACGAATACATAATATATGTGAGATAAATAATTAGAAAGCTATTTTTGTGTCACATTTGGATTCGCGTTTTCAAAAAAAAAATAGTTTTTCCATATTCATCATTGTTTGACGCGTTTCAGTTTTTTTAACAGAGCTTATAAAGGTGAGCAACGTTAAATTGGAGTGGAGTCAAGCAAAATACATGGGTTTGAACGTATCTCTTGACACTATAAACGCGAATTAATTAAATTACGCAAAGTGAAGTGATAATTGTTGTAATTTCTTTATTTTTTCGAAATACATATATCAGTTATGTTTTTAAATATAACTGATTTTCAGTTCTATGGTTACATATTTTGCTTACCAATAATAAACATTAGTGTTGTGTAATAAAACCGGAACTCAATAAATTATTAGTTTTGACAGACATTGAATAAACGTCAGATTGACAACGCCAATTGACAACGTCGAGTAAACAAATTCAGGTGAACCGTCACGTAAGCAATTGTTTAACAAGCAACGATGACGATCGATGTAATGTAAATAAACAAACTTTAGACCGCCCGGCGATGATTTAGCGCAAAATAGCATTTGATCTTGATTGGCCCGTGATTAGTTGTGTAGATAACCACTCAAGTAAAAACGAAAAGACAACCCCCATGGCGAATGAGATACAGCTTTGACAATCGGTGATTCGTTGTCATCCTAATAACAATGAAAACAGAAATAAATCATTCCCGCTGTGAGAAAGTCCTATAAAAGCGAGAATACAAGAGCTCAAGTGACTGGAAACACTTACCATACCAGTTGACCCCGTGCATTAATTTGCCAGGACTCCATACATATAACCTTTTCGTACATGCACGTGTCGGAAAGCTCACCTAAAGTCTTCCGTGTTTTAAGTAGTCAGAAGCAACAACCACTAAATGAGTTGCCCATCGTGCAGCTCGTACTAAGTCTTCCGTGCCTTAATTAGTCAGAAGAACAATCACCACACAAGTTGCCCCCATGCAACTGATCCAAAGTCTTCTGTACTTTAATTAGTCAGAAGCATCAACCACTATACGAGTTGCCTCCCGTGCAGCTCACCCATAATCTTCCGTATTTTAATTAGTCGGCAGCATACATCTCGTTCGAGAGCACCCCAAATTCTTGCACCACATCGTCCATAGACGTCATCAAAGCCAGCCGATTGAACAACAGAATAAGTAGAACTCAAGCAGAAACAAGATACCCTGAGTTCCTGCGTCAGAACCTAGGCGTTAACCGGCCAGGAGAGCAGAGCATCGCACATATTGTTATTTATCGATTCGTTATATTGTTCATTTTTTCTTTTTTATTTGTTAAAGTTGTATTGAATAAAATTTATATACCAGAACGCGCCCACAGTTTAATTTAAATACTGTTACGGTCGCCAAAATGATGTAATAGAGCTTCGATAAAGAAACCAAATTCAGCAGCAAAAAATATATTTTTATTTTCTCAGAAAATTGTATTGAAAAAATTCTATAATCAATAATTCTTTTTTTTACAAAACTAACGCGATCAGAGATCTTGTTCGCAACATTCTCCCACCTTAAGTGACTAGAATAAATACTTAACAAAAAAAAAACAATCAGAAATGATATCTTTCTGGAATCTTACTGCGAAGACCGCTTCTAGTACTAATGACAGGTATGTCTTCAGTTTTTGTCTCTTGTATTTTTGATGCCAAAAATTCGTCTCTGTAGGAAATCTCCAAGGGATGTAAACGTTGTACTGGACGGACGTAGTAATGTCCCATGTGCAGTTTTCACTCTTGCTACTCTTGTAACTCCATCTTTACCTGGAAAAATTTTAATAACACGTGCCAATGGCCATTCAATTCTTTTCTTTTGTTCATTGCCTAATAGAACAATATCTCCAACTTTTATTTTATGATATATTTTAGTAGTAGCTCTTTGCACCAATTTCCCTAAATATTCTTTCCTAAAACGTTGACGGCAAAACCACAGGGTATCTAAAATTGTAATCATCACTATTACAAACCTTTGTCTGTACTCTTATAAGATTAGATTGATCAATTAAAACATTCAGAGTTGAAAATTTCTCATCCTTAACACTATTAAACGATTCTTGTTGAACGAACTTAAATATCTTTTCTTCCGCAACTTTTGTTTCTTCAAACTCCAATTCTCCCTTTTTCCATAAATCTACTGTTACACGACAATTATTTGCAAATCTAACAATCCAACTTACTAACTGTACTATTTTTAAGTATTCTGAAAAATATTTGAAATACCAATCATTTTCAAAAGTATATTTATTGTCAACATTCCCATATTGTATATTATTAATCAAACAGTTCATTTTCTTACTACCTTTTATCATTTTGCAATTTATTTTTTCCTCATTATAAGTTATTTCATTTTTAGGCCATTTCCATTTCATTTCAGTATCTCTGAGCCACAAAGGACCCTCCACTAACTTCCTTCTCAGAGCTGCTTGGCATTACATCCTCTTGAAGGAAGATCAACTGGATTAAATTTTCCCGGAACATGTTTCCAAGAACTAACATCACTTAATTTCTTTATCTCATTGACTCTGTTTCTTACAAAAACACTCCAATTTTCGAAAAATCCACGCAAGAACCGTACTTAAATCAGTCCACAAATATACAGGTAGACAATGCCAATTTAAAACATCTAAAATTGTTACTGTTAATCGTATTCCTATTGTTGCTGCCAATAATTCTAATCGAGGGATCGTTATTTTTTTTAAAGGAGCCACTCTTGTCTTTGCAGCAATTAATTTAATAACGAGATATTCTCCATGCCGTTACTAGCTTATCTTTTAGGTTATTGAAAATCCGAGTCAGCTAGCTTAATTAATTGAATGTTTACTTCTTTATTTTCATTTTCCACTCTTAAGAAGACAACCGCCGCGTAAGCGTATTGACTTGCATCAACTTGCATGAAGACTGTATCTATTAGTCTCTCTAAAACTGTGCCCTAACCATCTAGAAATTTTAACATTCTCTAAAATAAAAATTCCTGTTTAATATCAGGCGCAACTTCCAATTCCCAATCAGTTTCAAAAATCCAGGCCTTCTGTAAAAGTAATTTTGGACATAATAATACGGGACTCGTAAAACCAATTAGATCAAAGATTTTATGAACTGCAGATAATAGTATTTTATATAACGAGTGGCTAAAAAGCACCGTTTAGTTACGAGTTATATACATAATTTTTTGTAATACCATATTCTTAAGCTGAACAGATTAAAAATAAACGTCGAATGAAAAACGTCATATTGATCACAGTTCACTAGTACTGTTATAATTTCTGGTTTCCAAGGTAAAGCAAGTTGTTATTAATCAAATTTATTTTGAAAACGTCATTTTGAAATTTAGTTTCGCTAAAAACTATAAAAGTGAGCGAAAATCAGTTTATTAGCAGTGATGAAGTGGAAGATATCTTTGGTACTCCGCCAAAAATTAAGGAAAAAGCGAAAGTCGCAAGTTTGGAATGACTGAAGTTTGGTGACTGAATCTGCGATGCTAAATATTAATAAAACTTTTGTATAACCAAATAATTCTTATTTTGTTTTATATTGCTAACGGCTTCCAGTTTGTTATTGGAGAGCAAAGGTTGTGGTTCGATTTTATTACATTAAAAAATTAATAGAAAACTAATGTTTAAAAAAATTGAGCGCCACCAATTTTTTATATAACGAGGCAAAATTGGAAACCTCTTTAAAATTTTAAGTATATAGTTAAATACGGGCTGTAATTTAAGATTAAATAAACTCAACAATGGTAAACTATCAATATATTTAATAGCAGCTCTAAAAGAGCACATGCAAACAATTCCCAAAAAAAATAATTAGGGGATGATATATACAGGCTGTCTTACGAAAAACGCCCCAGGCCATAACTCCGTTATTTATGGACTTATCTTAACAAACAAAAAGGCAAATAAAATGAGACTAAAAATACTATAAAGTGAGTCCAGTTTCAATTTTTTTAAAAATTACCTTCAAGGTCAAACGACTGTCAACTTTTATTTTTCAAATAGCTCTGAATATTTTTTATTATTATATCTGGTAGAGATTTTTTTTCTAAATCCAATAGTGTGCAACACTTTGATATTTAGAAAACATTTTTCATAAAAAAAAGAAATGAACTAGTCTATTACGCAAAACGTGCTTTTCATAAAAATGTTAAAGTTTGTCGTGAAAACAATGTCACTGAGGTTATTTTTCACAGTTGTTTTAAACTATCAATTCTTCTACTTGTACGACTTATTGTTTCCTAAAAAAAAGCCGATTATGGATAACAATCACCTGACTGACTTATTGCAAGTACATTTTGAATGCAATAAAAACAGCAATCAAGCAGTACAGAAAACATTAATGAAATAATTAAAATTAACTCTACAACTGTGTAAGTAGCTTTGGGAAAAAATCCCTGTCTATAGAAACTTGGACTTGTGTTTTTATTGCATTCAAAATATGCTTGGAGTAAGTCAATCAACTGAGTATTATCCATAATCGGCTTTTTTTAGGAAACAATAAATCATACAAAGAGAATAACTTGACAATTTGAAACAACTGTGAGAAATAACGCTCAGTGACATTGTTTTCACGACAAACTTTAACATTTTTATGAAAAGCATGTTTTGCGTAATAGACTAGTTAATTTTTTTTTTAATGAAAAATATTTTTTAAATATCAAAGTGTTGCACATTATTGGATTTAGAAAAAAAATCTCTTCCAGATATAATAATAAAAAATATACAGAGCCATTTGAAAAATAAAAATTGACAGTCGTTTGACCTTGAAGGTAATTTTTAAAAAAATGGAAACTGGACTCACTTTATAGTATTTTTAGTCTCATTTTATTTGCCTTTTTGTTTGTTAAAATTAATCTATAAATAACGGAATTATGGCTTGGGGCGTTTTTCGTAAGACAGCCTGTATAATATACGGGGTGTCCGGTAAAGAATGGGCCATACTTCAAGGGTGGCTTCTTTGGATCAAAATAAATCGATTTAGATCAATTTGCCTTAGTACAATTTTGCTTCATTAAAAAGTTATGGCCTTTCAAAGATAATTTTTTTATATCAATATTTTAGCAAAACTCGCTCATTTTTGGAGACATTTAATTGTAATTTGGTATTTAGAGGTTTCTTGTACTGCTGAATCTGAATATCTTCCTATTTTTAACGTAGCATATAAGGGGCGCTCTCGAGATCCTGATATTCCTTTGTTTATTGCTGTACTTTTTTTAACGTGAATATTTTTTAAATTATATTCATTTTCTTGAAAGAACTTTTAATTTACTTTAAAAAAGGTATACTTGTTACATGTCGCTAAAGTATACCAGTTTTGAGAAAAATGGCTTTGAATATGATAATGCTGAATATTACTGTTTTAGGTCTACATTGAATCAGGTACATAGACCCGTATTTCAGTTACAGTTTAACTTTAATCTTCACTTTATTTCCATGGGAACAACTGTTTTTATAATTTTTACTTTGGGAGTAATCTGGAGTTGAAAGTTAAACTATGAGTGAAATACGCGGCCATAGCAAACATAATAAGAATTTTTTACGTAATGTATCGTTGCTTTAAATGTGAAATTGTAATTTTTTTTCAATTTTAAGTAAATTACGAAGTAGTGCAACTTTAGGTAATTGTCTTTTCATCCTGAAGTAGCGTTACTGGTGTAGTAAGTATTCAACATTTTCACATTCAAAGCTATTTTTCTCAAAACTGGTGTACTTTAGCGACATGCGACAAGTATGCCTTTTTTAAAGTAAATTAAATGTCGTTTCAAGAAAACGAAACATATTTTAAAAATATTCACGTAAGAAAAAGTACGACAGTGAACAAGAGAATGTCAGGGTCCCTAGAGCGCCCTCTATACGTTTCATTAAAAATAAGCGGATATTCAGATTTAGCAGTACAAGAAACCTTCGAATACCAAATTACAATTAAATGTCTCAAAACATGAGCGAGTTTTGCTAAAATATTGATATAAAAAAATTATCTTTGAAAGGCCATAACTTTCTAATTATTTTTAACGTAACATATAGAGGGCGCTCTAGAGACCCTGACATTCTCTTGTTTATTGTCGTACTTTTTTTTACGTGAATATTTTTAAAATATGTTTCGTTTTTTTGAAACGACATTTAATTTACTTTAAAAAAGGTATACTTGTTACATGTCGCTAAAGTATACCAGTTTTGAGAAAAATGGCTTTGAATGTGAAAATGTTGAATACTTACTACACCAGTAACGCTACTGCAGGATGAAAAGACAATTACCTAAAGTTGCACTACTTCGTAATTTACTTAAAATTGAAAAAAATTTACAATTCCACATTTAAATCAACGATACATTACGTAAAAAAATCTTATTATGTTTGCTATGGCCGCGTATTTCACTTATAGTTTTAACTTTCAACTCCAGATTACTCCCATAGTAACAATTATAAAAACAGTTGTTCCCATGGAAATAAAGTGAAGATTAAAGTTAAACTGTAACTGAAATACGGGTCTATGTACCTGATTCAATGTAGACCTAAAACAGTAATATTCAGCATTATCATATTCAAAGCCATTTTTCTCAAAACTGGTATACTTTAGCGACATGTAACAAGTATACCTTTTTTAAAGTAAATTAAAAGTTCTTTCAAGAAAATGAATATAATTTAAAAAATATTCACGTTAAAAAAAGTACAGCAATAAACAAAGGAATATCAGGATCTCGAGAGCGCCCCTTATATGCTACGTTAAAAATAGGAAGATATTCAGATTCAGCAGTACAAGAAACCTCTAAATACCAAATTACAATTAAATATCTCCAAAAATTAACGAGTTTTGCTAAAATATTGAAATAAAAAAATTATCTTTGAAAGGCCATAACTTTTTAAAGAAGCAAAATTGTACTAAGATAAATTGATCTATATCGATTTGTTTTGACCCAAAGAAGCCCCCCTTGAACTATGGCCCATTCTTTACCGGACACCCAGTATAATGATGATAAACGCAAATAGGAATGTGCAAGACTTCATACAGCACTTTAAATGTAATTGACAAAAACAAAAAGGATTACCCTTTTTTTATCATACCACGATATTGAGCTCAACTTCGTTCACAATTTCAAATACAAATTTCAATTATTAAATGACAAAAATGATAATTCATAAGAAATATTATTAATTAAATAAGGTAAATTATATAAATTGAAAAGTTAATAATTTTGCTAATATACTAATCGTAATAAAAGTTTAAGAGAATTAATCTTAAGAAGAAATTAATAATTAAAGTGAATTAAATTAATTAAATGATTGAATTTTAAGCAATAAAAATAATTATTCGTGTAACTAATTTAATTAAAAAAAATGGAACGGCAAAAGCGACGTTGAATTGAATGTAAATTTCTGATGAAGTAAAAAAAAAAAAATAGAAGGATTACGACCTGCTGTCCTTTCTCTTTATCCTGACACTCCAGATGATTACGACTTCCACCTCATTGGGGGTTCTGGATGGTCGAAGAGAACTACGTGTGGTGATCAGCAAAGGTGCATCATCTTCACAAAAAAACGTTGACGGAAACTTCAATAATTAAGATTCAATTTCATGATATGAGGGAGATAGTGAAACATCCCTCCGGTTTTCCTAAGAAAAGTAAATTAGGATCGTCCTCACGAGGTCCGGAACAAAGGCGAACTTTTCAAGTGAATTTTCTAAGGCAAGTTGGAAACACGCTAGCGGTTGTATGTTAATAAATAAGAGGAACTAACTTACCCTTAGTTAATGATGGGGATTAAACAAACATTGTTAAATTAAATTTTCAACGGATGATTGATGGATTTCGAAATATTTTAAATAAAATGAAAATAATTAGCTGGCCATTTTAATCTGTGCCACTATCCAACGACAACTGCCCCTTTCCCGCGCCAGTCCCCGAACTCATTCTAATCGAACCAATCAAAATATCAGAAGGATGCGGGAAATATGAAAGGAGTCCGAGAAGTTCAAGAACGTATCCCAACGCTGGCAGTGACGCCAAAGTACAATAGCGAAAGTTGTGGTAAAATCAAGTATAAAGATGAATTTTCCGTTTAAACAATGAAGTCAAGCAACACCCAAATATTGTATAAGACAAAAACACATGTATCTGTTCACAAACAACAATTAATTAAAAGTTAAAGATAAATATTCTCATTGGTTAACTCTGACTGGATCCTCAAACAAACTTAACCTCTAAATAGCTCTAACGAATGTAAACAAAGTTGAAATTGAATTACGAAAGCGAAAATAATGAGTGGATATAAAAAACAGACCACACCCTTTTTTCCCCATTTGAAATGCATTGACTTCCGGTCCAGTTTTCTGCCTCATCTGAGCCCATGGTAAAGAGTGAGATGGAGCTCCAGAGAGAGAGAGAGACGGAGACAACGTAGTTCTGGCGTCCGTCCGCCAGATGCCTCCGGCACTGCTGCCATTTTCGTTAGTTCGGAAATTGTCCGCCAGATGGCAGTGGCGCTGCGTCGTCGGAGCGTTAGTTCGGTAACTGTCCGTCGGGTGTCGCCACCGGCGCTCCGCTGCGGAATTTTTTCCTCCGTCCGGAGAGAGATTCGAACCCGTTCCTCGACGTTCCTGAGCCGTCCACCTAAGCCGCTCGGCCGTTGAGTCACTTGTTCGTATCCGTTCCAGATGTGTAATATTAACGACGCGACGCGCGGCGAATGATGTCCTTTTTTCGTCGAACACGGATGCGATGTTGGTTGCGTCATTTTTTTTCCTCCGTCCGGAGAGAGATTCGAACCCGTTCCTCGGTGTTCGTGAGGCGTCCACCTAAGCCGCTCGACCGTTTGGTCAGTTGCTCGTATCAGTTCGAAATGTGTAATAATAATAACGACGCGCGGCGAGAAGGATGCCGTTTTATTTTTCGTCGAACACGGATGCGATGTTGGTTGCATCTGGCGGTGTCCATCTGGTGACAAATTGCGAAAGGACGATCGCCGGCGTCCATCTCGGAGACGTCGCGTCGGTAGGTTTCTACGCGCGCGGGAGCATATAGATCGCTGCACGCAGAGCGGCGGCGGCAATTTCGAAAAAATGGGTCCTCGGGGCGTACGCATTTCCGCGAGCAGAGGCGGACGAAAACGATTCCGACGTGCCTGTATAATTGTAAAACGCCTTAAAAAAATTCTAAAAATAAAAAATACGTTTTACTTACGTATGTATAAATACAAAATGCTTTACTAACACACAATATAATTACAAATTACATATAATTTAATTTTAATACATAATTACAAAATTACATACAATTTCATTTTAATTTATAATGTCCCAACGGCAACAAATGAATGTCCGTTACAAGATCGTAATGTCGTTTGTCATCTTGAGCATCTAAGGCAGTTTTATTTATGGTAACGGTTAATAATTGATGATTTATTGACCTGATGCTATTGAATTTTGACATTAATTTTTTATTATCAAACAAACAGTCATAATAATCCTGAAAAGTTATTTTTTTAATACCCAAACGACCTACGCCCTTCAATTTGTTAAATTTTACTTCTTTTCCCACTCTGATAGCGTAAACTTTAGCTCTAATTCCAATGAACTCAGTTATTATCTGTCCGTACAGTTCGTCTTTAAATTTACCGATAACTTTCTTATTTACCAAAGGTATTCCGAAAGGGTTATCTGCGGCGTAATCTGAAGTGTCAAAAATTTTATTTGCATCCCGTTTTATAATTTCATAAATACTCGAGACGCGTTCGGGATGTTTTGGAGAGAACTTAAAAATAAAACTGTCCGTGTCCGTGTAACATACTGTGACATTAAATAAGGGCTCCACATTTTCTCTGATGTAATCATAAAGAAAACTATACATGACTGTTTTTGAAATGTGAAAGACTGCCATGCCAACGTAGATCGGTTTATCAAATTTCACGGATAATTTGTTCAGTTCAATTGCGACCAGATTCTCATTGAAAATCGTAGCTTTTTTGAAATTTGGTTGACTAATATATTTTTCAGCGGATTTCCATTTCTTTGTCAACACGATATTTCTGTATTTGCGTACAGATTCCATAAGTTTTCCGAAAACCATATTCGACATGCCCTTGTAAAAATCTTTATCGAAAGCATTCGTAGATTTTGCCTTCAGATCGCTATTTAATTTAATGTATTTTTCTAACCAGTTGCTCTCGTCAAATTCTATCGCACGATGAACTGTTTTTAATTTTAAGCCGTATTTTAAACTTTGAAGTAAAACGCTTAAATGGAGGACGTACTTTTCTTTATTACATAAAGTTAGCATTAATTTTTTGTCGTCCTTTTTACCTGTGGTGGATATGTGTTCCGGACAAAATGGAAAAAATATATGGGAATCGTGCAAATCTTCAGGATATTCCAAGTCAACTTCTAAAAGACAAGATTTACCCGTTTCATCCCCGTAATACATCGAACAGTCAATGTCGGTCGTACTGAGCATTTCTAAAAGATTCGTTAATTTTTCGTCACTTACCCAGTTGAAGTTGTCGCACGGTAATTTTGTAGTCATCGCGGAAGAATAGAGTCCGTTCGCGTCTACGTAAATAATTTCGCTAATTTCCTTATCAGGGTCGAAATCGGTTCCCATGTGTACAGAATTCGCTTTTGCATATCGGGAACTAACTTGAGTTATACCGCCGCGTAAACCTTTTTCTATAAATAAAAGCATATCGATGTCTTGTAAAAGGGGAAGTTCAATTTTTGTTGTTTTAAGGGCCGCCGAAAATGATAGGCCCGGAGCTGTGAAAAATCCACACGCATCTAACCCGTAAGTTTTGAAAGTCAATTTTCTAAAATTTTCAAAAATGTCTGCCAATAGAAATACGTCAATTTTTAAATACAAGTCCGCGTATTCACCGAGAATTTTGCATTGAAAATGTTGCCAAACGTTTACGGCGTGCTGGTAATCCTCATCGTTGACGTTTTCGCCATGTAATATATTATAAAATAGGGATTTATCGGGAAGACTTGTCTCTTCCAATTTGTCAACAGAATTCACGTAATCATATGGAAAACATCCTTTACGAGTTACTAATTTATAAGAATCCGGATTCGGAAACGCTTTTTGTACGAACTTTATTTGTTCTGGTTTCAAATTATTCGCTAATGTTTCAAGAGACGAGGGCATGAAACGAAACGAATCTAAGAAACGTAATTTCACATTGCCTACCCTTTTCGAGAACGATATGTAAGTTTCAGTTGTGTTTGCTAAAATTTCGACATTTTCATCGTTTACGTTTGCCAGCGCTTCTATTATAAAGTGACTATCGTAATGAGATAAATTGTGTAAAATCACGGGAATAATATTTTTAACGCGACATTGTAAATTACAATTATTGCACAAAGCTGCAATATAGTTCCCGGTAAAATGGTCGTGGTAATAAGTTTTAGCATTATTTTCGTTAAAATTAGAATCACAAATCTCACACTTTTCAGCATTTGCATGTGCCGTAGATTCTTCGAACGTTAAATCTTTCATAGGAACGGTAACGTGATTTTTTAATATTTCTTGAACATTTGTTGCTTCTCCTAATAATTTATTTACGAACCACTCAGCCGGGTTTTCGCCGCGATAAATTTCAAAATGATTTAGTCGATCATCATAAGAACAGACTGTTAAATATGCAACGCTAAAGGCTTCGTGCCGTTGATAGGCGTTCGTGAATGCTTTTTCTAGAGTATCGTCACAGGAATGAATAGGTTTCGTTAGAGCTTCGAAGTCCGCGTAAATGACAAACGGCAAAGGCATGGTGGCTGCAAATTGTTTGAATTTAACAATGTTTTCTCCGTCTTTAGGTAATTCAATTTTTACGGCCTCTTGACGCGAGCAATCTCACATATGACGATTTAATTTGTCCTTGGATGAAAAATAACACAAGCAGCGATCGCAAATGAACTTGACACGCATATTTGATGAAATTTGATACCTGCACAGTTCTGATAAATTTTTAATGAGACAAAAATGACCTACGCGTTGACTTTTCTTTAAATATAATAAATTTACGTGGCAGTTTTTGACATTTTTTGTATGATAAAGTGGACCCACGATGCTCTTGTTTTCATAACCGTATACGTTAATTGAAATAAATTTATTGGCGTTTTCGAATTTCTGTAAGTCGCACAGATTTACAAGAAAACATATACCTTCAAAACTAAAAAAATCGTATATATTTTGACGGTACGTAGAAGGATCGCACGCATCTTGACCGTTTCTCGCCGGAAATAGGTGCGCCAAAAGGCAATAAGCGAAGCATCGTCGGTCTTGATTTCTGATGTTCAATATGACGTTACTTTTTCGCCGAAGTTCGTCCGGCAGGTCCACGTAAGTGCTACCGTTATCTTTCTTTCCTCCTCCTCTCAACGGCGTGTACTTGCAAAACGCCACGACCAGATTCACGATTGCCGATAACGACCAACCGCTATCTGGCAGCTTATTTCATTTTAAACTTACCTGCACCATGATTTCGTTAAACAGTTCGTTTAAAATTTCGTCTAGATTTGCTCCAATATTGATTACGTGATTTTTGGTATTGAAAACTTTTATTCCGAAACATCGGTTTGAGGTTTTACAAATTCACCGCAAAATACCAAATTTATCTTCATCGAAGGCATTTTCACCAATTGATTTCTGATTCTAGTTCTAATCAGAGACGAGGCGTCTAGGAAAAAGCTTCGCGGTTGTGTATGAGTTTTATTGATTATTACTCCGGTACGAATTCTGCTTTTAAATGCAGATTGCAGCTGTAAATTAAAAAATATTAGAAAAAATACGTACGCATTTAATTTAAAACTTACATCCTTCCACTGAATTCGGTTGATTTTATTAATTCTCCGTTCTGTTCCGGGACGACGACGACGACTTGTTCTTAAACCTCGACCAATCGGCAACGTTTTAATTTTTAATTCGTTTTACGTCGAATGAATGTAATTTTGCAATTAAGCTTTCAATTTGTTTCTTATCGTGCACCGATGCACAGTGGGAAAAAGACTTAATTTCGGTGGCCAAAAATTTATACTTTTATATGGACAACGGTAAAGTACTTATTCTTTCCTATGTGTTTACTAACATTATAATAAAGAATTTAGACAAGAAAATTTGTAAATGTTTATATTAAATTATATTACCAGTGACCCCCAGTATGCGAGGAAAATATAAATTTTCAATGATTTAAGCGTTTCAACATCTACAATTGATTTTTACGCATGATATTAAGTCAAAAATTAAATACATGATCATTATTTATAAAACGTCAGTACTTTTAACTTTTTTAAAAAAATAAAAGAATAAAAAGTAAATAAATTTTAATTTATGTATCAGTTCTGGAAAATAATACAAAAACTACGATTTTAAATAAAATTATAAATTTTCTATAGATAGGTAGAATTTAGTACTTATTAATATACAGTCGAACCTCCATAACTGAAACTTCAAGGGACCGGAAAATTACTTCGAGTTATAGAGATCTCGAGTTAAAGAAAGAGATAACAGTTATATAGAATCTGCAGGGAGCATCAAATAAAACAGTAAATTTCGACTTACAGAAAATTTCGAGTTGTAGAGGTTCGAGTTATAGAGGTGCGACTGTATAAAGTAACAAATAAGCAGCAAGTAAAAAACAAATATTTACATAATACAATTTAAACATTATTTATAAAATATTTTTTTAAATACCTTGTTTTTCAAATATTTCTTTAATTTCATCTGGCCAATCTTCAATACTTTGTTTTTTTTGTTTGAGCCTTAAGGATGAAATTAAAGGATCTGATGACACCAACAAAATGCGGAAAAGGTCCTCATTGACTCTTGATCTCGATATTTTGCATGTATTATTGAGTCGTAGTCTACGATATTCTTTGTGACTTGCCTCTTGGGCTTCTTCTGACAGTTCTCCAATTGGTAAAATATGAGACCCAATAATATATTCACCGTGAAAAAGAATTTTGTGAACAGTTGGTGTGATGTTTTTCTCTCCATATGTTTTTCTTAATAAATTTAGGGTACCTTTAGCATATTCTCCAAATTTTTGAGCATTCAATTTCAGTCCGGAATTAATCATGTTTAAAATATTTCTAAATTTCAAGATAATTTCTTCTTTTATATGCAATAAATTGGATGTAATTTCAACATTATCAAAAAATCGTCTTGCCGTATTTCCATCATTCGTATTTCCAAATTCCTGCTTTGGCGTATCTATTATGAGGCCTAATTTTTGTTTGAATTCTTGTATTATTCGTTTCTTTTCTTGTTGTTTTATATTAAATTTTGTCTCATCTCCTTTTATATTTTCAAACCCAACAGATTTTTCATATGCAAGTTTCAATAAAAATTCCATAAATCTAATTCGAGCATGTAAAGGGGATAAACCATATTCGGCATTATATTCAGGTTCATTTCCTTCGGATGAATTAAATTCTTTCATGGTTCTATTGCAAATCACACATCTCGTTGACGCTTTAGTTCCTGATGCATGTTGAGCTACTTTCCCATCCACCATTGTAAAAAAAGTTTGTGATAAATTCTTATAATTTTTCCATGAATATTTACAACGGTTTCCTTTAAATTCTTTATTTCTTCTTTTAGATGTTTATCCTCTAATTGAATTACATCTTTATCTTCTTTTATGTACTTAAATCTAATTGGTCGGCAAAAATGGCTTGACGATGGCTTGGGGTTTTTCCAAACTTCAATGGCATTTGCTTCATTTTCTGCTGCACACTTTAACCTTAGGGGAACTAAAGAAGTTATAAATAAATTGGAATCAGAGATTTCATTTATATTTACTGAATTGAAAGTTTGTTTGTATTGATTCTGTCCTGAGGATCCGTCAAAACATATTTGGAATACAATAGTAAGTCAGAGGAAGTAAGCTCATCTATTTCCTTTTGATCTTTTATTTGCAAAATTCTTTTTGCCGTGTGGTCTAGCAGATCCTGGAGATTACATCCAGCTGTTGTTTCAGTGAGTCCTTTTTTATCTCTGCAATTTTTGCGTAAGAAGGAAAGATATTCACATTTTTCTTCTTTAAATGTTGTACCAAAATTTCATATTTTGCCTTAGATAAATTCAAATCCAGAAAAATTGCCAAAGCATCCTGTGGTGAAAAGTTGTCTTTTAAATCTGTTGGGAAAAATATAGCTTTATATATACGATCTATTTCTAATTGCGAAGCATTCTCGACTTCTTCCAAAATTTTTGCTTTTTTGAAGTCATGACTTTTTTTATAATGATGGACCCTAAGTTCAGGTAAAGTTACTTCCAACGAAGACAAACTACTATTGTATATTTCACTTCTTTTTCTCCTTTTTGATCTTTCAGAACTTTCTTCATAGGATTTTCTTGGTCGCCCTTGTGACGTACTAGGAACATGTGTTTCATTGTTTGAATCTAAATTTTGACATTTGATTATAAATTTTTTTTCCAACCATTGAGAATTATTTTTTAAAAATGATTTTTTGTTATAATAACATGATTTATATTTACGTTTTAATTGATTGTACAATCCTGCCAGGTTAACGGAGAATGAATGTGGAGCGTTTTCGTAGTCTAATCCAAATTGTTCTGCTATTTTCCTCACGAAATTTCTTTCGCTAATACTGGTGTCTTCGCAAAAACAGTTATAGAAAAATTCATACGAACAATTCATCTTTAAGACTATGAAAAGTAACTTTGAGCTAAACTTATCGTTAGTTGAAAAATTGAAACGTCAAAGTAAACAAAATTTGAAGTAAATTTTTCGAAACAAACGAAGTGAGAGTGATCGTGCTTGGGCACTGGATCTGCGGTTGGCATGAAGTTTGAAAATATTAAATCAAAAATTTCAAACTTCATGCCAATCACAGATTCTTCAGAATTCTTTAATAATAAATTAGTCTCATTCCTTTTATGTAAAACTGAATCAGAAAATATAAAGTTATTAATAAAAATTAAATATTTGCCTTTCGCCCGTAGGTATGCAACTTGTCATAAATGAATGAAGTGTTTCCTCATTTACTTAAGCTTTTATAACTTCTGAAAACGGATTTAGACGGATATGATTTTTTGTAAATTAATAGAGGAAACACGATGCAATAATAATATAATAATATTGAAATCGTGAAATATAGTGGTTTTAGCTTATGGTTAGATATATCATAAGAATTCTATGTCAACTATACACATTTTTAAATTACTATATCTTTTTCACATATGAACCGATATTATTTTTATTAGGTTTATTTTCTTTACAATTTATTGCAGTTTCTAGAAATATAATGATAGTTATTTATTAACTGAAGGTACTCACGATTTGGAACGGAAAGATAATAGAAAATATTCCTATTGTAAGATTGTCAATATTCCATGATCTTTGACAACTCGCAATTTGATAAAAGAAGCTTTTAGAAAAAAAAAATTTATTTATTACTCCCAAACATTTACCTTTAATATAGACAAAAATTAAGTTTTTTGAAAAACATTAAAAAATCGATTTTTGGCCAGCAAAACTGGCTGTTTTTCCCACTGTGCGACGGACAATTTCTCATTAGCTCGTTTAATGTTTTAATATTTTTTTTGTTTAGTTTTGCAATTTTATAAGCATCTGATTTATCGGCGCACTCATCCAATAAGCGAAACACATTTAAATATTCTCGTAAATCCATTTCAATATTTAATAATAATCTAATTTTAAAATTATGTTTATAACTAAGCTAATATTTTTTACTTTAACAAGCTGAAAAAAAAGAGACCATAATTCTAGTGACTTGAAATAAGATAATAAATTTTGTACTTACTTGTATTTTTAATATTTCTCAAATTCAATGTCATATGCCGGTTGTGGTTTACTTGCTAATTTCACCAATCCTTTGTAAATCAAGCCGCATTGCGAAGACAACACGTCACCTATCTTATCTTCGGGTATGGCCTTGTTAAATCGACTAGGCAGAAACACGACAAACTCCTGATCGATTTCCGCCAGCAATGATTCTCCAAATTTCGTTTTTACATATTTTAAATCGGACAACGGATACTTGCGGCCGATTTCCAGCTCCGACAACTTCTTAATAGGTAATGATTTTAACGAAGTAGCACTATTTATATTCGAAATGGTATCCATAATTAACGCGCACAGAGAAAACGTAACTCTTTTCTGTAGGGACAGATGATACAAACTAAAGTGCTGTGCTGCAGTTCGCGGCGCTATTTTTCTTATCAGTAAATTGCATTGCATTGAGTAATCTACGTGTGCGCATTAGATTTAAAATTAAAAATACAGGATGTTTCATAACTCGCGGCGTAGAATTAAGAAACTTATACGGGGTGATAAAAAAAGTAAAATATTTATTTCATAACTTACAAAAATATTTAACATTTTTTATCACCGCGTACACGTTCCTTAATTCTTCACTTCGAGTTATGAAACATCGTGTATAATACGTCTTTTTTTATTGGTTTAAAATAAATTACGCTCACATTTTTTCCTCTCCTCCTTATTTAAGACCGTAAGTTTGCTTTCGATCGTTTAGTCTCGCGACGTGCGTTGATAAGTGCAAGTATACATCTGAAAATGGCATCATCGTCGTCGTCGTTAGAGTTTCTGGAAAGTTTTCTGCAAGAATGCAGACGAAATAGTGATTTTCGTTTTGTTAGCGAGGTGTCTTACAAGCTAAGCATATCTGCAAAAATTTCAGCGGGACTCAGTGTAAGGGAATAATTTTGAACCGTTAGTAAAACTAACGTACAGCTCAAAACCAAAATGTTTAACATTTAACGGTGACGAGTGGAATCAATTCATCGAGTACTTTCCTCGCATCGAAGATCATCTGAAATTAAAAATTACGAGGTGCCAACAATGTGCGGACACGAAGACGATTTCCAATTTCGAGCTTTGCGACAGTGATATCAAATTATTTTTTATCGAGTCCAAAGGTAAATTTAAAGTGAAAATTATTAAAGGCGAAACAGAAATAGAATTGGATAAATTTATGTTTAAAATATTAAGTAAATTATTACATGTCGTCGGTTACCGCATCAAAAGGCTCGAAAAACTTACGTTCAACGGCTACTACAATAAAATTATAGAATTAATCGCCACTTATCTCCCGGATAATGAAAATTTAATTTCGTATGCCCGTAATTTTATTATCGGAATTCCAAAAGCAGAGGACGGAAATGTGCAATGGTATTCAGAAAGTATCGATTGTTTGCTGGAATTGTTGGCAAATCACGAGGACAAAATAAAACTCGACGTGGGGAGATATAAAAACTCGATTTTAATGGGATCAGCCGTCGTCGGTCAGTCGCAATGAAAACGTTAGAAGAGATACTTGAAATCGTGGATAAAATATTGGAATATAACAATCAAAATTTCGGTTTGAGCAATATCGATACGGATCTAATTCCCTACATTCCCAGATACATTTTACTGCAACAATCTACGTTAAATTTAATTGATATTTGGGAGCAATTACCCGATCGTTTGAAGCAAGATAAAGAGCTGCAGCGTAAATTACCTTGTTATTTACATTATAACACCAGCGAAACGCAGTGGGACGAACCTCCGATTTCTCTGCATTTGTGCCCTGTGTGCCTAAACAACGACGAGAGTGCGTCCGTGTGAAAATGGGTCTCCTTGCTGCCGCGATTGTTTTCGCGGTAATTGCGAACAATACGTTTTATATAAACATTAATAATTCGAACATAACTGAGTGTTACGTGTGTACAGATTACGAAAATAGCGTTTGGCCTGAGGATTGGATTCAGCTTGCATGGTAAGGTTCAAACATGTTCGACGTAAATTTAACAAATCAAGAACAGACGTTGCTGTATTACAAACTTCGTTGTTTTCATCAAGGTCGTCGGCAAGTTGAAGACAGCGACTGGAAGATTGCGTTAAATATTTCGCACGAATATGCAGATTATTTTTTCGACTCGGAATATGTCAACTTAACGCAAATTGATTTTAATCATAATTTGTTTTTGTATAACGATAATGAAAATACTTATTGTTCGCATGCATTTTTCGTAAGTTGTATTGCACTGTTTTTTAATATATTGTTAACGATAATTTCTATGTGCCATATAAAATGTGTTTTTTAAATAATAAAACTATTTTTCTTTAAAAAAAAGCAAATCAATTTATTTCTATACGTTCATACAATTAAACAATATTTGACAGTTTAACCCAAGATTTTTCAGGAATGCCCAACCATTTCACGTAGGCTTTTCCTCCTTTTTTTCTCAAAATTTTTTCCGCCAAATAAACATCTTCGTGTTTAGCTCGTTGGAGTTTTTCGTTATAGAAGGCGCCCAAAATCGGTTGCTTCGACATGTCTTCTAGCAGGTAAGTAACGGGATTAGTAACTTGAATTTTAACGATTTTGAACAGTTCCGTGGACCACGACGGGGTAAAGCCCTTTTCAAATACTCCTTTATATTTGCTGATGCGAACGAAATGAAACTTCGCTTTGCCCGCAATTTTAATCTTATTGTATACCGTTTCTAAAAGCGTCTTTTCATTTGTTTTGTTCGCATCTTTAGGAGCCATGCCTATTGTTCTGTGCACGCTCGCGTTATATTTGTCCACAATCGTTTGCAATAAATCGAACCATTTAAATTTGCTGCGCATACTGAATTCTCTGTACAAGTTTTCTTTAATTGTCCGTATAACTCTCTCTACCATGGCGGCCTTTATCGGAGAAAATGTTGAGTAATGATTTATTCCGTATCTATTTGTCAAATCTTTAAACTTTTGGTTGTAGAACTCTTTTCCCTCGTCGGTGTGTAAATTTGCGGGCGTCCTCTTGTCGGTATTCAATATTTCGAGCATAGCTTGAGTTACGAGCTCGCCTGTCTTCCTTTTCACCGGTCGCGCCCACAAATACTTAGAAAAGCAATCTATGACAACTAAAATGTAATTATAACCTTTATTTTCACGCGCGTAGGGAATAAATTCGCACAGATCAGCTTGCCAAAGATCGTCCACAGACTTTACAATTATGGATCTCCTCGAAAAATTTTTCCTCGCAGGTTTGTGTAACTCATTGACGACGTCACGTTTAATTTGGCTCATTGCTGTGCCCTTCACCGAACCGCTGCTCCAACTTATCTAATCTAACGTTAATCAGCTTCACTTGTTCTCGAAATACGTTTAGCTCTTGTTTCAGATCGCCGAGGTAGAGAGCTTGTGCTCGAAATATTCCTTCGATTTTCGATTTCACGTCCGTAACTTGATTTTGTATGGTCCTAGAATCATTTTTGATTTTTTTCTTTATCTCGTCCACGTATTTTTTATTGGTCGCGTCTCTCGGATTGATGCTCGAGCCGACGTTGCACAGTCGTTTGTTCCCGATATCATAATGTTTATCACTTGTGAGAGAAAATCCTAAACCGGGTGGCCCTCGAGTTGTTTTCGTTTTGCGTAAATATCTGCCGAATTTATCGACGCTCATTCTATTACATCGGCTTCTTTCAGTTCTTCGATGATCGCAATAATCTCGTTATTATGGCCTGTGTGTCCCGCCTATTGAGAAGCCTTCAACAATTTCAGACGATCCACCAGCTCGTTGATGTTATCCCAGTATATATATTGAAACGGTTTATTTTCAACTTCTAATCCTTTACCGCTCCAAGTTTTAGCGCGAAACCTTTTTTCGAACAACGGTTGAATTATATTTTTGTATTTTTCACTTCGACTTCCCTTTATTTGCCCTGCCGGATCATTGCCTCTTCTGTGAGCGTGCGTGCGATCTAGTATATGATGATAGTTCTCGAGATCTTCGTTCTTATGACCGATCGGTTGCTTTTTAAAGAGTAATTCATAAAGCCCCGGTGTGCCAATATATGTAACACCTTTAATTATCAAATCTTTTTTTTTTAATTGCACGTCGCTATCGCCGATTCGCCAAGCGTCCGTAACAGGATTACAGCGAATGCCGTACACATTGTCGTACTCATTACGGACGTCTTGTAATAAACCATCAATGTATCCTCTGGGAAGTGGATCGTACATCTTAAGGTATTCGTTTCTAGGAGTGGGAGACATTGTTTGATATAAATTTTGGAAATCGGAAAGTCTTCTCTCTTCATCGATTTCTTCTTCCTCCTCGGACGAAAACGGATCGTATCCGGCAACATCTTCCGATTGAACAAAACTGGGTTGTGGAAGACTGAATCGTCGTCGTTGTTGTTGTTGTCCGGCAACAAAACTGGGTCGTTCTTGGACGTCCGAAGAAAGCGGAACAACGTCCGAAAGCGGACTATATCCGGCAGCAGCTTCAGATTCAACAAAACTGGATTGTGGAAGAACGACTTGCTGTTGCAGTTTTCTTTCTGGTTCCGCCATGCTATCGTCGGCAGATTTCTTTACAGGTGAGTAATTAGCGGAATCTTTTTCAGTTTTTACCGTTCGCTCAAGCTCTTTGAGAGACTTGGTGATCGGTTTATACTTTTCCGACAGCTCATAGTCTCGTTTCAATTTACCTCTTTTCAAAGCCAGATACTTGTTTCTTATTGCTTTACTTGCTTTGATAATTTCTAATTTCATTTTCTTCTTTTTGTCCATTCTTAAACCAATTGGCCGGTTTCCGAGCAGTTAAAACCAGTTGTAAAGCTGTTTTAGTTGTCTGGTCCAGTTCTTCCGCCGGTTAATATCCGTTTCCGAGCAGATGTAAAGCTGTTGTTCTACCGATCAGCTACCGGTTGTAAAGCTGTTTCGATACTGTTTTAATTGTCTGGATGAGGCGACGCTTATATCAGTATGTAACTGTCAAATCCTTTACGATATCTTCCGTCTTTTATATCATGCTCCTTATCAATGCAAATAAACCCGTATTTCTTCTTCCAACACTCAGCACACATCGACTTAAATTGATCGAAAGACATGTCCATGCATACGTGGTCCTCAAATATATGCCGCATATTCGTCTCGTCTTGTTTAAATAAAATCAAAAAGTTAGCGTTGTCGCGAATTAAATGTTTAGGGATTCGGGTATAAGTTTGACAGAGATAAAAACAATTAATCCTTTTATGACGACCCATGCTAAAGTAATCTCGTATCTTATCCTGCTTATCGCAAGCGACGTCGTCGAATATGAAAACCGAATTCTCTTTTGCATCCTCCGGATTCAGTATTTCTTCGTTGTCCTTGAACGCAAAGTAGTTTACTTCTTTCACTTCACTTAGAATTTGCTCCAACGCTCGATATTTCGGTTGATACAGGGACCTGGAGTAAACGTAGACATTTTCGAAGGACAGACCGTTCGGATGGACGATCAAAAAAATCGCGATGTTGGTTTTTCCAGAATTTGACGTTCCCGCGACGAGACATCTCATCGTTGAGGGTAATAAAGGATGACGGTTCAATTCTGTCTCTTCGCACAAAAAATTCATGTTCATTACGGGAAGCTTATGCGCCTGCTTGACAATTCGCATGTTTCACGTACACGCGCGCGCACGCACACACATATAAATTTAACTTCTGCTTCTGTTGACCGCGCAGTGTCTCTCAGACCAAATGACTGCGCGTAGTGGTGCAGGTCTCTTAAATTCTCTCATCAATAAATTACCGTTCGAAATGCATCTACCCGGAGGTTATCAATTCTGCGGACCCGGTATGAAATTAAAAGAGCGTTTGGAACGCGGAGACGTCGGCATTAACGAATTAGATCGAGCCTGCAAAGAACACGACATAGCGTACTCCAGGTACAAAGATTTACCGAACAGATATTTGGCAGACAAGAAGCTAGAAGAGCGCGCTTGGAATCGCGTTAAATCGAAAGACGCGAAACCCGGAGAGAGAATAGCGTCTCTTGCTGTTACTTCTGCGATGAAAATCAAACGAAAACTCGGAAGCGGTCACGGCAGAGGCGGAGGTTCTCGTAAAGTGGCCTTGGGAGAAGTTGTCAGGAAAATTCGCAACAATGTCAAAAAATTCTATCGTCTGGACAATGCGAACGAAGCTATAAAACTCGCGAGAGCATCGGCCAAGGTTGCTCTGAAACAGGCCGGCGGTAAGAACATTCGAAAACCTCGAGTGATACCCGTTCCGAAAGTAGGAGGCGTCATACCGTTTCTCATACCGTTGTTAGCGGGTCTCAGCGCGGCGGGTTCCCTTGCCGGAGGATCCGCGAGCATTGCGCACGCAATTGGCAGAGCTAAGGAGGCGAGAAGGAAGTTGGAAGAAGCAAAACGACACAATCGAACGATGGAGACCATCGCGCTGGGAAAGAAGGGCGACTGATTATATTTGAAACCGTATCGTAAGGGTCTCGGTCTCTACATTCGTCAACCGAAACAACAAAAAAACTAATTGATGGACTGCCCCGAACAGCCCTGACCGATTTCCATCTGGCGAAATTTGCAAACAAAAACGTGCCACATTTCAGAGGCGTCTTTATGCGTGACGATTTACCTAGAAAACCTCGTAATTTCGAAAGCGGCATAATAAATTTAGATTCGAAAAACGGTCCCGGAACGCACTGGGTCGCTTATTTTAAAAGAAATAAACACGTGCTATATTTCGACAGTTTTGGAAATCTTCCGCCGCCGTCGGAAGTGATTCGATATTTCGAGGGCAGTCGAATAATCTACAATCACAAGAGATACCAAAAATTCAACGCCAACAATTGTGGACATCTATGTTTGGAATTTTTACATAAAGAGGGCAGTCATGTCGAGAACGTTCACGTTGGTGGGCAACAGTAGCGTACTTTCGGCAAATTATTACCCGCCTATCGAACTGGATCCCTGTTACGAATATCAAATCGGATTACTAAGTCTTTACACCTACAATACTGTGCCTAACGTTGAAGAGCGAAAGAATAACAAATTTTATTACGGCGACGGCAAGATTATCGAAATTCCAACGGGCTCCTACGAAGAGGAGGATCTGGAGAAATTCCTGCAGACAGAATTAAACGGTACGCCTTCGCTAAAACCGAACAACCGAATCTATTACATCAATCGGATTTACCAGTGGAAATTATAAAGGTGACGACAATCCGTGTGGAGTGTAACATTGCTACCGATTCGTTTTACAACGAAAAGATGTCGCATACGGTTTTTAAATTTTCACCGTCCGTCGATCCCGGTTACAGCATAAATATTAATCCCAGCAACATCGTCTATTTACCTGTAAGGTCCGCAAGTTCGATAACATTACGTTGTCGTTACTCGATCAGAACGGATCGTCGATAAATTTAAGAGATGAACAAGTTCGAATCAGTCTGGAATTGAAAAAGCAAACGTGAAGTGATGGACCTGCGTTTCCACGACAAAAATAACGGTAGCAGTAATAATATACAAAACAAGCCCGCAGAATTCATCATTCAGAAGACAGCTCCCCAAAGGTTAACATCGAGCAATATATTTGTTACGGTTGAAAAATCCATTCAAGGAATTCATAATAATTTTCCGTACACCCTGTATCATCGTGGGAAATTTTAACGTTCACACGGCCTACGTCTAAATTCAAATTTCATCATATTTCACAATGTGGCGTGATGTTAACTATCCGCTGTTACTTCAGGCATTCTACATAGCTCCATCTCACTTGGTTTCCGGGGTAAATCTGTCTCGATCGTAACGACTTCTGTCTGAACCGGCGTTAGGGGAAGAACGCGGCATGCATCCGCAGCTAGTCTCATAGCTCTCCCGTTCGCATCGTTCATTTTGTACGTGAGTGAGTACAGCTCCTTTGTGCTTCTTTTTTACTGGCTTTTGTGGAGGAAGTGGTACCGGATTATTCCGAGATCTGTTATCGTACGAGGAGAGAATTTTAAGCTTGCTAAACAGCTTTCCAAGCCTGTCGTCGAAATACGAAACAGGTATGTCTTGCGACTTTGCTCTGACTGCGAAGGAACGTAACGCATATTTTCTTCCATTAGGCTTTTAGTACGAGTTTTAGTACGAGTTCTACTTCGACTTTAATTGGACTGCTAGTTAATCCCGGTGGTAGCTCGGTTCCGGACTTCTTGTCTGAGGCCCAGATTCCCGTATCAAGCAGGGACTTTGTGAGCCGGCCTACCCGCCTTACCTTGGAGGAGTGGACTCGTCCGGGAATACGACGCGACCGTGGCGGTTTAGCCACCCCTTGACTAACTCTGCGATTCACCGCGGGAGGACGCTCCGGGTTGACGTTTGATAGTGACCTACAACGGACGCTGGATCTTCTGAGTGAATACGAAGGTCGGGATAACTTTAGTTTATTATTATCTTTACGGAGTCGTGGTTGAACAAATTATACTTACAGAGTTGTTGTTGAACAAATTATACTTACGGATTTGTTGTTGAACGAATTATACTGGCGGAGTCGTTGTGTTAAGATTATACCGTATGTGTAACCAAAGCACAGATCTGTGGTACGGATTTAATTTTAATGTGTTACTCTTTTTTATTTATGTTCCGATTGTTAAATGTTCGTTATTTGAAGTTCTTTGAGCAAGCGAAATATAAACAAGTGTGCTCAGCTGGTGAATTTTATTTTAAATCATTTTTGCCCACCTTTTGCATTGGGGTTTCGTCGAACCCTCCCTTCTCCACGAGCTACACCGAGCGGTGTGGAGACTTCAGACACTCCGCACACAATTTGCACACCTACAGGTAGGTAGCATATTGTTCTTGCAAAGTTTAGGCTATAAAGTGAAAAATATCGACGGTAATGTTGCATCTATCCGAAGGACTCGACTTCGACAAAGTTATCGTTAAGAAGCAATTTCACTGGTATTCTCCGACGTACAAGAATTTTAACAACAACGACGAAGTGAGAATCAATCATCAAGATATTTACACCTATCCGCACGAAAGTTATCTGTACATCGAGGGAACTTTCAGGCCGAGCGACGAAGTTACCGGCGAGTGTCGACTGACAAATAACCCTTATTCGTTCCTTTTTGAAGAGATCCGATACGAAATCGACGGTAAGGAAATAGATAGAGTTCGAAATGTAGGCGTGACAACTACCATTAAGGTGTACCTATCCTATAACGATGCGGAAAGTAAAGTATTACAAGTGGCCGGATGGGTGCCCTTTCAGGACCAGCATCCGACTTTATTAGACGATAAATTTATGGCATGCATACCGTTAAAATTTCTACACGGCTTCTGCGAGGTCTACAAGAAAATCATAATGAACGCCAAACAAGAAATAATATTACTTCGTTCCAGAAGTGACAATAATTGTTACATGAGTACGGGAACGAAAATGGCAAGCATAATCTTAGAAAAAATCGAATGGCACGTGCCGCACATTACGCTCAATGACGAGATGAAATTGAAAATGCTAGTTTCTACAAGAGTCAAAATCTATTTTCATTCCTTATCGACAATGGGAACTACATGAATTACCAAGCATGCGCCCAACCCTTAATGATGTTTGGCCAATAAGAACGTCTACGAATTTAGAAAAACCTAGGTATGTTATCGTCGCTTTCCAAGACGCTAGAAAAGACAAACCTACTAAAAACGCGTCAGAATTTGATCACGCACACATTCGAAATATTAAATTACATCTCAATTCTGAAAGTTATCCGTATAAAAATTTAAATCTCGAAATGAGTAAAAATAAATTTGGCATTGCTTATCTGATGTACGCAGATTTTCAAAACAGTTATTACGGACGTGGCAACGAACCGATTCTAAATTTGGCGGAATTCAAAAAGAAAGCTCTCTACGTTATAGACTGTTCGAAACAGAACGAGTCCGTAAAATCTTTGACTGTCGACATTAAATTAGAATTAGAGAGCGAACAGGAATTTAAGGCGGATATGGTCGCATATTGTCTAATTATCCACGGCAAGATCGTTGAATATAACCCTGCAACGAATATAGTTAGAGATATAATTTAAACAAAATATATATTACTTTATATATTTAATTATCTGAAATATATTTTTTTAAACAATGAGTGCTTTTATTTTCCCCTCCACTCCAAACGAAAGAAGGCCGAGTGCATTTTCTCGCTCAGTCTTTGCGTTTGCTTCATGGAGTGGTGAGTGTACGCGAAATTATGAAGAAAAACGTAACATTTGCCAAAGAACCGGCCGTTGTAATAGAATTTAACGCGAATGATGATGAAGAAGAAGAGCAAGATAATAACTGGATGCAAAACACACGCGACAGAATCCGTTTCCGTCAACGTATTAAGAAATTATCGAAAATTCTCAACCCTATTCTACTCCGGAAGCACGAATTGTACAAGAAAGAAGCAAACGTAAAATCGCTAGTTATTGATATAGAAGGATTCCAATTGGAACGTTTTGTGGTAAAAGAATTGGCAATCAGAGACGCGTGTGGCATAGCACATTTCGTATTCGGCCCACCCGACGTTCCTTTCAACAAATTAAAAAAGGAACATAAAAGACAAATTATTTGGCTGGAAAATAATTATCATTATCTACTCTGACGGTTACATTCCTTACAGACAAGTGAAGAATATTCTTCATCAATTTACACACGGATATCAGCGAATCTACGTAAAAGGTCACCAAAAAGCAAATTTCCTCCAAGAGCATTTACTAGCGATAGAAATCGTAAACCTGGAATCCGATCCTGACTGTCCGAATTTAAACATAAGAAATTCATCTTGTCTGCATCACACAAACAATCACAGTATTTGTTCCATGACTAACGCAAATGTAATTTGTATATATTTATTATCAAGCTATGAATATAAGTTTTTTTCATAGTAATAAACTACATACGTAAGGAAAACGCATCTTTTATTTTTTAATACGCACGTCGGAATCGTTTTCGTCCGCCTCTGCTCGCGGAAATGCGCACGTCCCGAGGACCCATTTTTTCGAAATTGCCGCCGCCGCTCTACGTGCAGCGATCTATATGCTCCCGCGCGCGTGGAAACCTACCAACGCGACGTCTCCGAGATGGACGCCGGCGATCGTCCTTTCGCAATTCGTCACCAGATGGACACCGCCAGATGCAACCAACATCGCATCCGTGTTCGACGAAAAATAAAACGGCATCCTTCTCGCCGCGCGTCGGTATTATTAATACACATTTCGAACTGATACGAGCAACTGACCGAACGGTCGAGCGGCTTAGGTGGACGCCTCACGAACACCGAGGAACGGGTTCGAATCTCTCTCCGGACGGAGGAAAAAAAATGACGCAACCAACATCGCATCCGTGTTCGACGAAAAAAATAAGGACATCATTCGCCGCGCGTCGCGTCGTTAATATTACACATCTGGAACGGATACGAACAAGTGACTCAACGGCCGAGCGGCTTAGGTGGACGGCTCAGGAACGTCGAAGTACGGGTTCGAATCTCTCTCCGGACGGAGGAAAAAATTCCGCAGCGGAGCGCCGGTGGCGACACCCGACAGACAATTACCGAACTAACGCTCCGACGACGCAGCGCCACTGCCATCTGGACCGGAAGTCAATGCATTTCAAATGGGGAAAAAAGGGTGTGGTCTGTTTTTTATATCTACTATAATGCTTTCGGCACTTAATTTAAGTAAGTAATTTTTATCGATTTTTGATAAGGATAATACGAAAATCACTGGTTAGTAAAATAATGAAGTTTTTGTAACTTTAAATGTTACATCTGGTGACATTTTTATTTTATAGTTATTTTTTTATTTTATAGTTATTTTTTTATTTTATAGTAACTTCTTTATTTCACACTTTTAAATAATGACAAATATTAGACACCGAAAACTGTCAAATAATGACAACTTAAGAATATGGTATTACAAAAAATGCTTTTCTTTGTGATATGCGTCATATCCATTTGTTTTAATGATTGTAAATTTACTGATAACGAATCTTCACATCTATCCCAAATCAGCCCTAACACATTAGATATATTACCTTTTTCTTCATTTAACGTTTCCGTTGTTTCCCATCCTCGCAATTGCTTTTGAATTCAAAAGATCCATCTTTCATAATCTGATAAATTGATAAATTACTTCAATTCTTCTTCAGTATTTAAACTTGTAGAAACATTATCAAGGTAAAAACTCTTTCGAAGCGTATCAACAACTTCCGCATTAACATTATCCAACTGTAACATTTTCTGTAAATGAAAATCTATTACTGCAGCAAGAATAAAGGGACTGTATTTCACATCAAATACCACTCTGGAATATCTAAAAACCACTACATCCATTTTTGTAATATTTCTGTACCACAAAAATTGTAAATAATTTGTCTCGCGGAGCTGTAGCGACCACAGCGCCACCTACGGCACATCTCTATACTATTGCCACGCACCAAGCTCTAACACCCTTCCGCACAACACTCAGCCCCTCTATAAGATGGCTGCCGGGGCTATATGAACTCATGCGGAGCAGCACGAAGATCATTCTGCCCAAGCCAGCTGCAAAGTTGGAGCCTCCTAATCAAAGCCAGCTGAAAGGTCGGAAACTCCTCGCCCAAAGCCACCCGAAAGGTCGGGATATCCTTCGCACATGGTATTCACGGCCCTCAAACATCTACGACCACCCAGTTTCGTCGAGCACTGAAACGCATCAGCAGAATACCCCACGCCGTGTCTCCGCTTCCCCCGACACCAGAAAAGAAGCGCGTCCGGTCAGAAGGCGTCACCCATCGAACGGCCCGCTTATCAGCGAGCACTCCGCCGAGGAATCTGGTCCCGCATGTCCACCACCTGCAACCATTGCACCAGGGCAACTACGAACTCATCCCCGAGGATATTCCGTCCACCGTGCACATAACCACCAGGCGTTCTGAAATATTAATATACTTGTATTATTGTTATTAATAATAAAGGCATTCTCTTTGTGTTTGTGTACAATTGTTTGGCTAAAGAATACGACAACCCCCAAATTGGTGACCCCGACGATACCCAACATGTCACAAAACGAACAAAACACGGTTACCGCAGCCACAACAGCAGTAAACACAACACCAAGGATCGAGAAAATATCAATGAAGGTTCCACCTTTCTGGCCAAACGACCCAGAGGTCTGGTTCATCCAGCTGGAACACAATTTCTCACTGAGTGGCATCACTAGCGATGAAACTAAGTTTAGTTATGTTGTCGCCAACCTGGACTCCAAAATATTCGCAGAAGTACGTGACATACTCACAAACCCACCAACAAACAACAAATACGAAAAAATAAAAAGTAAGCTGGTTTACCGCTCAGTTCTAGCCAAGAGCAGAAAATTCGTCGTCTACTGGAACACGAAGATTTAGGAGACCGCAAACCCTCCCAATTCCCGAGGCACCTAGCAGAACCTCGCAGGCACAACCATTCCAGAGACACTTCTGCAGTCAATCTGGCTGGGACGACTGCCATCCTCAACCCAAGCTATTCTCACCACACAAAGTAATTCCGGGCTAGAAAACATCGCGAAACTAGCAGATGCTGTTGAAGAGGCAAGTGCACACCACAAAACGCACCCATCTGTGTCAGAAGTTAAGCAGCCAACCTCGTCATTGCTGACCAACCAAACCGACTTCCAAGCTGCAATCAAAAGAGTGTAAGACAAAATGCAGTCACTAATACAGGGGTCACAGCAACAACTAAGTAACCTAACCACGAATACCCGGGGCAGGTCAAAATCCAGGCAGCAACCCACACCTAGACAACAATCAACAGGAAGGCAACGTTCAGCAGACAAACAAAGCACAGGAAGTGCTGGTACCACTACAAATTCGGCCACAATGCCCAAAAATGCACCCCACCGTGCAGCTACCAACCCAGTAAGCAGGAAAACTCCAACAGCGATCACTAACGGCGGCAAATGACTTGCAACAAACTCCACGCCGCCTGTTCATCACCGACAGAAAACTGCGACTGGAATTCTTGAATGACACAGGAGCAGATCTCTGTGTTTTTCCTCTGAAAGCTCTACACGAAAAAAGAGCAGCCACTGCATAACAAGTTATACGCAGCCAACAACAGCGTCATCAACATTTACGGCACTATAGCACTAACTGTCGACTTGCAACTACGACGAAATTTCCTGTGGAAGCTCATCATCGCTGATGTAGCCAAGCCCATCATCGCTGATGTACAACCTCAATGAAAAGTAATGAAACGTTCAAAACCGAAACGCTGTAGTCAGAGAGGGAAGATACCGAGTGAGATGAAGTCTTATGGCGAACGAATGTTTCCGAAGTCCTTCGGAACCCCATAACACGTTGCGCTCTCTCTAACTCGGCATCGTTGCACTTTGACTACAGCGTTTCGGTTTTAAAAGTTTCATTAATTTTGATTGAGGCTGTACCCAAGCCCATCATCGGAGTGGACTTTCTCACACATTATAACCTGCTAGTAGACGTGGGAAATGGGAAACTCGTGGACAGGACAACCGCCCTGAAGACATCAGGCCGAGTGCCAGCTGGCGAACATATACAGCTAAGTGCAATAAATGCCGACACAGAGTATCACCAACTCCTAACTCAGTTTCCCGGCCTCATACATCCCAAAGGTATCCCTGTTAACACAAAACACACCACGAAACATCACATCAGAACCATTCGTGGTCCTCCAGCAAGCAACAATCCAAGGCGTCTAGCTTCGGACAAATACAAGATCGCCAAAGCAGAGTTCAACGCCATGCTACAACTCGGAATTGCCAGACCTTCTGAAAGCTCCTGGGCCACACCACTACACCTAGTGAGCAAGAAAAATGGAATAGAGACCCTGCGGTGATTACAGAGCCCTCAGCGCTAGAACAATCCCAGACAAATACCCAATCCCTTACATCCAAGACTTCGTTCACAGTTTAGCGAGGAAAAGGGTATTCTCATCAATCGATTTAATCCGGGCTTACCACCAAATACCCGTAGCAGAAGAGGACATATCAAAGACAGCAATAACAACACCATTCGGACTCTTTGAATTCCCATTCATGACATTTGGATTACGTAACGCTGCACAGATATTTCAAAGATTTATGGACGAAGTCACCAGGATTAGATTTCTGCTACGTGTATATAGACGACATACTCGTCGCCTCTACAAGCAAAGAAGAACACATATCAGACTTGAAACAACTCTTCAAACGACTACAACAATACGGGGTAACAATGAACCCTACAAAATGCACTTTCGGTGTAAATGAGCTAGTTCTTGGGCTACCACATCTCACTACAAGGCACCAAACCACTGCCGGAGAAAGTTGAAGCAATACAATCATTTCCACAACCACAGTCTGCCAAGCAACTCCGACGTTTCCTAGGGATGATAAATTACTCTCGACGCTTCATACCACAACCGGCTTAAATACAAGCACCCTTGAACGACCTAATCAAAGGAAAAATCAAAGGCAACAAATCACTTACTTGGACAACTGAAGCCAAGACAGCATTCGACAACTGCAAACAGGAACTGTCAAAAGCCACACTTCTAGCACACCCGAACGTAGTAGCAAGTTGGCAATTGTGATAGACGCTTCAGACGAGTTGCTAAATGCCACTGGAAGCTCTTCTTACTGCGCATGCGCGTAGATCGCTGGAAACGTTCGAATCTGTGGGTTTGAAATCTGATTGAAATAAACCACATGTTAACTGAAGTGCAACTGCATTTGCAATGTCTTTGAAGGGTTTGAACGTTAACGTTCTTGGTTTGTGTTAATTTGAGTTTCATTCTTATACAAAAGTGGCTGTAGTTTGTCATATTTGCGAAAAAATATTTTCATACCCATTATACAGTAATAATGAACAAAACAAAATAATTGTGAGGTTGAAAATCGGACTGTTGAAGAAGCAGAGTTTTGTCAGCACTATAGCTATCCAGGCAGAAGAAAAGAAACTTAATAGTAGTAGTAATTTAATGAGTAAAATATATCTGAAACATTTATTAAATTACAGAATTCAAATTTAAATAATTTAAATGATTCAACTGTTTCGGAAATTCACATAAATGTTTTAAATAACTTGGTTGATTTATCATAAACAAATGATAATCTAATAAAAACATATCACCTCAGTTACGATTTTTTTCTACACAAAGAAAAAGGAAATATCAAAGTGGGTATAAAAAACCAAATAAGAAAGAGAAGAAAAGTATTAGTAATAAAATGGAACACCAGAACAATATATTTCAAATAATTTAATTCATGATCATGCATATTTTTGATAAAAGTTTACAGTATTTTGATAAAATTAAATGTGAAATATTTATTATTTTCTTTTTAAACTTTCTTGTTTGTGGTTAAAAATTTGAACTCCTTTTAGCATTGTTAAAAATACGAAAACTGTAGGTAGTATTTACTCACATGTGAATTATTATGTATTTATTTATACTGTTTCAGAAATAAAATAACATATTTATCTAACATTAACAAATTTATTGCACAATGCATTCCATTATAATTTTATACGTATTTTTAGTTCTGAAGTTATTCTGAACATTGCAATATAACCTTTATACATTTTTATGCATAAAAATTTATACGGAATTGTATTTTTATCTGAATTTTAAATTAATTTTGTTATTTAGCAATTATTTAAATTTTAAATATGTAGCACGTTTGCAACAGGTTATGCGCATGCGCAATCAAAGGAACTTCCAGTGGCATTTAGCATCTCGTCGCTTCAGACACTGCGGTAGGCGGCGTTATTCAACAACAACAAGAACAAGGTTGGCAACCATTAGTGTTCTTTTCAAAGAAGTTATCTACAACAAGCAAGAAGTACTCCGCTTACGACAAAGAACTATTAGCGATCTACCTAACAATCAAACACTTCCAACACCTGCTAGAAGGACGCAGTTCACAATTTTTACAGATCATAAGCCACTGGTCTTTGCACTTAAACAAAAATTAGGAAAATGCACAACCAGGGAGTTCAGACACCTCGACTTCATCGGTCAGTTCTCAACAGACATCCAACACATTTGCGGAACAGACAACGTTATCGCTGACACACTCTCAATAAGAGAGTCAATCTCCAAGAGCATCAACTACAAAATGTTAGCAGAAAGTCAACGCACCGATGAAGAGTTGGCATCCCTTTAGACAATAAGTTCACCAGTCTTGTCCTAAAGCAAATCCAGATCCCAGACACACCTGTCTCTTTATACTATGACCTATCCACCAACATAGCTAGACCCTTCGTCACACAACCATTCCGCAAAATAGCCTTCAACAGCCTACATCAACTGTCACACCCCGGAGCAAGTGCATCAGTCAAGCTATTACAGAAATTCATCTGGCCCGGCATCAGGAAAAACGGTAGAACATGGACCAAACAGTGTTTACAATGCCAACAATCCAAAATCACCAGACATGTCACCACACCCGTAGGTCCTTTACTAGTCAGTCTCTGAAAGACAACGCTACCTACTAACATGCATCGACCGTTTCACCAGATGGCCAGAGGCAACACCGCTCGAAAACATCGAAGCAGAAACAGTTGCCAGAGCTTCCTACATGCACTGGATAGCACGGTTAGGCACGCCACTAAGAGTCACGACAGACCAAGGACGACAGTTCGAATCTCAGCTCTTCAAAAAATTAGGAAAACTCATTGGTTTCGCCGCATCCGAACCACAGCGTACCATCCATAAGCAAACGGACTAGTTGAGCGGTTCCACCGACAACTCAAAGCTGCGAACCGCTGCCACGCTTACGACCAATGGACGCAAACACTACCCACTGTTCTCCTCGGAATCAGAAGTGCATGGAAGGACGACCTCCGGGCATCAGCAGCCGAGCTAACACTAGCCAGCCGAAAGGTCGGGATATCCTTCGCACATGGTATTCACGGCTCTCAAATACCTACGACCACCCAGTTTCGTCGGGCACTGAAACGCATCAGCAGAATACCCCGCGCCGTGTCTCCGCTTCCCCCGACGCCAGAAAAGAAGCGCGTCCGGTCAGAAGACGTCACTCATCACACGGCCCGCTTATCAGCGACCACTCCGCCGAGGAATCCGGTCTCGCATGTCCACCACCTACAACCATTGCACCAGGGCAACTACGAACTCATCCCCGTAGACATTCCGTCCACTGTGCACATAACCACCAGGCGTTCTGACATATTTACATCCTTGTATTATTGTTATTAATAATAAAGACATTCTCTTTGTGTTTGTGATCAATTGTTTGGCTAAAGGATACGACAACCACCAAAGAGCTATTGAAATTTGTAAAAAAGCTTTTTTAATATCAGCTATAACTCCAAATTTCCTTTCTCTAAATCTCATTATTACTGATCAAATTAATTCAATTAAATTAGAGCCATTTTCTATACAATGATTTAAAGAAGGCTAACCAATTACTCTAGCTGATGCATCAAAAACTGGTCGAACTCTTGTAGTGCTGCTTTGTTCTTTTATTACAGTTCTATGTTCTTAGCATCTTGTGCTACAAAACTTGCAGTACTTTGTAGATCCTCTTCTCTTATTCTCTTAAGCCTGGTCTATACGTAACGTTTTGTCGTCAGTCTTGCATGATCATGCCAGATTTGTCAAACATATCGTTACGTGTAGACGGCAAGTTGGACATTTTGCATGAACTGAATGAGGTTTGACAAACTCGCAAAAGACTGATGGGCTGGAGCTTTGTGTACAAGCAAGACGACAGACACGTCGGTGCATGTAGACGTGCGTCAGTCTAATCGGTCAAACTTCGCTCACCTGCCATTCTACTCTCAGATGCAATTATCGTCATTAATAGTTCTTAGCCCCACGATTTGTGTCAGTCTTTCCAGATCATGCAAGACTGACGACAAAACGTTACGTATAGTCCAGGCTTTAGTCTTCTGAATTTTCAATTTAATTCTCGTAATAGTTATTTACGAGTCAAACTTTGTAAATTGATCTTTAGGGGCGAGCTGAAAGCTCGCTCCTGCATCGCTCGCCCCACAATTCAATGAGCCCAGTAAAGATTAATTGCAAAGCGTGTCGCGTACAAACTTTTATTTCCACCTTCACATGGCGATTTTTAAGTAAAATTTAATTATGAAAACGTTTTTTTTTCCTACACTATTAACCTATCAGAGAGGAGAAAGCAAACGTTTCCACGGCTAGCCCGGCAAAATGAACATAAATGCCTAGCCGAGAAAATAATTCACGAAGCTTTACCACTAGGTGGCGCAACAATAATTTCTGGAATGCATTCTCATCGACATCAAAAAATTAACAAACGTAGGGCCACTTTACAGAAAATTTAATTGCAATCAAAGTTTAATGACGTTATTAATTTGACAGTTCGCAATGTAATTCTTATGGCAACTTAATCGTAATTAGTTTAATTCGAAATTAAATATTTGATTTGCTTTCTGTAAATCCACCCTTAAGTTTTTTATTTAATTCCACTAGTATTTGGTTTTAAAAAGGATTAAAATTATCAAGAAAAAAGTCAACATGCAACCGGTGGGATTCGAACCCATGCCTCCGAGGAGACTAGTGCCTTAAACCAGCACCTTAGACCGCTCGGCCACGGTAACACGCAACACTGTTTTTTAAAGCATCTAGATTAGTAATAATTGTAATAGTAAATCAATTTTAATATTTTTACTTCAAGAAAAAGAACGTTTGTGTCATATTAACAAAACTAATTATAATGTTGTGTAGGAAAAAAAATAATGTGTAAACCGGAAGTCGCCATTAACTTTCTTATTTTAGATGGAATGCTATACTTTTTATTATAAATTCTGATTCTACACATTATTCTAAATAAAAAATGCTACCATATACCTAAATGTAACCAATTTTGAGGTATCTTCAAATTTATTTAAAAAATTGTTTTGGTGACATTTCATTTAAGACAATATATTTACGTCAATTTCAAATTTAACGAATTAAAGTGACCTGTTGTTTAAAAGTATAATGTTCAGACTTTCAAATCATATCCTAACTATCCCTGAAAAATTCATAGGGTGGTCACAATATGGTGTCGAAGGTCATTATGTTTAACTGCCCAAAACTCAATTTTCGTAAGTGGAACACCCTGTATATTTTTACATCATGCATGCGGTTCTGCTGACGAAGGCCCAACTAGGCCTGAAACAGCTGTACAGAGCCTGCTCGAGGAATCCGCTGTAATCAAAACCGATTTGCACAATTTTTTTTTTTAATTCTCATATGCTTTGACAGCAAGCATGGCTGCCTTGCATGGGATGACTTATTATGTAGCGAACTGGCTTCAATTTGTCAATCCTACTGCAATGTCAGGTCAAAAAGCGATCAAAAGATGTCGCTACTTAAAATGTTCATTACTTTCACATCGCAATGACGAATAACCTCGGACAGATCGGTTTGGTTTGCAGTGGAGTTCTCGAGCTAGGGTTCTGCTGACGAAGACCCAACTAGGCCTGAAACAGCTGTACAGAGCCTGCTCGAGGAATCCGCTGTAATCAAAACCGATTTGCACAATTTTTTTTTTTTAATTCTCATATGCTTTGACAGCAAGCATGGCCGCCTTGCATGGGATGACTTATTATGTAGCGAACTGGCTTCAATTTGTCAATCCTACTGCAATGTCAGGTCAAAAAGCGATCAAAAGATGTCGCTATTTAAAATATTCATTACTTTCACATCGCAATGACGAATAACCTCGGACAGATCGGTTTGGTTTGCAGTGGAGTTCTCGAGCTACGGTTCTGCTGACGAAGGTCCAACTAGGCCTGAAACAGCTGTACAGAGCCTGCTCGAGGTGTCCGCTGTAATCAAAACCGATTTGCACAAAAGTTTTTAAAAAAATATTATTATTCAATACTTGTCAAAGTTTGTATCTTTTACGTTATTGTTAATAAATTGGCTACATTTTGGCGACGAGGAACACCGAAAGACGTTGAAACGATTACGGATAAAACATGAGTGAAACAACAAATCATTTTCATTTTGATAAATTTGCACCAGAAAAGTGAAAGTATTATTTGCAAAGGTTTGAAGTAGAATTGGCGATACATGAATTAGACACTCGAGCAACAGCAATAACAAGACGTAATTTACTGTTGACGATGATAGGACCCGATTCATTTAAGATATTGGTGGATCATTTTAAACCAGATGTGATTACAACGAAAACATACGCTGAAATAGTAACTGTTTTAAACAAATATTATGGCAGAAGAACTTATGTGATTCAAATTGGTAGCAAGAAATAATTAGACAGTCAGGCGTATTCCATAATGCGGTGGTTATTTGTCACTTTATTAACACTGTGCTTAATAATAACTTCTTAACCATTGCTTTTAAATCACTCATAAGCACATGGTGGTTATTTTACAATTTTAAACATTAGTTAACTTCATTTGTAAAATATATTCACTGAACGTAATTGCATATCCTTCTTTTCAATGTCATTTGCGCTTGTGGAATAGCAAAATGTTTAAAAAGTGGTTAAAAGCGACCGCACATGCGCATAATTCAGTGTTTATTAATCACTGATATATGGAATATACCCGAGTATCCCACTAACACAGCCACCTTAGCAGATATAGAAGCATGTGCTATAAAATTAGAACAAGCAAGTGTACATACGCAACGACTATCGTATTTATCGCAAACACCAATCGAATACGAGAAAATAAAAACAATTTTAGAAAATTCAAGCAAACTAATGATACGAATGAATACGGCAGACAGAGAAAAACTAATTCAAACGCTATTTGCTTGTTCTGTGGAAATGGAATGCATAGGAGCAGGAATGACTGCCCAGCAAGAGGTAAAATATGTTCAGCATGTGGAAAACGAAACCATTTTGCAAGAGTATGCATGGGTTCGGGAAAGAAAAATAAACAAAAGACCAGAAGACTAACGCTGGATTTCACAAACGTCACTTAACTTTAATCATAGATTAAGAATAATCATTCCTATACCTCCAACACATGTAACCATGGCAACGTTTACTTTTAACGGATGACTAAATTTAAGTAACGTTTGTGAAATCCACCATAGGAGAACAGGACGGTGAATCAGACAAGGAATCAAATAACTTATATCATTCTGCTTCAACGGATACAACAAATATTCGAAAAATAAAGTCCGCAAACAAGATGTTAATAAACGCAATTATTGAGGAGAAACAAGGTGAAATGTTGTACGATCCCGGAGCAGCAGATGCAGTAGCAGGAAAATCACTATGGAAAGAAATTGGTAAACCAGCCTTAAAAAAATGCAAGAACTTAATTGCGTATACCGATTTAGAGATTAAAACGTTGGGCGTAGCACAGGTACAGGTAGAAGCTTTTAATATTAAAAAAAAATTGTCATTACATATTGTCAGCACTGATGATATACCTCTATTTGGTTTAGATTGGTGTATTCCATTCAAGTTACCTATGCCTCCAGGTGCAAGACTGTGTACGATTGGAACAAATAATTCAAGAAATAAAAAAGAAATTGATTAGAACTCAGCGGATAAAACAGATAACATAGTAAATATTCATACGCCGGAAAACCAAAAATTGAAGAAACTTCTTATGGAATATGAAGAACTATTTGACGGCAAGATGGGCAGGATAAAAGGTCACATGGCAAAAATTCACATAGGCAGCGACGTCTTACCGAGAACATGTCGACTACGACCAGTACCAATTTGCTAAATAAATAAATAAATAAATCGGCTAATCAACGAGGGAGTTTTAGAAGCAGTAAACACGACGATTACGCCAATACAGTGGGCAACACTGATTGTAGTAACGGTGAAATCAAACGGTAGAGTAAGAATTTGTGGAGATTTTAGAGTGACTATTAACATTAACCCTCACGTACAAATTAACGATTCTCCGCTACCTAGATTTGATGATATAACACCAAAATTGAGTGGGAGACAGCAGTTCTCTCGGATTGATCTTAAAGATGCATATTTACAGTTACAAGGCCATCCAGAATCTAGAAAATATTTGGTAATAGCGACCCATCGCGGCTATTTTGCGAAGAATTACACCTAAAAAGAATAAAATACGTGCTAGATAGACTTAAGGCAGCGGGAATAAGAACGCAGAAAAACAAATGTATGTGGATGAAGGATAGCGTTTCATTTTTAGGTCATATCATAGATTGTAGAGGATTACATCCAACGGAGGAACATATAAAAGCGATACGCGAAATGCAAACACCTCGAAATGAGAAAGAACTTAGATCATTTCTAGGTTCCATCACTTACTACGGTAGATTTATACCAAATCTACAAGTAAAATGCGCGGAGTTACATAAACTTTTGCAGAAATGGGAATGGACACGTCGAGAAGAGGTAATTTTTCAAAAGTTAAAAAAAATTTTAACTTCAAATGATACTCTCGTACACTATGACGAGAAGTTGCCCATTTACGTAACAAGCGATGCCTCAAACAATGGAATAGGTGCAGTTCTATGTCATAAATATCCAGATAATACTTTAAGGCCCATAGCATATGCATCCAGAACTTTCAATAAGGTTGAAAGGAACTACTCAACTATTGATAAGGAAGCTTCAAAATTCAATCAGTATTTATACGGGAGACATTTTACACTGCTTACCGACCACAAACCACTGAAGCGGATTTTCAGTGAAAATCGGGAAACCCCAAAAATAGCCAGCAATCGTTTATTAAGATGGGCAATGCTTTTAAACAGTTATAATTATACGATAAATTACCATCCAGGACGGGAAAACGCAGCAGCAGGTGTATTATTACGTTAACCATTGCCAAGTACGAAGATGACAGATGTTGAAGAAGTAGGTTTACCAGGAAGAGGACAACTACTACACTTAAGAATAACAAAGCTACCAATCACGAAATGGTGTCTGCGCGATAAAACGGAGATTGATGAAAATCTCAAACAAGTGAGTCAGTACGTTCCAACATACTGGCCTGATAAAAAGCAATTAACAACAGAGCTATCACCATTTTATGAAAAAAGAACAGAATTATCATTAAAAGAAGGTATATTGCTTTGGAAAGGTAGGATATGTATTCCAAAGGAACTTTACAAAACCATTCTTGAAATGTTACATGACGGATATGTAGGTATGTCGGCTATGCAATCAATAGCCAAATTGCATGTATATTGGCCTCATCTTGACAAAGATATTATCACATTTGTTAAACAATGTACGCTCTGTCAACAATCCAAACAGAATGACAAGGGTATTCCATTGTATCCATGGAGCGCACCTCCAGAGCCATAGTGCAGAATACATATAGATTTTGCAGGACCCTACAAAAATAAGATGTGGTTAATAATTATTGATGCCTACACTCGTTGGTTAGAGGTGATTCCTCTCAAGTACACAACTGCCAGCATAACTGTGCGCGTTCTACAAGATGTGTTCGCGAGATTTGGGTTAAGTTTATAGTGTAAGATTCGGATTGGGTTTTCCGCGCGAAGATGCAGAGAGTGCGGAATCGAGAAGGCTTGGAGGAGAGAAAGGGGAAGACAGTTAAAGATATCGCGAAAAACGGATGTCAAAAACAACTTGTATTCTATCTTTAAATACATTTTCTGAATTAATAATTTAATTTAATTTTGTTGCTATCAAGAAACCATATTCCCACATTTTGGGGACTCAACCCAGGCTCAACCGGGATAGTAGAAATCAATTTCAAGCACGGAACGGGTTTTCTTGGTGGGCAGCGAAAACAAGACGGAGGACGCGACGTAGAACGAGACTTTTCAAGAAATCGATGACGAGGATGACGATAAGAGTCACTGGAATTTTAAAAAGACGCATAATTACTCAGCTGTTGGAGACGTGACGGTTTGAGGGAGGTGCAAAAAACGAGTTCCAGGATTCAAAAGTTTAAGACGAGACGAAAAGAAGAAAAGTTTTTCAACGTGTGCGTCACTGACGAAGCAAGTGTAAACCCATAATTGGAATTCAAGGTGTTGGGCATACGAACAAAGTGATAGAAACAAGGAAGGTGGTGTGAACAGATATAGTGTTGGTTTACCGAAGGCAATCCGTGACAATTTTTGACAAAAACAATAGTTCGATAAGCCATGTTTGTAAGCGTGCGATCGTGTGTGAGATTACTGGTCAGTAATTGGACAGTTTTCGCGATCAGTTGGAAAACAAAAAATGGCGTCACAAGTAAAGTGCTTGAAGGACATTGAGAAAATTAACAAAAATATAGGATCGGCACCGAAAACCGCGATTAAAGTGTTACACAAACTGATTTACGGAACGGCACCGGACGATCGAAAATATCGGAAACGATTACGCGAGTTCGCGGGTTTTGAATTTGAACGTGACTCTACAAAACATCATGAAACGCTGAAAAATATCGAGAAAGAATTCTCACAAGCAGATCTGATCGTTGTTTGGACCGTATTATTCATCGATTATACTGGAGAAAAGGCCGTGCTCGTGGATCGTATTTGTAACAACCTGATAGATCTAACCAAGATGGCGCAACCAAACGAAGATGATGAGCAAGATGAAGAATTAGAAGACAAGAACCCCATAATGACTCTGATGGCGGAGGCAAATGAAATGTTAGAAGACGAGTTACGCGAACTGAAGAAGACATTTGCGAAGATATCAGCCAAAGAGTCGTCAGGTTCGCAATCATCGGAAAAATCATGGAGTTCATTAGATGAGTCAATTAAGATTAAGCAATCGAAGAGGGATAAAAGAATCAAGTGGAAACATGAATCGAAAGTAAGAAGTACAGCAGAAACTTCAAGCGATGAAAAAGAGATAACGTTTTTGTAGAATAAAGGGTCACGACGAACAGCGGACCGAGAGATGTCTCACAAATTCGCACTGACATTTCGAGACCTTGAAGGTTCCATTCGGTCCTTCGATGGCAGCCAGGAATATCCGATTAGACACTGGATTGGGGACTTTGAAGAAATGGCATATCTCATGGGCTGGGATGAAATGCAAAATTTGATTTGCAAAGAAATCGTTGACAGGCTTGGCTAAATTATTCATCCAGGGTGTACGGGGTATTACTTCGTGGGAAAAGTTAAAAACAAAGCTCTGAAGAGGGAATTCAGGGATGATACTAGTGTAGCTGAGGTTCATGGACTACTGAGGAAACGCCAGAAGAAAAAGGGAGAAACTCTTCAAGAATATTTCTTCATGATGCGAGAGATAGCCAACAGGGCAGCAGTCGACAACAAATCTCTGATGCAATACATCATTGACGGTATTGAAGACGAGTCAGGAACCAAAGTGATTTTGTACGGAGCCAAGTCGCTGGATGAGTTGAAGGGAAAACTAAAAAGTTATGAGATTGCCTACGAGAAGAGTTCTCATAAGATATCAAAAAATGAAAAAACAACGAACAAAGACTTGTCGAAGGAGAATCATTGGCAGAAACGGACTTCATCCGAAAATCGTGCAGAGGCGCCGAGATGTTACAATTGTGGCAAAAAAGATGGACATCGGTCCACCGAATGCCCACATAAAGGCAAGGGTCCAAAATGCTTCAAGTGTGACACCTTTGGAGACATAGCGAGCAGATGCACAAATCCGGAGGAGAAGAAGAAGCCAGTGAATGCCGCTATTCAGTCACAGAGCAACCTGAAGACGAAGAAAATATTACTCAAGGGCCAGAAGATCAATGCATTGGTAGACACTGGTTGTCATCTGAACCTTGTCCTTGAAGACAGCTACGCAAAAATGGGTAACCCTGAGTTGAAGAAAACGGACCTAGTGCTCACCGGCTTCGGGAAAAGTTACGTGTCACCTCGAGGATATTTCACAGCAGATGTTAAAATTGATGACGATCACTATTTGACGGACTTCTACGTGGTGTCTCAGGATACGCTCAAAATACCAGCAATTATAGGCAACGACGTACTAGACCAAGCTGTAGTTACTATCAGCAAAACAGGAGTTAAAGTTATCAAAGCCAAACCAGAGACGTATCTGATGCGTATCAATGCGGTTGCAACGAACGAACTTGACATCGGATAAACTTCAAATGCAATCAGAGACATAATCAAGCAATAGGTGGAGGAAATGCTGGAAGAAAGGACGCTGTTGATCCAGAAGTCGACGCTGACGAAGCTCGAGGAGGCCTTGGCTAACGCCGAAATGCTCAAGTCGAACCTGGAACAGATCAGCAAGGATAAGCTGATGCTAGAAAACAAATTAATACTCCTGAGTGCTGAATACACCAGGCTCAAAGAGGAAAGCGAATAGGAGAAGAAGCACGTGATTGATGTGTTTGGAGAAAGACCCGATGCGATACCTCGGGTGGGATTCGGACGAAGAACCATTTTTGGGTTTTCCGCGCGAAGTTGTAGAGAGCGCGGAATCGAGAAGGCTTGGAGGAGAGAAAGGGGAAGACAGTTAAAGATATCGCGAAAAACGGATGTCAACAACTTAACTTGTATTCTATCTTTAAATACATTTTCTGAATTAATAATTTAATCGAGTGTTCATGTTTCATTTTGTTGCTACCAAGAAACCATATTCCCACAATAGTTTCTGATAACGGACCACAATTTATATCACAAGAATTCAAAGAATTCTGTATGAAACAAGGAATAATTCACATAAAAGTAGCACCATATCATCCTAAATCCAAATTGCAGAACGTGTAGTGAAAACATTTAAAACTCGCATGGATGCTAGTGATCCAACAGAGGATCAAACGTTACGGCTACTAAAATTCTTATTTTCATACCGAAATACAGTTCAACGATCAACAGGAAGAACTCCGAGTGAATTAATGTTTGGAAGAACATTAAGGACGATTTTCGATCAACTGAAACCAGACGTACAACGTAATATGGAACAAGCAAAACTAAACCAAAAACGACAGCACGCTAAAAATGTAGTTTATCAAGAATTTAACACAGAAGAAACAGTTTGGGTTAATAAATCCAACAGAAAAAGGATCTACAGCAGGGAAAATTATTAAACAAAAAGGACCCTATTCATATATAACGCATGATCAATATCTTTTCTAATCAAGTGACCTATGGAAAAAATTATCTTTGTTTGGTTCATTATATCAAATGCCATTTGAATTATTTTTATTGCATTCCTATCGTTTTGTATAGGAATGCAGTATAAATATGTAATTCAAGTGGCATTTGAAATAATGAACTAATTAAATACACATGATTTTATTTCGATAGGTCACTTGATTAGAAAAGATATTTATCACCTGTTAGTAGATGTGGATGGTATTTCAAAACGCAAACACGCAGATCAGTTACGTACACGTATAACAGATTCAAAAGTATCAACAGAAAGTGAAGAAATTGCAAGTGAAGAAAATACCGACTGTACGCCAGATGTTCCTATTAGTGACATGGACCATACAGACCATACAGGAAACCATACAGACCATACAGAAAACCATACATACCATACAGAAAACTATACAGATCATACAGAAACAGGCTCAAAAACTCTTGAAATGAACGGTGCTGATGAAGATAAGCTCAGCGTACAAGAAAATGACAGGGCAGCAGATCACTCAATGTTAATAGTAATAATGCGAAGAAATCCACCACGGGAGAGACGACTTCCACAACGTTTTCAAAACTTTTTCATGGAAAAGAGGAAATGTAGTAATATTAGATGTAGTAGGCATAGATATATAAAAAATATTATTATTCAATACTTGTCTTGTCAAAGAAGTTTGTATCTTTTACGTTATTGTTAATAAATTGGTTACACTAACCACAAACCACTAAATTACTGTAGACGTTTAAGTTAAATGAAAGACTCACGGACCAGGAAATTACTACCCTTCCAAACACGAGATGTCAGTATGATAGTTTTTGCCACAATTCACAATTGCTGTAAAGTTGGTAGTACGGTAAACAATCTTGTCACATCTTGTTTTATTCCGATTCCATGGAAAATTTCAAATAAAATTTGTGAATCATCTGTCAAAGTTTTGGGTCAAAGTTAGCACACAAAGTAAGACGCAATTATTTAGCTAAATATAAAGGTAAATGTGTTCTCGGTATTTACTTTGTTTCCGTGTTTTAGATATTTGTAAAGATATTTGATTAGTGTTCTGCTCTTAATAACTCATAAAGGTCGCAATGGACAATCATGAAATAGTTCTAATTTATATTTATTTTTTGACAAAATGTAAATTGAAACGTATATTTTTATGATAAGAAAGAATTTCAAGAGTTTTTACGTGTAAAATTTAATGATATTCTTTCTTATACAACAAGAAAAAACGTTTAAATTTACATTTTGTCAAAAAATACATATAAATTACATCTAATTTATGATCGTCTCCAGAGTAACAAATCCAGCCGCCTACTATGTACATTAAGCATCTATAGGTATAAGTGATTTGTACCACAAACCACCGATATTGAACACAGTCATTGGTAACGTCATCGGTTTTAATTCTTAAATAATAATCAAACATCTTTTTCAGAAGCTTATTTGGTGCAACATCATCAATTTAAGGAATAAGTTGTAAACTCAAATTGAAACATTTGATACTGGTGTTGTGTTTTAGCAATAATGGTTTATTACTTGGAGTAAAACACTTTCATTGTGATGTCTATTCAAAATTATTTATTGCTGACCTAGAAAGCAGGTATTGTATATTTCATAACATTAAATAATTTACGTAAATTTTTAGTTTTTTAATTTCGTGTAAACGAAGTTTTACTAATTCACTTCATAAGCTAAAAGTTTCAAGTTTATGACAGTGTTGACACTGACATTTCTCAGATAGTGGAATTCACATTCAAAAGGAGGTGGAATATCCAACGCAATATTCAATGCCTACTTGGATGTTAGAATCATTTATAGAAACGCTGTACAATGTTACAGTTTATTTTTCCGCTTGTGAATGAACAGACCCTGTATCGTACACATTCCGCCGCTGTGACTTATTTTTAGCGCGCCCCATTCTGTTTCCCACATTACGTGCAGGAATTTACGAATCCTTGTTCGTGTAATTTACCCAAAACATTCATTTGACATTCATTTCGCTACAAGCTTCAGATTAGAAGAATAAGTTCATTATTTAAAATTAGTCCACTCCTTTCTTAAGATTGAAATTATTGTTACGCTGCGAGTACTTGGTAATTAAAAGCGTACTACTTCACGGTGCGAACGACAACGGTTGGTCGATTTTCTTTTTTATTGTTTTAAAATCTCCGCACCTGAAACCGTTGCGTATATCCGTAACCCTTGCCCTTTATTTTGATTGGTTTCCGCTGATGTCACATTTTTATGTTATTGGTACAATTCAAACAGACCATCGTGCATCTCATTTTATACCGTTTTCTACCCCTCTCGATTTTGCAAAACGTCGGATTTGCCGGTGTGTTTCTAATCGTCAGGAGAGTCACGTCGTTTGTTTTCTAAGTTCGCGCTCTATTTTCCACCAGAAGGGTGAGAATAGATTTTTACGGCTGCTGTCCGTTTCTGCTAGATTCACCTGTACGAGAGAGTTGACCGTGTGGCAACTCGTGTTCAGCCTACGTCCTATTCTGACTTAGGTAAGGTTTATCCATCGTTTTGCATAATCTTGTGGTTCACGTTCGTTTCGCTCCCCTTTAGGCTTTTCCGTTCGTACGATTTATTTTTGGAGCGTCATACCACCTTTAATCTAGTACTGGTGCCAGTGCACGGGCCAGTAAACCTACTTCAAGAAGTCCGATAATCCGCGGAGCAGCGACGACGCTTGCCGCCCCCGCAACGGTGGAACTTTCTTGACTCGACGGACGTATGGACGCTACGTAATCAAGTCGGATATTTCTATTTATTTAATCTTTTCGGTGGTTACAATTTTGTCGCGATTGTGCACGTAATTTTGCGTATCCTTATGAAATAAATTTTCGTTTCGGAGAAATTAATATTATCACCTTACGATCCACTGTCAAGACGTAACTTGGCGGTCATCCGCATCGGCCTTAGTTTAAGTGAACCTTAGTTTTGTACGAACAATTTCGGATCCGAATATTTAGGAACTTGTCGATTAGCATTGAATTTGCCGTTGATTGTTTGACTTAATTGTTTATCTTTGTTGAATTGTTTAATAAACCTGTGTTCATGCTCTGGACGTATCGTGTCTTTCTTAATTTTTGCGCGATTACCTTTAAAAAAAAATTAAGTGGCGCCCCTTTCAATTGGCCTTCGCGTTTTGGATTAAGAACCCATACCCGTTCCACTGTAGCTGCTGGCGACACCGGATTTTAATCGCTCCGGTGTAAAACTTCTGCCTATCCGCACAGGTAGGTAGCAACAAGCCATTAAAGTATTACAGATCTGCACGGGGATTCTCATTCAGTCGACTCGCAACATATTGTAACGCGCCCGTTTAAAAACCCTTGTTTGTTTACTTTTACGTACAAGTAAATACTTAATAAAAACGCCCAAACAAACACAACTTAAATTTATTGTCAATTTAAACAGCTGAACCGAGAGCTTATTTTCAAAGAGTTCCGAGAAGGGTCATCCAGACTTTACTACGACAAATGCATGCATTCCTATACCGTCCTTTCCGGACGGTCAACTACCTGTTAAGTACCTAAGGACCTACCGCCGGTGCTAAAAGGTAATTTTACTGGCCTATATTCTATTTACAGTTGAACGACCCTTCGGAGAATCCGCTATACTAATAATACCTTTAAATACGGCTCGTGATCGCTGCTAATCTGGATCTACGTTGTGATAACGCGGTTCTTCTTGGTGCGTCCGGTAAGATAAGTCAAAAGAACAAAGGAGCTGATTACGTTAAATAAAATACGAAGTTAGATTTAATTAATTATTTATTGCAAAAAAAACTTGTACCAGCTACTGCGGATCTGGGATAATGAGCGTAAAAACCTTCGTTGAAATCAATACAACGAAACAAAAATTACGGTTCCCAGAAAGTACAGTAAGACTCGCTTAACGGATTTCACTCTCGAATATCGGCGCGGTCTATTTTCTTTCAAATCACACCGTTGGTGGTTTAATGTCTACACAGATATTCGTTGGAGAGCTCTGCTCCTTAATTAGATTAACAATTAATTGAATTTCAACTTAGATCGGGTCTTGGTACTAGTGCCTGTCACTTCAGATCAGACTTGTTCTGTTCAATCAACAAACGCACAGTGTGACAGTGACAGTGTACTTAATTAATGGAATTAATTAATTAATTAATCAGATGTTCCGGAGAAGTATGTGATACAAAATGTCGTCCTCGGCGATCAATAGCAATCACCAGCTTTTCAGGGACTCCTTTTGGAGGTGATGGACAAGCTTTACACTGGCTAAACTAATTAATTAAGGTCGAATGGGTAGGGTCCTTCCCAGCTACTTCCAATCGCCTTGAGAGAGTGGCTCTGTGGTACGTTTTTCCAAATCTCTCTCTTCGTCGTTTTTCAAATGCATAGGCTAAACCTATCTAACTAATTTATTGCGCAAGAACCCAAATTGACTGTTTTTCGACACTACACTATGGGTATTTATGGCAATTTCAGTCTCTCGGCAAATCGCTTCGAATTAACCTGCAAATCTTTCGGCAAAGACCAAGTTCGGTTCACACACTGGGGTGAGAGAACTTTGTTAAGAAAATGGCCTCGTAATTTCACGAAATTCATAACGACAATTAATTGCCTTGATTTCTTAGTTTAGATTGTGCTGGCGCACTTGGTTTCAGCGGCAGATATAATTGCCTCACACCAGTGATTTAGATCGGCGACTTCCCTGTACAAATCGAAAAACAACCGTTAGCGTGTTTCCAACTTGCCTGAGAACGGTAACCGGATGTTGCTTTTGGACGAAGTGACGGCGGTTCAGTCGCTTGAGGTGTCGGGCCGAGAGCACGGGGCACTAGTATCCGAGATGAGTTGTAGGTAGCCATCGTTTGAGGTGTCGGACCCCGATGTGTTGAAGCCTAGGATCCGAGACGAGAACCGATGCAGACCACACGCCTGTTACCCTTAAAACTAGCCTGTCTAGCTGCCCTATCCCATACACGCGGATATGCGTGTATGGGTAATGGATGCTGGGGTTAGTATTAGATGTGTGGGAGAGATTCGCGTAAGCGTTCTCGACGGTTACTCATCAAACGTAGCTAGGGAAACCTTGCTGACATGAGTGCTAGGGGGAGGGGGAGCCCACCGGTCCCGGCCGGTCCCCCTCATTGGCGTTGGCCTCCTAGTGGCAGTGTCATAGCTGGCGGACAGCGGGAGTACCGTGCCGGACGGCGTCCCGCTGGCCATTTCTCAATGGGAGATAGGCTGACGCCTGGGTGCCCTTGGTTGTCGAAAGACACCAGAGAGAAATCGGTTGCCTGAGAATATAACGGTAACCGGATGTTGCTTTTGGACGAAGTGACGGCGGTTCAGTCGCTTGAGGTGTCGAGCCGAGAGCACGGGGCACTAGTATCCGAGATGAGTTGTAGGTAGCCATCGTTTGAGGTGTCGGACCCCGATGTGTTGAATCCTAGGATCCGAGACGAGAACCGATGCAGACCACACGCCTGTTACCCTTAAAACTAGCCTGTCTAGCTGCCCTATCCCATACACGCGGATATGCGTGTATGGGTAATGGATGCTGGGGTTAGTATTAGATGTGTGGGAGAGATTCGCGTAAGCGTTCTCGACGGTTACTCATCAAACGTAGCTAGGGAAACCTTGCTAACATGAGTGCTAGGGGGAGGGGGAGCCCACCGGTCCCGGCCGGTCCCCCTCATTGGCGTTGGCCTCCTAGTGGCAGTGTCATAGCTGGCGGACAGCGGGAGTACCGTGCCGGACGGCGTCCCGCTGGCCATTTCTCAATGGGAGATAGGCTGACGCCTGGGTGCCCTTGGTTGTCGAAAGACACCAGAGAGAAATCGGTTGCCTGAGAATATCCGGGTAACGGGATGTCGCTTTTGGCAGAAGTGACGGCGGTTCAGTCGCTTGAGGTGTCGGGCCGATAGCACGGGGCACTAGTATCCGAGATGAGTTGTAGGTAGTCATCGTTTGAGGTGTCCGACCCCGTTGTGTTGAAGCCTAGTATTCGAGACGAGAACCGATGCAGACCACACGCCTGTTACCCTTAAAACTAACCTGCCTAGCTGCCCTATCCCATACACGCGGGTATACGTGTATGGGTACTGGATGCTAGGGTTAGTATTAGATGTGTGGTAGAGATTCGCGTAAGCGTTCTCGACGGTTACTCATCAAACGTAGCTAGGGAAACCTTGCTGACATGAGTGCTAGGGGGAGGGGGTGCCCACCGGTCCCGGCCGGTCCCCCTCATAGGCGTTGGCCTCCTAGTGGCAGTGTCATAGCTGATGGACAGCGGGTGTACCGTGCCGGACGGGGGTCCGCTGGCCAATTCTCAATGGGTTATGGGCTGACGCCTGGGTGCCCTTGGTGTCGGAAAGACACCAGAGAAAAATTGGTTGCCTGAGAATATCCCCAAGGGTAGAACTATTTCTAAGAGTATACTGTATTGAATTCCCAGGTAGATTTGGAGAATAGTTAATTGCTGCTGGTTGGTTAAAACACAGATCTGGCCTAATAATTAAAAAAACAATGACCAACAAATTTTTCTAAGGTGAATGTCGCTAGTGAGTTTTAATACTCGCTTCAAATGTAAATAAAAATAGTTTGATTAAAGTTATCTAAATGCAATGGTAATAATGAACTTTACTGACTCTTTAGCCACTAATTAATGCAAATTAAATTATTTCTACTCAATTGATGCCACCAAAGCATGAAGCGATGAAGAAATACAAATAAATGTAAATTACCTAAAAACGCATAGGTATTCCGTGGAACACTCGCGCACTTCACAATCTGATTTAAGCACTCGCGTCGCGACGCTCACGTGTTTGGTTTTTTTAATTGCCCTTTCTTAACACACTGTATTTTAACCGTACCGAAATAAATGATTTATCTAGAAAAATGAGTAAATGACTGCAAGCGCTACAGAAAAAAAAACGCTAAGTCAGAATTTAAAATATTCAACCGCCCCTTAGAGAGCTTCGAACGTGTCTGCCTGTTTTTCGTGCCACGTCCTTTCCAAGTAAAAATTAAGCACACCCCACGGACTTTGCAGCTAAATTTTGAAATCACTTCGACCAATGATAGTCGCTGCATTTAGTTCCCACTCACGCCCCTGCACATGTTCTGATGCATATTAATAAATTTCTCAACCCCAATTATGCCCAGATACAACGCGGTGATCTCTCAACATCTGCATTCTGCTTGGACAAGTACCCACTTGACAGCCCCAAGACATACGGCGCCAGTTTGGAGACAGAACAGACAAGCGCGAATGCTTCAACATGCAAGTAATTTGATCTCTTCCTATATCTGACATGTTCTAAAATTTAGAAAACACCAAGCTACAAGTTCCGATGATTTGTTTATGGCGGGGTTTTTGTGGTCTATAGGCACTTGATAAGGGACGACGCGGCGCCTCCGAACCCAAATCTACCGCTGGTAAAATCCCGAGAATCCGAACACGTGTTTGTTATTTGAAATTAAACATGCAATAACCGATTTTATTTTGAAAACAAATTCCGCGTACGTTTCAATATGTATCGAGTACGCCATTTTTCCGAGATTTTGGGATTCTCATTCCTTTCGAAAGCGAGTCGCAGGACACGTGCTTTCGAGTGCAAACGTCAATTTCACCCGGCACCTACGTAGGTTCCGAGTTCCCATCGAAATATATTCAGCCTTACGATGTACCTATCGCTCCATGTTAAAATAATATGAGAGAACAACACATAATTATAACATGCGTTATAACATAAAATGTAGAATCTTGTATGATATATCAAACATAAAGCTTGGTCTGTTAAAGGCTCTCTTATGTTAACCTGTGTTTCATCTGTTAAAATAGAAAAAAGGTTTGGTACAGACTAAAACGAGACAGACTTACGGAGAAAACTAAAAGTGCAACAAGGAAGACGAACGACCTGCACAACAAGTGCACTCGCTACGCTTCATATGACGGCAAACGTCAAAATCTGCCTGAATTGCGATTTTCTATTTTATCAGTGTTAATAAATAATGAAATGTTAATTATTGCATCCTCGCATTACTAAAGATTTCGTTTTTCAGTTATTATTGTGAATGAATGAAAAAAAGCATAATTAGGACAAACTGGGCTTGAAAACCTGAAGTATCGAATAAATACTTCCTCTCGAAGTTCAAACGGATTACCTATTTGCATCTCTTAGGCCCAGTTTTACAATCGTGGAATAAGGACGGAATAACTGTGCGCCGAATATCCTTTAATGTTTCTCCATTTCTACGTCACACCTACATACGTCGCGCTATTCTAAGAATAATGCTTATCCGACGATTGTAACAATCAAGTTCGGTTTGTAAAATCGGGCCTAATATGTGTACCTTTGAATATTTTCTCGAAATCTAAACTTAGATTGCCATTAAAACTCTGATGTTATTCCTGAAAAGTATGGACTAGTAAATTATTGTTGTAAGCTAATTACAATTTTAATTATTAGTAAGGTCATTTTCTTTGAGGAACACAATTTTACAAAGAAAAGGAACTTGAAACTTACAATTTATAAGTCCATACTTTTGAGGAACAGGAAAAGCAGGGCAATTGTTTTGATTAGGGGAAAGACGGGTAAAGTGGACATGATACCCTTAAAATCATTTATATAAATTAATCTTTTCCTGAAATGACCTATTAAAAAAACGTAATTGTCAAAACATACTTTAACCTATGAAAAAAAAATTTATCATAGATATTTGCTGATAACTTATTTTTTTTCCTACACTAGTAGAAAATTCAATTTTACCGCCTCATCAGAGAGGAGAAAGCAAACGTTTCCACGGCTAGCCCGGCAAAATGAACATAAATGCCTAGCCAAGAAAATAATTTACGAGGCTTTACCACTAGGTGGCGCGACAATAATTTCTGGAATGCATTCTCATCGACATAAAAAATTAACAAATGTAAGTTTTTTTATTTAATTCCACTGGTATTTGGTTTTAAAAAGGATTAAATTTATCAAGAAAAAAAAACAATTCGGCAGCGGTGGGATTCGAACCCATGCCCCCGATGAGACTGGTATATTAAACCACCGTCTTGATCGCTTGACCACGCTGACACACAACACTGTGTTTTAAAACATCTATAATAATTTTAATAGTAACTCAATTTTAATATTTTTACTTCGAGAAAAAGAACGCTTGTGTGATACTAACAAAACTAATATAATGTTGTGTAGGAAAAAAAATAGTGTGTAAACCATGGCGGTAAAGCAGTTTTCAACGTCTCGAGAAGTGGCCAGGCTCAGCTCCTCGCCTCGCCTGTCCATATCTTCTCTCGACCTGGAAAACAAGGACTTTACCGCCTCGGTCTACAACATACTATTGTATAGATAGATCAAAAACGTAGATACGAATGATCCACTTTACCTTACCGAGTTGGGAAAAGTGGACCACCCAGTCGGTTAAAGTGGTCATAATAAAAAATAAAATAAATTTTACCCCAAAGGTGTGTGGAAATAATAAGATAATAACCTTATTAAAACCAGACGCTCGTGCAAATGAAGTGATTTCTGGATTCCTAAGTGAAAGTCCTGGATTTCTTTCCATGAATCCTCTTAACCAATCCTTTTGTTGCATTAAAAGGATGCTCTATTTTATTTGCTACCGCAAAACTATAAACAAGTTTTCCAAACTCAGTTTGTGTTAGTCCAAAAAATCATTATTCCCTTTGCAACAAATATTGTTTAAGTTCCTGTTCCTGTTATCTTTGGTAAATACTGCTTCAAATCTGCCAAGTTTGATTTTATCTATTTTATTTGTTTTGGCCCTTCTCATTACTGCACGTACAAGACTTTCTTTACTCCATGATTGTTGTTCGCTTTTTCTTTTGTAGACGCGAGGCATGATTAATTACTGCAGCTGCAATCAAATATAATAAAATACAATTAATTTTGAATTAAGTGCAGTTCAAAATGGTTATGAACATATGATGGGTAAAGTGGACAGATGGACTGATTTACCCTATCACCTATCGGACCACTTTTCCCCTAGGTGTATAAACATTACATTTCAGTATTTACAGTTGGTTCTTGTCCGATGAAATTTGTATCACAAAATCTTTTAAGCGGACACTAAATCGCGCACTATACACTTAACGTTTCGCAGTCGTTCGACAGCTTCGTCTGACGAACCCGTCAAATTTTTAAAAGTCAAATTGAAACGGCCATACATACACGTCAGTGAATGTATGGCCGTTTCAATTCGACTTTTAAAAATTTTGACGGTACTCCACTCAGCGCCTCTTGTGAGTTTTTAAGTAATTGCAGTTGTCATTACGTTACTATGAGTAGTTCTGTAGTATCTTTAATAGGGAGCGCTGAGGGGAGTACTCCATGGCATGCTTTCTCGGAACTGAATTTTAAGCGAATTGAAACGGCCATACATACACGTCAGTGAATGTTAATGGAGCTGGTCATGGTACAATAATTTGAATTGGGAACTTTCATGACAAGTGTTGGCGCCTGGTGGAGAAATGAGTACTAGAGTAGACGTGATCGACTGTGATCACTTAAGTCGTGTTAGAATCGTTAGATACGCATCAATTATTATAAAATGTCGTTTCCGATAAAAAAATATCTATGAAACCTGTTTTCTATAAAGAAGTAAGTAATTAAACGTCGCTTGTTGATCACGTCTGCACCGCCATTATTCGGAAATTTTAGCGCCTCTACCGGCAATGTTATTTGCCAATATAGGTGTAGAATAGTTGATAAATTCAGTAGTTCACTTTACCCGATCTGACCACTTTACCCGTCTTTCCCCTAATCTTTAGCTTTCATTTAAGATTTCCAGTTGTTGCAATAAGTTTAGATGCAATAATTCACCCATAACTAGTTCCACTTAAGCTGTGATATCATAATCAAATTAATTGCTTCTTAATGCGAAATCCCTCAGTAGGACACGTTATAACATCCATGTTAACGGCGTAACAGGACCTCCACACTAGAAATTAGAGATGTGCACGAATTGGAACAGTTCCAACTTGGAACAGTTTCGCTCTTGGAACGGTGTCGTTTTGCTGCGATTTTTGTCTCGGAACAGTTACAAATAACTGTTATTTTTAAGAACAGTTCCGGAGCAACAATAAAAAAAATCACCGTTCCCCCTGCTCGTTTTTGGGATTCTAGTTATTTGCGTCGCTCATTTTCTAAGCGGCAATGAACAAATACACATAGAATATTCCTTTACTGCTTTACGGTTTATTTGATTTTTCCTCTGAATATTGCAAATACAAATATGCGTTGTTGATGTTGTTATTATTATTATTATTATTATTATTATTATTATTATTATTATTATTAATATTATTAATATTATTAATATTATTATTAATATTATTAATATTATTATTAATATTATTAATATTATTATTAATATTATTAATATTATTATTAATATTATTAATATTATTATTAATATTATTAATATTATTATTAATATTATTAATATTATTATTAATATTATTAATATTATTATTATTATTATTATTATTCAGAATCTCACATACGTATTTTACAGTCGGTGCAAGACCGTATTTTGAAACTCCTCACCCAATCAACAACATCCTCCATTAGTGTCTACAAACAAAATAATATACTTACAGTCAAACAGTTGCTGTTTTTCATCACTGTGGTAAAGTGCTACTACTCTCGAGGCTTCAAAATGCAGATTAGTGATACTTACCCTACAAGAGGTTGTGGAAAAGGAAACTTGTTGGTGCCTCTTACGTCCAATAAATACGGCGATAGAGTGCGGAATGTAACAGTACCGATAGTTTTCAACCATTTACCTGCTGAACTTCGAATTCTGAGTTCTTTAAGTACAGTGAAGCGTGAAGTGAAGGAGTGGTTAATTAATTGTAACATCTTTTTGCCTTAGCCATGTACATCACTGTTTTTGACATTCGTTTGTTAAAAATTTATTTATTTTTTTTATTTTCTCTTGTACCCTGATATACATATATTTTTATATCACATACATCTCGTCATGTATCCAAACACAGTAATTTCACTTAAAATCTATCTAGTTTACTCACTGATGTCGCCACTGACAAGTCCCTGTGACTTAGTGGCACCTACACAATTTTGGAAAAAAAAAAAACTAGTTATGTGCTTAGGTTTTTACCTCATTTAATCTGTCTTTATTTAGGTTAATTTCACATGATGTTATATATTACTCTAGTTTACGTTTTTTCTTATTTTATTTTGTAACCGAATTGTATTAATTTCAACTACTAGTATGTATCTTGTTCAATGGTAAAAACTCTCATTATTATTGTTATGATTGTATTGATTTCTTTGTTATGATTGTATTGATTTCTTTGTTATAAATAAAATTACTTGATTATTAAAAAAAAAAAAAATTATTATTATTATTATTATTATTATTATTTGTATCACAAAATCTTCTAAGCGGACACTAAATCGCGCAACTATACACTTTACGTTTCGCAGTCGTTTTCACTTCTGACGAAGCAGTCGAACGACTGCAAAACGTAAAGTGTATAGTTGCGCGATTTAGTGTCCGCTTAGAAGATTTTGTGATACAAATTTCATCGGACAAGAACCAACTGTAAATTATTATTATTATTATTATTATTATTATTATTATTATTATTATTATTATTATTATTATTATTATTATTGCTATTGCTATTGCTATTGCTATTACTATTACTATTGTTTACACAACAATAGACTTGGATGTAATTGCTCAAATACAATAGCACAAACAAGTAAATCGCATTTGCGAAAAATTAAGAGTCATAGCCTCCAGGCTATATTACCTACAGTTCTTTATGCCGAAAGATATATTAAAAACAATTTACTTTTCGATGGTCGAATCGATCATGAGATTTGGCTTGACTTCTTGGGGATGGGCATCTGATATGCATCTGAAAAAAAATAGAAGACTTGCAAAACAGAGTAATCAAATACATCACACCCAATAACATTAGCATTGAAGAACGCTACAAACATTGTAACATACTACCTGTAAAGAAACTGCTCAGTTTTGTGAGTATCGTCACAGACTATTACTCCTCCCAATACAAAATGCCTCTAGATCACGTGGCTTTTACTCGCGCTAAAGGGACTGGTAACTTCGTAGTTCCTTTAACCCATAACAAATATGGTGACAGGACGAAACCTGTAACCACTCCGAAACTCTTCAACATGTTACCAGTTGAGCTACGAAACATTGAGAAAATAAGTTCCATGAAGAGGAATATAAAGAAATGGTTATTGGATGACATGAGAGTGAATTGACTATTGACTAAGTTCTTTTTAAACTTGGACGCTTCTTACCTAATTAATTAATATTGTGTTCCACTTGCCGATGCCGCTGACAAGTCTCGACTTATGATGCTGAACATCACGTACATGTCTTTGACCTGAAAGGATGTGGGCTGCTTCACGGTTCCCACTTCGACAGGCAGGAATCTGTGACGGATGGATGATCGTAGAATTCCCGAGGATCCTCAACTTTACTCTGGTTTGCTTTTCCAGGAACATCGAGGGTTTCGGAGGTCCTGAAAAAGAAAAGAAAAGAAAGCTGTTAATCGGTGTTTCCATATGTTCTGTGTTGTAGTTCAGTTCGCGGGTGTTGGCTCGGCGGTTGTTGGGAGGGTGTTTCATCCTCTTCGGTGTGCTTGCTTGATGGGTTGTTTAACGGTATGTGATTTTTGGCGGTAGTGTTCGCGTACCTGTACATAGCAATTTTTGTGGTTATGTTGACACTAGGAGATGTAGGTTGCCGGCTCTGGTTTTCAGGCTGTCCAACATAACCTCGGGTAACCGGATGTTGCTTTTGGCGGAAGTGACGGCGGTTCAGTCGCTTGAGGTGTCGGGCCGATAGCACGGGGCACTAGTATCCGAGATAAGTTGTAGGTAGCCATCGTTTGAGGTGTCGGACCCCGATGTGTTGAAGCCTAGGATCCGAGACGAGAACCGATGCAGACCACACGCTTGTTACCCTTAAAACTAGCCTACCTAGCTGCCCTATCCCATACACGCGGGTATACATGAGTGCTAGGGGGAGGGGGAGCCCACCGGTCCCGGCTGGTCCCCCTCATAGGCGTTGGCCTCCTAGTGGCAGTGTCATAGCTGGTGGACAGCGGGTGTACCGTGGCGGACGGGGGTCCGCTGGCCAATTCTCACACGGGAGATAGGCTGACGCCTGGGTGCCCTTTGTGTCGAAAGACACCAGAGAGTAATTGGTTGTCCAACATAACCTCCGGGTAACCGGATGTCACTTTTGGCAGAAGTGACGGCGGCTCAGTCGCTTGAGGTGTCGGGCCGATAGCACGGGGCACTAGTATCCGAGATGAGTTGTAGGTAGCCATCGTTTGAGGTGTCGGACCCCGTTGTGTTGAAGCCTAGGATCCGAGACGAGAACCGATGCAGACCACACGCCTGTTACCCTTAAAACTAACCTGCCTAGCTGCCCTATCCCATACACGCGGGTATACGTGTATGGGTAATGGATGCTGGGGTTAGTATTAGATGTGTGGGAGAGACTCGCGTAAGCGTTCTCGACGGTTACTCATCAAACGTAGCTAGGGAAACCTTGCTGACATGAGTGCTAGGGGGAGGGGGAGCCCACCGGTCCCGGCCGGTCCCCCTCATAGGCGTTGGCCTCCTAGTGGCAGTGTCATAGCTGGTGGACAGCGGGTGTACCGTGCCGGACGGGGGTCCGCTGGCCATTTCTCAGGGGTTATGGACTGGCGCCTGGGTGCCCTTGGTGTCGCAGAGACACCAGAGAGAAATTGGTTGTCCAACATAACCCCGGATAACCGGATGTTGCTTTTGGCAGAAGTGACGGCGGTTCAGTCGCTTTAGGTGTCGGGCCGATAGCACGGGGCACTAGTATCCGAGATGAGTTGTAGGTAGCCATCGTTTGAGGTGCCGGACCCCGTTGTGTTGAAGCCTAGTATCCGAGACGAGAACCGATGCAGACCACACGCCTGTTACCCTTAAAAACTAACCTGCCTAGCTGCCCTATCCCATACACGCGGGTATACGTGTATGGGTAATGGATCCTGGGGTTATATTAGATGTGTGGTAGAGATTCGCGTAAGCGTTCTCGACGGTTACTCATCAAACGTAGCTAGGGGAACCTTGCTGACATGAGTGCTAGGGGGAGGGGGAGCCCACCGGTCCCGGCCGGTCCCCCTCATAGGCGTTGGCCTCCTAGTGGCAGTGTCATAGCTGAATTAAAAAAGAAACGGGAAATGATTTTTTTCCAGTTGTAAATTTGGTTCCATTTGTCAGTTAATTGTCTACTTGACAATACATACATATCTTTAAAAAAATTAACCTATTTACCTATGAACTGACATACCGTCACATAATTCTAACCTATTTTTAATAAATCCATTTTCACACTATGAAAATATTGAAAAAAACGTGTCGATTTATTTTGACATTTCCTGATTTTTTTGAATTCAGCTGTACGTGTATGGGTAATGGATACTGGGGTTAGTATTAGATGTGTAGTAGAGATTCGCGTAAGCGTTCTCGACGGTTACTCATCAAACGTAGCTAGGGAAACCTTGCAGACATGAGTGCTAGGGGGAGGGGGAGCCCACCGGTCCCGGCCGGTCCCCCTCATAGGCGTCGGCCTCCTAGTGGCAGTGTCATAGCTGGTGGACAGCGGGTGTACCGTGCCGGACGGGGGTCCGCTGGCCAATTCTCAATGGGTTATGGGCTGACGCCTGGGTGCCCTTGGTGTCGGTAAGACACCAGAGAGAAATTGGTTGTCCAACATAACCTTAGATTAAGTTTGCACTGATAGACTGTCTTGCTAACTTTAAAAGCTTGACTGCTTCATGAAGCAGCAACATGCAAAGAACTTCCAAGTTCTTTAAAACTTATATAACTTGATAAATATTAAATAGGCTTTTTGCAGTACATTTATTTTAATTTTCTTGGTTTTTGTTGAGAGCTTTGCAAATTTCAATGATTTTTTTATTTTCTTTGTATAAATTCACTCTTTTCAGTAAAAATAATTCTATTTATGTGCGTGACTGCTACGAATATTTCATGTTACCTTATATTTAATGTTACTTTATATTTGTATTATTATTAGAATATTTATTTTTTTGGGTTATGGTATTTATTGTGATGTTTCTTTGGTGCATTTTTTATAATAAGGGTTTGTGTGCACTGCTAAGTCAGTGCTACTATATTACACAGAACAGTTATTTTTGTTGCTCTACTGCCGCTGTAGCTGTTAATTTCAAAGCATGTATTGTTGTACTTTCTAAATAAATAAAAAAATAAATAAATAAATAAAATTTAAAAAAAAATTACTATTACTATTACTATAACTATTACTACTATTACTATTACTATTACTATTACTATTACTATTACCCTTGTTTATATACATCTAGTTAGCCCATCCTTGAATAAAATATGACAACCAGTTTTTGGAGACCAGATGCGTTAATTTTGGAAACGAACACCAGGCGGCGACAAATTAGTAGTACCCGGCATCTATTGTTAAATAGATGCATTATTAGCAAATAATGGTTTTCAACAAAAATTAGAAACACGACTTTGGCCAACGAGTTAAGAATATCAGGAGTCATAGTAACATTAATTTCTCATCCTATCTGGTCACTAAATGTGGCCGCGGTAAGTCATAAGCGCACACGAGCGTTTTGCAATATTCTGGAACGTCCACAAACCAATCATTGTTTATAACACACTTATTGCATTAAATTTAACTAAATAAGGGCCATTTTCATAATATAACTTTAAATTTAAAGTTACTTTAACCTTTAAAAATACATATTTACAGTTGGTTCTTGTCCGATGAAATTTGTATCACAAAATCTTCTAAGCGGACACTAAATCGCGCAATAATACACTTTACGTTTCGCAGTCGTTCGACTGCTTCGTCAGAAGTGAAAATTTTCACTTCCGACGAAGCAGTCGAACGACTGCGAAACGTAAAGTGTATTATTGCGCGATTTAGTGTCCGCTTAGAAGATTTTGTGATACTTTAAAAATACATTAGTTTTCCTATCCTTAAAGTGACTTTAAATTAAAGTCTGCTTTAGGGCCAGTTTCATAATCGAATTTAAAGGAGACTTTAAATTTAAAGTCACCTTCAGATGTAAAAACAACTGTGAAAACACATTTGTTTACACATCTGAATGTGACTTTAATTTTAAAGTCTCCTTTAAGTTCGATTATGAAACTGGCCCTTAGCACTATTATGAAAACGGCCCTAAGGGCCGGTCTTTTAACTTCCTTGTAAAGTCCCTTTTTACTAAAATGAACATTAAACTAGTTGCTATAGCAACGCGTATTCATGTGATTGAGATATAGCATTTTCGATTCACCTGCACCGGTTGCACTCAGTGTGTTTGCATCTTCTTTTAACCACATGTAATAAAACGAGATGAGGATACTCTGAGTGCGCACTAGTACAGTCAATCGAAAACGCTGATAGATGCACTCGTCTGGTTAATCCGAAAGAGATGCATAATGCTTGATAGGCAGCTAAATGAAAGATTTTTCAGTTACAAGACAGATAAATTTACAGGTAACAAAAGGAAGTTAAAAGATCGGGCCTAAGATTCGAGAAATGTCAATTGTATTCTATACACTGGAGTTCTATGACTAAAAGAACTTGAAAGGAACTTGTACGTATAATAATATTACATACAATTGCTGCACTACTGAACATCGAGAAATTCCGAAACTAACCTAAAAATTTTCAAAGAAAACTTGAGAAGTAAACGAAACGAAAAATGTTATTAAATCAGTAAACAAGTCTATATCATTAACAGAACATAATATAATTAAAGCATACTTCATCGTCCCGCGATTGCTTCTTGAGTTATTGCATTTGCAAAAATGTGAAATTTATTTAGTGTAAAGTTCTTATATAAATCAAATTAACTGCATACTTAAGCAACGTTGCCAAGTTTACCAATTTTGATGGCCTCGTATTTTGTCTCGTGTTCTGAAACTAACAAACCCTGAGAATTAATTTTTGCTTTCTTGGAACCCTTATGGAATGTAGGAAAGAAATACCTGAAGCTGCATGCACTTCTGGGACATCTTGTATATGTATTTATAAAATTGACATATTATGTACTATATTTATTTTCATCTTGCTTTAATTTCAAACTTTATCGAATAACGATAGTACTGTATTCACTTTTAAGAGGCCTTTTACAAAGCGCTAATTACAAAAAAAATTCTGAGTAACCATTGTAAATTATAAGCTCAAATTTTCAGTACGCATTCATGAGATAATTATTTACGTTGACATTTAAAAAATAGTATATTGTAGACCGAAGCGGTAAAGTGCTTGTTTTCCAGGTCGAGAGAAGATATGGACAGGCGAGGCGCAGCCGAGCCTGCCACTTCTCAAGACCTAGAAAACTACTTTACCGCCATGGTTTACATATTATTTTTTTTCCTACACAACATTATAATTAATTTTGTTAATATCACACAAACGTCTTTTTCTTGAAGTAAAAATATTATTAGAGATGCTTTAAAACACGGTCTTGTATGTATCACATGTCCAAATAAATTTTTGATAAAGGTATGTCATGGAGTGTAAAAATCTACAACACCAAGCAGTTTTTGAAGTTAGTGACATATCAAGCTGTAAGATATGGCCAATTAAACTTCAATTTTACTTAACTACTCAAGAACTGGACAATATTTTAATGTAAATAATGTAATAATTTATCTTCCATGGCCTACCTTTATCAGAAATTTATTTGGACATATGTTACTAGCGTGGCCGAGCGGTCAAGGTGGTTTAAGACACCAGTCTCTTCGGAGACATGGGTTTGAATCCCACCGATGCCGAGTTGATTTTTTTCTCTTGATAATTTTAATCCTTTTTAAAACCAAATACCAGTGGAATTAAATTAAAAAAAAACTTACGTTTGTTAATTTTTTGATGTCGATGAGAATGCATTCCAGAAATTATTGTTGCGCCACCTAGTGGTAAAGCTTCGTAAATTATTTTCTCGGCTAGGCATTTATGTTCATTTTGCCAGGCTAGCCGTGGAAACGTTTGCTTTCTCCTCTCTGATGAGGCGGTAAAATTGAATTTTCTAGTAGTGTAGGAAAAAAATTTTTTTTTTTTGGAAAATCAAATCGATTTCTCAAAAACTATATCTAGAAGCGCTGTATTAAAACGACGATATTTCCCGAAAATTTTGAAGCTGTTTTTCTCAGATATTATTAAATTTACAGAACTGATTTTTTTTAATATGCTGTAGAACATCGTAATTATCTAGGTCTCACGTTATCATTTCTCTCAAAATTTCCTATAGTTTTTGAGGTATCGACTTGATTTTTCCAAAAAAAAATTTTTTTTTAATGTCAACGTGAGACCTAGATAAGTATCTCATGAATGCGTACTGAAAAATTGAGCTTATAATTTACAATGGTTACTCAGAAAAACTTTTTTAAAAATTAGCACTTTGTAAAAGGCCTCTTAAGTGTAATAAATAAAAAATAAATAAAGGAGTAGAATAGAATAGAATTCTTTTCGTTTATAGTTGATTTCAGGCGTCTTTATATGTCAAATTATTAATTATTTTCTTAATTGTGTTTAATTTATAAAAAAATATCTCTTTTATTTTATTCATTCACTTTTGATAAACTGAACAATCGATTTCGCAAAACGTCAAGTAAGTACTTTGATATACTTTTTCTCCCTTTTTCATATTACAATAATATTACAATAATACAATTTCACGAGTAAGAACTGTAAAAAATTTTTAAAGTTGGTAAAAAATATTGTTTTAAATTGTCTATTTTTCTCAGACTGATTTTTTTTTTCAATTTTGGATTTATTTTCTAAACTTTTAAAAGTCCTTCTTGATTACTCTATTTATGCGATGAAATTCAATTATTAAATTTTAAAAAACCGCGAAGTACCGACACGCGTTTGCGCTTGCGCAGTTTTCGCGGCCAACTGGTAGGAGGTCTTACCCGCTCTTGTGATGTTTTAATACGTTTTCTCTGGTTTTATTCAAAAAGCTGCAGTTGCGATTGCTTGCACTATTGAAATGTAGATGGCACGACAATAACATATAATGCTCTGTTTCATTTCCGTGAATTTACTGTTGTTTAGCTTGAATTCACAAATGTTTGCTGCTGCGCCATCTATCGGCACAATTTTATTGGATTCCATTCAAAGCTATGGTATGGGCTAACTAGGTATATATAAACAAGGCTATTACTATTACTATTATTATTATTATTATTATTATTATTATTATTAATTCATTTCCTGCAAAATCTAAAATAAATTTACTTTGAAAGTTGCAAATCGCAGAGTTATTCTATATTTCTAAATTTCTTCTGCGTAGATTCCAGATTGATATTATGTTGAATCTAGTTGTTCATATTCGATTTGCTCAAAGTACATGTGCCATATAATGGAGGCGACCGCAAAATTTTACAAAAATTATTGAATTTAATACAAAAGTTCATTTATTTAAAATATTAAGTTCATTTATTTAAAACATTCGGAATATTAAAATTTATTACATGTACTGTTAGTCTAAGGAATCCTTTAATTTACTGTTCACTTCAGCTTCAAACCTCTTGAAGATCACATAATCCACTATTTCTAACTATCCCAGGTATAAAAATAGAAATGGACGCAACTTGCAACACATTCATAGTAAGTAGTAGTTATTTTCCCAAGTTAGTTATTTAATATGTTATATAAATTTCATATACATATACCATAACATCTTATAATTTGGTACGTCCGGTTTCTTGCTACTGCAACTGAATTATTATGAACCATTTTCTTTAAAGTCCGTTTTACATTACAGAATTTTGCAAACGGCCGAAAGTTTTCGCCCTAAATTCCATTAACAAAATTTAATTCTCGAACGAACTGAGCGAAAGGAATGCTAACTTAATCTTAATGTAAACAGGTTCCCAGGCGCGGTAGACAAAACAGCCCTCTAATGGCCGTATGCACAGACAAATCTTTAGACTTAAGCCAAAGTAAACCTTTACTTTGAACAATGTAACTATACGGCGCGCAATTTCATATGAAGTTAGCTTTAAGTATCAAGTCAACTTTGAGATTTGTCTATGCATACAGCCATAAGTGCCATAAGATAACGTTTGAAATAAACAAAAGTAACACCTGCTCAAATTACACGTATGGGAAAAGATTAGTCGACCTCGGAGTCCAGATAAGGGCGAAGGAATCGTCTGAAACTATACCCTGACGTTAGGCAACTTTAGTCACCTCGGTGCCCAAAATTTGCGTTTTGGAAAGAGCTTGCTCGATTGGCCAAGAGAGGCCAGCGTTTCCTAAGGGGAGTTTGTTTACATTTTGAATTAAGATAATACCGCGCGAAGGGAAGGAGTTGAAAAGTCAAAATTTAATGTTCATCTTCCCTCCGAATAGATCGGACATTCTCTCTCGTTAATTATCTAAAGTTTCATTTTTATTTTGTGTTTCGGATACTTTTCCCTTCGTATGAAAAACTTTGATCCTTTCAAATAGACCCGCGCTTAACCCCCTCATGAGTTAAACATAATAGCTGCATTCCTTTTGCCACAAATCTTACCTCAGATCACTTAAACGTCATTTCCGTTAGCACGAACAAGTAAGTTTGAATGGATATTTCAATCTAACAACGAATGGGAATGCTCGAGTGGCAAGGTGGGAGGTTGAAATCTCAATTCAAATTCACTTGTTCGTGATAACGAAAATGACGTTTATCTGATCTGAGGTGAGATTTGAGGTAAAAGGAAAGCACCTAATATACGGGTGTCATGTGCATGTGAGTGTGCCAAGCGCCGAACCTTCCCCCCGAAAAGGGCCGTCGAGCTTCCGCCCCGGGATCAAGTCCCAGACACCTCTGCTGTTGGGTTCTCCTCCTCACTACTTACCCGGTAGGTGAACTGTTAATTTTATTGTCATGAATAATTGGAAATTGTCATATTAATGTGACCCTTCCGAGGGAAATCAAACTTTCCTCTTTTCTATCAATATACCCTATATTAAGCTAGTTCATGTCTTTGATTTATATTAGGGTAGCTTACGGAAACATCACGCGCTTGCACAATTCTAAGCTCAAGAGCCCTCCTCCGAATTTTGAAGTAAATGGGACTTGTAATGTCATTTTAATTAATCTAAATGTAATGAGGGACCGGAACCCCTTTTACCTAAATCCGGTGGTGGCAGCGATAAATCGAATAATTCTACTTTCTTTTCATGCGTTAATCACCCATTTACTTTAACTTTTAAAATTGCGCTACCAGTAAAAAGGGATAACTACGGGGAATAGTCACTATTCTTTACCCCCAAGTTCCCGCTTACAATTTATGGCACAAGCAGGTATTTTAATATTTTGCACCAATCTAGAGGCTTTATTTTAGGGGGCAGAGAGAAAAACATTAAAGCATAAGTTGTAAGATTTTAGCAGTATTATCTTCTAGTCTTACCACAAAACACAAAAACGCACCACAAAGTAGAGAAAATAATAAAATTTTTATTTTTTTGTGGAACAACCTGTATATTGTTTACTAAAATGAAAGATCATTTTCTCCTGATTCCAAAAATATGTAACGTGTTGATATTGGGATAAGCCATATTTGAGATAACATCATTTAAGAAATTAAAGCGGTCTGGAAAAAATATTTATTATGAATATATTTCGTAACTTTTTGAATATTCGAATTCATATCGTTATTTCATTAAAAAAATGAATCAGAAGTTTTTAAAGTTATTTTTAAGGCTGCGTAAATTTCTTAAATGTAATATACTGATATTTTAAAGTTAAATGTTACAAATAGCTCATCCAAATTTCAACAAATTTTTGGAATCAGGAGAAAATGATCTCTCATTTTAACGAACAATATAAAGGCTGCCTTTTGTTTCTTGTAGTAACTCTAGAAGATAAAATTAATAATTTAAAATGTTTCTCTACATCCTAAAATAAAGTGTCTAAATAGAGTACAAAATATAAAAAGAAAAACCTGTACAATTTTTGCAACTATACAGTGACTTTCATAAAGTTGTAAAGTTGTCATAAATGTTAGTACAGTTAGTTCGTGCACCAATCAAAATGAAAGACAACACAATGCCATCCAACTACTCGTTTAAAATGTGGCTGAAAACTTGAAAAATAGAAAGTCTCGAAAATGAAAAATTGCGATAATTCAAAAGTTATCAATCTTCTTGTTCTAGAATCGATGTACTCAGATAAAATTAAGTGTAATGAACAACCTACAGTGTCTAAATACAATAATTTGCTAGAATTATGACCAAAAATCCATTTTCTTGGAATTTTAATTTATGTGATCTTAAAATTAAAATGCTGTTTTGAATCCTTCAAAAACAAATATAATCTCGTTCCTTGATCTGTGTATACTAAGATAAATATCACTAACCTGAAAATATTACTTTAGATAGGACGTTTTTTACAAAAAATAGAAATTTCGCTTTAAAAAACACGTTTTTGTTACATTGCGTTTTTAACAAATAAAAATAAATTGTTTTAATTTATTTTTTGCATAATAGAAAGCTAAGATTTAAATATGCTTTTTTTATAGAAAAAATGTTCTTTACAGCATATTAAATGCATACTTCTGGCCTTCTGAAAAGTACACTGAGAAAAATGAAATAGTTAAGTCAACAACTTTTTGAATGTCAACTTTTTGTGCGTTGACTTAAATAAAATGTACTTGTTTCAACGGTAATATTCTTAACTGAACATCTTGGAAATTGTTGAAGTAACACTAAAAAAATGTTAAACTATTACGTTTGACTGAACGATGTAAATGTTTTCCTCAAAACGAAAGTGCTTAATATGTTAAATCAAAAAGTTGAAATTTCAAAGTGATCGTAAAGTGCTGTTGCTTTTATGTGTCTGTTTTGATTTTTTATTTAACGTAATAAATGTTAAGTCAAGTAAAAGCGAGGGTTAATTCCCATATTAATAAGCTATCGAGTTCCAGATGGCGCCTGCTAAAACTTCACGTATATTTACTGCCTGTCCCAGCATAACCTTGTTGTTCGACATCGTTGCTTAAACGGATAAGTCATTCATATTTCGAATGCGTCCGACATTATAAAGTTCGTTAAGGTTTATTCAGCTCCTCTTGTCACCTCAACAAAGGTTGAAGGGTTATGTTACTTTGGCAGTATCGCAAAGAGGTGAACATTTAATTGATGTTTCCCTAAACGATAGTCTAGATTGAATTGACTCTACTCTTTTATTAGCCGTACTGAAAAATTACTTTAAATATATCAAAAATATAATTTTAATTCCCTAACAACGTTCAGACAAATAAAATATTTAGCAATTTTAACAATCTAAAGTTCTTGTATCAATCTTCTTGGGCATTAAAGCAACTAGAAAGATGTCTTCATTGTATGCTTGCCTCAAACAAAATATTGAGTTGATTCAATCTAAAATATTTAACATTTTTTGATTGTTGGTTCAATGACCACGCGTGATTGCTAATAGGTAAACGAAAAATACTGTTAACTGAACGTGTTTTTGGTTGACTGAACAGTTTATTTTTCTCAGTGTATTGACATTTTAAGCGAAAATTCGTAAAATAGTGTTAGCCGTGACGTTGAACTTAACGTCAACAAGCGGAAACATCAGTTGGTTCGTTGATATTTCTTGTTCATAGCAAAGTTAATCTTAATACATATTCCGTTAAAGACAAAGTTGACTCAACAAGAAATATCAACGAACCAACTGATGTTTTCGCTTGACGTTAATTTCACGGCTAATATTATTTTACGGATTATCACAAAATTTTTTAAGCGGACACTAAATCGCGCACTATACACTTAACGTTTCGCAGTCGTTCGACAGCTTCGTCAGAAGTGAAAAATATTTTTCACTTAAAATACAAATTTCATCGGACAAGAACCAACTGTAAATTACGGATTATCGCTGAAAATTCACAATATTTTTCAAAATACCAGAAGTATGCATTTAATATGCTGTAAATGACATTTGTTGAACAAAAGAGCATACTTACATCTTGCCTTTCTATTACGCAAAAAAGAAACGGAAACAATTTATTCTTATTTGTTAAAAACGCAATGTAACAAAGACGTGTTTTTAATAGCGAAATTTCTATTTTTTGTAAAAGACGTCCGATTTGAAGTAATACTTTCATATTAGTTAACACAGATCAAAGAAAGAGATGATATCTGTTTTTGAAGGATTTAAAAGAGTATTTTAATTTTAAAACCACATAAAATAAAATTCTAAAAAAAAATATTTTTGGTCAAAATTTTAGTAAAATATTGTATTTAGACGCTGTAGGTTGTTGATTATACTTAATTTTATCTGAGTGCATCGATTCTAGTAGGAAAAGATTAATAACTTTTGAATTATGGCAATTTTTCATTTTCGCGAATTTCCATTTTTCAAAATTTTAGCCATATTTTAAATGACTGGTTAGATGGAATTATGTTGTTTTTTATTTTGATCGATGCACGAACCAACTGTAGTAAAAATTTTTGGCAAAAGTCAATAATAAAAATGTTTCCCATTTGTTACGAACTTTATGAAAGTCACTGTATAAATTACCTAGTTTCAAACAGAAAATCGTAAGAAATATTGCTTATATTTCACATACATACATAATTTGTTGTTTGAAATTACCAAATTTAGATTTTAAAAATTAACTATTTCCAAAGTTACTTGTACAATAAATTATGTAATGTAAAACGGTCTTAAAACATGCGACGCGCGACGTGAGTCAGAAGCGTACGGCCGCATGTCCACCGGATCGGCCCGACCGTAATCGGCTCGATTGGGATCGTGCGATAAAGATCGTGTAAATGTTTTTTATTGTAATCTGTCCACTGATGTGAGTCGCGTCTAATTAGACGCGACTTAGACGCGACTAAAATCGTATCAGTGGACAGGTTACATGCGGCCTACGCTGGCTCCAAGACGTATCTGTTACTCGTAACCACCGATCATATCAACAAGAAATAGCTAACTCCGTGTAAAATTTTTGGTACACTTCCCCCTCCACAAAAATGCTGCTTTTGTGCTGAATTTGAAGATGTCGCTGATGATACTGCAGCGCCCTCTCGCGACATTATTAACAAAAATACTTTCTGAGGCATAAAAGATGTTATAATTATATTCGTTACTTAGAAATCAAATATGTTGTACATCTCACCGTAAAAGTTATGACTTCGTCAGAATTTAACGACAAAATCACAAAATTCACGATAAGTATAAAACACATTTGATTTAAAAGTACCCAAATATAATTATTACATCTCTTTATATAATTTAGGATTGAACAGAAATTTATAAATAAAAACATTGAAACGTCACTCAATTTATTACATGTATAACTAAATAATAATTAATAATAATAAAACAATTGTGTACAAATTCCAATTTTCATTGCAAAAAAGTTTCTGCATGTTTACGTATTCATAGTGCATGCAAAGAGAATAATATTGCTACTAAGGCAATTTACACAACTTCTTAACCTATGATAGAAAAATGTGTTAGGCTTTAATCAGCAATTATAGTGCATAAAAAAACTGACGAAATTATATGCTTACATCTGAAAAATTTTACAATATTTTACATAAAGAATATGTATGTACAGCTAAGGAATCAACAAGCTTTTTAATTTTAAGATAGTCATACAAACCAGATAAGTAAAAACAAATAAAAACAGATAGTAAAAGTAAGGTAAGTTGAAACTTGCCGGGTATTTGTCATCCTAGTTTGTAATTCCGAAACAACTTAATATGCTAAGAACAACTTTAAAATACAAAGCACAACAAATAAAAGCAGGCAGACTTTGAAGAAGTTTTTAACCGAGGAGATATTTCAGTATTCACAACTTGTACTTTACAGTTAATAATGATAATAAATGTTTTTATTTCTGACTAAGAAAATAAAAAAAAAGAAAATACAAGGAAGATAAAAATACAAACTGATATTTAGTGAGAAAATCACGAGGTGTGAGCAGATAAATGCTGCCCTTGTTCTTCCTTTAAATCCTTGATTGACAGAACAAAAACAATAAATTATGAATAAGGAAAAATCAAATGCCTAAGACTAAAACTAAACTAAAATTAATATGTATATTCCATCACGGTCCTTCGAGGTCAGATTATGTCCTGAAACACAAAACTCAGGATTAGTATTAGTAGTCATAAAGTTTTCAAACTCTACAATACAGTATTGGAATTAACTAAATAAAAGATACAAAGTTATACAATATATTAGCATAATAATATAAAAATAGGCAATCTTTAGAAAAATCTAAATAGCATTAAACAAGAAATGCAAGTAAATAAGTTAGTATACTTACAAGTTATGAGTGCTGCAGAATTGCTAATTTGCGGAATGCTCGTTGGCTTGATGATTTAAATGTACTGTTGATGCGCGTACAGTACCAGGGAATACATATACGGCACACTGATCTCACAATTCCTTCCTGAAGGAAAGAAATATGTTCGGTGCATGGAATCCAACTGAAGTCAGCATTGCGAAAAATTATCTCTGTGAGTTGCTTCCCAACCTGAGCAGTATGACAAATACGAGGCAATGTACTTTCAACAATATTTGCTGACAGTCACTGTGTTGACCACATCCTGTGATGGATATGTTAAACGACTAACATTGTCAGAATATTCCTTGAAAGTAATTAAATCATTTATCCACTGATCAGGAGGAGAAGTTAATGCAGTTTTGCACAATTCACAGCTAAAATTCGTCAAAATGCGTTTTACAATGAAACCACTCACATATACATACGCTGCACCACCATGGAAACTGTTGATATCAAATGATGATCCCACAGATTCTATTATGGTATTAAGCACGTATTTGTCAGTTGTTTCATTACTTTCAGGTTGCACACCACGATCAGTACTACTTCTTACTTTCAAAAAAGTTTGTAAGTTACTTAATAACTCATTACTGTCATCCTCACAATTGGTACCTCTTATACCAGTATGTATGAGCCCATTCAGTATATGAGTTTTTAAACAACTTATAAACTGTAGACTTGTAGGATTCCAGTTGTCACCACAGTACGATCTAAGACCACCAAACATATTCTCTAGAGCATCCTGATTTACGCACAACTTTATGACCTGTATATCACCTCTGCCAACAGTGTCCTCACCAGCAAACTGCATTGGAAACTCGATAGGGTAATTTAGAAACAGGTTACTTGTACATTTCAAGAGGTGAGGAGGATCATACACAGTGAATATCTGTTGGGAGTTGTGCAAGAAATACGGATTTGTAAAAGGATGCCCCTAATAACTGCAAAGCCTTGACATTATTCGTACCCATATCACAGATAGTTGCAAGTACAACTAATCCAGTAGAGCAAATAACATCAAGGACTTCACGTATACATTGTGCTAAATTTATTGAGAGCATTTTACTGTTAATAGAGTAAAAAGCAACTGGTTGCTTCCAACTTCGTCTCACCACCTTGAAGCATGAATACCAAAGATATATTAGCATAACTACTACATTTGTGGTGTCCATAATCTTCATAGCCGAAAATGTTATGAGATGCTGAATCATATTGAATATGCTGCCTGATTGACATTTCATCAAACATTAGCACACATATACGATCCGCTTCAGGCATCCGCTTAACATATTCTGTTAGGTGTTGTATAATACTCTCATTAACACCAGCAGATAGAGGCACATGAGATAAGAGGGATAATAGAGTGGACCGTGATGGAAGTGACGTAAAGGAACTTAAGAGGTGGTACGCTTTAGGACTTCGTTTATATAAGGTTAGGGCTAGGACTTTTTCGTCTAGTGACCATCTGCGACCCTTGGGTTTACGATTAACTTGCCGAATCTGACTCAATAAAAATACTGATGCAGTTGATTTCATATAGCCTTTAAAAACATTATGCACTAGGGGACTTGTATCCATGTTACATAATTCTCTAATGTAATGTTTATTAGTCTTGCATGCAGATTTTAATTTTTTCAAATGTCGGTGTTTTATCTGCAGAGCATTGTAGAGTATGATTTTCTTTGGTGATAGTGGCACCGTAGAAAACTTCTTACGCTGCTCTGAAGATAATAATCGCAAACTTTTTGGTTTCGCAGCAGTCATAACAGAAGGACTCTGTGAAAAGGTTGACGGGGCATTTGTAATCTCAGTGCAAGGATCTATCGATATTTGTGTCGAACTCAGTGAATAAATCGACAATCGTTAAATTATTTATTCGAATATCGATTCATTCGTAGTCTGAAAAAAACAGTCGAATAGAAATTATTCGAATACATAATTTCATTCGCTTTTCAATTCATTGTGCGCTGGCGATTCATTCGGCCTGCGTGTTCATCGCAACAACGAATATTAGTTTTTTCTAAGATAATCTTTTTCAGAAATTCTATTAAAAAATTGTATATTAATATATTATGTAAAATCAACATAAATAATAAATAGATAAATGATTTTTTTCGCTTCATAATTTTTTCAACTACATAATCCGAAAAGCTAAAGATATAAGTCTCGATATCGTGCGAAACTGCGAAATAGTACGCTGTGGTAATGCGTATGCAATACGGTTAACAACGAAACGGCGCCAGCGTATTAGTAAGCGGTGGGCGAATAACAATCGAACAATTGAAGTAAACCGATAGTTATTCGTTGTTGCGATGCGTATCCGCGGTTGGCGCGTATACGCTTATAAAATTCGAATAAAACCGATAGTTATTCGAATGCATTCGAATAATCGCAACAATCGAATTATTCGAATATTTTTATTCGCAATCGCGCATCACTAATTCATAATGTCAAAGGAGGGATATATGGAAGGTATTTGTGTTGAAGGATTATAGGACGTGGATGAATATACAGTTTGTTGGAGGGCAGGCTATACTTACTGTAACATTATCCTGAACCGCAAGTGTAGGGATAGCATTCCAGTTTAAGCTCTGAAAAGTATTGTTTCGAAATGACGCAGGATTGAAATGTCTTGCACATAATTCCCTCCTACTGGCAAATTCTTCTGCAGACTCATTCAGGTCCAAAGCAGTAAGCCATGCTTGACATCTTGAAAAAATATATTAACATTAACACACCGAATGTCTTTGTATCAATACAACATGTGCAGATGTGGAATTTAAAAAAGCGTACACTCAAAATGTCTCGCTGTGAACTTGGCTTAGTTTGAAATTCAGATAAAGTGTCAGTTTCGTCAGTGTTTGCTACTTTCAATTTTAGCGAATTTTTCTTTGTTGCAAATGGGAAAAATACAAAAATTAATTAAATCATAAAATGATTTTTAATTTCAAAATTTTATTAATTATTACTTAACAAAGCGAAATGGCTGGAAAAGGATTACCTAAATTCGATTTTGGGTAATCCTGCAGTTTAGGCCTCTTTGAATGTGCATGCGCGCAATTTCGTCATTTCTGCACTTCAAAAGCGTGCAATGTTGCCAGACTTTCGGATTTCGGTTGACCACGGAATAAATTTCATGTCGAGCTAATGCTTACAAAGTTTTCCTGTAACGTTGATATCTTGAATATAAAATTAATTTATGTAGGTGCACTTGCGAACATTAATGCGAATTTTGGTCGTCATTGTCAATCAAAACGTCGGTTTTAATTACAAAAATTTAAAAAAAATTCGGATAAATATCCTATCTTTTGCCACCAAAGTGTAGAAAATAAATTAAATTTTTAAGAAATCATTCCCAATATTCATAATTAAGAAATCAATCTCCTTATTTTTCATAAAATACGAGTCAGGTATCAATCTTTGACCAAAATATATCGCTCGCGTCTGTGCTCGCGGTACATTAATTTTAACAGAATTAATAAACTATGTATGTACTAATTTGTTCTAAAGCAAAGATACTCAAAATTATCACGCCATTATTTTATCTGCTGTGACCAGAAATGACATGCGGCAACAATGCGATGTCTCGCATCACGATTTCAGCCATGCGCATTAAAAGAGGCCTAAACTGCAGGATTACCCGATTTTGTAATTGTTTTTATTCATCTAGAAATTGAACCATAGTAAAAAGATATTTAGGTACTTGAATTATATGTATACTTACTTACTGATTACCGATGGAAACCAAAACAGGCGTACATTTTCAACTGCACCGCAAATAACACATAAATGTCGATCCATAGCAATTACTAATAAACACCACTAATTTGCTTTTTAAAGTAATGCCGAAAATGTGATGAACACGTAAAAGAAGAAGCAACACTACAAACTCCAGAGAAAATTTGACGACATTCAAATACGAATTGCGTTCGACTGAGCACGATCGGTGGATCACCGTGTGGACTGAGCGTTGCGGAAATGAGAGGAAGAACAGGAAACATGAGCGAAGATGCTAAAGCGCCAAATTTAAATAAAGTGGCCAGCGCCATCTTAACATTCACCGCGAGTAAACAATACTGAAAAAGGAAATCTGTAAACAAACTACGATGTGGCTAGCGCCATCTTCAAATTCAGCACAATTCCATACCTATTCCTTGCCTTTCACCCCCTTGGCCTACATTCAAAGTGATACCGTATGTCCCATGAAGTTGGACGGGCCTGTTCCGGCTCAGCTCCATTTGTACCTGTTCCAAGACCAACACCGCAACAACTTGTTCTTAAAAATAATAGTTATTTGTAACTGTTCCTGGACCTAAATCGCAACAAAATGATACTGTTCCGAGAGCGGAACTATTCCAGGTTGGAACATATTATATTGGAATATATTAATATTAATAAAAATTCATTAAAAATATTTTTTTTAATTTATGCCTTATATAATTGAAAATGCATTAATGTACCTAATTATTGCAGGTCGACAATTTAAAATCAAGGAAGTTGACTGGGAAATATTTTGATTTCTTCAGTTCTCATCCTGATTTTGCCTGCTCTGACAACAATTGGTCAGTAGCAGCTATCACTTCATGGATACATTTACAACAATTATGTATCATTAATTTGGTAAATATAAAATTAGAAAACAATATGTGTATCGAAGTCTGACCATGTATCTGTGACTGTATATTCATCAATCAGTAGGGACAGCTTGTGTCGGCACCTTTGACGTTCATACTACCGTTTTCACATCCAATATGGCTGTTATTGGCGGGCCTTCATTTTATTGCTACTAGATGTCACTACTTGAAAAAGTGGCACGAATAAAAATCATTGCAAGTAAATCATAGAATGCGATGTTGTTATACACAACTTCAAGCTTTCTACACAACATAATTCCATTATAATCTAATAAAAATGGTTTTCTGTTTAATCTTTTTCGTTACTCCGCATTCATCACACAAAATGCTGAATTAAAAAACACCCATTTAAAAGCAATTGATGAATTAACCGGTGCGCCACACACGGACGTTTATGGAAGGACCGCCAGTTTTCAGACATGCGCGTTCAAAAACTGTAGAATCAGTGGGGACAGCTAGGGGTTTCTGGCACTACAGTTTCTGAGTGCGCATCTAGGGTGCGCATGTGCGAAAACTGGCGGACCTTCCACAAATGGCCGCGTGTGGCGTACCGGTGAATTCATCAATTGCTTTTAAGCGGGCGTTTTTTAATTTAGAATTTTGTGTGATGGATGCGGAGAGATGAGAAAGATTGAACAGAAAACCATCTTTGTTGGATTATAATGAATTCATGTTGTGTATAAAGCCTGAAGTTGTGTAAAATAACATCGCATTCTACTGTAGCAACGAGAACCCCAAGCTGTCCCTACTGATTGATGTGTGTTATGTTTTATTCTTGTTAAAACTAATGTTACAAAAATGTATTGTATCAAAAAACAACTGATATTATCAAACATTCTTCTTATCAACGAAACAGATTCTAAGCGGTCTGTGATTGTACCGTCCTAGATTATTTTATTAATAGACATATCATTCCTCCTCTCTTAAATGTTCAAGTTCCGGGAACATATCGGACTGGTGGACGCCGATAGCGACGTGAACGTCTTATAGTCTGTTCTGATGAGTCTGATGACGAACTAGGAGGTTCAGTTACAACTGTGGGAATGGCTTCAGTGGTTTCTTGTTGTAATGCATAACTGCTGCTGTCGGTATCAAATTTCTTCTGTTGTTTAACCACGGATGCTTCTCGTAGAATGGTAGCAAGATTGTAAGAATCCTCGTCGTTGTTCTCCGAGTTAGGGACAGTACCGTCATTTGTGCCTTTGCGCAACTGATTTTGATGTCGTCGATGTGTTCCGTTTCTGGCGGTGCTGACGAGGTACATCATCTTACCAATTTTTGAATGATGCGACCTTTAACCCATATATGTGAATTGTTTGTATACAGTTTCACATAAAATCGGATCATTGATTTTAAATTTTGTGGTCCAAATACCAGGCAAGGGTTTGTAGTCAGGTGCTTCCAGCATGATTGAAAGTTTTGTACGGTAACTACGACCATGCAGAAGCTCTGCAGGTGACTTACCAGTTTATTGGATTTGGTGTCGTGCGATAAGTATACAGTAGTTTTTCATATGCTGCTTTCTTTGTAGTATTTCCTCCCCACATATTTTCTTCATTGCCGTTTTAAATGTCCTGACAAAACGTTCAGCTTCGCCGTTTGAAGCGGGGTGAAAAAGGTGCAGTTGTGATATGTGTGATGCTATTCGTTTCGCAAAATTTCTTGAATGTTTTCGAAGTAAATTGTGTTCCATTATCCGATACGATTGTTTCCGGTAGCCTCTAGGAGAAAATGTTTCGAAAGAGCTTCAATTGTAGTTTGTGTCGTAATATCAGGAACAATTACAATGAATGGAAATTTGAATAAGCGTCGATTACTATTAAATAGTAGTCACCTTTGAAAGGTCCTGCGTAATCAATATGCAGGCGTTGCCATGGATGTGTGGGAATAGGCCAACTTTCATATGTGCAGTGGGATTTGTTGCATTATGTTGGCATGGATTACAGTCTTTGATGAGTTTTTCCACATCTTTTTCGATTTTCGGCCACCAACAATGTCGTCGAGCAAGTTAGCTTCATTCGAATAATTCCCCAGTGACCATCGTGAAGAAGTTTTAGCACCTTCGGGCGTAATAATTCTGGAATGATGATGCGAGTGTGATCTGTGAACCAAACAAGTGCTCCAGCTTTGAGACTGATTGTGTCCCGCCGAAGAAAAAATGGTTTTAAATCGTCATGTTCCGATGGTAGCTTTTCTGGCCAACCATGTTCAACATAGTGTGTTACTGCACTGAGAATCTGATCCTGGTCTGTTGCATTTGCAATGCGCTCTAGATCGATTGGAAAATCAGTTTCTTCCGCAATATTTTCTAAGAACATACATGCTGTTTGTTCTTTATCAAACGAAGTGTCTGGACCAGATGGGAGCCGTGATAGTGCATCAGCGTTTGCATGCTTGTCAGTTGATCGATAACGTATCGTATACCGATAAGCCATAAGGAAAATAGCCCAGCGAGCAAGACGCTGAAGTGATGTTGCAGGTAATTTCTTATCTGGGTGAAAAATCGATGTAACGGTTTGTGATCCGTAATAAGCTCAAAATTGCAGCCGTAAAAGGTATTCATGAAATTTCTTTATACCAAAAATGATGCCCAGAGCTTCTTTTCAATTTGACTGTAAGCTAATTCATGCTTGTTCATCGTTTTGGATGCAAATGCGATTGGATGTTCTTGTCCATATTCATCACGATGCGAGTACAGCACCAATACCGTATGAAGATGCATCAGTTGCTAGTATGAGCGGCGAGTTTGGCTTGTAGTGTACTAGTGTTGGTGGCACCAATAATGTGTTGCTTCAGCTTTTCAAATGCTTTTTCTTGAACAGGTTCCCATGAAAACTTGGTGTTCTTCTTACGAAGTATGTTGAGTGGACCAGCGATTTGAGAAAAGTTTGGGATAAACTTACTGTAGTAATTTACTTCCCCCAGAAATGATTGCAGTTCGCTGAGATCCTTTGGTTTAGGAAGATTCTTTATTGCTCTAATTCCAGATTCGGATGGACGAATACCTTGTGAGCTAATTATGTTTCCAAGATACTCGACTTCGGTTTTAAAAAAATCACATTTTGATAAATTACAGCGTAGACCATTTGTTTCCAATCGGGTGAATAATTCATTCAGTGTTTCAAAATGTTCAGCTTTGGTTGCACCAGTGACGATAATATCATCAAGGTAGGTTGCAGAGCCGCGAAGTCCAGTTGTGAGCTGTTCAATGAACCGTTGAAAAATTGCGGGTGCACTCGCAATGCCAAATGGAAGTCTCTCATACTGGTAGAGTCCACGGTGAGCTGTTTTGACTGTTCATCAAGTTCAAGCTGTAAATATGCGTCAGCCAAATCAATTTTTGAGAACTGTTGCCCATTTGAAGTTTGTGGAATAAATCTTCAACACGCGGAATCAAATTGTTCAATTTCAAGTTGTGGATTAACTGTTATTTTATAATCTCCACAGATTCGAACATTTCCATTTGTTTTAGGTACCACAACAATAGGTGCAGCCCATTCGCTAAATCGTACAGGTGTAATGATGCCAGCAGCTTCGAGTCGTTGGAGCGCTTAATTAAATTTATCTTTAAGTACGAGACGGAATTGGTCTCGTCTTGAAGAATTTTGGCACTGCGTTTGATTTTAGACGAAATGACTTTGAATGAGTTGCATTGGCTAATTCTTCTTTGAAAAGTTGTGAATGCTGCTTGCAATGTTCATTGATGACCGTTGCGTTAACTGAAGATTCTGGAGATACTACAGATGTAGATGATACGTGGTGTACAAGTTCCAGTGCATTAATTAATTCGGGATCATGCGTGTCTCGTTGCGAAATGCTGTAACCAAAAGCTCTGAACCAATCAAGACCAAAAATATTCACTGTATCGTGTGAATCTACTACAAAGATTCGAAGTTTCCGGTGTTTTGACCCAATCTGTGCTTTGCATATAAAATATCCTATGATTGGAATGTTTTAGTAGCAATAACCTTTAATTTGACTGCTTTCTTGTATGATCTGTGGAGAACCAAATGCTTCAAAGACAGAAAGTCAATTATAGATGCAGATGCTCCGGTATCCATTAGAAACTTGAGTTTGACACCATTGACTGTTGAAACACGTTGTAAGCTGGTCCCGTATCCTCGATTGACATTAGTTCATTTATCGGCAATTCATGAATATTTTTTACCTGGTGCGATGTTCGAGATGATTTGAAATTCTTTGCTTGTATTCTTCAACTCATGTGTTTTTCCGTCGAAATTTTTCGTTTTATTGGCATTAGACATGCACACGGATGCGATGTGTCCACGTTTGTTGCATTTGTTGCAAGTAGCATTACGAAATCGACATTCGGAACGCTTGTGTTGGTAATTGCAGTGCGGACATGAAGGCAATTTTGAAATATAGGGTTGCTGTGTTCTGGCTCCTTTGTTGTTCGATCGAGATGAGTCTGAGGTGAGATTAGGATTTTTACGACTTTTACGACAGAATATTCGCTTGACATCTGATTTACTTCAACTTGGGTATTGACTCCTACAATCGTCTGATTTGCAGCGAGAGTAGCTAAAAATTTGTGCTTGACGTAGAACAGTTTCTAATGTAGGAGATTCCGTTTGTAATGCGGCAGTTCGGACTTGAGGATGAGGAGTATGTAAAATAATCATGTCGCGAATTTGTTCATCAATCAGTTCATTTTGACATTGTGAACAATTAAATTGATATTCACGAGCTAAACTTCGAAGTTCGGCGACCCATTCTGCATAGGACTGGTCCTTTGACATTAGCGTCTTGCGAAATTTGACTTGGGCAGTCATTGAATGCGTTCTTTCTTTAAAATGTTCGGTTAGAGCTGCAGTAAGTATAGTAAAGGTTTGTTTGCTGATATCAGATGAGCCAAAGCATTTTCTAAAAGTATAAATATATAAAAATATGCTCGTCTGCTTTCTTCTGATAACACTTGATGAGCTTCGAAATGCTGCGTGAGTTTTGAGTAATATGTTCGCCAATCTTCTTTAGGATCAAACGTTTGAAAAGTGGGTACATTCAACGACGTTTGTATGAAAGTAAAGTCACCTCCTTCTAAATTGGAGTTTGCCTTCCTGTGAGCATTTGGATTAATTCGCGATGCTGTTGATCACGTTGTGCCCGTTCTTCTCTCATCGATGCGAGTAGTGCTTTTACTAAATCATCCGTAGCCATTCTTATTAAAAATTAGTTTTTAGATCGAAATTCCTTACGAGACTGCGCCAAAAATGTTATGTTTTATTCTTGTTAAAACTAATGTTACAAAAATGTATTGTATCAAAAAACAACTGATATTATCAAACATTCTTCTTATCAACGAAAACAGATTCTAAGCGGTCTGTGATTGTACCGTCCTAGATTATTTTATTAATAGACATATCAATGTGTATACTGTGGTCTGACAGACCTAAATTAAAATCTTGTCCAACACTCCTTTGGTAGCTGCCCGTAGCATAAAATCTAAGTGCAATATTATAAATACTTTTATTTCTGTAGTGAGACCTGTTACACTATGAGAAGCTATCAAACTTTTATTTAATCGGAATAGCTCGAGGTTTGGGTAAACTGTACAGATTACTGGAGATTCGCAATATTCTTCGCTGTAGCCGTAATTTTATTGCTGTTGTTCAGCATTAGGTACAGTCGTGTTCAAAAAAGTGTTGTACAGAATTTGTACTGTATAAACCTGTATGTGCATTCATGAAATCAAAAAATTGTTCTACAAGTTGTTTTGTTACATATACGGTTTCTGGGAATAATAATATCATTGAACACAAAAATAGAAACCCAAGTGCCGCTCAAAAGCAAAGATATTTAAAACGTAGCTGTACAACACCTTTTTGAACACAACTGTACGCTAGGCTCTGATGACATAATCCACAATCGGTAACATTCTAGAGTATATTTTTTATTTTTAGAATTCAGTTTCAGTTCAAATTGAGTTTTCAAGTATCTACGCAGTTCAATAACCTTGCAAATAACACTCTTCTGACATTGGGCGCGTTCAGCCAGGACAGCGCTGAGACAGCATTGCTGTTTTGCTAAGTTGCAGCGGCTGTGAGCAGCTGAACGACTTGTTTTCTAGTTGACAGATGTAGTGTCGCAAATGTCTAATGTGTTTAAAAACAAAACCGACAAATACCATAAACTGTAGCTGTTTTTCTGACTTGATGGAGCAAATGATTAATCGCTTAGTACTGGAGATTGTATGTAGAAGATGGAATAGAAATACATCCAGTAATAGATATATTTCCACTGGCAGAAAACAACGAAAATATATTGCAGTTGCTTAATTTGAATGCCGGAGACAATGAGGCTGTACATAATGCCGATTACTATGAGGAAGTGATATTTACCACAGGACTTTTGTGAGCATTTTAGAATGTCAAGGAACATTATGGAGGTATGTATATTAGTCAATATTATAATAACGTTAGATGCAGTAGTCACATAATTTACATTGACAACAATCTTGCCGATCTGAAAAATACACTAAAGTGTCTTTTTTAGATGCTTGTAGGAGACATCAGCCATCGTCTAGATGTTGAAGGTAGAATTGGCATAGAAAAAAAAGTACTTTTCACCATATGGATGTTAGCCAAACCCAAGGTTACTAAAGAGAGAAGGTTGCCTGGTAAGTCGTAGAGTGACGCGTCATTCAGTAGGCCATCTATTTGTGTATATGCATTAAATGGGCCTACTGAGTGACGTTGCAGTGACGTTGAAAGTTACCAGGCAACCTGTCTTTTTAGTAACCTTGAGCCAAACCCGAATCCTATTTAGCATGCTACGATCGATTTGGATTATGTAAAGGCTCAGGTCATTTCATTTTTTACCAAATTTGTAATGTACTATGTAAAATGACGCAACATGAAATAAAGTGGCCTACTAATGAAGAAGCGGTTTTAATAGTTAACAAGATTCAAGAAAGAACAGGCTTTCCCGGAGTAGAAGGATCAATAGATGGATGTCATATTCCTATAAAAGCTCCTGCTCCTAATGCTATTGATTACTACAATAGGAAACAGTTCCATTCTATTATTTTACAAGGGGTATGTGATCACAGGCAACTATTCACTGATATTAGTGTTGGTATGCCAGGACGTGTACATGATGCTAGAGCATTTAGAGTAAGCCCCCTGTACAACAGAATAACAAGTGAGAATGCACCCTTAATTCCTGAAAATTTACATATCCTTGGTGACACTGCGTATCCCTTAATGAAAAATGTAATGGTGCCATTTAGAGACACAGGTCATTTGACACCTATACAAATTAATTTTAACACAACGTTGAGCACAGCACGAAGTAAAATTGAACAAACATTTGGACGACTAAAAGGAAAATTCCGTAGATTAAAGTATCTTGATGTCAATGTTGAAAATGCTGCAACAGTTGTTAGTGCAGCTTGTGTTGTGCACAATTTCATAATTCGCAGGGAAGGATTGCAAAACCTTGATGTAAATATAGAAGAAAATGAGAATGGAGCTGAATTTCATGATGATTTCATTGATGACAACCTGAACATTGGGGCCCAAAAACGAGCCCAAATAATGGAACAAATTTATTAAAATATAATTTCCAATATTTGCGTTTGTTCCACTACACTGCTAAAAATTTGTTTTGCTTTTTTTTGATTTTTTTTAAATATTTAATTAACTCAAAGGATGTTCAAATAACAAAAAGAAAACTCATAAAATAATTTAGTGGTTTTATTAATGACTCTGGTCACTTTTAAAGTATAAATAAGTTCACTAAAAAATATTCAAACAATAATAACTCTTTGACTATATTTACATGTAAAGTAAAAAACATGTTCATTAAAAAATGTTAAAACAATAGTAATTCTTTGGCCAAGTTTACATGTACAGTAAAATACATGTTCAGTCTATAAATAATATTTAAAAGATAATAAAAAATACTCCATGTTATTATCTACAGACAAAATAAGTAAAAAATACTACTTTTCATAATTTTTCCGATTCACAACATTATGTTGGCCGTTCACAGTTTTTAATAACTGCACAAGTTCCTTTAATACATCATTTCGTTTATTTTGCACTTCAAACTGATCTTTGTAAATTTTTTTAATTTCTTGCAATTCCTTCACTTTATTTTCTTCACAGAGGAGGATTTTTTTCCGAAATTCTTCCAGGTCTCTATTTTTTTTCTTTACATGTTGGGCAGAAGTATTTGAACTAGAAACTCCTGATGATGATGACGAAGACAAAGAACATGGGAATGATTCCACCACTGAAGTTGGGGATGAAGAAGCTTGCGATAAATGACCTGAAGTTGATGGCATAAGAGGTGACAAAGCAGAAGGAGACGGATTCATCGATATGGTGTGCAAGGATGACATAGTAGACATAGCTGAAGGACACGGATCGGGCGAGGATGACAGAATGGACAAAGGCTGTGAAGTCATTGATGATATTAAGTGTGGTGGATTAACAGTGGCATCAGTATAAAATATCTCATCCATTATGTCAAAGTATTCCCAAGTTTGCCTACCTCGGCCAGTTTTTCTTTTGGCATCTTTAATAGTTTTAAAAGTTCCTTTTAAGTTCCTAAATTTCCTATCACACATTTCTTCTGTTACGTTATATCCATGTTTTCTGATTTCATTAGAAATTTTTGTCCACAGTGCACTATTTTTAATCTTTGGATTCCGTAAGTTGGCCAATTCAGAACGGTATAACTCTAATAATAACATAGTGGATTTTGCTGTCCATTGAAACTGCTCGGCTGCTTCACTATCATCTGTAGGGTTTCTGGAATTCAAACCATTAGGGTTTAGGTTGTTGTCTTGTGTTAGTTGTCTGATCACATCAGCTTTAACTGCTTCATCTAGAAAGTAGAAAACATAATATCTAATAAGATATAGTCTTTAAACCTGAACCGGACACTGTTTTAAATTAGAAAAAGCACTCTACGTTTCACTACTGATTGATAGATTCGTCAGGAGTGACGAAGCTATCAATCGATCAGACAAGAATCGATTTCAATTATAATATTTAATATTTAAATTTCTTTTTAATGAAAAATACTTATAATAATAATAATAACGGTAATAATTATAATAATACATACCTTCCAAAATAGCTTGAGCCATGTCAACTGAAACTGCAACCTCCACAATTTTACCGTTTATATTAAATTCTAGCGTAATCATTTCGGTATCCATTTCCATACCTTTGTCCTTAGCTTTGAAAAAGCACTTTTTGGATTTTGTGTACAATCAGCAACGACAATCAGAAATCCACCATTGCTCGCTGAGTAATCCAGCGGACGTGCAGCGAAAATAATTTTACTGCGAAAAATGGCGACCGCTGTCACAGCAAAACCGCAGCGCTGTCAGTTAGCAAGGCGTTCAATGTGGTTGCTGTTTCAGCGCCGTACCGGCTGAACGGGCCCATTGCTTTATGCAATGCATCAAGGGTAATTCTAGTCTCTAATATAGGGTAACTGTCGTGATATTCGAAAGCAAACTCGAAGGTACAGTCGTGTTCAAAAAAGTGTTGTACAGAATTTGTACTGTGTAAACTTGTATGTGTATTCATGAAGTCAAAAAATTGTTGTACAAGTTATTTTGTTACATATACGGTTTCTGGCAATAATAATATCATTGAACACAAAAATAGAAAAATCAACTGCCGCTCAAAAGCAAGGATATTTAAAACGTAGCTGTATAACACCTTTTTGAACACAACTGTACTTCTGAATCAAAACTTCTCGCACCTTAGTATTCAGTATCCCGCTACTGTTCCCGTAATGTCACAGTATATTCATCAATTAGTAAGGACAGTTGGGGTTTCCGTTGCTACAGTTTCTGAGTGCGCATCTAGGGTGCGCATGTGCGAAAACTGGCGGACCTTCCACAAATGGCCGCGTGTGGCGTACCGGTGAATTCATCAATTGCTTTTAAGTGAGCGCTTTTTAATTCAGCATTTTATGTGATGGATGCGGAGAGATGAGAAAGATTGAACAGAAAACCATCTTTGTTAGATTATAATGAATTTATGTTGTGTAGAAAGCCTGAAGTTGTGTAAAACAACATCGCATTTTATGATTTGCTTGCAATCATTTCTATCCGTGCCATTTTTTCAACCAGTGACATCTAGTAGCAATGAAATGAATGCCCGCCAGAAACGGCCATATTGGCTCTGAAAACGGTAGTATGAACATCAAAGGTGCCGACACGAGCTGTCCCTACTGATTGATAAGTATTGGAGTTTGTAGCTAAGCGTTCGCCACCTGGTGTCGACTAAACAAACCCTTGTATGCTACATAATATCTCGTGTTTTGGCGTCGATTCTGAGTATATGATGTATCAGGATTGTGTTATATGTGATATTTACATTAAATCAACTTGTGTATTTGTATTGGTACGCACTTAAACACGTGCATTACAAAAATTCCGAATAGCTTACAGAGGTTCAGATTTATCCGCGGTAGCACTGCGATCTTAAAATCAAAAATACTGTGGTAATGTATCGTTTACTTGGTTACCATAAACATCAAAATGAACCTGTAAAGTGTCATTTACTAAGAAGGTGGAAACAATAGTTATTTTTATATTAAGTAAATACGCAAAGCAAAGGTTTTTTGAGCTTGAGAATGTTAGGTTTTTTGTGGAGACCGTTAGGTCGAGACAAAAAATACATTCGAAAGCTCAAAAAACTGGCTTTGCGTACGTAATATAAACAACTATTGAATTCATAAAAAACGGCAGAATTATTTTTTTAAATTACCGTTGCACGGGTTTCCGTAGTTACTAATGTAAATAAAAATTGAAAATAAATTCTGGTGTCGCTCTCCAAGTGTTTTCTACAAATTCTCTAAAAATGGACACCAGCAGACTCATGGAAGATTCCGATGATTCTGAATATGATGTAGAAGCAGTAGCTAATGAAGCGATTGCGAGTATTTTGCCGAAGAAGTCAAGACCGCTGTATTTAGAATTTTAGAAATGTCAATTTTAGTAATGTCAGAAATTCTTTTTTTCACAGTGCGCCAATTTTTTTTTAACGGTGAAAAAAGCGCGTGTTTTGCGCACTGAAATTAATGCGTAAACACCCATTTTTTGAACAATTGTAGAAAAAATTTATTTATAGCACGTGTCCACCGAGTGTGGTTTTCTTTTCTGGTGTCTAAACTATTTAATATAGAAAAATATTTCAAACGCTATCATCCTCTAATAAAAAAGCTCTATACGTTAAATTTATTTGCAATTATACAGAGTGTTCATTTTACAAGTGTCAGCAAGTACCTTTAATATTTCAAATGGAATGCCCTATATATTATTACGAATTTTGATAGATCTATCAATTTGGAAAATATTTTATTAACATATTTCTATACCTAAACCTAGTATTTACCGAGATAAATGCCGTCAACGAAGAAACATCTTAAATGCAGGACCTTATTAAATTGCTTTTAACTTGCTTAATTGAACAGTCTTCATTGTCAGTTATTAGCGTGTAATTACACATGCTTTAAGCTAAGTAAATAAACATGAAGAGTACGCAAATTGTTGATGGCTGGCAGTTCTTTCTGCTGAATTTAGAAGTGAAATATTTCAAGTTTTTCTTATGGAACACCCCATAAGTAAAATCATCGACCAATGTAGAATTAAATTTGCTACCTTTTTCCCAAACAAAATCCTATACCTAAAACCTACGGTTTGTGAGATAATTCTGGTTTTCTTTTTGCTTCATGATTTTTGTCATTTTTAGGGTGCTATGAATGACAACAAAATTGCCCTTTGGCTTCTAAAATTTATATTCAACGATTTCCTGGTAAAAGACAGCCATATGCAAAGACTTTTCATAAATTCAAGGAAAGATTTGAAAGAACAGGCAGTGTTGCAAACGTAAGTTAATATTATTAGAAATAACATTTAATTAATCTGGTTCATGTATCTGCTGAATTCCCTTCTTACTACAGTCCTATTTTTCTTTGCTCTATCCATCTGATAATCTGCTACCTACCTGTAGGTTTGCACATTTTGTGCGAAGTGTCTTAAGTCTCCACACCGCTGGGCGTAGCTCGTGGAGAAGGGAGGGTTCGACGAAACCCCAATGCAAAAGGTGGGCAAAAATGATTTAAAATAAAATGCACCAGCTGAGCACACTTGTTTATATTTCGCTTGCTCAAACTTTAAATAACTATAACTCAAACACGAACAATAAATATCAATAAACAAGTAACATGTTAAATTAAATCCGTACCACAGATCTGTGCTTCGGTTACACATACGGTTTAGACGAACAACGCAATTAATGATACTCAGACTCGGGTAACAATAAACGAACCCCGCAAATACAAAAATAAAAGGGCTATTCCGACCTTGGCCTCTTAAGATCCAGCGTCAATGTCAGTCAGCTGTTCAACGTCAACAGATCGGAGCGTCCTCCCGCGGTGGTTAGCAAAGTGGGCCAATGTTGCGGTAAGCGGGAAAACCGCCAGAAAACCGTCTTGCAGGGCGAGCCTATTCTCAACGACGGGGAAGGGCAGATGGCGGGGCTCGATTCGTTGACGAAGCCAACTCCGGGCTTCTCCTGCACCCAAGGGAACGACGATATTGCTCACCCAAATAGAACTACCTCCGCCAGCTGAATTGAACTGGAGCTAATGTCTCAAACTTAAGCTTCAACTGAAGGCCTATTACTACTCGAACTAAAAGCCTAATGGAAGAAAATATGCGTTATTTCGACGACAGGCTTGGAAAGCTGTTTAGCAAGCTTAAAATTCTCTCCTCGTACGATAATAACAAATCTCGGGATAACCCGGTTCTGACTCCTTCACAAAAACCAGTGAAAGGGGCACAAAGGAGCTGTACTCACACACGCACAAAATGGACGATGCGAACGGGAGAGCTTGCGATATGAGACTGGCTGCGGATGCATATCGCGTTCTTCCCCCAACGCCGGTTCAGACAGAAGTCGTTACGATCGAGACAGATTTACCCCGGAAACTAAGTGAGATGGAGCTATGTAGAATGCCTGAAGTAACAGCGGATAGTTAACATCACGCTATGTTGTGAAATATGGTGCAATGCGACGATCGGCACGTAGGCCGTGTGAACGTTAACAATTCCCACGATGATACAGGGTGTTCGGAAAATTATTATAAATAACTTGAATGGATTTTTCAACCGTAACAAATCGTCCTGTCACGGTCGCCAAAATATTTCGGTCGCCAAAATGATGTAATAGAGCTTCGATAAAGAAACCAAATTCAGCAGCAAAAAATATATTTTTATTTTCTCAGAAAATTGTATTGACAAAAATTCTATAATCAATAATTCATTTTTTTACAAAACTAACTTTTAAAAAAATAATAATATCAATTATTATTGTTTTCAATTGTTTTGTAATATTAATGTACGTATTTAAACAAATGACCATTACAGGAACTTAGTTTATATTAAATTCAACTATATAAACAAACAGTCACTATTGTTGCAATAAAAGAAATTGTTAATAAAGAATTTTAATTTGAGCAGAGTTTACTTAATTTTTTTTGTGAGCATAAGTAATAATTTACGAAGGAGCAAAGGACCCAAAAGCGTTCATAGATTTTATTAAATTAAAACAAAAGAAAATACCTACTTACGCCCTGAATTAAAATAGTTTCATGTTTATAGACCAATATGTACTATGCCCGCCAAAAAAAAAATTGGGACATGTAATATGTTCTATTGTACCTAAAATGCGACGCCAGGGTGCGATGCGACGCATTAAGTATTGTTGCTACAGAAACATATTTATGTTAGTAATTCAGACAAATTTTGTCAAATATTTTCATTTTTACTGACAAAATGCCTCCTCATCTAATGCCGGCAGTACACGCTCACCGAGGCGACTCGAGTACGAGACATCTCGAGGCGAGATGCCCCGAGGTGCGAGACCCAAGAGCACCATGTACACTCTCGCGAATAAACCTCGGATCGGCTGTCGCCAACGTCTCGCGAGAGACATTTTTGAGCACTCCGAGTAGTGATGAAGATGATCCCACAAACAGGGTTCCCCCTGATAAAATTCTAAAAATTGGAGAGTACAATCGTTTGTCCACTCCATTAAAAATAAACAACGAAATTAAACACCGAAAAGAACTACGCCACAACTTCCAACAGTTCAAGAGACGAACGTGTACCGAGAACGCAAATGTTTCCCGAGAGTACCGTGTACACTCTCGCGAGATCCCCCACTTAACGCTCTCGCTTCCTTTGACTCGTGCTGGGGACCGCTTCTAGACCGAGCGCTCCGAGGGCGAGGCGAGAGGGTCTTGGGTGGGACGAGAACATCGGGTACACTCTCGCGCTCGGTTGGTCTCGGGTCGCCTCGGCGAGCGTGTACTGCCGGCATAAGAGAAGCGGATCGTGTGCGTATTATTGTGATGCTGAAAAATGGATGGTCCATACGAGGAGTGGCAGAAGAGCTGGGTGTCAGCAAAAATACAATTTTCTCTCTTAACAAAAAGTGGAGAGAGGAAAGAACACTTGCAAGAAAGGTAGGATCCGACAGACCGAAGGTATCTACCAGACAAGATGATCAGGCATTAATAACTTATCTCGAAGATCATACTTTTGAAACAGCAGTGAGAGCTAAACAAGAGACACATTTCCCAGGTGCACAAATAACTGCATTACGTCGCTTAAAGTCCTCTAACTTAAGAAACTATTCTGCCGTTAGGAAATTTTTTTAACGAATACCCATAGACAAAGACGTCTTGAATTTGCTCGGCAATATGTTGATGCGGGCGAAGAATTTTGAAATAATGTAGTTTTCTCGGACGAAAAAACTTTTCACTCCTATCACAATGGTCGTGTGAGAGTATACCGACCTCATAATATCAATCGGTATTCTCAACGATACATTAAGGAACTTAAGAAAGTGGACGATTTTTGGTCAACTTTTGGGCCTGGATAGGCGTTTATGGACCAGGAGTTTGTTGGCGTATAAATGAAAGATTTACGAGTCATGTTTATGCAAGGATCTTGGAAAATATTATGCTGCCATCAGTTAGCCAAGTATTCCCTGAGAATTTCACTTTTCAGCACGATAACTGCCAGTGCATACTTCGCGCATTGTTTCTGAGTGGTTGCAGAATAATGCAATAATGATACTCCCGTGGCCAGCAAACAGCCCAGATCTCAATCCAATTGAGAATGTATGGGTACTTAGATAAAAAAGTTGCAAACTAATGTGAGAGCTCAAAATGCTGATGAGTTTGAGCAACAAATTGACGACATCTGGAACGAGATTGATCCTGAATATATCAGAAATTTAATTCGTTCAATACCAAGGCGCCTTCAGGCTGTTATTAATAACAATGGCGGAGCTACAAAATATTAACATATTTTATTTTTATAGTATAAATAATATTATTAATAAAAAAATCGTCCGTTTGTTTATTTCTGTGTTTTTATTTTACCATGGAAACAAGATCTAAATAGCAAGTTGAATTGTTTAAAGCTGCATTCAAACTAATAAAATAACTCAAAAATTCATGTAGAGAGTTCTCCCAGTTTTTTTGGCGGGCATAGTACAGGGTGGGCCAAATTTTACACTTTTAATAGGAAACACCTATTTTTAGAAGAGTTAGACAAGAACTGACCTCGGTGCCTGGAGCTCGATTTTTAAGACAAAATTAATAGTGAAGACCGCATTATGATATCTTGTACCGTTTCGGAGCTACAAGGTGCTTTTCGAAATTCTGCAATTTCTAAAAACCATCGTAGCTCTTTTGTTTATGAAAATTTCTGATTTCTTGACTTTTGGCGTAGAATTCATTGCTCTTAATTACAATTTTCTGAAGCGCATAGTTCTCGAGATATAAGCAAAACTTTCGAATTTTTATACGGAACACCCTATATTTTTACATTTTTAAAAAGAGCATTAAATTACCTTTACAAAAATATAAAATACTTGATATATTAATTAAAGAATTTGCAAGATATAAGCTTTTCAAGATTTTTGCAATATTTCAGTAGGCTATGACTTATTATTGGAACAAATGACGTTCTTTTGCATTGTCACAGTAGACTACTGTCAACGTTCAACGCACACTTTAAAGCGATTGTGAGATTTCTTAAATTATTTTCCTAAAAATCGATGCAAAATGTGAGAAGTACGATATGTTAAAATGCTTTATAGAAGTAGGTGAAAATGTAGATGCAGCTTGTAATTTGTACCAGGAACGGTACCCTGAAAGAAGGCAACCCTTTACAGAAATTTTCTTCCGCCTAAAAATGATGGTAGGGGAGACTGGGGTGACTGTGCGCATTTTTGCTTCAGACCCCCAGAATATGAAAAATAATAAAGATAATGCCACCATTTTTATTTACACAATGCTCCAGATATTTGCGGAACAAATTTCAAAGCGTAGACATCTTAAAGGAAAAAAATACGGACAATAAAAAATAAAATTCATGATAGTGCTCCTACTCACAGATACGCACGGGTGTGGGGTAACTTAGCGCAGTATAATATTTCTCCTTTTATGAATTAATATTGAAAATATGATGAAATAAAATATTTCTCGAGCATACTATATGCATATTTTGTTATAAAAAAACATGAGTGATACAACAAAAATAAGATTCTTTGAAAATACGATATTTCCATTTCGGATAAGAATATTATCGATATTAACGATAGAGCGATAATAACGGTGTATCAATAAATATCGATATTTTTAAGTTATCGATAACCGATATTGAAAATATGATATCGCGCACCCCTAGTTCCAACCGTTGCATGTATGTGCCCATCTAGAAAAGAGAATACACCTAAACCATTGTTCAGTTTTAAGTAACAACTCCCCACATCTGTGGAGGTAGTGTCTTCTTCTCTATTTCAGTTACTTTTGCAAAAATATAAATTTTTCGCGCGCACACTTACCCCTTCACAATGCGCACATTTCCCCGTACCTACATTCTTTTATTGTTATCACAAAATTGTAAAAAAAAAAAATTTTCAATAAATACCAAATGCGCAATGCATTCTTTAAATGTTGCTGAATATCGTAAGACAAAACTGAAATTAAAATATTTATAATTAATTTATTTAGGGCTTAAGTTTTCGGAATCCAAACATACATTGAAAACTCATTGCAACTATGAAGTCATACCGAACTTGATTGGTAAAGCAGATACTATTAGGGCTTTCAAAAATTAGAGTTGTGGGTGGATAACATAGATTTCATGAGCAGTAATTTCTTGTAAGTCTATTACTTTTTGAGATGAATGAGTGCGTACACTTACCCCGTGCGCACACTTACCCCATTTTCCTCTAAAAATGATCCAAAATTTACTAAATACACGTAAAATACACGTGAAGACACGCGTATTTTACGTCGGGGGTTGTAGTGTTCTTTAAAAAGAACACTAAGATTACTGAATACAACTATATTTCAATTATAATTCATATACAGGAGAACACACAAAATTATGATGCTCTTGATTGTTGATTGTTCTGCGGTCTGCGGAGTTCTAAAGTGTTCTAAAGACACCTTAAACTATCCACACAAAGAAAGCAGATTGCCTGCTTACTGGTAATCGGCGCCGATAGGTTCCAATTTTTTCGCACATACGGATACAGAATGAAAGCCGATAAAAACAGATATCTATTGAGGAAAATCAGGAAAATGATCTACTTTCATTATTATAACTTATTTAAAAAATATGCGTTCATTTAAAAAGTTTATAAATGCGCATCGGCGCCGATTGCCGGAAAGCAAGCAATCCGCTTTCTTTGTGTGCGTACCTTTACGTACAGAATGTTGTACTAGTGATAAGGACAAGGTACTATTTATTTTCTAATGTATGGGCGGGCGGTGGCACAAAATGCCTTAATTTTTTAAAACTGGCACTTGGACCCTTTGTTATATCACCCCTTCAATTAGTTGTAATCCTGTATTGATAAGGTCGGAGAGGCTTCATTTTTTTGCTGGACCTTTGAATCTAATTCCCAAAGAAAATGTTGTTCATTCAAAATTAGCACATAAGTTCATAAATTATTCGGTCAATTTGAATCAACAAAACAATTCAAGCTAATTCAAACCTTCTTGATTTGAGGATAAAACATCTTCGCGGACAAATTATTTTGATTAAAAAAATGTTTGTCAAAAAATGAAGAAAAATGATGGTACCCTCAGGATTTTTTTCTCAGATATGAGCGAGAACTAAACAGAAAAAAGTTCAATTTTCATTCATTTTTTGAAAAACTCTTAATTTAATCAATATATTGTTCGCGAAGACATTTTATTCTCAAATCAAAAAAGTATTAATTAGCTTTGCAGAACTGTTTTGTTGATTTAAATTGACCGAATAGTTTATGAACCTATGTGCCAATTTTGAATGAACAACATTTTGAGGAATAAAATTCTAAGGCCCAGCAAAAAAAAAGCTAAGCCGTTCCGACGCCGACAATATAGATTTTTTTATCGATGAAATCTCACCATTCTTGCCGAGCACTTATTTTTAGGACATCCTATATAAAGGTTATTGGTGTCTTCTACATTTCGCTTGCGCTCTGTTCTAATACTGAAATTCTCGCACAAGCTGTCTAGCAGTATTCTTGCATCATTGAACAACACGTTGACGGTAGATGATCAACGGTAAATATCAAAATTATTTGGTTAAATATAAAGGCAATTAAAAAATATATATCACATAAAATAATAATTTATTTAAAAAATATATTTGAATATAAATTATACAGATACCTACATATTCTTTGTCTGTTATACCTGACGTATTTTTTGAAACTACATATATAAAATTCATTTTTTATTTATATGCCGATCGTATAGACCAGAGTTAAAAAAATCTACGACGAAATGACATGACAAAAGGAACAAGGGCGTTTGACGAATATTAGAAGAAGATAACTATATAAAAGTTCTTTGACTTATCAATCGATCGATCGGCACATATTAATAAAATGAACTGTAGATACATCTATTTATAGCCCTCAAAAAAGTAAAAACTATGAGGAGTATTTTAGATTTTTAATATAATGTTTTTATTGAATTATTTTTTCTTAACTTACGTAATTCAAATAACTTCTAGATTCTTGGTGTCAATTTGAACTTCAGAGGCCCCATCGCTGTAAATGAAGGCATTACTTTGTAAGTCATCGGTCCGTAATTATACTCCACTTTATACTTCCTAAATATCTGAAAGGAAAATCAAAATGAAAAATCACAGTGAAAGAATAAATTAGTCAGGCTTGAAAACTTATAATTAGTACGCTGAGATTATGCCGTCAGCTTTAGGGCTTCTGACCCGGAAATTCTTGATTTCGATTTCCTTGGAAATTTGCTAAGAAAAAGCTATCGAGAAATCAAGACATTTCCGAGTTTTGCTACTCCCTTCTCCGCTCAGGGCAGCTGTCCGTTGCTCCTCACATCTTTTCCTGCTTTAGAGATTTGGAGAATTGGCGATTAAAGAGGGGGTACGAAACTACGAAGTATGTATGTCTGACATAAATTGTTAAGACGATTAAAACAAATTAACCTTAAAAACAACAACACGAACAGAAACAGCGGATTGAGTTAGGTAATAAGAAACGCGCATGCTTCTTCAAATTGCTCAAGAAAAGTTGAAAACACTTGAACATAATTTTTGGAGATTTTGTTAATGCCTCCCACGCCACTGCAGGGATGTACACGCATGTCTTAAAAGGGTTAAGGTTTCGGTTTGAATTTTAAGCTGATTTCGGTTACGGTTTTGGTTAGGAGTTTCCATTTGGGTTAGGGTAGTTTAGGTTTTCAAGGGGAAAGACAAGTAAATACTTTATCAAAAAATTAAACTTACAATTTTTAAAATAATAAACAACATTTTGAAAGAATAAATTTCATCCTCCGAACTCTTCAATACCTATACTTTGCTTCAGAAAAATTATCTACTTAAATTAAATTTATTTTTATAAATTATTCTGTAAACATTTAGAAAACATTATTTCTAAACTTGATTTTTAAAAATTCCACTCATACGAACAGTTAGTTATTTGTCCTCTAACAATGAAGGCGACACCATATTTCTTAAAGGTGATAGTTAAAGCACGGATTGAGGTGCATTTTTAGATCATGAGTCATATTTTTCATATCAGGCGCGTGACTCATGACCTGAAAATGCACTTAAATCCGTGCTTTAATGATAATATAAATTTTACACCTGGAAACAATCTTTTAACTCTAACTTGCGTTGCTGGAACCATGTGAACAATAACAACTGATTTGAATAGTTTCTTTTCATTTTCCTAAAATTTGAAAATATTAAATTTCCGAGGTATTCTACTTTAACGATTAATATGTTCTAATAAAATATGTCTAATTCTTATACTGTGCGATCCAATATTTTTCAGATAAGGGGAGCCTCTGAAAAATAAAAAAAGGTTTCAATTTCGATTAGGGTTAGTTCCGGCACATTAATTTCGATTCAGGTTATGTTAAGATTAAGGTTAGAGAAAATTTTCGATTTTAAATACCCAATTAGTCTCTAAATCTCCAAAACAGGAAAAGCAGCTTTTATTCTCCACGGGGGAGTTTATATAGATTGAAGACTTCAACTTTAGCCAATAACGGTTTCATGAAGAGCAACAAAGAGCATGCGACTCGCAATGTGTTAAAAAGTGAAAGTACAGCCCTTGCTTTCTTAACTTGAGTAGTGATTCTGGGTAAAATGTATCGGAGATTACATGTTACAGCGAAAACTCCAGACATATGAATAGCAATCAGTGAATTGTAGTAATTTCTAAAGCAGCAACAAATAAAAAAGTGGCACCGATAAAAATGATTGCAAGTAAATCATGGAATGCGATGTTATTTTACACAATTTCAGGCTTTCTACACAACATAAATCCATTATAATTTAACAAAAATGGTTTTCTGTTCAATCATTTGCATCACTCTGCATCCATCGCACAAAATGCTGAATTAAAAAACCAATTGATGAATTCACCGTTGCGCCACACACAATAGTCGCGTTCAACGGAGAGCAGCTGCTGAGTTGCTTACTTAGCAATCGTCTGTGATTGGCTATTACGTGAACCAATCACAAACGATTGCTGAGTAAGCAACTCAGCAGCTGCTCTCCGTTGAACGTGACTAGTCATTTGTGGAAGGACCGCCAGTTTTCAGACATGCGCGCTCAAATACTGTAGCAGCGAAAACTCCAAGCTGTCCGTACTGCTTGATGTGTATACTGTGATAGTTTCCTTACAATTTTTTCTTTCGTTATTTATGATGCTTCTTGTCTGTGTCTTTTAAATTTTGTTTAATCTAATTTTTGATAGGAAATTCATAAAGGGATATGGAGATCACCAGACGGAAGAACAATAAATCAAATCGACCACACACTAATCGAAACAACAGAGGGAAAAGCCATAAAAAATGTAAGATCGTATAGAGGCCTGGACGCTGATATGAACCATTTTATGATAGGAGCGAAGATCACCCAGATAATACTGGATATCAGAAACTAAAGAGGAAGCGAGAGAAGGGGTAATAAGGCAATAAGACTAAGAGATTCAGAAGATCAAAGGAAATATAAAGAAATAATCGGAGGAGAGATAGAAAACATCATAGAAACAGGCAGTATAGAAGAAAAATGGGGGGAGTTTAAAGAGATAATAGAAAAAATCTCAAAAACCTGTGATACCGAAGAAAACCCGAGAAAAACGAGGTGGTTCACTGAAGAATGTAAGAATGAAATAGAAAAAAGAAAAAAGCTAAGATTAAGAATGCTAACAGAGGGGGGGCGAAGAAGTAAAAAACCAATATGAACAACACAGAAAGAAAACAAAAAGGATATTAAGGAACAAGAAAAGAAAATACAGTGAAAAAATGATAGAAGAAATAGAAGAAAATTTTAAAAGCACCCAAATCAGGAACTTGTACCAGGCAGTAAAAAATGAAAGACAGGGATATCAAGCGACTACGGTGGTCTACAAGGGAAAAAAGGGAGAATTTATAACAGGAGATGAAGAAGTTCTGTCCAGATGGAGAGATTATTTCGATGATTTGTTGAACGGAGAAAATAGGACTGAAGAAGAAACAGAAGAAGACCAAATGGAACAACAACTACAGGAAGTGGAATCAGCGCCAAGCAAGGAACAGATAGAGGAAATAATAAAAAAAATTAAAAAATAATAAGAGTTCAGGAACGGACAAGCTAACGGCCGAGGTATTTAAAAATGGGGGACAAGAGGTATGAGCATATGCACAAACTAATTAAAGAAATGTGGGAAAAGGAACAGATACCGTCACAATGGAAAGAAGCAATAATATGCCCGGTACACAAAAAAGGTGGCAAAAGTGAATGTGGTAACTATAGAGGCATATCATATCACTGCGTATAAAATATTGGCTACATACAAAAAGAATAAATTGATAAAAGAGACTGAAAAAGTAATAGGTGAATATCAATGTGGATTCAAACAAGGTAGGAGCACGATAGACCAGATTTTTGCGTTACGGGAGATACAAGCGGAAAGTCACGAGTATGAAAAAGCAACGATGGCTATATTGATTGATTTCAAACAAGGATATGACAACGTGAAAAGAAAATAATTATACATGGTACTGAAAGAATTAAAAATAAGTCGAAAATTAATAAGCGTGATAAGAATGACAATGGAAGAAACACAAAGTATGGTGAGAATAAATAGCAAAAGTTCAGGAACGTTCGAAATCAAGGAAGGAGTAAGGCAAGGGGATCCACTAGCAGCGGCACTTTTTAATGTGGTGCTAGAAAAAGCCATAAGGGACGCACATATTAATAGGACAGGAATTATATACCACAAAAAACATCAGTGTTTAGCGTTTGCGGATCACCTTGTAATCCTAGCAAGAAGTCAAAATGAATTAATACGGGTAACCAAAAGATTGGAAGAAAAGGCAGCAAAAATGGGATTGGTTATAAACGAGACCAAAACAAAATATATATATGGAATGGTCAGATAAAGAATTTCGAAAAGGTAATTGCCTGACGATAAACTCTGATGCGGGAAAAATATACAAAATCGAAGAAGTAGATAAGTTTAACTATTTGGGGACGAAATTTACAAGGAAACCAAGTGTAGAAACAGAAATAAAAGCGAGAATAATGATAGGAAATCGGTGTGTGGGAGAGCTAAACAGAGTATTAAGGAATAAAAACATCTCAAATGGAGCAAAATTAACGCTGTACAGGACAGTCATAAGACCGACAGTACTGTATGCATGTGAAGCATGGACACCAAATAGAGGCGAAATAGCAAGTTTGGAGATATGGGAAAGAAAGGTACTTAGGAAGATATTTGGTAGGGCTGGGTCGATGTATCGATATATCGATACGTATCGATACGCCAGCTGTATCGATACACATTTTCAGCTGTATCACATATCGATACGTATCGAAATATCAGATATCGAATATCGATACGTATCGAAATATCGATACGAATCCAAATATCGGATATCGAATATCGATACGTATCGAAATATCGGATTTCTTATCAGTTTAAGCAATAACCTTAAACTAAATTCACTTTATTTTACCTTTTAGAAGATATTTAGTTTATTTCAATTTTCTCGAGACTTGAAAAACTGGTCTTAACCGGTTTTTGCATCAAAGTTTTAAACCTCTGTTCAATATTTCGAAACGTATCGATATATCGATATATATCAATCCAATATTTCGATACATATCGATACGTATCGGTAGCCGATACTCGATACTTATCGATATTCGATATATCGATACGTATCGATACAGAAATCGTATCGAAATTCGATACACAATTTCCCGTATCGCCCATCTCTAATATTTGGAGGAAAAAAGTAAGTGATAAATGGATGAGGAGAACAAATAAAGAATTAAAGGACCTATACAAAGAAGCAGGAATAACAGAGATGGAAAGAACACAAAGATCGCGATGGATTGGGCATGTGGAAAGGATGGGAGAAGCAAGAGTGCCAAAACTAATATTAGCAATTGCGCTTGCTAATATTAGACAAGAAGAAGAGGTAGACCGAAAACAAGATGGCTAAGGGAAGTGGAGAATGATATTAAACAGTTGAGAATTAGCAGATGGAAGGAAAAAGCGAAGAACAGGAAATTATGGAGGGACTTAACTAACTAAGCCAAGGGCCTGTCTGGCTCGCAGAGCTAATATACAGTGTGTCCCAGATTGAGTAGGCTACCATGGGTAACTTTCTTATTAGTGAAGATAGAGATTTGGTTAAATGGGCAATATTTTGCAGTTTTATGTGCTGATTCAGATTCCGTTGAGAAAATTTGAAAATTCCGGAAAGTTCAGATATTATCGCAGAAAAACTGAAAATCGCTATTTTTTTTAATGTCCAATAACTTCGCAGTTATAAAAATATGAAAAAATGTTTCATATGAAAGTTACTATGTTTGATAAAATACAGCCGAAAATACAGTCAAAATAAAATTCAAGATGGCGGCTGTCAAGATATTGATAGCAACTTTCTTATTTTAAATGGACGCCATATTGAATTTTTGTACGATTAAATAGCATTTTTTTTTCTCGTTTCAACCGTGTATCACAACCCATATCTAAATAAAAAATTATTAAAAAAATTTAATATATTTTTTTTTAATCAAGTAAGCGGGTTGCCTTTACTTATTACTAATCAAGTAAGCGGGTTGCCTTTACTTATTAGTAATAAGTAAAGGCAACCTGCTTACTTGATTAAAAAAAAAATATTAAATTTTTTAAATAATTTTTTATTTAAATATGGGTTGTGATATACGGTTGAAACGAGAAAAAAAAATGCTATTTAATCGTACAAAAATTCAATACGGCGTCCATTTAAAATAAGAAAGTTGCTATCAATATCTTGACAGCCGCCATCTTGAATTTTATTTTGACTGTATTTTCAGCTATATTTTATCAAACGTAGTAACTTTCATATGAAACATTTTTTCATATTTTTATAACTGCGAAGTTATTGGACATTAAAGAAAATAGCGATTTTAAGTTTTTCTGCGATAACATTTGAACTATTCGGAATTTTCAAATTTTCTCAACGGAATCTGAATCAGTACATAAAACTGCAAAATATTGCCCATTTAACCAAATCTCTATCTTCACTAATAAGAAAGTTACCCATGGTAGCCTACTCAATCTGGGACACACTGTATACACTGCGTTCGTAAAGTATGGAATAAATTCATTTTCTACGAAATAAACGATTTTTATGTAAAATCCTGAAACAGGTCGATTTTTAATTAAAAAATGACACTATTTTAGCGGAATTTTGTATCTCCTCCTCCGAGTGACAGTTGCCCCTTTAAAATTTTTAAATGGAATGGGGGGGGTCATGTGATATCTCATTTGAAAGGATTTTTCATTCTCTATTCAGTAGTATAAGAATTTTTTGTTAATTCCTATTTTTTTTAAAAAGAATAATACATTTTAAATTCAACACCCAAAATTTTAAAATGAAATGTTGCAACTGGGAACCGTTTGATTCATGACAATAGTACAAATGTTGCTAACGTTCATCTAAAACATTTCATTTCCAGGGTAATTTGATTAATTCCAAATTTTTTTTATTTTTGTACAATTCTTTATGAAAACGAGTAAAAACTGTAGATACTAATGTATGTAATCAACGTAGAAGTAAAAGTAATAACACCAATATCAAAGAAACTGTTCAAAATGTCCTCCTCCTACCTCTTGACAATGACCAAGACGAAATTCAAACTCATGCAAAACATTTTCGATTATTTCGGGACTGATTCCTTGTATTTCATTTCTTATTCTGTCTTTTAGTTCTTCGAGACTATTTGGTTTAGTTCTGTAGACTTTACTTTTTAGAAATCCCCATAAAAAGAAATCGAGAGGTGTTAGATCAGGAGATCTAGCCGGCCACTCAATTGCCCTCCTTCGACCAATCCATGTATTGGGGAAAACCATGGTACAAATATACCGTATGTCCATCTGACAATGAGACATAGGGATTTAACATGGGAAAACAGAAATTGCATTATATTATCTACCTGAGTACATATATATGAAATTCTGGGTTATAATCGGAAAGATTATTGCATTCAAAGTGTTTTGATACTAAATTTGTACAATTTTAGTTGTTAATTATTTAGAAATTAAGAAAAAAGTTATTATTTTTTTCTGGACAAGATTAGTAGGTATTTAACGAAGACTTTCCAAACGGATGTCGTGGTCAAGTTAAGTTTGTTCATGTTTCACAACCGTAAGGTCACGAGTTCAAATCCGAATGAAGACATTCTTTTTTCTTTTTTTAAATTTTTTTTCAGATTTGAAATCACTCTTAAACTAGTTTATTATTGTATTTATAAGTTTCATTTTAATATTAATTATGTTCCATTTATGTGTATTTTTTCGTTTGCAAAATTTTATTATGTTAAAGTTATAACTTTATTTATTATGTTGCAAAACTGATATTAAAAGGAAACTTATAAATAAAATAATAAAGCAGTTTAAGAGTTAAAGTGATTTCAAATCTGAAAAAATATTTAAAAAAAAGAAAAGAAAGTGTCCTCATTCAGATTTGAACTCGTGACCTTACGGTTGTGAAACATGAACAAACTAACTTGACCACGACATCCGTTAGTAAACTTTTCGTTAAATACTTACTAATCTTGTCCGGAAAAAAATAATAACTTTTTTTCTTAATTTCTAAATAATTAAGAACTAAAATTGCACAAATTTAGTATCAAAACACTTTGAATGCAATAATCTTTCCAATTATAACAGAAATTGCTTTATAGCAATTTCTGTTTTCCCATGTTAAATCCCTATGTCTCATTGTCAGATGGACAAACGGTATATGTAGGTATGCTCGGTTCGGAACCAAAATATGTACTTTCCGCGCAGCTCCGAGATGGCGTCATTATGAACAGCCATTATGAACCAAAATGCGTCTTTAATAGGGCCCGTATGAAATGCTATGTTTGTTTATGTTCTCACTCATACAGCATTTACGTTCTCACTCATACACTCATAGAATCTCTCCCTCACGCGTCACAGCAGGCGTGTAAGCATATCTGGTATATTTATACCATGAGGAAAACGTCATCCAAGTAACCCCGTACGCGTCGCGCATAATGCGGCGGTGATCCGTCTTGTTGAAACCATAAGCTGTTATTTGGTCTATCCGGATCTTGATCATTGGGAGAAAGGGTAGCAAGTGTATAAGGTCATTTTCCAAAAAGTCTAAATATCTTTCCCCCGTAAGAGGCGCATCGAAAAAATATGGACCCACAATTCTCCCATGTATTATTTCCGCCCAGACGTTCAGTTTTTGAGGAAATTGAGTATGGATCTCTCCCATCCAGTGAGGATTCGCTGCCCAGTACCTACAGTTTTGTCGGTTCACATGTCTATGTAGCGTAAATGTTGCTTCGTCTGAATAAAGTATTCGTCTGTGGATCGTTGTTGCATCGATTCATCATAGCTTCACAAAATTCATCTCTGCGGTCAGTATCGTCTTCATTCAGCTCGTGAACTAATTTAATTTTGTACAGATGACATTTGCTCTTTTTAAAATATTTCCAAACCGATGTTTTAGAAACCCCTAAATCTAACGCAACCTCATTACAAGGTTTATGGGGTTGTTCTTCTAAACTCAAGAGAACATCTACTTGGGTGTCCTCTGAAATATGAGGTCGACCAGTTTTAGGATAATCTCGTACATGACCAAGTTCTCTAAATTTGGCTTCAATTTTGCTGATGGTGGATTGTATAATGGGAGGTATGTTCGGATACTTGTTATTAAATACTTGACAAACCTCATGTTGTGTCCGACTTTCTTTTTTGTGTCCAGAATCTCAATTCTTTCTCTCTCTGTTAGATGCGCCATACTTCACTTTTTAGTAAACGGAAGCAGATAATATTCAATAAAATTAAATGAAAAACTTTCATTAATTATTTATTCCTAGCGCACATGTCAAAAAATAGATGTGTTTCTTTTACTTATTAGTTTCCATGGATTATGAAATCAACTCAACTCAATACAAGTCAACTCCAAGGGGCAGTTCGAGCATTACATTTAAATTATTTCATTTTAAAATTTTGTTTGTTGATTTTAAAATCTATTACTCTTTTTAGAAAAAATAGGAATTTAAAAAAAAATCTTATACTACTGAATATGTTTACAGTTGGTTCTTGTCCGATGAACTATATACTACTGAATATGAATATGAAAAGCCCTTTCAAATGAGGTATCACATGACCCCCCATTCCATTTAAAAATGTTAAAGGGGCAACTGTCACTCGGAGGGGGTTGAAGGGGGAGATACAAAATTCCGCTAAAATAGTGTCATTTTTTAATTAAAAATCGACCTGTTTCAGGATTTTACATAAAAATCGTTTATTTCGTAGAAAATGAATTTATTCCATACTTTACGAACGCAGTGTATACAGGCTGTTTCAAATTCGACCCTCACCATTGGGTAGGTTTAAATTTGGCAAAGTTGCTAAATTTTATGAGCATTAATAATCCGCAGAGAAATAGCTTCTATGTTAACTCTTATTCGAAATAATTGTAAAAAATGAAAAATTGTCATTTTCTTATTTTTCCTCTATTTTCTTTATTTGAAGAGATATCAAAAAAATAAAAGTACTTTCTTAAGACACTTTTCAATTCTCTACACACTGATGAATATCATTTTGCTATAACACGTTTCGTCAATTGATATCATCATCAAGTTCATTTTTTCTTATGGGCGCCATATTGAAATTTAGTCGCAAAAGAATCTACTCTACCTGCTGATTACGGCAGTATAGCACATGTTATCAAAATTATTTAAAATAATGTCAGAATGACATGACGTTAAATGAGTTTGGTTTTGTTTTGCCAATAAAAATATTGAAATTACCATACAAATTAATTCAAGCCGCATCTAAATATCTTAAGCAAAAAAAAGAGTTACGGCAAATAAAAGAAATTATGAATTTTTTTTTAATTTTAACCAAGATAGGTCATGATAAGTGCAATTTGAAAATGGATTCTTAATGAGCTATCGAACCTGCACCTTTTTGCTAATTTAACCATCTCTCTATCTCTTCAAATAGAAAAGTTACCCATGTTGTTCCTACGAAATCCGGGCACCCTGTATATATACGTATGTATATATGTAATTTGTGGAAATATTCGTTATTTAATTGTCTGTTATTAAATATTAAATTAAGTAAATATTAATGGTAAGCACTAGCAAAAAATTAAATATAAATGCAATGTTACAATGTGCAGTAGGTTTACTGATTTTACTAGATCATTTAATTCTATCTATATTTTAACAGATCAATAACTACAATTACCTAAAAACCCTCACATTTAGCAAGCAAACCTTACTACTCCTAATATTTGCGATTTCAGACTTTATTGTTTGTAATCACCTCGAAAAGAAACTTATTAATATAATTCTGCAAAATTTAGTAAAACCTTGTTTGACAAACAACGCTAAAACACGAACCGATAATATTCATACCACACTTCCTCTTTATCTAAACCTGGCCCATGAAAAATTTTAAAATTGTAATTTTTTGCTCATTTACATTATTCTTTTCAATAAATAGTATATTGTAGACCGAGGCGGTAAAGTGCTTGTTTTCCAGGTCGAGAGAAGATATGGACAGGCGAGGCAAAGCCGAGCCTGGCCACACTTCTCGAGACTTCGAAAACTGCTTTACCGCCATGGTTTACACATTATTTTTTTTCCTACACAACATTATAATTAATTTTGTTAATATCACACAAACGTTCTTTTTCTCGAAGTAAAAATATTAAAATTGAGTTACTATTAAAATTATTATAGATGTTTTAAAACACTGTATTGTGTGTCAACGTGGCCGAGCGGTTAAGACGGTGGTTTAATACAACAGTCTCTTCGGGGGCATGGGTTCGAATCCCTTCGCTGTCGAGTTGGTTCTTTTTTTTTTCTTGATAATTTTAATCCTTTTTAAAACCAAATACCAGTGGAATTAAATTTAAAAAAAACGTACGTTTGTTAATTTTTTGATGTCGATGAGAATGCATTCCAGAAATTATTGTCGCGCCACCTAGTGGTAAAGCCTCGTAAATTATTTTCTCGGCTAGGCATTTATGTTAATTTTGCCGGGCTAGCCGTGGAAACGCTTGCTTTCTCCTCTCTGATGAGCCGGTAAAATTGAATTTTCTACTAGTGTAGGAAAAGAAATCATTTACTTATTACAATTTTGTTTTCATTAATTAGCAAAATAGGTACTACACTGACAAACTAAATATACACCGTTTAACATTTGCGTATCTACAGTTTGTTTTTAAACTATAATCTGTTTTTTTAATTCGGAGGAGTGAATTGGAAATTTTCTTCACACAAAACGAAACTTCAATCAGCTGATGAAACAATATGCTGCGAATTGTGATCGGCCGTGATTTTGCTAAAGTAACTGTTACCGGCCAACTACCAATGACAAGCTGGTTTTTAGCCCCTCAAAATTTCAAAGTACTCCTTCGAATTAAAAAGCGGACTATAGAAGGAGTAACAGTTGTCGACCTGTTGTAGGTAGATTGACACTGTAATACTAATTAAGAAATTAATTTGACTTGCTTAGGGGGTTTACAAATTCTTTAAATAACCAGTTTTAGCAACAGATTTTCTTACAAGTTTAAAACTGACTGAAATTGTCACCTGAATTATGAAAGATGTCAATTTTTAGGTTTAAATTGTAAGCTTGTGTAAAACCGGTTGCCTAACTAACGCCAAAACGGGCAAAATTTGCTTTTAATGAAAAGATCCACGCTGGATAAGAGACTCGTGAAATCTAGTAGGTCGAGGTCATTACAATTTTATTAGATAAAGTAATAACAACTTACCTTTGATAATAAAATATGCAATTCCGCTTCCGCAAATCTTCTCCCCAGACATGCCCTCCTACCATAGCCGAATGGTAATGATACAAAGGGGTGAATTTTATTCTGTGAAAACGGGCACTCTTCCGAGCATTTTAACCATCTTTCTGGTACAAACTTGCTAGATTGATTAAAATATTTCTCGATGTTTCCGACGACTAAATGGGGAAAAATCACATGCGTCTAAAACCAAATAATTAACCGATATATCGTAAAACGAAAGCAAGATGGTTGTATCTACCCCTTTCGGTATTTCGTAGCCACCTATGACTGCGTCACTTTGCAAAGTTCTGCCGTTTCCTAAAACTACGGGTTTTAACCTGAAACGCCGCGCCCTTAAGTACAATAATGTAATTAAATAATTATTAAATACCTCAGTGTTTCTTTTAAACAAGCCTTTACGTATGATAAAGCTTCCAGGGATGAAACAGTAACGGGAGTGTCAGGTTCAGGTAGTGTGTTTTTAAGTTCCTCGTACAAGAGCTGCTGTTTGTCTTGATTTTGTGCCAAATGATACATAGTTGACGCAACTGCTATGGATGTCTGCAATGCAACTGTCATCTTTTAATACTTAAAAAATGGAGCAGTTACCGTATCCACGCCAACTAAGAAGAAATCAAGCGCTAACGCCGTTGCTAATTTTGTATTTTTTGTTCGCTTCAAGATGGTTTGTATTATAGACAAGTTTTCTTCGTTTTGGTCTGCATTGTTTCTCTCTTGCATGGCTTTCGCTATGTATTCGAAACACAAACTGAAAATATTAAAGTTTTATCAAATCAAATAACGTCTGGACTTTTTCAACGATTACACTAGTCAACAAATTAATGTATTTTTTTGTAACTGGTATTGTAATAAGTGATTCTTAACATTCGAAATACGCTAAATTTGAATCTGAAAGTAACAAAATTCTATCACGTATAAATTTCGAGTTACAACGTGTGCCCGAAAAGTAAAAAAAAATCCTTCAATCGGTATTTTTTTTTCATTAGACATAAAACATAACGCGTGATCAATATCTTTTCTAATCAAGTCACCTTTTTCTTTTTATTTATTTATTCTTTTTTATATAGAGGTTTGGAGAATCTTCAGAAGACATCATCAACGACATCCAGTATCAGATCAGTATCTTTCCAGGTTTTTTTCGTCTTGGACGTTGGTTTTCATTATTTCTCGTAGCATTTCAGTGACGTTGTTTCACTGGGTCTCGCTTTCTAGTAAGATGTCTGCCACGGTATCAGCAGTGATGGCTTTTCCGCAGTTTTTCTCAACTACGTTTCTGATTTCGGCCCATCTGTCGCACACAGAGATCGTGTGCTCCGGTGTGTCGGGTTCTTTACAGTACCAGCAGGAATAATTTCTCGCTTTACCAATTTTTAGCTCAAGAAAACTCCATGGCCAGTCATCGCCTGGGTGATGAAGTGATCAACGTCCCCGAACCTGCCGCACCATTTTCGTAGGTCCTTGACGAATGTTTTTACCCAGCCTCGATATGAGTCCCAGGGTGTTTGCCATTTCGCAATTAGGTCTTCTTCTTGCGTTACTGGGGTGGTTGTCCTTCCCTCTAGGAGTTTGGTCTTTCTTTCCTCTGCCCTCAGCTTTATTGGAGGCAACGCTGCAAACGCGAGTATTGCATCAGTGGCAACCATTCTGTAAGCAGAGGTGATTCTGATGGCCATTTTCCGGTTTGTCGCTTCTAGAAGTCGTTCGTAATGTTTATACTTAAGGGCGGTAGTCCATATGGGAGCTGCGTACATTATCATGGACAGCACAGCTCCTACCAGCACTTTTCTCTTTTTTGGCCGGGGACCTCCTATGTATGGCATAAGCCTTGCCAGCGTCATTAGTGATTTGTTAGCCTTTTCGCAAGTTTTCTTCACGTGCGTGGACCTCGTGATGCTGAGGTCTCTATCGAGATATACTCCTAGGTATTTCAGTTCGGTCTTGTTGTGTATTATTTCGTTGTCCATATTTAGTGAAAGGTGTTTTAGTTTCCTAGGGCCAGCCAGGATAATCATCTCTGTTTTGGCCATGGATAATTTCAGTTGGTGGTTTTCCAGCCGTGTTTTTATCTTTGTCGTGGCGTAGTAAGTTTTTTTTCCAATGCTTCAGGAGCTTTGACAATAATCAAGTCACCTATGGAAAGAAAATCATATGTCTTTGATTAATTATTTTTTTTTAATGTCATTTCAATTATTTATAACTGTAGTTATATTTGTATATGAACTTTTATTAAACATTAAACTACATTTTTATTTTTAAAGTGTCAACCAAAACTAAACTTGTTTTCTCCACCTACTGGACTCTTTTTAATATATAATAAAGTCATAGTCGCCACAGTTACTCCCCCTCTAGTGTCTACGATTCGTAGTCACGGAAACGAACTGGTGGTTTCACCTTGCGCCTTACACGTGTCACTGATTCCTTGATTTGAGTAGAGTTTTCGTTGCTACTGAGTGCTGGCGGCTGTACAGGTGTTGAGGATGGAAATGTGTTCAGTTCCTTCACCAAAAATGCAGGTTTGACCCTATCGATGGAAACGGTTAACTGTTGCTGTAGGTGCTGAATAAGAAGCGCTTGTTCTGTTTCTTGCTGTGCGCGTTCACCAGGGGTCACCATTTGTAGTTATATTTGTATATGAACTTTTATTAAACATTAAACTACATTTTTATTTTTAAAGTGTCAACCAAAACTAAACTTGTTTTCTCCACCTACTGGACTCTTTTTAATATATAATAAAGTCATAGTCGCCACATAACTATTAGTAAGTTTAATTCATTAATAGAAATCTTTGTTCATAATAGTTTATTGTTACATTGTGAACAATTAAATAGCAATCCAGTAATCCTAGCGAATGTTAAAACGCAGTAATGGCTTGTGTTTATAAGAGAACGACGGACATTTTACGCACCTTCTATGAACCAGTTTTTCGTCGTATTCATTTGATGTCGTTATCTTTAACTAAATTTGAACATAAATAAATAAAATAAACGTAACTTTTATTCCAAAACATTTTGTTGGTACTAGATTTAATTAATTCAAAAACATATCAATTTATAGGTATGTTTGTTATCTTGCACTGGTGTACACCAATGCGTACTTTTTCGCAAAATACGCTTTAATGCAACCTGAAATGTTTGTGTAGTATATCAATATGAATGAGTATGATTCGTACTGACACATTACCAAAGAATTTAGGCTTCATTAAAGCATATTTCGTAAAAAAAGTGAGCCGGTGAATGAGTCTAATGAGTTCCGCATTAGAGTTCGTATTAGAGATCGCTCGGCTATTAAAAATAAATTATTGTTAATGTAACTTTGTAAATAAATTAGTGTTTTATTATTAATGCTTTAAATAAATTAGTTTATTAAGTATTTCCTGTTTTGTTTTAAAATAAAAATTAATCTAATTAATCCTTTTAAATTCAAACTTTCCAATAAAAATTCATTAGAAAGCATTCTGGTCACAATTTTAAACATATTTTAACGTTTGACAAATCTTGATATAATTGTCATTAATAATATGTAAGTAAATTTATTTGAGGTATACGTTTGGAAACACCGCAGACATTCTACGTGACAGTGACGCATATAAATTGATAATAAAAGTGGCAGGTATTTTATACCATTCTTCTTCTAATACTTTAAAGCACTCTTTGGAATTTTTAGGCTGCCTTTCAGCTTTCTTATTATCTAAATATTCCCAAACATGCTCGATAATGGTTAAATCAGGGCTTTAGAGTGGCCACTGCATAATTTCTAAAACAGCTTCTTCTGATTTGTCACTTAAATAGTTTTTTACTAATCTACTAGTATGTTTAGGATCATTATCTTTCTGCAACATGAAGTTTAGGCCAATTAGACGACGTCCCGAAGGAATAGCAAAATTGTTTAAAATACGTAAATAACGCTCTGAAGTTAATCTTTCAGTGATTCGTACTAAATTACCAACTCCTGCAGCAGATATGCAACCCCAAACAAAAACAGATCCACCACCGTGCTTCACCGTGCTTCACCGTGGGGTGAATACACTGAGGAATGTATCTTTCACCAGGTCTTCTACGGACATATTGCCGCCGTTTTGATCCCAATAATTCAAATTTCGACTCATCTCTGTATAGCACTCGATTCCACATTTCTTCTGTCCAATCTTTGTGAATGTTTGCGTATTTTAAGCGTTTTTGTTTATTTCCTTGGCGAAGAAGTGGTTTACGAAAAGAAACACGACCTCGTAAGCCTTTATTTATTAAACATCTTCTTACAGAGGACGATGTAATTTCTGTAGCAGTCGCACCTTGCAATTCTGAGGCCAGTTCCCGCGAAGATTTAAATCGATTTCTTAAACTTTGCAGTCTTAGGAACTTTCTGTCGGCATCTGTCAATTTTCTAGGTCTTCCACTCTTTTTTTATCCACAATATCTTTCGTTTCTTTGAACTTTTTAATTATGTTTTGAATCGTTGATTTAGCAATTTTCGTTTTTTCTGCAATTTTCCTTTGTCGGTAACCTTCTTCATACAATATTATTACCCTATTACATTCTAGTAATGATATTCTGCCCATTATGACAGTTTCCTTTATTAAAAGTTCCAATTTTTAACTTTTCACAACTAATGACGCAGCAATTTTTTTTCTTTTATAAGTTAGATTAAAATTCAACATAACCTCTCTGAATGACAATGGACGACTGACATAACCCCTCTGAGTGGCAATGGTCAACTTAACAAGTAATATCTTAACCTTTTGCATTATTTAGCATACTTGCGCTCCGGCAAATACACCACCGACCAATTTTTACATAACTATTAAGATTTCTTATAGTAAAATATATTTTATAATTGATACAATAAATAACCCCCGCAATAAAAGTTCTTTTTTATTATACCTGAATCAAAATCCCTGTTTTTAAAACTAAAAAGCGTGCAAAAAAGGGCGATTAAAGCACGCCGTGTTTTAAAGTTGCTTAGGGAACAACACATACAATCTCCATGTTAACGATTCAAAATGCGATCCACAGGCAACTTTACAAAATGAATTTAAATTTTAATGTAGTTCTAATTTTCACATTTTAGCGCAGGTATAATAAAAAATATCGTATAATACACATGCATAAGAGCCTTTAAAGCACTTGCGCCGTTAAAGACGCTCCGCTGCGCGTCGCGCTTTTAAACTCGTCGCGCATGCTTTAAAGGCTTTCTTATGCACTTGTATTTATAAGATACTATTGTACAAATCGTTGCCAGAAAATAAGATTATAAAATATCAATTAGAACCATATATAGTGGTCGGTAACATTTTCACAGTACTGTATGTCGTAGCATATATCACACGCACTTTTCACAACTAAAAATCTTTGCTACTAATCTGTTTATCGGCGTGTTTCTAACCTCTAGAAGTATTCCTTAAAACGTGTATTTCTAAAAATGGTTTTAACAGTGCAAAAGAAAATAACTCTATTAAATTTGTGTATTATTTTAGGCAAATGGCAAAATTAAAATGTAAGCCGTACCTATGATTTAAATCACGACATGATTTTAACAGTTCTAACGGAACCAACGGTCTCTACTCACTAGACCACAAACTCAAATGAACACACGTTAATTTGCGTACGAGAAAGAATTCATGTAAACCAGCGACGAACGATGTTACTTCGTTATTCTGAGATTAGTAGCATCAAAGAAAAGATATATTGACAGCTGTTGAAAATATGTATATACCGTGAATATATCTTATTCTGAAACATGCAAAATACACGTATCCGTTTGTTGCTAGAGTAACGTAATAATTAAATGACAGCAATGTATTAAAGCGTGTATTTTATTTTGAAACATATTTTGTTCCATTACTTTATTTCTCCTACGGGCAAGTTCGCGTTTACGCTCGGAGTACGCTCTGATCAAAAGTGTGAGGGAGAGCGATTGCGTTTCACTGCATGTAAGGTAAGAGCGATAAAAAGAAACGCTCCGATCGATCCGAGCGTAAACGCGAACTCACCCTATGTTTCAAAATAAAATACACGCTTTAATACATTGCTGTCATTTAATAATTACGTTACTCTAGCAACAAACGTATGTGTGTGTTTTGCATGTTTCAGAATAAGATACATTCACGGTATAAGCAAACTGTATGGTTACTACTTAGATTTTGATTTTAGTAATAAGTTTTGTGTTGTTAACGTTAATTGTAAACAATAATAATTACACAGTAAATAAATATTTCGCATTTTTTTCAATTACTCTTATAAAATTGTAATTGTATAAAGTGCTCAATACGTAACTTCTATACAAATGCAAAAGACATATGGAATAAATTGGTGAGCGTTTATGAACAAAGTTGTATATAGTCGTCCCAATTTTGTAACGATTTTATTACCTTGTAGCAAAAAACGGCGGCTTACTCAGACGGCAGTAATTTTATAAAACAATTACAGTCGCACAGTAAAATTTAGTTTTCACAAAGTGGAATTATTCTGTAACTCACAGTGCTGATCAATTGTACCCTGACATTTGGATTTGCCGTATAATTGCGTCAGAACCATATAGGCGTAGAAGAATAAAATTTTCTGGCAAAATTACGAAGAAAAAATTATAACTTATTCATTTAAAATAACGCATCGAGCTGCGAACCTGCGATCACCAGGCGCGCCGCTGATGAAATGACGCCGACTTAAATTTTTCCGATCTCTATTTATAAATATTTGTTTCGCCCGGCAAGTTCGCAGGGATGTACAAAAATACTTCTTGAAGATCGGCATTTATAGAAAGTATTAAAGTACGTAGCATTATAGAAAAATCTTTTTCAAATTATTACATTTTGTCGGAATTGTTTTATTTAAAAAAAATATATAATATTGTAGTTCACACATAAAAATTTCCCACGATGTCCGGGCGGCGTTTAATAGGAATTCATCGCTTCTGCACACCCCTGCAAACTAAGCGCGCGGTCGGCGTTTTTTTTGCAAATAGCTTATCTTTATTGCCTCATTTGTCTCGGTTTTTTGTTACCCATCATAAAACCGATAGAAAACTGGGACGACTATACAAAGGCTGAGTTTATTGCCGACAGAATTTTTTAAACTTCAACGTGAATCGGATAGTTGCAAAGGTGAAAAATTGATTTCGTGACATTTCAGTCGAGCTACTTCATGGTAGGATTTTGGCAACGATAGGATCAGAATACAGCAATGTGTGGGAATCTCTTGACGACAACAAGCGAACAACAAACAATTTCATTGAAAAGCTCATTCACCTCATTCTTCATCAAAACAGTTGTCAACGACAAACGTCAAAAATGATAAGATCATAGGATAAAATGAGTGACATAAAGAAAGTATATTCAAATAACAAAGATACTCGCCGTTGTTTTCATTGTGGTAAAGTTGGACATATTAAGAAGAATTGTCGAAATGTCAAGGAATATAAAAGTAAACAAGATAAAAATCCATCCAGTTTCAACTCAACAAGTGCAGATAGTGGTAGACGCTTTGAACAGTCAGTTTATTTACCATCAAGTAGGTTGTGATTTTATTCTATTAGGTTGGCTATTATAGGCGTTTGATTTTAAGATCGCAGCGCTACGATGGATAAATCTGAACCTTTGTAAGCTACACAGAATTTTTGGAATGCACGTGTTTCAGTGCGTACTAATACAAATACACAAGTTGATTTAATGTGAATGTCACATATAACACAATCCTCATACATCATATACTCAGGATCGACGCCAAAACACGATTTGTTGTGTAGCATACAAGGGTTTGTTTAGTTGACACCAGGTGGCGAACGCTTAGCTGCAAACTCCAATAGTAAAATTAATTTCATGTCATAATAACATATGCCAAAATGTGACACTTCAAATCAGATAGATCAACGAAACACACTTCAAAAGTAATACAGCCAAAAGTAAAAGTGAAGGGAAACGTTTTACAACTTATATAAGTGAATTTGGAAGTGAATACACCTCGTGATGAAAAGAAAATATCACAAGATTTACTAATTCGGTATAACCTTAAAATTTAAATCAAAATGACTTTCATTGTCAAAAATTAGTTACTTGCATTAAGTACTACTTTTTCCCTAAACTTTCACGACATACTTCGATGGTAAATAAATAAAAAACAGATAATACTTGGATTATGTGATTCCGGAGCAACTCATCATATAACAGCAAACTAATAAGCAATATTTTTCAGTTGAAGTTCAAGTAGCAAATAAAGTGAAAATTCCAGCTTACGGTTGTGGACGCGTAGACATTGAGATGTTGGTCAATGGAACTTGGCAACCACGATATCGTGAAGATGTTTGATATGTGCCTGATATTGGAAGACATTTGTTTTCTGTACAAAGTGCTATAAAGCATGACTTAAAAGTAACTATTGATCATCAAAATATATTTCTGCAAAAGGAAGGTAAAGTTAAAGCAACAGAAAAATGGAAGATGGATGCTTATATGATGAATATCCGAGTAGTAAGTCCTAGGAAAAATGCTCAAGTCAATAGGGGCGTTCAACGGACACAATCGATTATGATTGCATAAGGTTTAGCTTTCAATGCATCTGACTCGATTCAACAACGATCGTGAAATTGTCCATCGTAAAAATTTTGCGATTCAACTGCGATTAAATATGGCGTTGCGGTTTGTATCATAATATGTAAACTTGCGGCCGAAAAAAGTGACCCATCACATTGAAATTTAATGACGTTTTAATTACATTTAACCAGCTTTAATTACATTTAACATATACAGGAATATCCACATAAACCGTTCGTTAAAAGTTTTCAAGGTTGCAGTTCACGTAGATATTTGAAATTTAAGGAGCAAGGGTTTTCCGTAGAGATCTCTTTACATAAAATAAAATTGTCTTTGTAATTTATTATTAAATTAAATAAGTTTAAATATCCACGCGATTTCACAGCTACTGCTGCAGTTGAATGACCGATCGAGTGAGTCGGTCAAGGGCAAAACAAAATCTAGTCATAAATTTCTTCGCTGTTTATGGCTTTATTGTCCCCCTGCAGCTGTGTGCCATTCATAATGCAATTTAGATAGCCGGTTTGGTTTCAATATTTCGCGGCGCTACGGTATTTCTACAAACATCGGCTCCAAATTATGCAAATTTCAACTTGCTCCGACATTTTATTAAGATATTTTGTTTGAAATAATGTCAGAAACGTGTCCCTCAAGTTTGGTGCATCTTCAGTAAAACACCCTGTATTACATGAAAAGTAAATAAAAGACATAAAACGAATGTAAATATAATTACTTTTTTACGAAATAAATGTCAAATTGACATCACAAATTCTGTCCATAAGTCCTTATAACCGGTGAGCAAATAAAATCAAATTAGAGCAGGCGGTGCAAAGAAAATGTATGTCTGTGATTAAATAAAAAGTCAATAAATTTGACACTCCATGAATGTATTACATTAATTAATTCAGTTAGGCCCGATTTTTTCATCATGATTGTGATCACAATTGTTACTATGGGAATAAACCGTCAAAAAACAAAAATAGAGAAACCTACTTAATTTTACAATCCATTTTTACTAACCGAGAGATTACGTACGTACAAGCTTACAAACTCATAACCTCTAAAAACGTGGATCAGACTTACTGCAGCAGCACCACCTTCACCATTGACGGGCATTTCTGGAACGAACACCTGCGCAGATAGCCGCTTTTGGAACGAACATCTGTAGAGATAGAACGAAAAAACGAATCGACGTTTCTGATGCTTAAATAACATGTGTTGTAGCCGGTTTAGGTTCAAATCTTTTGAATGCAAAGTGTAAAAGTGTCGGAAGAATATTTTTTTAACATAAAAGCAATTTCATGAAATTGTGGAGATGGCCGATTTTGGAACTAGACGACTCAATTAGCCGATTTGTTATTTGTTGTTATTGTTAGCAATATCTGAAAATATACATATCAGAGACACAATGACTACCTACCTAAATAAATAGAGTAAAAGTCAGTGACACTTGATATTGATTATATCACATATTTTTATGGTCGTGATTAGATACTTAATAACACGTTATTTTGTTACTTAACAGAAAGAGTTTGCTTTTAATTATGCAGAAATGTCATTTCCTTGTATTACACGTCGATTAGTTATTAAATGACAGAAGACAAAACCTGATGATTTAAGTACGTAATAAATAATCATTTTTGATTACTTTTAATTGTCATTTTTAAATCAGACAAATGAAGCTTTAAATGTCATTTTCCTTTCGATATTCATTTTATGAGTGTAATTAACTTGATGGTACAACATCAATATGCAACATTAGATCCACAACAAGAAAGAGAAAAAATATGGTTAAATATAATTAGCAAATTTGTTAATTTAAACTGACTTATAGGGAATAGCAGTTCGCATTATTGGCAAGACAGAGAAAATTTATTAGAGTAAACTGCTACGAGACACTTTGAAACGTATTTGATTCATTTTTCTGTTTCTACACTGAGAAAAATGAAATTTTGGGATTTTGATAAAACATCATTCCATAAAAAAGTTAATAACGGCTTGGCTGGCAAGGAAAAGTATCTGTCGACGTACGTTTCGGTCTTATTAGACCTCATCAGGACAGTATAACCAAGGTGTAAGGTGTTGACACAGCCAAGCCGTTATTAACTTTTTTATTGTATTTTCCTGGCGCTAACCTTTCCGTTTAATTCCTGGCTTTTTCTTGAAGTAACGCAGGTTGATCTTGTTTGCCTCCGTTGCTATACTGGTTGTTGCCCTCGAAATGCGGGTCTTCTCAGTGGCTGCAGCAAATGTGCATTCGGTCTCCTGGTCTGTTGCTTCATTTGTTGTTGTGATCTCCAAGTGTCAACACCTTACACCTTGGTTATACTGTCCTGATGAGGTCTAATAAGACCGAAACGTACGTCGACAGATACTTTTCCTTGCCAGCCAAGCCGTTATTAACTTTTTTATTGTATTTTCCTGGCGCTAACCTTTCCGTTTAAACATCATTCCTATCCATAAAATTAAAGTATAATGTAAAAGTATAACGCTGTCATGTTATAAGCAGGGAGTCTAAATTTAAATCAGTTCTTTTTATGCGCGTTAGTCGACCAAGCGGAGACGGCATATCTTTTCCGCGAGCTTCGATGCAGTAACGCATTGTTTGGCTCCGTGCATTCGCAGCGTCGCACAGTGGAACGGTCTTAAGCTTGATTCACATTATCAGGCAATGAACGTTTCAAGCACGTTGCGTCTCGGTCTCCGGCAAATATTTTTTTATGTGTTTCAATGAATGTATTCACATCTAGCAGAACGTATCCGTTCTTGCAGCAACCGTTTATGCAGTATTCAATACGTGTGAAAAAAATTTGCGAAACCGAAACGCAACGTGCTTGAAACGTGATAATGTGAATCAAGCTTTATGGAGCGACCCGGACATCGAGCAATATCACCAGAAATTGCAAATTATAATTATATTTATGCAGTGATATATGTTTAACCAGTTGTAATACCTAGCAGAAAAGTGAATAAATATATTTTTGATAATATCTTGAAAAAAAATGTTTGTTTCTTTTAAAAATTAATTATAAATGACAATGGATTTTCAGTTCACATGTATAAGGTGTTGTTATTTATTTTAGAGTTTGTAAGTACATACATATTCTATAGTCTGGTTCAAGTAATAAATGTTCATCATCAATTTCACTTATAATTTCTTGTGGTAATTCAAACTTACTGTTCAGCCACGTTTGATTTTGATTACGGAACTTTTCTTTATTGCGGAAAGCTGCGTTCCATTTATCTTTAAGTTTAACGCAAAATTTCTAAATTTTCACGAAATAAATTCATATTAGATACTGACGATGACAAAACGAATTCATCACGCAGAGCTTCAGTTATACAAATTATTTACATCACTAAAGTTAAAATTTTTATGCTTTATGAAAATGTCATTTGTGTTGAAATTTTCCATTTCGGTGTATACAATGTTAGAAACTTCCAAACACTCATTTTCAAACATCCACACAATGTTGATGGCACTGGTATTCATCAATTACTGACGTGAAATGTTTAATTTCTTCATTTGCAATTATTTAAAGTTACGACAAGTTATACGCAAAATTAGCTAGTTATTAGCAAAATACCGAAAGAAACGACAATGATTGGTCAAATAATGACAAGAAATATTCAATTAGTTATTTCCAATCAGGGCTATGAGCGCAATTAAAAGGAGGAGTTAATATTTCTGAGAAATCACGTTACAGTTTATAAATCTAATTCCATTTATAGTATTAGTTGATGCTAATGACATTTGAGAAATAATAACAACAAACAAATATTCTTAAGAAGTATTACAATAATCCTCTTAATGCTGTATGGAAACTTTAAATTGATGCCAGCAAATTAATATCCAAAGGTTAACAATAATTTTTCCAAAGTTAATACTCCTAATACTTGATGACAATTGATCTTAGAAAAATGTTAAACTAAAAAGTACTAGCTCATACAGAAAAGCAGAATTTTAGATTAATCCCTAAATGATTGTTATGGTAATTGTAATTGTGATGGTAATCGCACGATTAATGTGGATTAACTCCGAAGGTCGCAAAAAGTTCCAAAATATTATTGCATGAAAATAATGTGCAAGTATCATAATTTCATACTGTGATTGCAAAACAGTGGGCATATGTGGGCTTTTACTACTTTTACGCTCAAAGTTGAAAATGAAAAAATTAAAAGTGATTGACTTCGAATATTCATGACAAATACAATTTTTGTGGAATGCTGTTTATTTTTGCATCAACAAGACGAGAAAATATGTAAAAATATAATAATTTAAGATTCAACCGATTATTTTTTTGTATCCGTCTGAAAAACTCTATTTAAACCGTGCGTTAAAAGTACAAGTTATTTTCGAGAGCGAACATGGTCTACTTTGAAATGCTATAAAATGAAATACAGACCTGAAATTTTACTATAATATGCACAATATAGTCAAAATTATGAAAATATCATTCAATATTGTTAATTCAAAATTTCATATTTTGATCGCATGTCCGCCTGATTACATTAGCTCGTTCCACTGTGCATCGTCGAGCTCGGCCACTGTTATCTGTGCATCGTATACTAGTTACGACCCCAGTCTTTCGAAGCGTACGCTCATGATAAATTAAACTGATTAAAACCTAGACTCTCTAGTTATAAGATCCATCTTACTCTAAATTAATCATGATTCTTAGTACAATGAAACTGTTTAAGTTTAAGAATGTAAAATTATCATTCTATATTACGTAATGTTAAAATATAATAAACCATAATGAAATATTATGCTGAATAAATTAGTAATAAAATGTCATGTCTGACTTTTTGTTAATTACTCCGTTAAATTTTATCATTTCAGGAAATGATACTCTAAACAACAAACCACATAGTGTTAATTTTGCAGTAGTACGCTGAGTCGCTTTTTAATGCGAATCCGAATAAAATGTTCGGAATTCTGTTAATATAATCGTACTCCTTTGTGCCATTTTTTCTCAGTGTATCATAAACTTTTATTATAATAAATCTTTAATTAAAGTAGACTCTTGGCCGATGAAAATTCGTATAACAAATTATTTTTGATCTTTTAACGGACACTTTAAAAATCGCATGATCGCTCAACGTTCACGTTCATTGTAAAGTGTGATCAATATCCTTTCTAATCAAGTGACCTATGGAAAAAAATTATGTCTTTGTTTGATTCATTATATCAAATGCCTTTTGAATTATTTTTATTGCATTCCTATCGTTTTGTATAATGCTGCGTTTACATTAGTAAAGTGAGTTGATCAAGTCAGTGGAATTCAAGTGACTTGAAGGCGAATTGAACGTCTAAACCCCTTCCATTCATGTAATTTGAGCATGTGAATTGAATCCTTCCGAGTTGAAACATGTTCAACTTTTTCGATCAAGTCAGTGTTTCAAAATGGTGAAGGCATCGATGATTTCGTTCTCAGATCAAATTATTGTTTTAAATATTACTAAAAAATTCAAGAACTTGATTCAAAACAAAAACTTGCTACATTTATTGCTCAATAAACTGGCACACTGCGTCAATATTTTCTTGCAAATTATGTTCCGCCAGTAATTGCGAGAAAATCTTATTAACTTTTGCATAAATTATGTCTTAAGTGTCTACACACTCTACACGCACTGCAATGTTCCACAGAGTTGCCGTCAATTATTACATAAAACGTCTTGTTGAAAAATGTCAGTCTAAGAAACTCTTCTGCAACTAATCTAATGCTCGAAAAATAGAAATAAAGGTAAATTAATTTTTGTGCAAGTAAAGAGTAAATTAAACAAGTAATATCTTCATAGATCTACCAAGTTTTACTTAAAAATTTGAAGCCTTAATAAAAATACGCCAACAAAAACTAACTTCTTTTCTTTTTTGAGCAGTGTAGTTTTTAACCCATATTTCTCTTTCTGCGTTGCTTCTTTTATGAATATTTTGTTCTAATTCATGAGCTAAAATTAAAGTTATTTGGCTCTGCGTACTACTACTTTCGCCATTTTTAAATAAACTGGCATGCATTCAGTTCAATTTAACGTGTAAACAAGTAATTGAATGCAAGTGACTTGAATTCAAGTGAATTGATCAACTCACTTGACTAATGTAAACGCAGCATAAGAATGCAATATAAATATGTAATTCAAGTGGCATTTGAAATAATGAACTAATCAAAGACACATGATTTTATTTTCATAGGTCACTTGATTAGAAAAGATATTGATCACCTGTTATAATCGCTCAAACTTCTCTCTTGGCGAAGTTGTCAACCCAAACCGAGACCCAAACATAAATTGAAAAACTTCGTACAAGAAAGTCAAGGAAAACTGTAATTAAACGCCATTAACAATTTCCACGAGTGTGGAAGTGAAACGAAAAGTCACGATATATTAGTGGGTAATAATGACAAAAGGCCTGTTCCTGCAGCAGTCCCTGACTGGTTCGAAATCGCCAGAAGCATGCGCCGATCAAAATTTCACATTTAAGGCAGTTCTTGAAAGCGGTGATTAATTCGATGGGCGAATATAACCTGTGAGCAACTAAAAATCAGATTAGAGTCGGCGGTGCAAAGAAAATGTATGTCTATTACTAACGCGGGTTAGGCCGATCTGACAGTTCATGAATGTATTAGGTTAATTAATTCAGTTAATCACAAACATACATTTTCTTTGCACCGCCTACTCTAATCTGATTTTTATTTGCTCACTTTTTATTTAACAGTTTCAAACTAGTCCCGAACGTGGCAGGAACAGGCCTAAACTAACCAATGAAAATCTCAGATTCTGTGAAATTCTCTAAGGTTGAATACTGCCTCTAAATTGTACATTCCCCTTACCGCCTTACCCCAACCTACGTTTCTGCTTTCCTTCAAATCAAATTGGGAAATGTCAGGTGAAATTTATCATTTACGGTATACAGCGTGGATACCGAAAAATGAAGACGACTTAAAAGACGTGCCCTTATTTTAAAAGATACAGAAAAGTGTCTTGAGAAAATGTTGTTGAGAATTAAAAGTTATCGTCAAATATAAAATTACAGCCTCTTATTATGAAAATGAATAAAATTCACCCTTTATTAAGAATCACTCTTTATACACACTGTTAGCGTTGGGCACTCAGAGTATGTTCGTCTCATGTTACTGTATGAGGTTAAAAGAAGATGCAAATACACTGATTGCAACCGGTGTAGGTGAATCGAAAACGCCATGTAGTAGCAAATACCGATGAAATTATAGTATTCGCGAAGATAACATGAATGGAAAAAGACTAACCTTATTGTTCTTTCTCAATTATTTCATTTGGTTCTGAGTAATTATTTCCATGCGTTGCGAAAATTTGTGTTTTCTTGTTGCAATCATTATTACTACCAACTTTACATCAATTGTGAATTATGACAAAAACTATCGCACTGACATCTCATGTCTGAGAGCGTAGTAATTTCGTAGTCCGAGAGTCTTTCATTTAACTTAAACGTCTACAATAATTTAGTAGTTTGTGTTTGTGCTTTTGATTAAAGTCTCTAGTTATCTAAAGTACCGCAGTTTAAGGCTATGTTCCGTAAGTTCAAAATTTTGACCATGGTTACGGTTACACGTTCCGTAAGTAGCCATCACCTGAAAGATAGTCTACTCATGGAACACATTTACAGGGAAAGCGGTAAATTTTTAGTAACCAAAACAACCATTCTACGAAGCCGGTTGTTGTGTTACATATTTCAATTTAAGTCAATAACGACGTTATTTTGAGGTTAGCTTAAAGTTAAGTGTTGAAATTACGAATTTATTATGCAATGTACGTTTCTTGTTCATTGATAGCTTTTACAAAATAGCAAAATGATTTTTTTATTTATCTTGAAGAAGCGGTCAAATGAATAGCAAAGCGCAGATATTTGAAACGTCATTAAACGTTGTCCGAAAAACAGTTTTTACAAATTTATTTGTTATATTTTTTGATAATAGGGTTTGATCGTTTCGTTCGTAAACCAACGCGTTCCGTAACATTCCACTATTTTCAGCTCACCAGAGTAAACCGCTGTCAAATTTTTCGGTAAATTTGCGGTTACAATTGGAGACTTACGGTACATACCCTAAGGCTACATTTACATTCAATTTCGTGCCAGTACGAATTTGTAACACGAAAGTTTGACGTGTGCTTTCTTATGATATCATTTACATTGACAAACTTTCGTGTTACGAATTCGTGCTGGCACGAAATTGAATGTAAATGTAGCCTAAGTCTAAATTCTAAATAAGCGCGCCAAATTTGAAATTAGATTACCTGTTACATAAAACTTTGGTGCGCTTTTGACTCAAAATGCGACATGTATCTAGTAACTTTACTTGTGGTGATTACCTAGAGTTCTCTCTTAAACAAAGAAAAATATTTATAATAACAAAAACAAGCAAAATAAAAATTAGCTTTTTTATGGACGTGTCTTGTTTTGAAGTCATAGATACATAAATAATCAAACACGTCTATGGATATGTCTAGCTTTGACTGAACACCACGATTGCAGTTAGGATTTGTCAAGTTTTAATTGAACGCCCTAACTTTCTATGCATTGGAACAGTGTAGGATCAATTTGAATTGCTTATATCTACATAATTTATTTAAACCACTAAATTCTTCAACTGACTTCTAAAATCTTATTTAAATGGATATATAAAATGGACTTGTCCCGTTTGACCAGAACGCTTCTCATTTGTGCGAACCTAAAGAAAGTTCTAAAAAACCACAGCATTGTAATTATAGAACATTGGTCTAATACAAAACAGGACTTCTTTTAACCGTTTATTTCTGCATGTTAAAACAATGACATCTATGTTTGACAATACGTTTGCTTGGGTATTTCCAAATTTCCAGATTTACTTTTCACAAACATTTATTAATATTATTTTCAAATCGTCGCGTCGGTAGGTAATCTCTTTCCACAGTGCACAGCCGCACAGCCTCCATTCTATGATTTTCCTGGACCATATTCCACCTTGCATTTTCCCGATATGGTTAGCCCATTTCCGTTTAATATATTATTTTATTTTGGAACCATAATCTTGTTTATTAGCACTCTATTGCGGGCATAATTTGGCCTTTATTGCTCAAGGACTTTAAAGTAAACAAACCCGTAATAACATAAACAAATTCATAGTAACACAAACAATTTACATAATTATTTTATGGAAGCGACGTGCACATCATTCGCATACGATATAAAAATATTGAATCCATAAATTTTAGCCAAAATAAAATAAAACGTTGTATGTACCACGTGCATAACTGTAGATAATAGCCCTCGAGCATTGAAACATACTCTCGGGCTATAATCTGATTATGCCCTTGATACATAAATAAGTATTATTCGTTTTACGATATAATACAGTTTCGCCAGCTTACGTAAGTTTTCATAATTTATTCTATATAAATTTATAAATGAAAACCTATAAATAAAATTGATCGTCATGAAAATTAAAAAAATGTATGTCGGTAGATATCGTGAAAAGAAATAAAAGTTTTCTATAATTTTTTTTAATGAATAAGTTTAGAGAAAATCGAAGGGAAAGCAAAGTCGCATATTTTTAGGATGGACTTTAAATGAGAATGAATGGATTGTTACGCATTCTCATACGAATCGCTTTATTGCCTCTATAATGATCAGAGAGTCTAGGTTTTAATCAGTTTGATTTATCACGAGCGTACGCTTCGAAAGAGTGGGGTCGTAACCACTATATATGCATAGATAACAGTGGGCGAGCTCGACGACGCTGCGAGTGCACGGAGCCGAACAATGCGTTACTGCATCGAAGCTCGCGGAAAATGCCGTCTCCGCTTGGTCGACTAACGCGCATAAAAAACTGATTTAAATTCAGACTCCCTGATAATGATTCGGAAAAACAGCTGATTCGGAAAAACACATTTAAAACATCGTGGTTGTTGGAAATCAATAAAAATAATAATTAGTCGTTTATTTTCGATTCTCCATTTAATACGAATTTTCTAATTATTAGGATTGTTCAAACATTTAGAAGTTTGCGCTTATTTAAGAATCATTCAATGATAAACCGTTTTATGAAATCGTTCGTAGAAATTTAGCACCCAAGTGCCTGGTTTTACCCAAAACATTTCGTTCGCCGTACTATCCCAATTAAGGACTCCGAATAAAAAAATTTATTAAGATATTTTGTTTGAAATAATGTCAGAAACGTGTTCCTTAAGTTTGGTGCATCTTCAATGAAACACTCTGTATATTTAATAATTGCGTATTAAATGCATTGTTAAGATTGTTCGCAATGTGTGAGAGCCAAAGACATTAGGCGTTGACCTAGCAACGGAATTAAATATTGTGTTGACAATTTTCAGAATTTATATACCGTGATTTTATTTTAATATGAAACATTGCTGTTCATATTACTATGGAAACTAATTCCAATTTTTAAAAATGTCGTTGCATAATCGTCGTCGTTAGGGTTTGTAATGTCATATCAAATTGATATACCTATCTGTCAGGAGAAGAAAGTTAGTGAAAATGTATTAGAAAAAATTACCCCTGGACAAGTAACTAATGCAATTAACAACTTTTATAATCGTTTAGGATATTGCATGGAGGTAAATGAAGAAATTTTTGAAAACTTGTGATGTTTGTTTTAAATTAAAGAATTTCTGTTTTCCTTATGTTCTAAGTTTACTTATTGTAAACAAGAAGAAACTGTTGAAATAATTATTTGAATTACGTAATGTGTTCTTTCGTGTAGTCTCTCTAGTAACAGGACAGTTGATATTGTAAACAAATATAATAAAAATAAGCACTGTCATAATGTGTATTCCTGCTTATTTTACAAAAGAAACTTATCTAATGTAATTGAAAGAGTCGCTATTATTTTGTAGTACAAGTACATCGAAATCACTAATAACAGAACAGATTCATGACAGCTGTCATCTCATGTTCTATTTTAAAAAGAACAGTTTAATTTACAAATTTTAAATGTTGCTATGAATTCTCAGATACGTACGAAACAGCAATGTTTTATGTTAAAATAAATTCACGGTATATTTTTTAAATTACATAGCAAATGAAAACGCACGTTTCAGTGGTAAATCCACCAATCCCGGTTTGTCTATAACACAGCCCAACACACATTTTGGTGCCTGGGATTTTGCAAGTGTTTTTAGGTAATTTTGTGGTGCAGAATTGAAAAATGCCGTCAGATTTGGTCTAACAGGTCTAGTTTCCGAGATACGACATATTCAGCCTAGTTACTGAATAAATAACTATTCTCGTATAAACGTTCTAATTTTTTAGAGAATAGGAAGTTTTTGGAAACCTACTTTAAATTAAAAGTACTAATTGCCGTGCCCGAGTGTTTTTGCAATCAGAAAATATTTTAGGAAATATTTAGGGTATTCCAAATTTCTTGTCCACAATGTATATTCCACTACAATCGTTCCAAAGTCGCTTAGAACATTCCCGTCTAGCAGCGTTGCTAGATTTTATCTAATTTCTATAAATTAGGAAAAACGTAGGTAAATATGTTAACGTCGCACCCCTATATTGTTTATAACAATGGGTTGAATGGTAAAAATGTTTTTAAGTTAGGGATGCTGTATCTCAAAAATTATAAGTGATAGAAAAAAAACTGTTTTCATTTTTGGAATCAGCACACCAAATACAGTTAACATCAGGTCTAACATTCCAGACACCAGACTAAAATTTTTAATTTGTAGGGGTGTGTAATCAGTTGATCAGTGAAACTTTTCTCATATTGAGGCCCGGTTTTTTCACCTCCAGTTAACTTTATCTAACGGTTTATTCCCATAGTAACAATTGTGATTACAATCATTACTATAAGAATTAATCGCCAGATAAAGTTAACAGGAGGTGAAAAAATCGGGCCTGAAACCCTTACCTCTCAGTTTACATAGTTTAAAATATTACGTCTATGTCCTTGAACCTCTCTTTGTAATTTGTAATAATAACATTGACAAAGGAAATGAATTACTTCTCGTCAACAACACAAATTATCCTTAGCGGCTAGAATATTATTGGGGTGCTTTTAATACTTTGAATGCTGACTTGAAAAATGCTTTAAAATTTGTGAAAGTTACCTTTTTCAAAGAGATATAACCTCAAACTAGAATTTTTAGTTATTCCCAAAAAACTTTCTTTTTTCTGAATTACGTACCTCTAAAAGAACACAATTTTCCAACATCCAATTCAACATGAACTGACATAAAAATTTGCACGATTGACTCGTTTTACTATTATTCGACATTGACGTTTTTCGAAATGTGATTTTAGCCGTCCTCCATTTACAACTTATATGAACGCGAATCGATTCAAATTCACTTAAAAATCACTGATTGCATTCCATTTGCAGTTATTCATTTGGCGATCAGTGATGAGGAAGTGATCGAGTTTCCCCTCCCGCACCCCGTACTGATCAAGCTGGTTTTCTAAATCAGTTATCAGTTTCATGTGATTTCATAAGTATTTTGAGTTTATGTTAATTTTACTTCCAAAACATCATTCCTTTAAAAGTCTCTCTGTTCACTTTAAAATCAGTTCAGTTCAAAATCAAATTGAATTGACTTTGGGTGAAGTGAATGTAAATGGAGGACGGCTATTGATATATTCACAATGGAACATTTGAAGCTCTCTTTGATGTCATCTAAGTCAAGTTAAATTTATCTTTAAAAGTTATACTCAATTACAAAAAAGAGATAAATAAATGCGTTCTGAAAAGGTTCTGTTTTTATTAATCATAATAACAGTCCACAAAGAGAATAATTTTTGATTTATGCCCGTATGCACAGACAAATCTCAAGGTAGACTTACTAAGGAAAACTAACTCCATATCAAATTGTGCCTCGCACGGAAAGGTTTACTTTTGCCTTAATTTCTAAGATTATACTTACCTCATGACATAAATCAAAATTTGATATAAATTGAAAAATTACGATGGATTATTTGGAAGACTTTTTGGAATTTGGTGATTATTTTGAAAATGTAGAAAATACTAGAGTATCTCGACCTCGACGATATATTCGTAATGGCCAAAATCCTTTTGGATTTTATTCAGAAAATGAATTTAAACGAAGATTTCTGTTTTATAAGGAACAAATTAGAGATATTTTCTTACCTTTCGTTAGAGATAGATTAATTAAAATAAGTCAAGGTGGATTGTCTACTCCCATTGAAATTCGATTTTTAGTTTCTTCATTAAATGTGAATTTAAACATCACAAAAATAAGTGATGAAGATACATCTTCGAGTGAGGAGTTCCAGTCGGAAAGTGATTCTAGTGTTATGAGCGTGGATCAAAGGACCATTCAGGACAGTGAAGCAGCGCAGGATTTTTTTTGAAGAGAGAGTCAATGGATATGACTGTTATGCACGTAAACATTCAAAGTTTAAGAAACAAAATTAATAATGTAGAATTATTTTTAGACTGTTATAAAAACATAAACGTCTTGTGTTTTACGGAACATTGGCTTCAAAATTATGAATTAGAGTGCATTTATTTTGAAAACTACAAATTAGCTTCATCATACTGTAGGCGTTATTCATCTCATGAAGGTTCTGCTATATTTATAAACAAAACTTTAACATTTCAACTAGTTGATAACGTTAACAGTATGTCCGTTGACTGTCATTTTGAATGTTCCTGTATAAAAATCACTAAATTAAACGTAATTGTTCTTGCAGTATATAGAAATCCCACCAGTGATTTTAAAATTTTTATTGATAAACTAGATTCTGCTTTGAATGCCTTAAGGAACTACAAACAGATTATATTATGCGGGGACATGAACGTTGATTTGTTAAAAAACTCAAGACAACAAAATGAATTATTATGTTTACTTTACAGTTTTAACCTAAGAATGACAATCAGTGTGCCGACTAGATCGACTTGTACATCAGAGAGCTGCATAGATAACATTTTCTCAAATATTCAAGTAATAAAATCCTTCAACATTTCTATTGATTTTAGCGATCATGATGTGCAACTTACATGTTTCTCTCAATTAAATTATTTAAAAAATTCTGTTGACCGAACATGTAAATTTATCAGAAAATACAGTAAAGTCAATGTCAAAAATTTTAAAGATTGCCTGGAATCAGCAAGTTGGGATTCATTATATAAATGCACAGAAAATAGTTTCGACTTTTTTAATTCTATATTTTATCCAGTCTTTGATCAATGTTTTCCTGTGACTCGTGTTATTGATAAGGTTCGAAAGGATGGTTGGATTACAACTGGTATAAGAAAGTCTAGTAAAACAAAACGTGAACTGTACTACTTCCAAAAGCATTTTCCACACCCTGTCATCTGTCAATACTATTCAAGATATAAAAAGTTATTTAAACAAGTCATTAATACTGCTAAATACTTGCAAAATGAACGTATAATCAAGAATTCTACGAATATCCCGAAAACTACTTGGAATCTAGTAAAGAAAGAAATCAATAACTCCCCTAGCTTTGAAAATACTACACTTCTTTTTGAAAATAAATTAGTATCAGATGGACAAATTTTAGCAGATCAATTTAATAACTATTTTTTAAATATTTCGCAAAATTTGCTAAGCAAATTACCTGTAGTACAAAATAGTTTTAATATTAATAAGAATACTACTTTTTTCTTTCGCCAGTTTCAGAAATGGAAATAAAGGACATTATATCTAAATTAAAAAATACTGATGCTGCTGGAGTAGATGATGTACCTACTAAAGTGGTGAAAGGTTCAAGTCATATATTAGCAAAACCATTAGCGTACGCTATTAATGAAGCTTTTGCTAATGGCAAATTTCCTGAAAGCTTAAAAATATCTAAAGTAATTCCACTACATAAAGGAAAAAATAAATTACTTATTCAGAATTATAGACCCATTTCAATTTTAACAACTTTTTCAAAAATTGCCATAAAAAAGAGACTAGTAAATTATTTTCAAAATTTTAATTACTTCAACATGTCACAGCATGGGTACAGATCCAATTTATCTACAATAACTGCTTTGCAGCAGACTTTTGCTTTTGTTTATGAAAATGTAAATTTGAATAAAATTTCGGCTTTAGTTAATTGCGATTTGTCAAAGGATTTTGATTTAGTTGATCATTCACTGCTTTTTAAAAAACTAGAGGGATACGGTATTCGTGGCAATCAATTATTACTTTTTAGATCTTATTTGAATAATCGCAGTCAAGCTGTATATATTAAACAAAAAACAGATTCAGGTCAAATGAATGAGTATACAGTGACTTTCATAAAGTTCGTAACAAATGGGAAAAATTTTTATTATTGTTTTTTGTGAAAAAATTTTAGTACAGTTAGTTCGTGCACCAATCAAAATGAAAGACAACACAATGCCATCCAACTACTCGTTTAAAATGTGGCTGAAAACTTGAAAAATAGAAAGTCTCGAAAATGAAAAATTGCGATAATTCAAAAGTTATCAATCTTTTTGTTCTAGAATCGATGTACTCAGATAAAATTAAGTGTAATGAACAACCTACAGTGTCTAAATACAATAATTTGCTAGAATTATGACCAAAAATCCATTTTCTTGGAATTTTATTTTATGTGATCTTAAAATTAAAATGCTGTTTTGAATCCTTCAAAAACAAATATAATCTCGTTCCTTGATCTGTGTATACTAAGATAAATATCACTAATCTGAAAATATTACTTTAGATATGACGCTTTTTACAAAAAATTGAAATTTCGCTTTAAAAAACACGTTTTTGTTACATTGCGTTTTTAACAAATAAAAATAAATTGTTTTAATTTATTTTTTGCATAATAGAAAGCTAAGATTTAAATATGCTCTTTTTATAGAAAAAATGTTCTTTACAGCATATTAAATGCATACTTCTGGCCTTCTGAAAAGTATTGTACATTTTAAGCGAAAATTCGTAAAATAGTGTTAGCCATGACGTTGAACTTAACGTCAACAAGCGAAAACATCAGTTGGTTCGTTGATATTTCTTGTTCATAGCAAAGTTAATCTTAATACATATTCCGTTAAAGACAAAGTTGACTCAACAAGAAATATCAACGAACCAACTGATGTTTTCGCTTGACGGTAATTTCACGGCTAATATTATTTTACGGATTATCGCTGCAAATTCACAATATTTTTCAAAATACCAGAAGTATGCATTTAATATGCTGTAAATGACATTTTTTGTACAAAAGAGCATACTTACATCTTGCCTTTCTATTACGCAAAAAAGAAACGGAAACAATTTATTCTTATTTGTTAAAAACGCAATGTAACAAAGACGTGTTTTTAATAGCGAAATTTCTATTTTTTATAAAAGACGTCCGATTTGAAGTAATACTTTCATATTAGTTAACACAGATCAAAGAAAGAGATGATATCTGTTTTTGAAGGATTTAAAAGAGTATTTTAATTTTAAAACCACATAAAATGAAATTCTAAAAAAAAATATTTTTGGTCAAAATTTTAGTAAAATATTGTATTTAGACGCTGTAGGTTGTTGATTATACTTAATTTTATCTGAGTGCATCGATTCTAGTAGGAAAAGATTAATAACTTTTGAATTATGGCAATTTTTCATTTTCGCGAATTTCCATTTTTCAAAATTTTAGCCATATTTTAAATGACTGGTTAGATGGAATTATGTTGTTTTTTATTTTGATTGATGCACGAACCAACTGTAGTAAAAATTTTTGGCAAAAGTCAATAATAAAAATGTTTCCCATTTGTTACGAACTTTATGAAAGTCACTGTATATCTAACTTGGAATATATTAAATGTAGTGTACCGCAGGGTTCGTTATTAGGCCCTATACTATTCATTAACTTGTGTAATGATATTCTACAAAATTCTAAATTTAAACTAATTTCTTATGCCGATGATACTAGCATTTGTTTAACTAATACCAACTTGCAAAATCTTTTGACAGATATAAAACCGGCCTTAACTGAGATAACTGCTTGGTATCATTCGAATAGACTAATTATAAATACACACAAAACAGAAGTAATAATTTTTAAAACTACTGACAGTTTAGACGTAAACATTTCTGATGATAAGTATATAAAAAATCGTGTATCTGGTAAATTTTTAGGTCTCAATATTGATAGAAACCTTAAATGGGACAGTCATATTAATGAGTTAAAAAAAAGATTAAACAAAGCGGTATTTTGTCTGCGAAGATGTAAACCGCTCTGCAACAGAAAAACACTTCGTAGTATTTATTTTGGTTATTTTCATGCAGTAATGAATTATGGAATTATTTTCTGGGGCAGCTCCACTCATATGTCAGAGATACTTTTAATTCAAAAAAAGGCAATTCGAATCTTGGCAGGACTGAATTCCAGACAATCTTGTAGACAAGCTTTTATGGAACTAGGGATAATGACAGTGATCAGTCAATACATATATCAATGTATATTATACATACATGAAAATCGTACGTATTTTCAACTTGTTTCAGATAATCATAACTATGATATTAGATCGAATAATAACTTGAGAATGCCGTTACCTAGAAATACTTTATACCAGAAATCATTTGTCACAATGTCACTCAAATGTTATAATCTCATCCCTAATGAATTAAAAAATATTTGTAACAAAACAAAATTTAAGTCACAATTAAAAAATTTTTTTCTTGAACGTGTTCATTATACAATTACTGAATTTTATGAGTCGATCTAGTCTCTTCCTGTGATAATTCGTGATTTCTGTTAGTGTTCTGTACTGTATATGTAACTTTTTATTATCGTTATCTGATCTGTTTTGTACTGATTTTGTGCTGATTTTATTCATATCATTGGAAATGATTGATAGAATAAAGACTGCTACTACTACTACTAAGATTTTTCAATTTATGTCAAATTTTGATTTGTCATAGGGTAGGTATAACCTTAGAAATTAAGGCAAAAGTAAACCTTTCCTTTAAAAAATGTCCGTGCGACACACAATTTCATATAAAGTTAGCTTTCCTTAGTAAGTCTACTTGAGATTTGTCTGTGCATACGGGCATTAGTATTTTGAAATCTGAGCGAGTCGTACGAGAATAAAATATACCGAGTTCTTGGGCAAAAATTATTTATAGTAATAAATATATTATAGGTATATACAGTGTGAGTCGGGAGGAATGAACCAAACTGCAGGAGTATACAGGGTGTTTCATTGAAGATGCACCAAACTTAAGGGACACGTTTCTGACATTATTTCAAACAAAATATCTTAATAAAATTTTTTAATCGATGCAACTTGAAATTTGCATAATTTGGAGCCGATGTTTTTAGAAATACCGTAGCGATTTAAATTTCTGCAGCCGTGAAACAAGACGAGCGATTTAAATTGTTTTATGAATGGCACGCGCCTGCAAGAAGACAGTAAATAACTATCATAAACGAAAAAATTTATGAGAGGCTTTTAAGTTTGGCCTTGACCGCAAGACGTGTTAAAGACGAACACTTTGAAAAAAGTGTGCGTTTTCATCGCACTAACATTTATGCAAATCGTAATTACATCAAATTTGCCGAATCTTAATAATGTACGATAAATAATTAACGCTTGTAACGTTTTTATTTGTTTCTGTATCCAACAATTACTACAATTATGTACAATTAATAAATTGGAATTGTTGCTTCCGCCACGCCGGTCTGTTAAATTATTTGCCTATCAGACTGAACTTGATCACATGAGGAAGAAACAATTTCGGAAGCGGGCGAATTACGTAAATGGCAATTACCTTACATGTGTTCGAATAATCTGCGTATTCTCGAAATGTGTAATTGCCCATCGCACCACCAACACACACTTACATAATAAACTTAAAAATGAAAAGTATAAACTACACCAACTAATTACTCGCCACTACAACGTTAGTGAACGAACGGAGTGAACGAACTAAATGTGTTTCATCATATCATCTGAGGCGCGACAGTTTATGGGGTAATAAAGTAAAAAACCGAACGTTAAGGTAGGTTAAGAATTCGGGCCGCTCTCATCTATTGTACGTTTTAAAAATATACGATTCTCCTTTCCCTTCGATTATCTCAAAACTTATTCATTTAAAAAAAAAATATTATAGGAAACTTTTATTTCTTTTCACGATATCTACCAACATACCGAGTTTGGTGCATCTTCATTGAAACACCCGGTATAGGGCTGGGTCGATGTATCGATATATCGATACGTATCGATACGCCAGCTGTATCGATACACATTTTCAGCTGTATCGACGTATCGCATATCGATACGTATCGAAATATCGGATATCGAATATCGATACGTATCGAAATATCGATACGAATCCAAATATCGGATATCGAATGTCGATACGTATCGAAATATCGGATTTCTTATCATAAGTTTAAGCAATAACCTTAAACTAAATTCATTTTATTTTACCATTTAGAAGATATTTAGTTTATTTCAATTTTCTCGAGACTTGAAAAACTGGTCTTAACCGGTTTTTGCACCAAAGTTTTAAACCTCTGTTCAATATTTCGAAACGTATCGATATATCGATACATATCAATCCAATATTTCAATACATATCGATACGTATCGATATTCGATATATCGATACAAAAATCGTATCGAAATTCGATACACAATTTCCCGTATCGCCCGCCTCTACTTGTATATTCATTTATGGAATTAAGAAATCATAAGAATTATTTAGAATTGTTATTGCGTAAAAGTGCAATCCTTATTTTGCCTTACAATTTGTTCTTATTAGTTCTACTTGAAATACCTCGAAAAATTACAATACATTTTTAAACTAAGTGACATTTTAAATCTAAAAGTTGTAAAAAGTACTATGAATTACAAGTTTAATCATTTAAAATTCGTATTTCGGCAGCTACCCTGCCATATTCAGCACCTACTATACACATACTCAAGTTAAAAGCACTATGTCAAAAAATGACACTAACGATCATTTTTTCTTCCTCGCGACTGTACATAATCCTTGGTTCTGTTAAAGTCTGAATATGGTCTGAATTATGTATAAAACTCGATTTCAAATCTCAGTGTTATTTTAACATGCGGAAGTTATTTGGTTAAATAAGCAGCGATTGTCCGGTTGGCCTACTTTAGAGAGAGACCCACCTGTCTTACATCATAGACTAGGTTACGCGCTCGCCAATGTCAAGTTCAACTTTCTCCATTCAGCACTCGGTGAAATCAAAAGGAAACGAGCGGCACCTTTCCATAAGTTGGTCACCTATCTCGAAGTATCACGCATGAGATTTCTCAGGTTTTGTAGGTCATTCGAGTTGCTGCTCTTTTACCGTTCTTACGTAATTCGTAATTGAATGCAGGCACGGTTACTTCCTCAATATTATCTGGTTCTTTGAACCCTACACCGAAGCGCGTCTTAAACGCGAATAGCTTATATAATGGGGTCAGTTTATGGAAAGAATTAGGTTAGATTATATAAGCGTGAGACTGAATAAGAATGCAACAGAAATGGGTAACACTTTCATTTGTTAGTCAACACTTTTAAAATATTAATTAATTTTTACATCCTAAACTTCCTAAAATGAAAATTTATTCCGCGGGGATATATAAAATTTCAACTTTTTTTAGAAATTGTAATTTGAAAATAAATCTTAAATTTGAGAAAACTTAATGTTAATACTAATGGATGGCATGGTGAACGACATCACGACTTTTAATTTAAACGTAAAATATTTCCTGATTTAAGCAAAATGTTAAGTCATTCGATAAATTATACTCACACTCTGAAACTGTCTAACGCTCTAATATGCTCTCGAAAATTTCGATTGTGGAACAGCCTCCATATCGGAAACTTCAGCTCCACTTCCGCTACATTTCTGAAAAACGTGTGTATCGAATTTATGATCTGTTGAGTCTGAGATTCTGGAGATAAATTCGGCTCGAAGCAACCAAGGCGGGTGTCCAATGAAACCCGAGCAACACCTGCAATGGTTTTATCCTCACAAAAAATTCTTAATTTGTTTCTTCAATAAAATACCTACACTCTAATGCCCATTTATTTATTTCGCCCATAAAGTTCTCCGGTAGTTCTTTATTTTCATCTAACACAGCCTCCACCCTGCAAAATTGACATTTATTTAAGAATTGAAAATTAAAATAAAAAATAATTAAAAAGATACAGTGAAACTTCTATAAATCACATAATAAACAATAAAGTGCCTGAAGCATTTGGCTCTTTAAATCAATACATTCGTATAACCGAACTTCCGCTTTTTATCTTATTTCGTATAAGATTACTGTATTGATAAGGTACCGCGTTTTTCGTCTCCCAAATTAAAAAGGGGCTATGAAGAAAAAGATACACAACAAGTTACTGTTTCTCAATATTTTAGTTAACTTTAATCTTCAGTTTATTGCCATAGGAACATCAGTCTTTATAATAGTTACTATGGGAATAGACTTAAGATTAAAGCTAAACTATGATTGAAATGTCGGGCTTATGGAATTTGTGATACCGTCGCAAATGATATAACCCCAAATTAAAAGAGACAAAAGAGAGTGAGAAAGAAATTTGGCGGTACCTTACCTATCCAGCAACTCCAATTTCGTAGGGTGCCTATGGGGATATTTGTTTCAATAAAACATTCAACAGTATCGAATTTAAGTGTGAATAAAACAATAATTTCAGGTATTTGTTGCAAATTTATATCTAAGCTGAACTGGACCTATTAGAGATATAATACTTGTCCACGGATTTTCTGCAGTAGTGGAAAAATTTTTTTTATTTTACGTTTTAAGAAAAAAGTTATTTTTTATAAAAGTTGTTTGTTGCTTTAGAACCTACAAAAATGATAGAAAAATTCTCGAAAATTCTCGTTTATGACTTTAAATTTAAATGTTCAAATGAAATTCAAAATTATCGCATTATCCGGAATTGTCAAAGTGATTAATAAAAGGTGAGTTGCACGGACATCTGAAGTTAAATATGTTAATTCCTATTAGTTAATCTGTGATTAACATTTCATTCGTGTTAAAACGACACTGTTGCAGGGACGTAAAACACAAATCTGAACCGTCACTAGAGTAGATGACGAGAGAAATAGGCTTCGTTCAGATGACGAAAATATCGTAAACAGTTTATGATTAATCATAAACAGTTTACGCTGCATATACAGTTTTCAGTTGAACGATCGGTAGCGCAGATCGTTTTATTAAATATAAATATTGTAGTGCCTAGTGCGTAAGCCTTTCTAAGAAGCATCTCCAGCTAAATTAAATAACAATGAATTCAGCAATAATTGCAGCACTAGACACTGGTATTAATTTTGATGTTATTTTTGGCGCAATAAACCTCTGGGAACCCATGCAAAATTTGCAGAGCAAAAATTAACGACCTCGAAATGAAAATTAATAAACTGCTTAATCGTTCATAAACTTCTCTATCACCAAACACTTCATATTGCACTTCGTTTATTGTATAAATCATATTATACTTTGTAGACGCCATGTTTTTAAACACGTTTTCGTCAGGGTAGCGTAAAATCGAATCGCTCAAAAAATGGCCTCCGGTACGTAAACATGTTTCTCCACGACCATTAGTGAATGTAATAATTCCGAAATCATTTTTAATAATAGAAAGTAAACATTCTCACTCTTGAGATAGAATATTTATTCTGAAACACTTGCTTCTTATGTGTTTTGTCCAACAGTTGCACTTTTTAGGTGTTTTTTACGTTGGTTTTGAGTGACTAAAATCAAATTTCAATCACTAGCGACTAAAATTTAATTTTAGTTACTCATAGTGCAATATCAACAACTATCCATGACGACCGACCATGACTGCTTGACTGTTTTAACGACGTGGCTAAACGTCCGCCGGCAGAACCATGCACTGAAATTCCGCCGTCCGGCGGATTTAAATAATCTTAGCCCACAATTCCGCCGAAAATTCAACTGATTTGCGCACGTACGGCGGAACACTACTTTAAAAAGTAATAATGCCGCCGAACGGCGGATTTTATCGAATAAAATGCTTAATCCGCCGTTCTGTTGCTGAGATGTTAAAGTAGTTCACTATTCTAACAATTAACTTTATATTACAGATATGTTGACGATATTTTTTTAATTTTACCTCATGATAAAGTAAATTATATTTTAAATCAATTCAATTCTATTCATAATAGGTTGCAATTTACTATCGAAAGAGAGAATAATAATAATAGCATAAGTTTTCTACTTGTAAATGGTAATTTAATAACAAATTGGTATCACAAACCCACATGGTCAGGTAGATATATTAACTATAACTCTTATCAACCAAAAACCAAACTATTCATTGTCGAAAATACATATAAATTTAATTAGGTAAAGAAATTCTTGCTTAAAATTCATATCCTAAAAAATTTATTGAATCTGTAATAAATAATCGTGTAAAACTTCTAACAAATGTAAATGTTACCAAACTCACAAAAAATCAAATATCAAATATACCACGTGTCCACCAAGTGTGTTTTTTTTTGTGGGGTTTAAACCATTTAATACAGACAAGAAAATTCAAACGCCATCATCCTCTAATAAAAAAAACTCTATACGTTAAATTTATTTGCAATTATATAGGTGTTTCCGATTCCCAAATCTCAGTGAATATTTTTAATTATTTTAAATTAGCCAAAATAATGTATTTACAAAGTAAATTTTACCCAAATTTGGAAATCGGGGATATCTCGTAATTCTAAACAACTTATCTTAATAATTTTTATGATCAAACAACGCCTACTGTTTTTTTTTTTTTTTTAATTTTTGGATTTTGAAATGAAACACACGGTATTTCAAAAACTATGCGTTTGCGGACATATGTTTATATGAACTGTTCTTCATGTTTCGGCGTGAGAAACTAGCCCTTGAAGTTTGTGCCCTCATTAAAATTACACCCTGTTTACATATCCATTAATATCTCTTTTTCTTTTTTATATTTAACAATTTCATATATAATTTCGAAGTAAACGTACAACGTACCACTGACAACAGAAAAAATGAGGACAAATTTTAGCAGTAATTTTTTTTAGTAATGTAAATAATACTTCTAATTCAGTTCGTAATCATCTCCACAGCAGTGTGATCATAGTAAATAAATTTGTTTGTAAAATTAATTTCGACACCAATGCTATAGTTTTCTGACACACCCGTTTCTGAAACAACAGTTTTCTGAAACACCATATAACTGTGCTCATTTTTTATGTCGCCCGTGGCTCTTTTGTAACTACATAATAGTGTCTACCAGATGCGGATATTAAGTACTTCACTAATATAGTGAGTACTACGTGATGTAGGTACGTTGTACGTTTATTTCAAAATTATAAATGAAATTGTTAAAATAGATACTTTAATTTTATTCGATAAAGTCCGCCGTCCGGCAGCATTATTATTTTTGAAAGCAGTGTTCTGCCGTACGTGCGCAAATCAGTTGAATTTTCGGCGGAATTGTGGGCTAAAATTATTTAAATCCGCCGTCCGCCGAAATACAATGCATGGTTCCGCCGGCGGACGTTTAGCCACGTCGATGTTTTAAATGTCACTTAAAAATAATCTTTTCAAGATTCTTTGTTGTTAAAAAAATGCAACTCTTGGACAAAACGTCGTATATCACACGTGAGCGAAATGCAATTATACACTCGTGAGAATTGCCTCACTCATGTATAATTTTGCATTTTTCTCACTTATAATATAATCTACTGTTGCATGTATTTTCATTCTATAACAAGTAACAGAATGAGTATTCCATAACTATGCTCAACGAAATAGATTGCCATGGATTTCAAAATTGTCAGTGTCAGATATAAATGCGACGCGACATCCTAGTTATTTTCTGATCCTGGAGAATTATTACATTTACTGATGGTCGTGGAGAAAATACAGTCTGTTACTTGGTTAGAATAAAAATTCGATCTACTCGTGGTTCCTCACGCTCGCAAACGCTCGTGTTCGGAATCTTCCACTCGTATCGAATTTTCATTCTAACCTTTTACAGAATATACTATTCATCGCGATCCTTGGAGCATAAACGTTCAGATGAAAAATCATAAACCGTTTATGATATTTTCCGTCATCTGAACGAAGCCATAGATACGAAACTTGCCGATTTTGTTATTTTTAACAAGTCGCGAAAAATTTGACGAAACTGATTGCGTATCGTTAGTAACGTGTATAGGGTATTTAGATACAATGTAGAAAAGTGCATAGAGTTGGTTGGGGATTACATTGAAGAATGTTTTCCATATTCAGAATTAATCAAAACTTTCGTAGTAAGAAATATGTCTTGTACAGGATGTTATCAATTAAGATGGCAAAAATTATACCGCGTATAGAGAACATCAAAATATTGAGATTTAACCTAATTTATCTACAGTGTGTCACAGGATTGACTTGGGGATAGTTGTGATGTTATCCTGCTAGAACGAACACACTGGTCAACGCTAGAACGAAAACATTAGGTCTTTAAGCTCGTAGTCACGATCAGAAGCACTTTTAAAAAAATAACTATAACTTGAAGTTTTTTCTTAGCAAATGGTCTTATAGAGGTTCCATCGTTCTAATCTGAAGAAAAATACAAATACTAACCGTTTCAAAAAATCTTCTGCAATTTCATCCAGCGGCTGGATGTATTTCTTTGCTACGGTAGGTCGCAGAACAATATGTTGCACTTGCTTTCTGAATGCATCCCACTTTGGCCCGTGCCTAAAAAAAATTTACTAAAACCACAGAATATTAATTTTATAACAGAAGCAGCACTCGACAAGGATATTAAGAATTAAAAAGAGTAAGAAGTGCACTATCATTTTAAATGCCCTTCACATCCACTTGGCAACACTCCTTTCACGTTTCCTTTCAACGCGTTGCATGAGGCGTAACGAAAGAAAGAAATGCGCTACCCTTGAGTTAACAGAGGATGGATAAATTTGCCTGTAAGCATGAGACCTATTGTGGAACCCTAAACACAGCTTCAACCACACACACACAACGTCTCTCCACTCCGAACCCAGCCAGCTTACCACACTTGCCTGTCTCGGGTCGCCGGCGCAGCTGCCGGGTTTGCAACGATGCGATGTGAAGCCGCTGGGCTAACCCGCCGGCACAGGCCGGCGGACCGACGACTTCGGTGTGTAGAGTCCTTCAGGTTCATGAGTTCAATTAAGAATACGAGCTAAAAATGTCCTGAGTGTACATCTACACAACAAGTCGAGCTCGCTTTTAAATTAATAATATAGTTTATAATGCCATTTCCATCTCATTTCTTAGGCCTAATTCAGACACGACGGTTTTCGCGTGGAAACCGCCGTGCTTCCGTGCAGTTTCCGCGCGTTTATGTATGAACAGTTGTATAAAAGCTAATAATAATAATAAGAAGACGTTTTCGGAAATTAAACCTGGGTCTCTAACCAGGTTACTTGTGTAATGTCAGCAATTATAATTGCTGATAATTATCAGAGGTTATTCGGGTTCCTCGGTGATTTTTTGAACGCATTTTGCAATGAATTTAGTAAAATAAAATTTTTCAGTTATAGCGGTCTATTCTATTTATACATTAAATATGAATGAAAATCTAAAATAAATAAAAATTAAGCAGATCATCACTTTATTCACTTATTATTAAAGACTCCAACTCTCAAGCCCGAATGCATAGGCGCTTCGATGCACGCCTGGCGCCAATCAAATTACGAAGCTGCGAGCATTATTTCTTTGATATAGCGAGAATATTTAGATCAATTTTGTCACATTTTAATTTGATATTTGCTATATTTTTGATGATCGATATAATTTTTATCACAAAATCTTCTAAGAGGACACTAAATCGCGCAACTATACACTTTACGTTTCGCAGTCGTTCGACTGCTTCGTCAGAAGTGAAAATTATGTTGTCAAAATAAACAAGGTTGTCAACGGAAACTGAAAAAGTAACTTGATTTTTTTTTTATTATGTATATTATATTTATTTTTTAATCTAAAAATAATTTGAACATTACAAATGTTAAAAAATTGACAGATCTATGTTCTATTTAAGGAATCGAGAAAACTACAAAATGTATCGTTTAAATTTGCAAAATCAGTACGTTTATTAATAGAATTCGACGACATTTTTATTTTACACATTTCAATAAAACGTCTTTTGAAAATATTAGACTCGTAGTATAAAATGTTAGTATTTTCAAAATCAAAATTATGGTCATTTTCTAATGAATGCTCTACAAGCATTGAATGATTTTGATTATTTTTTTGGATATGATATTTATGTTGGTCTAGACGTTTTTTTAAATTTTGGCTTGTTTCTCCAATATAACATGAATTACAATTGAAACATTTAATTTCATAAACTACGTTTGGCTGTTTTAATTTTGGTGTTTTGGTTTTTAAATTTGAGAAAATACTATTTAAATTATTTACAGATTTGCTAGCTAAAATTAAATTGTGTTTTTTGAATATGTGTTTAAATGTGTCATATAATGGTTCAATGTAGGGTAATGATATGTATTTTTTGTTTGAAGTTTGTTTATTGTTATTGTGGATTTTTGAATTTTGTCAATATTTAACACGATTTTTTATTACTGATTCTATAAGATTTATTGGATAACAATTTTGAACAAGTCTTTTTTATTAAATTTAAATTATCATAAATGAAAAGTTTATCTGAAAGTAAAACAGCTCGTTCTGTTAAAGAAATAATTGTTGCAATTTTATAGTTTTTAGAAGTATACGAATGAAAATTAATATATCTACCTGACCACGTAGGTTTATGAAACCAATTTGTTATTAATTTGTTATTACGTCTGATGATATTTACATCTAGAAAACTTAGTGAATTGTTAATTTCTTTTTCTACTGTAAATTGTAATCTATTATGAAAATATTTAAATCTACTTAAAACAAAGTCTACTTTATCTGAAGGCAAAATCAATAAAATATCATCGACGTAACGAAAATATAAAGTTAAATTGAAAGGTAATAAGTTAATGACACTTTTTTCTAGTTCCTGCATGACAATTTCAGCTAAAGCAGGCGATAAAGGAGACCCCATTGCTGTACCGAAAATCTGTTTATAAAATTTATCATTAAAAGCGAAATAAGATGTTTCAAAACATAAAGTAACAATTTCTAAAAAATTTTCTTTCGAAATGTCTGTAAAATCTTTAATTTCTATCCACCTATCATTAATGCTTTTTAAAGCTAACTCTTTTGGAATGTTAGTAAACAAAGAAACAACATCTAAGGAAATTATAATACAGTTATTTGGTATATCTATGTTTTTCAATTTATCTACAAGTTCATAAGAATTTTTTATAAAGTATTCTGATTTACTAGTAACTTGAGTAAGAATTTTTGAAACAAATTTTGATAAGAAATATAGAGAAGAACCTATAGTAGAAACTATTAAAGAGGTGTGTTAGGTTTGTGAATTTTTGGAATGCAGTATAATTTAGGAAATATGGGATGCTGTACTTTAAGAGATTTAGTAATATTATTACTAATTTCAACAGATTTTTCTAACTTATTAATAATATTGAAAGTTTTACGTTGGAAATTTTCTGTGGGATCGTTATTTAATTCTACGTATGTATTATTGTCAGAGAGCATGGTTTGAACTTTTGAAAAATAGTCATTTTTTGTCAATCAAAACAGTAACATTGCTTTTGTCTGCTACTGTGACAATGATGTTTGGATTTTCTTTAAGAAATTTTTTACAAGCCAAAAGATCTCGAATAAGAATTTTATATTTTGATTTTTCAAAAGTCCTATCAATATTCCTAATGTAATTTAGAAAATTAGAACAAAATTTATTTCTTACTTGTATTTTGGAAGTTGAATCTAAAGATTTTATACCAAACTCTAAGCTACTTAAAACGTTTAGAAAATCTACTTGTTTTTTTATTAAAATAGGGTAATGAAAATTTTTTTCCCAAAGCAAAAATGTATTTTAAATTTGACGGAATTTCAGTTTTGGTATAATTAATTAACCATTTATTGATTGTATTTTGGTCAAATTTGATATAAAAGTTTTTATCTCTAATAGAAATAAGATTATCCAACTTTTTAATCTGTGTCGATCGAATTCTATTAAACAACCTTTCATTTTTTTGGTTTTCAAAATGTAGAAAATTGTTTATTGTAATATTATCTAGAAAATTACTTAACTGTCCTAAAGTATAATCTAATTTCCACATTAATTTGGTAAGAATTTTTAGAGTTACTTCAATTTCATATGAAAGAATTTTATTAGCGAAATCCGATACATATCTGTCAATTTTCTGACATGACATATCATACGCTCTTTTCAAAGGGCCTATTACATGATTAGGATATACTCCTTTTTTCTACATTTAAGCAAAAAGAGCTTACGATTTTTTATTTTGGTAATTTTAGTTAAAGTTTTAGAATAAATTTTGCACAGTACCTTACTTTGGTGCCCGTAGCGACCCTCCACAAAATTGTAAAATCCTATGTTTCTGATATCCATATTTACAGTTGGTTCTTGTCCGATGAAATTTGTATCACAAAATCTTCTAAGCGGACACTAAATCGCGCAACTATACATTTTACGTTTCGCAGTCGTTCGACTGCTTCGTCAGAAGTGAAAATTATGTTGTCAAAATAAACAAGGTTGTCAACGGAAACTGAAAAAGTAACTTGATTTTTTTTTTATTATGTATATTATATTTATTTTTTAATCTAAAAATAATTTGAACATTACAAATGTTAAAAAATTGACAGATCTATGTTCTATTTAAGGAATCGAGAAAACTACAAAATGTATCGTTTAAATTTGCAAAATCAGTACGTTTATTAATAGAATTCGACGACATTTTTATTTTACACATTTCAATAAAACGTCTTTTGAAAATATTAGATTCGTAGTATAAAATGTTAGTATTTTCAAAATCAAAATTATGGTCATTTTCTAATGAATGTTCTACAAGCATTGAATGATTTTGATTATTTTTTTGGATATGATATTTATGTTGGTCTAGACGTTTTTTTAAATTTTGGCTTGTTTCTCCAATATAACATGAATTACAATTGAAACATTTAATTTCATAAACTACGTTTGGCTGTTTTAATTTTGGTGTTTTGGTTTTTAAATTTGAGAAAATACTATTTAAATTATTTACAGATTTGCTAGCTAAAATTAAATTGTGTTTTTTGAATATGTGTTTAAATGTGTCATATAATGGTTCAATGTAGGGTAATGATATGTATTTTTTGTTTGAAGTTTGTTTATTGTTATTGTGGATTTTTGAATTTTGTAAATATTTAACACGATTTTTTATTACTGATTCTATAAGATTTATTGGATAAGAATTTTGAACAAGAGTCTTTTTTATTAAATTTAAATTATCATAAATGAAAAGTTTATCTGAAAGTAAAACAGCTCGATCTGTTAAAGAAATAATTGTTGCAATTTTATAGTTTTTAGAAGTATACGAATCGTAAGCTCTTTTTGCTTAAATGTAGAAAAGAAGGAGTATATCCTAATCATGTAATAGGCCCTTTGAAAAGAGCGTATGATATGTCATGTCAGAAAATTGACAGATATGTATCGGATTTCGCTAATAAAATTCTTTCATATGAAATTGAAGTAACTCTAAAAATTCTTACCAAATTAATGTGGAAATTAGATTATACTTTAGGACAGTTAAGTAATTTTCTAGATAATATTACAATAAACAATTTTCTACATTTTGAAAACCAAAAAAATGAAAGGTTGTTTAATAGAATTCGATCGACACAGATTAAAAAGTTGGATAATCTTATTTCTATTAGAGATAAAAACTTTTATATCAAATTTGACCAAAATACAATCGATAAATGGTTAATTAATTATACCAAAACTGAAATTCCGTCAAATTTAAAATACATTTTTGCATTGGGAAAAAGTTTTCATTACCCTATTTTAATAAAAAACAAGTAGATTTTCTAAACGTTTTAAGTAGCTTAGAGTTTGGTATAAAATCTTTAGATTCAACTTCCAAAATACAAGTAAGAAATAAATTTTGTTCTAATTTTCTAAATTACATTAGGAATATTGATAGGACTTTTGAAAAATCAAAATATAAAATTCTTATTCGAGATCTTTTGGCTTGTAAAAATTTCTTAAAGAAAATCCAAACATCATTGTCACAGTAGCAGACAAAAGCAATGTTACTGTTTTGATTGACAAAAATGACTATTTTTCAAAAGTTCAAACCATGCTCTCTGACAATAATACATACGTAGAATTAAATAACGATCCCACAGAAAATTTCCAACGTAAAACTTTCAATATTATTAATAAGTTAGAAAAATCTGTTGAAATTAGTAATAATATTGCTAAATCTCTTAAAGTACAGCATCCCATATTTCCTAAATTATACTGCATTCCAAAAATTCACAAACCTAACACACCTCTTCGGCCAATAGTTTCTACTATAGGTTCTTCTCTATATTTCTTATCAAAATTTGTTTCAAAATTCTTACTCAAGTTACTAGTAAATCAGAATACTTTATAAAAAATTCTTATGAACTTGTAGATAAATTGAAAAACATAGATATACCAAATAACTGTATTATAATTTCCTTAGATGTTGTTTCTTTGTTTACTAACATTCCAAAAGAGTTAGCTTTAAAAAGCATTAATGATAGGTGGATAGAAATTAAAGATTTTACAGACATTTCGAAAGAAAATTTTTTAGAAATTGTTACTTTATGTTTTGAAACATCTTATTTCGCTTTTAATGATAAATTTTATAAACAGATTTTCGGTACAGCAATGGGGTCTCCTTTATCGCCTGCTTTAGCTGAAATTGTCATGCAGGAACTAGAAAAAAGTGTCATTAACTTATTACCTTTCAATTTAACTTTATATTTTCGTTATGTCGATGATATTTTATTGATTTTGCCTTCAGATAAAGTAGACTTTGTTTTAAGTAGATTCAACTCTTTTCATAATAGATTACAATTTACAGTAGAAAAAGAAATTAACAATTCACTAAGTTTTCTAGATGTAAATATCATCAGACGTAATAACAAATTAATAACAAATTGGTTTCATAAACCTACGTGGTCAGGTAGATATATTAATTTTCATTCGTATACTTCTAAAAACTATAAAATTGCAACAATTATTTCTTTAACAGATCGAGCTGTTTTACTTTCAGATAAACTTTTCATTTATGATAATTTAAATTTAATAAAAAAGACTCTTGTTCAAAATTCTTATCCAATAAATCTTATAGAATCAGTAATAAAAAATCGTGTTAAATATTTACAAAATTCAAAAATCCACAATAACAATAAACAAACTTCAAACAAAAAATACATATCATTACCCTACATTGAACCATTATATGACACATTTAAACACATATTCAAAAAACACAATTTAATTTTAGCTAGCAAATCTGTAAATAATTTAAATAGTATTTTCTCAAATTTATAAACCAAAACACCAAAATTAAAACAGCCAAACGTAGTTTATGAAATTAAATGTTTCAATTGTAATTCATGTTATATTGGAGAAACAAGCCAAAATTTAAAAAAAACGTCTAGACCAACATAAATATCATATCCAAAAAAATAATCAAAATCATTCAATGCTTGTAGAACATTCATTAGAAAATGACCATAATTTTGATTTTGAAAATACTAACATTTTATACTACGAGTCTAATATTTTCAAAAGACGTTTTATTGAAATGTGTAAAATAAAAATGTCGTCGAATTCTATTAATAAACGTACTGATTTTGCAAATTTAAACGATACATTTTGTAGTTTTCTCGATTCCTTAAATAGAACATAGATCTGTCAATTTTTTAACATTTGTAATGTTCAAATTATTTTTAGATTAAAAAATAAATATAATATACATAATAAAAAAAAAAAATCAAGTTACTTTTTCAGTTTCCGTTGACAACCTTGTTTATTTTGACAACATAATTTTCACTTCTGACGAAGCAGTCGAACGACTGCGAAACGTAAAGTGTATAGTTGCGCGATTTAGTGTCCGCTTAGAAGATTTTGTGATACAAATTTCATCGGATAAGAACCAACTGTAAATATGGATATAATTTTTAAAAAAAGGACGAAAATATTCGTTTAGATAAAACACGTTATACCTACGTATCATATAGCCGTAAACAGCACTGGTTAATTGGCCAGTTGACCGATTGATATTTACAGTGCATCAGCGCGAGCGGTGAGTAATATACAACTGGACGGATAAACGGATCTTTTAATTGGAGACTTTACTTATTATGCTTCGGGCACATCTGCGTTAACGTCTAACGGCATTTTAACGGACAAGAACGCGACAATTAACGCCAGAAAAATTAATGCGCTAAGTTTTACATTGGTGGTTAACGTCATTATTTGTCCCATATTTCGCTCCGAAGCGGCTGCAGACGTGGGATTTTGCTTGAATATTGGCAACTTTATATTAAATGTCACATATCACAGGAGTTCTATTAAAATATTTTAGCATTTTCCGTTTCCTAACATTCAAAAAGTCTCATAAAATGTTGAAATAGAAAAAATTCCTAATAATGGATACGTTATTATAAATTTTGCGTCAATGACAGCTTAACAACGACGAGGCGTACTGTCTACGAGGTTGTTTAGCACCTCAAGCTCGATGGAACCCCAGAGACGAGGAAGCATGTCCCGAAGTTCGTGCAACGTTTCAGGGGCTGGAACATGGGCATCGAACTTGCGTTGTAGAATATCCCATACATGTTCGACAGGGTTCAGGTCAGGAGACCTTGGTGACAGCGGCAGATGGGGCAAACGAGCATTTTCTATGTAACGCATGACTACCCCAGCGTGATGCGGTCGAGCATTATCGTCAAGAAAAATGAAACCATCACCAATTTCTTCTTGAAACGGTATCACAATGTCGTCAAGGGTTATCACACTTTGGGTTACATTCAGGTGGATAGCGACATCTTGTTGACGAAGCCCTGCTTGCAGCATTCCCACCGCCCTATTTGAGTCCTCGATACCCAATTTTCTCTTCATTGTTCTAAACTTCTTCAATTCTTACACAGAACTGAGTATTTGAGCATTTAATAAATGACGTTTTTGCTGTTATAAAGCAAAACCTCTTTATGATGTCCACAAAAGTTATCACTTTAGCAAGAAGTCTTTAAATGTGTTAAATATAAATGTTCGTTAACAACGCATTATTTTTATTCGATTATCATGGCATCTCTCATGATAACAGACAGTATCCCTAACTTTATTGAAGCAGTTTATTTTAAATTAGTACTTGAAATACTGAAAGAAACCTGCATTCAAAATTAAGACAGTACGTGACTAAAGACTCGAGATGGCGCTGTTTTCGTGAAGAAAATATATATTGTCTATGATATATATCTTTCTTTATCTATGGCCACAACTATGCGATACGTTCGCCGGCGACACCGGCAATCCGTTTGATGTGTATCAAAAACCGCCAGCGGAGCTATCGTCTAGCACGCAGTGCCACTCTCAATGCCGTTACAAATTAGTGCCATATATGCCAATAGCTACACTATCGTTGTCGGAGCCACACGTCTGTGTCTAATGTGCTGCCTAACGTGATTTTTTACGTCTAACTTGCCATTAATTGTAAGTGTAGCCAGTGATTAATGTCAAATTAGATGTTAAAAATGACGTTAGGCAGCACATTAGGCGTAGGTCTGGCCGAATCTTTACAATTAATGGCAAGTTAGACGTGAAAAATCACGTTAGGCAGCACATTAGACGCAGACGTGGCTCCGACAACGATAGTGTGGCTACGGATTATTGGCATATATGGCACTAATTTTGTAACGGCATTGAGAGTGGCATTGCGCTAGACGATAGCTCGGCTAGCGGTTTTTGATACACATCAATCGGAGTGCCGGCGTCGCCGGCGAACGTATCGAATAGTTGTGGCCATTAATAAAGAAAGATATATATTTTTTTCACGAAAACAGCGTCATCTCGAGTCTTTAGTCACGTACTATCTTAATTTTGAATGAAGGTTTCTTTCAGTATTTCAAGTACTAATTTAAAATAAAATTTTTGAATGTTAGGAAACGGAAAATGCTCAAATATTTTAATAGAACTCCTGTGATATTTGACATTTAAGATAAAGTTGCCAATATTCAAGTAAAATACCACTGCTGCAGCCGCTTCGGAGCGAAATGTGGGACAAATAAAGACGTTAACCACCAATGTAAAACTTAGCGCATTAATTTTTCTCGCGTTAATTGTCGCGTTCTTGTCCGTTAGAATGCCGTTAGCGCAGATGTGCCCGAAGCATAACCCTACTCACGGACCAGGGTTAGTATCTGATAACCAGTGTTGGGTAGTATACTTTATTTTTGGATCTAATATACATATCCAACATACTTGGGAAAAATGGATATCTGGTACATATACAATATACTTATGTAAAGAGTATATAAGTAGACATATACAATATACGATATTTCATTTGTGTGCACATAGTTGATCTGGCCATGACTACGTATGCGATTATTATGAGAAAATGAAGGAGAGGCTCATTGAAACTTGTGTGGAAGTGAAATAGAGATATTACAATGTTACGTGCGAAGGTAAGAATGCGGCGGCCGGAGCGTGGCCCGTGTTATCAATCGGCAACGTCGATTGATGTAGCTATTAAGTTTACTCATTCGGTTTCTACTGTTCTATCCTTCATTTACTCACGATAAACGCATAGATAGCCGTGGCCAGACCAACTGTATGTACATAAACCAATTCTTAAATTATTTTTATTAACGGGGATTAACGGCTACTGTAAATAAAATATATTTTTGTTGGTCAATATTTCGTAATGTTTTTATTACTTCATCAGGACCAGAAATTGTGAAGGTGAAAATAATTTATTTCTCCTTTCTTATTTGAATTGTATTAGAAATTGAGAATTTTGAAGTTGATGTTAAACAAAGATTATTTATTTTTTATTTTTTATTTAAGAATTGGTTTACCTAACAAGTACGGCATTACTTCCCTACGAATGTATACATACATATATACATATCCATTTTGTATTACCTTTAACAACATATTATATCCGAAATATTATAGCATCTGTAAAGAAATTTTGCAACATAGTCGTTTGCACGATGGTCAATACAAAGGAACTTAAAAATCGAGCATAAAAATGTATATGTCGCAGTCTTTTGCGATAATCCGTCTTTATAGATAAAGCCTAGGCATAACTTATTATGCCGGCAAGTACTATAAGGAATCGAAATTATAAGTTTATATTGATTAAATGCAGGCGTTATCTATAATGCCTGCAGCTCGCAGGCATGCTCTATAATTATAGGATTTGACAAGCCAAACTTAAACCCCGTTCACAATGACTTAACGTAACAAAATTAATCACTTAATAAAAGTTGGAAACACTCTTAGAAATGTAAGCGTACTAATTGGCTAATTCTGTTAATTTACTTTTCTTAAGTTGACAACTTCCATTTTTAGGTTAACTCTGTTAAGTACATTCAATCAACAGCGTTCTAAAACAATATAGTGAGTGTAGTCTTTGAGTCTTGGAGTAGAGCAAAAGAATCTTATCCTTTATTAACCTAGACAAACACTAACAATTTGCAAATACTTGCGCAAGCAAAGAACAAACAATTCCTTCATTGTGAACATATAAATTAACACTCTAATTTCCTTAATTTAATTTTGTTACGTTAAGTCATTGTGAACGGGCTTTTAGACTTTACCGATTAAGCCTTCAGCTTGTCAGTCAAATTCCATTTATAGAAATATTGAGCTCTAGGGAGAGTAATGGTTATACAAATTTCTTGAAGTATAAACAATTATAGCCCAAGATATACGTATTATGACCAATATTACCGCACTAAAATTATTGCCGTATAAATTTCTTTTTCAATTAAAAAATAATTGAAGGTTCCAAATCTGACATACTAACGAACTAAATTTTTCAGGTAAAATTCAAAAATTTAATTTTCATCAAATTATTAACATTCAGCAATAATTTTAGCACGATAAAATGGGTCATAATTTTTTCTTTCTTTCAGGACCATTACCATTATTGTATGTTTAAATGGCGAGCAGCAATCTCCATAAACGTACTTTTCAACGAAAGTTTCCTTGTTCGGGTTTGAAACTTTCCAAGTGGTATAAGGTTATTCTAAAGTAAGTTTCCAGTTTACAGTTGGGTTGCCTTAAGGGGGATTGGAATGCTTTCGATATTATTTTTTTTTCATTGCTATGTTAACTGTGTAATTAGTAGGCATTTTCCAAACAATTGGTCTTCTAGGCCACCAGACATAAATCCGGCTAACTACGTATTATGGCGTTATCTCAAAGAAAGGGTATTTCTTAGTAGACCTACTACTCGTGAGGAACTGAAATAATCGATATTAGATATCGTTGAAAACATTTCTAGGAATGCACTTATTAATGCCGTTTATAACATAGAAAAACGACCAGAGTAATCATATTTAACTTTTTCTTATTTCTTCTTGTTATGTTATGATAAAATCTCATTCCTTTACGAAGAAATGGTGTTTTTATTTTTGTAGAATCTAAAAATTTTCCAAAGTAATGACCATTTTGAACTGGGAACTTACTTTAGAATAATCTTATTCACCACATTTTCATTTTACTTAACCATTTTAATTATTATTATGATGTTTGAAATTTTTTATTATTACTTTTGTTATTGTCATGCCACGCTTTCTGTATTTGTAACTGTGTATATTTCAAGAAATATGTATATCTTGTGTTATAATTGTTTATATTTCAAGAAATTAGATGCCCTTTTGTATACCCACTAGCCTCCCTACAGCTCAATATTTCTATAAATGGAATTTGACTGACAAGGTGAAGGCTTAATCGGTAAAGCCTAAGATTGGCTTGTCAAATGCTATAATTATAGAATATGCCTGCGAGCTGCAGGCATTATAGATAACGCCAGCGTTTAATCAGTCTAAACTTATAATTTCAATTCATTATAGTTTTTGCCGGCATATTGGGTTATGCCTAGGCTTTATCTACAAAGACGGATTATCGCAAAAGACTGCGACATATACATGTTTTTAATATACGTCAAGCTGTATTTTTTGTGACCCGAAAAGCATATTTATCTAAATATCCTCGATTTGTAAAAGTATCTAATATATCTGCCGTAAAAACTTGAATACATATACAATATACCTACAAAGTATATTCTGTACAGTATATAATATACAATTATACATCTATATCATATATCCCCAACACTGTTGATAACCGGGTTAGTTAACCTGGTTACTTTTTGTAATTTTTCGTAATTGTTTCAGCGTACTTTAAACTGCCTAAAACTGTTTTAGCGTGCTTTAAATTGCTTTTTGTTTTGATATATCAGTGTGTGCCTGATCCTATTTAAAATATTGAAAAAACGCTTTTTTTAACAAAATTAGTCAAAAACGTGTTGTCCTTAAACGTTTTTGCTTCATCAATGTGAGCGGAGCCTTAAACTGCTTTTTGTTTTGATATATCAGTGTGTGCCTGATCCTATTTAAAACAATGAAAAAACGCTTTTCTAACAAAATTAGTCAAAAATGTTTTGTCCGAAAACGTTTTTGCTTCATCAGTATGAGCGCAGCCTAAACCTTGAAATAATATAATGGTAACATCATTATTGCAACTTGGAACAGTGCTTGGTGCATTTTGTCGTATGTTGTTGCCATCATATTTTGAAAAAAGTTATTCGCAGCAACAATGCAACAAGGCTTCTTTGCATGTAAAAATGGAAATTAATAATAATATCAGCAATCCTTACATTATTAATGCAAGTCACAAACCGAACGAATACCTATAAAACTAAATTTACAATGTCAAGATCGTTATAGACGCATGCCGACTAAAGTTCACGGCTAGGTCAAGCCTAAGATAAGTTCAACGAATTTCCTTTTTTTATTTGGTGAAAGTTTCTTGCACCTTACAAACACGTCCTCGCACACATCAAACATTGGTGTGCCATCAATCAATATGGTACTCACACGCCGACAGCTCCAGGAGTTTCACCGAAGAACGTCTTCCTCAATTGTTGCTTATAATAATACAACGAGGGCATGGACGGTCTGTGAGGCATCCTCTCCTCGAATCTAAACACCCTTTCGATTATGTCCCCATCAAAAACGAACAGCAAATCCGGATGTCCAATCAACCCACCGACTTTAACGATTTTCCCGTAGTCCTTGTACAAAGACCACATCACCTTATCCAACTCGTGGATCTTAAAGTGACCTGTAATTTTAACAATTATTTTTTGCAAACAGATATTTGGAACACACACACACCTATGAGCGGAGCAAACCTCCAAGCGTTTCCAACGATTGGTAATTCCTTTGGACCCGGTACTACACTGTATGGTTTGATGTCCTCGATAACTTCGTTGTGTTCAAAACTACCGGGCAAAATGCCGATAGCTGTTGAATATGGCCGGTCTGTCGAGTACATTCTTTGAAGTACGTTTATAAATTTTCTATTCGTTAATTTCATGGAACGTCTCATTTTGTCTTGCCCTAAAATGAAACAATAAATTAATTGAGGACAATTTATCAACTGTTGGGTCGTTTCATCATTTTAAAAATCACTCCATTAATTTAATAATTAGCAAAGTTTCAATAAAACCAAGGGTAATTAATTTTTTTCAGTAAAACTTAGAAGAGCGTGGGAAAACCTTTCTTTTGGAAAAGACGATATTTACAACAGTGTTCTGGAATAATTGGATCTTGCTATATGACTCAGAAAACAGCAAAGTTATTTTTCAAGATCTTATAGTTATCTTTTTTAATTTGCTTACTTTGCTTTTCAAGTTGTTAATTCTTTAATGGCAAAATCCGTGCTTTTCTTTACTTGTTTTTATTATTCCTCTCACATCTGTTCTCTTTTCTTCGTACCCTTATAATTCTCTTAGGCCCGATTTTACAATCGTGGGATAAGCATTATTATTGGTATAACGTGACGTAGGTGTGACGTAGATATGGAGGAACATTAAAGGATATGTGGCGAACAGTTATTCCGTTCTTATTCCACGATTGTAAAACTGGGCCCTTAGTCTTCCATTCATTTTACTTTTCTTTGTTTTATCATTTGCGTTCACCTTTTTGTCCCTTTTAGTTAATTATTTTCTACATTCATACTGCCATAACTCTTTCTTGCCACGAGCTTGTCTTCCATTTTTCCTTTCTTTTTCCACATTTCGATAGTTTTTCTATTTCTTTGACATTTTTCCAAATAATAAATTTAAATTTAAAAAATGAAAGCGTATTTCCTTCATTAGTTGTTTACCAACGCAAAGCTTTTTGTTTTTTTTAATGTTGCAGTATATTCAAAATGGATCCGAAAGAATACGAAAGTAGACAGAAAAAGTAATAAAAATAAACGAGTGAGACCTTAGGGAATAACCAGCCGAATACTCCTTTCTTACTTATCCGAATATAATATGAAGCAAATCTACAAAAATAGCAAATTTATTTTTCTTTTTTCTGTGTTCATTTTGAAATAAAAAATAATGTAAATTTTCATAAATTACTGAAAATTGATACACGGTACTGATTTTGAATTTTTACTAATTTTTCCTTATTTTGACAATTGTAACAGTTTATCTTTATGTGTTGACATTAGTTTTTGTTTTATATTTAATAATTAAAACCATAGCGACGAGTTTCTCTAAGAATTATTATGTTTTTGTTCTTAATAATTTATTTAAAGAAAATGCCATATTCACCAGTGCAGTCGGAATCGGGGTTCCTTCCTTGATTCCAACGGTATTCTTACAAAAAAAAATTACACGTTAAATTCGTTTTTGAACAAGAACAGATGTTTCAATCATATACCTATGTACAGAGTGGACCATTTTTGATGGTTTTACAGGGTTTCTCGGTTATTTACAGGAATAAAAGAAAACCATTTTCGCGACCCAGTGCTACTTTTTCGAGAAAAACACAATGGTGAAGACAAAAGTCGATTTGTTCGGGAAATATTGTGAAAAATCATTTTTTGCGAAAATTCGTTTTCGGCAGATATTTCCAGAACGAATCCTCGTAGCTAACTTTTGTCTTCACCATTGAGCTTTTCTCGGAAACGTAGCACTGAGTGGCGAAAACGATTTTCTTTTATTCCTGTAAATAACGGAGGAATCCTGTAAAACCATTAAAAATGATCCACTCTATACAGGTAAATACGATGGTTCTGTTTTCAGGCACACTTCCGAAAATACCTGTAGAGTCCCTCTAGAAAGTTTGAGGAAATGGAAGCTCTAAAAAAATTAGATATGTGTATTTTTATGTTAAAATTATACAAAAGCATCTAAAACTCATTTGGGAGAAAGAATTTTTGGAAACGCGTTATAGTTTCTTCAAAATCGGTCCTCAAAGTTACGAATTATACTTGATGTCTCATAACGTACGGAGGAGATTGAAATGGTAGCTGCAGGAGATCAAACTAAAGATTTTTTGTTAAGAAATTTAAGATAAAATCTCAATAACAAGGAAGTTACAGCAATTTAAATTTCTTATAAATAAACGAGCACTTATTGACTACCACTGAGATTAATACGAAATAATTTGATATAATAGTTTTCCTAATTCCAAGGTAACATATTGCTTAAAAATGCTGATAGCACAGTATTGGAGTCTGCAGCTAAGCGTTCGCCACCTGATGTCAACTAAACAAACCCTTGTATGCTACACAACAAATCTGTTTTGGCGTCGATCTTGTGTTTATGATGTATCAGGATTGTGTTATATGTGACATTCACATTAAATCAACTTGTGTATGTGCATTACAAAAATTCTGTGTAGCTTACAGAGGTTCAGATTTATCCACGGTAGCGCTGCGATCTTAAAATTAAACGCCTATAAGAAATTACTCAGTAGTGTCACTTAAACGTCAATGTCAAAAAAAGCGGCAATACTGTTTGATACACGTATGGAAATACCTATAATGTAATTTGCAACTCGGTAGATATCAAACAAAATGGCATATGTGACAGTTATACTCGAGTGACGTTACTGTGTAGATTCTCATACTGTGTTGATAGCTTGAAGTCATTTTAATTTTTTTAATAGTGTTGCGTTCTTTGCAGACGTGGTAAGTATCAAAATTGTTGATTTTCTCTTTTATTCTATCCGTTAAACCACATCCACTACACAATTACGTAGTCTAGTAGTCTTTTATGAATTTTATTTTTAAATATCAAAGTGACAGTACAGGGTGGGAACTCTCAATGTCAATTGAAATCCAGTTTTTTATTTTAATTTAGAAGAAAATTCTTTTGAAGATAAATCGGTGAGTAATTTAATTGTTTAATTTTGTAATGTATGTCTAAAAATTTTAAAGAAACACAGCTAATTTCGTATTTGCCAAGTGTTGCTACCTATTATGCCCAATTGCAAAACAAACAATAAAATTCCTATGATGCTTTAGAATTTTGTAACGTTTAGATGTAGTGTGATGTTGAATTAGAATTTTTATTATTATAGATAGAGTCGTATTTGCCAAGTGTTGCTACCTGTTATGCCCAATTGCAAAACAAACAATAACTCTTCTAAAATAATGAGGATTCTTTGCAAATTTGTGTTTATAGTTCAAATGAGTAATGAATGACAGTATGTGTTATAAAGGGTGTCCCAACAAGAGCGCCGGATTTAATTTTAAAGAAAAACACATTTATTTTTTTAATTAAGCAAACATTTTTATTTCAACATAAAGAAAAATAGTTCCGATCAAACATGAAATACAACATCAGGCAACTGGCCACCACGAAACCTCTGGCACAGGATTATTCTTTTGTTGAAATTTTGAATAACATTTTCGCATAAATGTGGCTGTATTTACACCTTTTCCTTCACATAGCCCCAAAGAAAAAAGTCCATCGGCGTTAGATCGCACGATCTTGGTGGCCAATGTTGATCGCCAAATCGAGAAATGACTCGGCCTGGAAACTTGGTCTGCAGTAACACCATTGTTTCACGTGCAGAGTGGCAGGTCGCACCGTCTTGTTGGAAAAACATGTCCTCCACATCAATTACATCCAATTCGGGCCACAAAAACATTTCGCGATACCGCACACCATTAACAGTTAGCGCATTTCCAGCCGTATTTTCAAAGAAATACGGCCCAATCACTCCGCCAGCCCCAAAATGCGCACCAAACAGTTACTCGCGGTGGATGCATTGGTTTTTTGAGTATCACACGAGGATTTTCAGCACCCCAAATCCGACAGTTTTTCTTATTTACGTATCCGTCGAGTTGAAAATGTGCCTCATCTGAAAAAATGATTTTCTTCGAAAAATCCGCATTAATTTGATGATGTTCCAACACCCAATCAGCAAATCCACGGCGCTGCTCATGGTCCCTTGGCTTGATTTCTTGCACCAATTGAACCTTGTACGCGTGCAAATACAGATCTTTTACCAAAATTCGTTGCATAGTGCTTCTGGAAATGTTTAATCCTTGACCACGATGCCGAATGGAAGTTCCTGGATTCTCGGCCACAGATTCCCTTACTGTGGCTATATTTTCGAGTGACCGACAAGGATGACGATGAACAATGGTTTTTTGATCCATCAGCGTAAATTTGGTCTCAAATTTTTTAATTAAACGCCTCACTGTCGATTCATTTGGCGCATTATTGCCACCGAAAACTTGACGTAATTGGCGAACTGTTTTCGCAAAACTTTCACCACTTTTGTAATTTGTTTTTACAATAATTAAACGTTGTTCGTTTGAATACTTCTCCATATTCTTAAATCGCGTGGTCTGTAAGTGACAACTGTCAAAAAAAAAATCACCTTACAACTCGTATTAACAAAATGGCGGCAAATTTAAATCCGGCGCACTTGTTGGGACACCTTTATGTAATGTGTTTTTAAAACCAAAAGAATTTCCTCAAACGAAACACTTACTTCAGTGCTATGATGTGAGACATCCCTGGATACATTTCTAATAATCTGTTATTAATGAATCAAAGAAATTGAAATTTTATAAAGTATATTGTCAATTCAATTATAAGAGCAAATTTTTTATTTATGTTAAGAGTATGGTTGCTAATGGAAGATTAACGTTTTGTGTTTATTTGCTCCCCATTACACCTCAGTTTGTTTATTTTCCTTGGGGATCAACCCCTCCATATTATTTATAAATACTTCAATCAATTTGACATTTCTTTCACACAAAACTTCAATCTTGAGAGATAACTTAAATATTTCAAACCTAATATTAAACTAAGTAAGTATTCTATTAACATTTCAATAATATCTTAAATTATTTAACATTCTTAATAACCTAAATATTTGAATTATAACAAAATTTTAATTTATAGAATGCTGCTTCCCGAAGTACTCTCCATCTTGTAAAATGCTTCATCCCGAAGAACATTGCATCGGGAAGAATGTTGCATCTTGCAGAACGCCTCTTGTAGAATGTTGTATTTTGAAGAATGTTTCATCTTGTGAAACGTTGTATATTTGGGAATGTTATTATGAAGAAACTTGCTTCTTGTGGAACTTTGTATTTTTGAGAAATGTTGTATGAAGAACGTTACATTTTGAAAAGTTTTGTAGGATGTGAAGTTTCTTTGAAACAGCTTACGATGAATAAATTTCTGATGATAGGTAAATATCACTGCAGTATGTATCCAATAAAAGAAATAGTGGCAAAAGCAGTACGTAGAAATCTTTTCAATTAATAAAACTTATTTTACAAAGTACAACTTAATTAATAAATAAAAGAAATTTAAACAAAAATTTTAAATTATCGAAACCAAAAATTTCACAAAACATTTTGTTCAAAATGCTGATCCTGCATTTCAACGCACAGTTCTACACGACGAATCCAATTTCCGGATACTTGTGGAAATTATTCGCGCAAGTATTCTGTAATAACGTTGATGCGATGGCGTAACTCTCCAATGGTATCAACTTCAGTGGCGTAAACCCGTTCTTTCATGTATAGTTGTAGACAGAAAATTTCGGATGTCACTGGCACTTATCTGACGTATACAATAGGAATTTCTTAACTTTTACATCAGTGGAATGACAGTGACATCCGAAATTTTCTGTTCGCAACTGTAGCCCCATAAGAAAAAGTCAAGTGGATTCAGGTCAAGACCGATCCACCTTTGCGGAAAAGTAGTGCCAAGATAATTTCGCACAGCATGACTAAAGTGCGCAGAACAGCCATCGTGCATAAACCACATATTGCGGCGCACATCCAAAGGAACATCTTCGAGGAGTTCCAGCATAACTTCCTGTAGAAAATGTAAGTAGGAATCGCCATTGAGGCGTGCTGGTAATTCAGAAGGCCCTTAATATTTTAATAAGTGTTGTTTCACAATTCCAGCACACAGATTCAAACTGAAACGCATCTGAAAATTATTCTGGCGGACCGCGTGTGGATTTTCATCAGTCCTTATGTGAAAATTATGGAAGTTGAGAATACCGTTTCATATATACCTCGTTACTGTAGTATACCATTTTATTTTATCTACGACCATTTACGACGATTTATCTGTAAATGACGAATTACGTACAACACATAAATTAAGTAAGCGGGTATTTGCAAACGCTTATAACGAGTGATCAATATCTTTTCTAATCAAGTGACCTATGGAAATAAAATCGTGTGTCTTTGATTAGTTCGTTATAATGCCATTTGAATTATTTATATTGCGTTCCTATACAAAATCTAACTGCTGTTTTATGTATTATATTTTTTTTTATAAATTTGGACATCAAATCAAAGTTCACATTTTCCAGAAAAAGAAGTACGCACCAAGAGCAACGAAAAACTGGTTCATGGAAGGTGCGTAAAATGTTCGCCGTTCTTTTGTAAACACAAGTGAATTCTGCGTTTTAAATCGTTAATAACATTCGCTAGGATTACTGGATTGTTATTTAACTATTCGCAATGTAACAATAAGCTTTTATGAACAAAAATTTCTGTTAATGCATTAAACTTACTGACAGTTATAAGTAATTGAAATGGGAATGACATTTGAAAAAAATTAACTAATCAAAGACATACGATTTTCTTTCCATAGGTCACTTGATTAGAAAAGATATTGATCACGTGTTAGTTAGATCAACGTAGCCGCATCACATTAGATTGACAGTCGTCGAAATTGCAAGTGTCATTGCTGATTACTTTGAAGGTAATTTTTGCGATCGTAGATAAAGTATAGTACAAAACTCGAGTTGTAAAGCAATTACGCACGTGGGGAACTACTTGCATTCGCCTCTGCGCGGCTCATGCGCAACTTTTCCACCGTGCGTAATTTGCTATTTACAACTATTAATTCGCTTAACAGTAAATTTAAACCCAAATTTTAATTTTACCACTACTTAAAGGAACTGACATTTAAGTAAATTTCTACGTCAACTTGCTTTCTACATAGTTTCATTTTAATTAGTCAGCAGCTCTCAACAATATGAAGAGCAATTTTTAGGTATTAAAAGAAAAAAATAAATATCGAAATCTTTTATGTTACTAATCTTTTGTTATTCTTTTTAAGTAAACATTTTAAAACTAACTCTTACATAATTTATTACTACAGTTGGTAACGATGGCTTGTTAATTAATTTAACTTTAACTTGCTGTAATTTTCTTATTATTGAGTTTTTATCCAAATTTTCTTGACAAGAAGATTTAGTTTGATCTCCCCCAGCTACCATTTCAATAATAATTTTAATAATGTTTATTAGTCATTTAGACCACAAGGCATATGATAAGTCAATAACAAAGAAAAAGATGAAGAACAAAAATGAAGTAATAGCCTAAACATTTTCCATATATTCAGAGACAGAATATGGCGCTTTACGGAGAAGTTAATCCCGTAATTTTAACTTAAATTTGTTGAATTCTGTAATGTCTTTCAAGTCACCGGGTAAATGCTTCTAGCCCAGCATACGATGGGCTCTTTTCATAAAAAGCCGTCTTGTGTTTGACAGTAATACATTCTGTACCATTACGCCTTGCATATTCATGATAACAATTACTTTTAGGAAAATTTTTCTTAAATTTATGTACAAATAAGCAACATTTATAGACATAGATTCCTATCACTGTCAATATTCTACGCTGAATAAATGTGTTTTTGCATGTGTGTCTATAAGGAATATTAAATATAAGTCTGATTAACCTTTTTGGGATAATGAGCACTCTACCAATTTCAATTGCACTACCCCAGCATAGAATATTGTATGAAATATATCTCCATTAAAACATCAATGTTGTTCATAGATTTAAGTTGCACGAGGGCATAGAATACTGACTTAAGTTTTTTACAGATATAGTCAACATGAACGTCCCAACCTAGATTTTCATCCACGTGAATACCCAAAAATTTGACAGATACTGAGGGTATTACCATTCTGCGTTGGAAAAACAAATATTGAGTTTTGTTCTTATTAATTATAACTCTATTGCTTGAGCGCCACCGATTCATCTCATTATTGGCATTGTTAATGTGTAACTGGAGTTGTTCATTATAGCTTCTACTAACTATAACCGAGCTATCATCCAGCAAAGTTTAAAAGAAAATCTTTATCAACATATTTTGGTAAATCATTGATGAAGAGGAGAAATATTAATGGGCCCAGAACAGGACCTTGGGCAACTCCTAGATTAATATTATGTAAATCGGAATAGCAATTGTTAAGCTTAACAGCAATCCTTCTATTATTAAGGAAGGACAATCCAGTCAAGGATATTACCTCTGATTCCTAGGTTATACAATTTATGTTTTATAAAGGTATGATTCACCGTGTCAAACGCACATATAAAGTTGTAAAATATGGCCGCAACACAACGTTTTTTATCTAATTCACTGTGTACTTTGTCTATGAGGCTGCAGCAAGCTGTTTCCGTCGATCTACCAGGTCTGAAACCATGCTGTGAGTTGGCTATTAGGTTGAACAGGTAATCCATTACACGATTGAACACTATCTTTTCCAATACTTTCGAAAAAATGCTAAGAAGAGAAATTGCCCGACTATTGGTAAGTAACGAAATATCACCTTTTTTTAACACCGGCAGAACATGAGCAAGCTTTAGAAAATCAGGAAAAACACCACACGATAGGGATTTATTAAATATATTACTTAACGGAGTTGAAATTTCATCCACAACGCTTTTTAATACTACACTTGTCACGCCATCATGTCCGGAGGAGTTCAGATTTTTGAAGCTTAAAATTGTCCTTTTGATTTCAGCACTTGTAACTGGAGGAACAAACATGGAATGTACATGAATGTCACTCACAGGAGAGGTGAAGAACCGAAGTGATCATTTAATTTTTTTTCTGCAATGTTTGCAAAGTGTTCGCCAAAAGCATTACAAATCTGTTGAGAATCTTCAATAATTTCACCATAATTGTTCAACAAAGATGGTGATATCCTTGAGTCCTTGACTTGTTTTTACCCACTTCTTTATTAACATGTTTCCAAATGACTTTGCAATTATTATTAGATGCTGCTAGTGCTATAGAGAAGAACTCTTGTTTAGTTTAAATTACCAGTTGCTTGAGAATATAGCTTCTGTGTTTGTAAATTATATCAATAATTGGAGAATTCATTGAACGTTCGAGCCAATAAAGATTTTTAAGTTCATTACTTGATTTAATAACTTCAGTGTTTAACCATTTATTGCCCAAGAAATCTTGCGGATGAGAAGTTAATTTATATGGACACGTATTACTAAAATTCCATTGAAAAAGGTTCATAAATTTTGCAAACATCTCATTAGAATTAACACAATCTTCCTCAAATTCCCAATCCGCCTGTTGCAGCGCAGCCTTCAAATTTGAAATGTTATTCTTGTTAAGTTGACGGAACAATTTAAGCTCTGTTCTTGGCTTTAATGGCACTGGCGGTGTAGGAAGAAAAAATTTCATATGTTGACCAATATGATCAGAAATGTTTGCAGAAGTCACGCAAACAGTAACATGATCTGAAGGTAAATTAGTCACTATGAAATCAATAGCTGAATGTGATGTGACATTATTTCTATTAGTAAATATTCTGGTCGGTTCATTAATGTAGTTAGTCAAGTTATAGGAATTAAAAAGATCAGTAACAATTTTAGATCTTTTATTAGTTTTTAAAGTGTCAATGTTTATATCACCACAAATAATTAAGTAATCACACTGTTGGTAAATAGCATTGATCATTGCATGAAAAGTTTCTATAAAAATATCAAAGTCTTCTGTGGGAGACCTGTAAATAGTCAAAATACCAATTTTAAAGGTGTCGACGTACAACAAAGCCGCACATCCTTCAATGTTCATTTCGTTGGAGAGTGATTTGATATGATCCTGTGATTTGCTTTTAACATTCTTATGAGTATAGATACTTATCCCACCGTGTTTGTGCTAATCACGACAGTAGGTGGTAGGAAGTCAGTACATAATCTGGAATATTTACTGCTTGCAATCCTAGACTGGTGGTCCATGCTTCAGTCAAACATAAGATTGTAAGTTGTTCCTCCACAACTAGTAATTCCATTAGTGATAATTTGAAAGCTAAACATTGGACATTGAGATGATATAGTGATAGGACACTTAGGTCCTAGCAAAAAATATGTGAACCTTCATCGTTTACGTTGCACTTACGTTCGGGTTTTTTTGCTATAGAGTCACATCGATTTAGCTTCTCCTGTTGATTATAGTAATGCGTAAATCGCGTTTCATTTATTTCACTATTCCGGGTTTCAGAGCTTTCCAAATAAAACTTCGAAACGTATGCACCAATGGGCCACATTTCCAATTTTTTAAGATCAGCAAAGTGTTGAAGAGGAACACCCACTTTGAAGGAGCAGTAGATATCAGAACGCTTGGACTGCATTTTTTCACACATAATAGGTGCTTTCTTTCGCTGAAAAGTTTGAATCGTAATTCGAATAATTTTCCGTTACCCGCTCTGGATCTGAATGCATTTCAATCCAAGCGGATCGTAAAATTGGAAGATTGAAAGGGGAAGTGGGATTACCGATCGGGATTGAAATTTCACGAAGATCCACTTGCAAGAGAGCATCCATCTTTGAATTTAAACGCGTCTTGTAGCGTTTGCATCAAACGAAAGAAAGCAGCTAATGTCTTTAATAAGTTCTTGTCTTCTAAATAGCGCTTAATGTCTTCCTCGCTTGTATCCTTTTGTAATTTAGTAATGTAAAGGTACGAATATTTGGTGACAGCTTTTAGTTTGATATTCACAGCTGAGCCTAATGATGATTTCTTTTTATTTCTATTGCGCGCATTAACTAATTCGAATTCATTTTCTTCTATGGGTTTATGTGATGCAACAATTTCTTCGTTCCCCGATAAAATGTCCTTTTGAGTACGAACATTTAAGTCTGATGACTTCGGAGAGTCCCTGAGACGGGATGATTTTAATGCAGTTGCATAATCTTGATAATTTTGGTTAGGTAATTTGTTGGTTTTATTATCAATTTTAGTATGATTATAGAGTTTTTTACTACGGAAATTGATTGATGTATCCTGTTTTGATCTAGAGCTGTTTTCAGGAACACTACTTTCGTCGGTGTTGAGACTATTTATGCTATCTAGCGAATTAGTCTTGATTAAGTTCTTACTATTTTTAATTTCTTCCAGTAGATTTTTATTTTCAGCATTCAAAGTATAATTTATTTTCTTTAGATTATCAATTTCGTCCGATAGGCGACAATTATTGGAATGCAATTTCACTATTTTTTTTTTTGAGAATGTTAATGACTTCTTCTGTGATTTGATTAATTGCAGATTTTATTTTAATAGATATAAACTGGTCAATATCCAGTTCGGAGTGTTTTTGCTTGGTGACGGTTGTTGTTGTTCGACTTTATTATCTCCTTCCAGCACATAGGTTAGAATCGGACTTACACGCTTTACATGACCATTTCCGTATATCCCCTGACGTTTTGAGAGCTACCAAATCATCATCCGCTATTAACAAACATCTAACAGGCAATCATTTAAATTTATAATTAGGGCTATGAATTTTGAATTAGATTGGCAACACTAACTGTTGACAGCTTAATTTGAGTTTGAATTGTCAAAGTGACGCTTCAAAATCTTTAATTAAACGTCGAGGGCGAACACTTTCAATATTCGCTATGGTTATTACTAAAACTGCTTCACTTCCTTTAAATTAAAACCATTGAACATGACAATCCTATAAACGTTAAAATATTTACATAACTTCTAATCTATACAGCGTGTCGATTGGCAAGGTGTACAACCGTATAAAAAAAATGCCGCCTACTTTAATTATAAATTTAATTGATCGCGTGGTACTATGAAATGTTTTTGCACAGCACACAATAGAGTCGTCATATCGCGATACATCGCGATATGACGACTAAATCGATGTGACTCTATAGCAAAAAAACCCGAACGTAAGTGCAACGTAAACGATGAAGGTTCACATATTTTTTGCTAGGACCTAAGTGTCCTATCACTATATCATCTCAATGTCCAATGTTTAGCTTTCAAATTATCACTAATGGAATTACTAGTTGTGGAGGAACAACTTACAATCTTATGTTTGACTGAAGCATGGACCACCAGTCTAGGATTGCAAGCAGTAAATATTCCAGATTATGTACTGACTTCCTACCACCTACTGTCGTGATTAGCACAAACACGGTGGGATAAGTATCTATACTCATAAGAATGTTAAAAGCAAATCACAGGATCATATCAAATCACTCTCCAACGAAATGAACATTGAAGGATGTGCGGCTTTGTTGTACGTCGACACCTTTAAAATTGGTATTTTGACTATTTACAGGTCTCCCACAGAAGACTTTGATATTTTTATAGAAACTTTTCATGCAATGATCAATGCTATTTACCAACAGTGTGATTACTTAATTATTTGTGGTGATATAAACATTGACACTTTAAAAACTAATAAAAGATCTAAAATTGTTACTGATCTTTTTAATTCCTATAACTTGACTAACTACATTAATGAACCGACCAGAATATTTACTAATAGAAATAATGTCACATCACATTCAGCTATTGATTTCATAGTGACTAATTTACCTTCAGATCATGTTACTGTTTGCGTGACTTCTGCAAACATTTCTGATCATACTGGTCAACATATGAAATTTTTCTATAAAATTACCTTTTCAATGATATGCCACTCATAGTACATTCCCTATTTAAATTCTATTGGTTAGAGAGCTGGAAGGGATCGGGATGACGTATGACAGTTGGGTATAGGATAGAAAAGTGTCCCCCTTGGATTATAAATCGACCTGTTTTTGCGTTTTTTCAAACAAAAATTTTCTTGGAAGATCTTCAATCTGACTGTTTTCGTTGGGCCACTCTGTATAATGGGCATGTCTGAGATACCAAATGTTGGTGACATTTCTTCGTTAAAAATTATATCTGTCAGTTCTGTCAGATTTAAGTTTTATTTGTACACATTTCAATGTTATGGCTTTCACTGATCACCAAGAAAGCTTTTTGTTAGAAATATCTTTCAGAAACAGTGAAAAAATTGATGGATTGTGGATTTGTTCAATACGTAACGCATTTGAAGGTTTAGTATAGTTCCAACATTCAAATTTTATATTCAGACAAACGTAATTTTTTTCATATCACAAAATCTTTAAACCGGACACTAAATAGCGCTATTTAGTGTCAGGTTTAAAGGTTTTGTGATACAATTTTCATCGGACAAGAACCAACTTTAAGTAATTTTTTTCATAGCACACTTTGATGAAAGTTTTTTTAAATCGCTGGTTATATCGGGCTTTGTTAACGAACACTCGTAGGTATATGACTTCTGACGTCAGCAGGAGTACCCTCGCACTAGGGTGCGTTTTCTAGCTTCGGTCGAACACATCAAGAATAAAGTGAGATAAAGAAGTTAAAAATATATTTCAAACATTTTAATTTACACATTACGTTTTATTTTGTCGAGTTCGATTGTTGTAGAGTAAAATTGAAAAATCTTGAAGCTTCCTATTTTAAAATTTCTATGAATTTCTTACAATACGTTGCTTTTCCCGTATTTTAGGAATGCAGTATTTTTATCAAAGTCATATCCAGAAATTCTGGTCGCTTGCTATTGGCTATTGAAAAAGCATAAAGCCCTTTTAAATAGGCTCCTTGGTTGTATGTATGTTATGTAATTGCTGTAACATATCTTACCACTTATTTCATTTAAAAGAAATTAAGCTGTTTTAAAATATTTGAAAATTTCCGCGTTTTTAAAAAAACTGTGGTATTAATACAAATAATTCTCGAATTACTGTAAAACTATAGATTTTCAGTATTAGTAATCATTTCGCGATCATTACTCTTGATCGATGATTTAACTACACTTCCTTTTTCTCCTATCCTGCCATATTCATGTTTTTCTTTTAAAGTATCCGTCTCTCAATTTAGTAAATTTTATAGGAAAATCAGGAATTAAGTACATTAAAAAATTCTGAAACTCATCATTAATTATTAATTTATTGGTGTCTTGTAACTATAATGCAAATTAATTAAGAGTTAGATACTTAAGATATACGCATTCAAAGAAAAACGAACGCGTAATTTATCTTCTTTGTCAGACTAATAATCGTTTGAGATAATGCAAAATATTTTTAGAATACGGTAGCAATTATGATAATTGATAAAATAAAGCATAGAACACTGCACGTTTGCACGATCAGATAAAAAGATCAATGAAAGCGAAATTACTAACGAGTTTAAGTATTGAATCGGTTTATTAACGTTGAAAGATTATATTGACAACTTGAATTATTTTTATCAACATTTTTATCAACAACTAACTGCAATCTCTAGAGCAGTGGTCGCCAACCCGTCGATCGCGAGAGACCGATAGCTCGCATGGATAATTCCGATAGCTCACAGCATATTCGAAAAATCTAAAAGACCTATTCCAAAAATTCCGTATAGTTGTAGCACTCACCATAGTGAGAGTGTTGGGTTAGATTTAAGTAGCTCACTTCTTATTCGAAATCTATTAAAGCTAGAGCTAGAACTACTTGGATCGCATTTTCAACAGCCCCACTCGAGCCAAGCTAGTGAATTCTTATTTGTCATGTAACTAACATTCCAATTATTTCTAAACATTTTCTGTGTTTCGCTGTTGCTAATCCCTTGGTAAGCACATCGACTCCCATCTCATCTGAAGAAACATGCTCTAACTTGATCTGTCCGGTCTGCAGTATTTCACGCACAGAATGATGCCGGATATCGATACGTTTAGTTCGCGCATGGAATACCGAATTGCCTGCAAATTTTTGGGCACCGATATTATCGTTATAAATTATTACGGCCTTAGAATAGTCCAAACCTGTCAGTTAAGAACTTTGTGAGGTATACTGCCTCTTTGGCAGCTTCTCCTAATGCCATATATCCAGCTCCAATAGTGGACAATGCTACAGTTCTCTGCTTTTTAGACTCCCACGATACGATGCCTCCATTAAATATGAAAGCATATCGTCTAGACAAGCTCCCCTATCCGAATCTACATATCCTCGTAATGAGTCCTTGAATCTCTTACAGGTGATTCTCGTATTTACGGTTCCCTTTAGGTAACGCAAAACTCATTTAGCAGCAGTCCAATGACTTCTTCCAAAAACAATCTGAAAATTGTCCTAAAACACTTGCAGTATAGGAGATGTCTGGAGTGTGATTACTGATAAATACATAATTCTCTCTACTAATTCTCTGTAAGGGAGTTTCTTTCCATCATCATCATCATTCCAAACATCGGACTTCGTCAGTTTTGTGTCAGCTGCCAACGGAGTAGAAACTAGGTTATATTTACGCATCCCAAATCTCTGAAGAATGTCATTAATGTAATTCGCTTAACTTAATGTTATTCCTTCCTGGTTTTTATCGAATTTTATCCCAAGGCAATATTTTACTTTTCCAAGTTTCTCGACGTCAAAGTTATTTTTCAAATGGTTTACAAAATTGTCGATTTTTTTAAGTCTCTACATGAGCTACGATATCATCCACATAAATTATAATTATAATTGGTTCATTTGATCAGCCACGTAAACACATGGATCCGATTCGGTAGGTGTAGCTCCGAACCGCCTCATTACATCATCCAGGAGTTTGTTCCAACTTCGTCCTGCTTGACGGAATCCGTAGAGAGACTTTTTAAGATAACAAACTTTTTCATTTCGTTTAACATACATTTGGCTTTTTCAATAATATCATGGGTGTCACATCGGGTTTGAACAATGAATTCAAGCACCTCTCTACCATAATCAGGAAGTTTGATATAAATGTCTTCTTCTATAAATTCATTCAAATATGCAGAGGCTATGTCGAACTGCTGCATGTGCATATCATGCTGAATAGCAAAAGCTGACGTTAATCTAAATGAGCTCAATCGAGTTACAGGAGCGAAAGTCTCGTGGAAATCATTTCCAAGTTATTGAGAGAAACCCTTCGCTACAACACGAGCTTTCTTCTTCATAATCGTTCCTTTCGGACCCTGCTTGTTTCGGAGCACTATTCGGCTGCCAATGATTTCTTGATTAATTGGACACCAGACACCAAGTATCATTTTTCAAAAGAGAACAGAACTCAGCCGCCATTCCATTCCTTCGACTCAGAGCTTGAAATCGCAACATCTACCGAGACATCAGACATGAAAGTAAAATCAGCTTGTTCTTCATTTTCCTGAGGTAATATGTTATAGGAGTATATCTTACGTGAACGTCCACTCTGACCTGTAAACATTTTCTTGGCCTACCTCGTCCTCTTTTAAAATCATCTTGTAGCGATTGCTCTATAACTTCTCTGCATTCTATTTCAGGGTTGATTATTCGCTTATCAACTTCAACTTCCTCATCTTCTCTAGTTCGAATTAATTCAATATCTATAAACGAACGAATTTTATCAACATATTTATCAGTATTAATTTCACATTCTTTTGCGTAGAATTCCTCATAATTGTTGCCATTTACTAATGCTTTTTGTAGAAATTTTACATCTCTCGTTATTTCTATTTTACGTTCTTCTGGTATCCAAATTCGGTATGCTTTAGACCAGCGGTCGGCAACCTTTTGTACTAATCGCCCTTTAGTTACTGTTTTACGCACGAAATAGTTAACCGGGAAACACTGTTTCCCGGTCGAGTAGACCAGAAAACAACGTCAAAAACACTGGCCCTTTGGAGCATTCTTAAATAAATCAGTGTTGGTAATAATAAAATCTAGTTTATGAAATACCATTTTACAACAACTTTCATTCATTAACAGGCCCAGAAAAGGGAGAAATCGTCAAAAAACTCCAATAATAATTTTACATTTTTTGTTTGACATGACATGAAATTATAATTAAATTTTTATATTCGTTTCAAAAAATATAATACGAAACTCTTGCGGGAATCATTATCCCGCGTTCCCGCGCTCGGTTCGTAAATAACTATTTCGGTTAGTTAATAGCCACTAGTAGGTGCACGTATACTTTTTATTGTTTCATATTTTGGTTTTATTAATATTTGTCATCTATTTTATTAAAAGAAAAAATTAGATTTAGGTCTTACGGGCCGGATAAAAATTGTTTCTCTATCCGTAGTTGGCCCGCAGGCCGCAGGTTGCCGACCGCTGCTTTAGATTGCTCTGAATACCCGAGGAAAATTCTTTTTCTTGAACGTGGCTCAAATTTTCCTTTGTTGTTCGATTTATAACGATCGGCATATAGTAAAAAAGTGATCTGTAGTTAAAATTTGTCAATTATATTAAGAGTAAGTGTCAATACACCGGGTGATTCATGTTGGTATTCGCACCCCTTTACCTTTTTTATTTCTATTTTTAGGAAAATGATATTTGATGCAAATAGTACAGGCTTATCAATAGTTTATTTGACAACATGAAACGATGCGTATCACTTCCGATTTAAGCAGAAGTGGTTTTAAGTTAAAACATTTAAATAGGACACCCTGTATATTTTTGTAAATTTGGATTTTAGAGGTAATTCTAGATCGAATTGATGTAAAATATCCTATATACTTGATTGATCCTTTTTCAAATTTTCATATCTAGATAAAATTACTTTACATTTTTGACTTAGAACTTTTCAAGAAAATCATGAGAGCATTTCACGTTTTATCTAATTTTGATATCGTACTTACAATTGCTCATCAGCTACAAAAAATATATAATTTTGAAAATTTCATATCGTTCAATAAATAAATTCTTAAAGTATTACAAATATTTTTCAACTTAGCAACGCTTAAAACGTAATCTCCTTCTCGCACTTCTAAAAACATAAGTCCGTTAATTGCATTAGATACATACATGAGAACAAGATTAGGTCCTGATGATGGTGTAAGAATGGAAATGCGCATGAAGTAATAAGTTGCATATCAAGTAAAACAGTACCAAGGTTTCATTTCACCAATCTTTGATTTGCAAGATTAAGTCTTACATCCTCTCTTCAGATTTAATTTCTTTTGCCATTCGAAATTAAACGCAAAAATGTTTATATCACTTGTTCGATTAAATACCCACTGATAACATCATTTTGGTGTATAAAACCTAGCAAGTTGCTTAATCTAGTTTACACATTTGTTGATATTGCGGCGAATCACACCTAGAGTTTATTAAGAAATCTTAAATAAAAATGACTCTGAAAGTGCAATTTTTTTTTGTATTGTTATACTTAATAACTACAACACGTAAGTTCAAATTTTTTAATCTAGATTTAAATAGGTTCACATACACAAAAACAGCACAACTTTTTTGTAATTTAACTACCTCTGTACCTGTCATAATTTACGTGAGTCTCATTTCGATGTTTTAAGTAGTTGCAATCCTATATAGAGGTGATTCATAATAATACACCCGACAAAATAAAACCAGTAAAAGAATTCATATCTTAGATTATGGGAAAAATATGAAAAGAATAGTATCTCTCTTAGTTTTCGAGGTACAATTCATTCAAAATTTTATCTAAAACCATAATACTTCACAGGCTTTTACATACAGCCTCAGAAGGTCATTTTTGCAAACAAATTGCACTTGCTCGGTTAAAAATGAAAGAATTATCTTCACTCGTCATTTTCAACGGATTCTCTGTACACAAGTGTCGAATCGGTTTCTTCTACAATCATTTTATAGCACGACTTATTTTAATGCAAAATTATATTTGGCAATCTATCCCAGATTGTAATTACTTGAATATCATTTCTTCACACTAAGAGCCGGTAAATGCTTTCATCACTGATTAACATTAACTTTTGGTTTATTCTCATGCCTACAAGTGTAAAGAAAATTGTTTCTATAGGAATAAACTAAAGGAATAGTTGTAAGTTCTAGCAGGATAGCAATCATACTGCTATCCTGTTAGGACTTACAACTGTTCCTTAAGTTCGCAGTCGTAATCAGGAGCCGTTTTAGGAATAAACTAAAGATTAAAGTTAAGAGGCCTTTTACACAGCGCTAATTTTTAAAAAAGTTTTTCTGAGTAACCATTGTAAATTATAAGCTCAAATTTTCAGTATGTATTCATGAGGTAATTATCTAGGTCTCACGTCGACATTTAAAAAAAAAATTTTTTTTGGAAAGATCAAATCAATATCTCCAAAACTATAGGGAATTTTGAGAAAAACGAAAACGTGAAACCTAGATATGATGTTCTACAGCATATTTAAAAAAAAATAACTTCTGTGAATTTAATAATACCCGAGAAAAACAGCTTCAGAATTTTCGTGAAATGTCGTAATTCAGCGCCTCTAACTACAAATTTCGTATTCGGGGCACATTAGCTACGAAATTTGTAATGTAGTTTAGATAGCTCTCCGTTAGAGGCGTTGTATTACAACGACGAGATTTCCCGAAAATTTTGAAGCTGTTTTTCTCAGCTATTATTAAATTCACAGAACTGATTTTTTTTACATATGCTGTAGAACATCATATCTAGGTCTCACGTTTCGTTTTTCTGAAAATTTTGTATAGTTTTTGAGATATCGATTTGATTTTTTCAAAAAAAAATTTTAAAAAAAATGTCAACGTGAGACCTAGATAATTGTCTCATGAATGCATACTGAAAATTTGAGCTTATAATTTACAACGGTTACTCAGAAAAACTTTTTTTAAAATTAACGCTTTGTAAAAGGCCTCTTAATCAATTGATAGATAGATAGATAGATAGATAGATATATACATTTACCAGTGGTGTAGAAGATACAGTATTAGGACAACGTAATAATAAGATAATAGATACAGTTACATCAAAACTTTAAAACTTCAAAACTTCAGAATGCTTAAAGCATAGCTACAACAGTCCATTAAAAAATTCCTCGAGTGAGTAGAAACTAAATTTATTCAAATAACTTTTCATATAACATTTGAATTTTTTATTGGTATATGATTTTATATTATTGGGTAGGGAGTTACAAATTTTAATATTTAAGCAAATATGGGAGTTGTAATATTTATTATTCTTTATACAGGCTGTCTTACGAAAAACGCCCCAAGCCGTAACTCCGTTATTTATAGATAAATTTTAACAAACAAAAAGGCAAATAAAATGAGACTAAAAGTACTATAAGGTGAGTCCAGTTTAAATTTTTTTAAAAATTACCTTCAAGGTCAAATGACTGTCAACTTTTATTTTTCAAATGGCTCTGTATATTTTTTATTATTATATCTGGTAGAGATTTTTTTTCTAAATCCAATGATGTGCGACACTTTGACATTTAAAAAATATTTTTCGTAAAAGAAAAATGAACTAGTCTATTACGCAAAATGTGCTTTTCATAAAAATGTTAAAGTTTGTCGTGAAAACAATGTCACTGAGCGTTATTTTTCACAGTTGTTTCAAGTTGTCAAGTTATTCTCTTTGTATGATTCATTGTTTCCTAAAAAAAGCCGATTATGGATAATACTCCGTTGATTGACTTACTCCAAGCATATTTTGAATGCAATAAAAACACAAGCAGTGCATCTCTATAGACAGGAATTTTTCCCAAAGCAACTTACACAGTTGTAGACTTAATTTTAATTATTTCATTAATGTTTTCTGTAATGCTTGATTGCTGTTTTATTGCATTCAAAATGTACTTGCAATAAGTCAGTCAGGTGATTGTTATCCATAATCGGCTTCTTTTTAGGAAACAATAAGTCGTACAAGTATAAGAACTTGATAGTTTAAAACATCTGTGAAAAATAACCTCAGTGACATTGTTTTCACGACAAACTTTAACATTTTTATGAAAAGCACGTTTTGCGTAATAGACTAGTTCATTTCTTTTTTTTACGAAAAATGTTTTCTAAATATCAAAGTGTTGCACATTATTGGACTTAGAAAAAAAATCTCTACCAGATATAATAATAAAAAATATACAGAGCCATTTGAAAAATAAAAGTTGATAGTCGTTTGACCTTGAAGGTAATTATTAAAAAAATTGAAACTGGACTCACTTTATAGTACTTTTAGTCTTATTTTATTTGCCTTTTTGTTTTTTAAGATAAGTCCATAAATAACGGAGTTATGGCTTGGGGCGTTTTTCGTAAGACAGCCTGTATAATCAATCCTTATGAAGTTAGGATCACGAGTTGGATATCGATGGACTTCTGTATTAAACATAAATTTACTTTTACTATCATGAATGTAGCATGCCAATTGTAAGATGAGGAAGTTATAGACAGTGGGTATATTAAGATCTATAAAAGGTCGCCTGCAAGATTCTGTAGGATTCAACATTTTAACAATGCGTCTTGCTCTCTTTTGTAGCAGGAGTATCTGATTTAAGTTAATTTTTGTTCCCCAGAATAGTAGGCCGTACGAAATTACAGAATGCGTGTAGGCAAAATAGATAGTACGTAATGTAGCCGTGTTACAATATTTCCTCATTCTAAGAAGGACAAAATTTGCTCTATTTAATTTGGGTAATATTGAATCCAGGTGTGGGTTCCAAGTTAAATTGCTATCTAACGTTAGGCCTAAAAATCTCGAATGTGTAACAGTTTTTACATTTATATTGTTTACAGTAATGTTTCCATCATATTTGTTTTCAAAAAGCAGGATATTGATTTTCTCTGTATTTAGAATTAGTTTATTACTATTAAACCAATGAAGTAATTGAGATATTATTATTTGACACCGACACTTAAACTCATTCTCATTATCAGCAGTAATTATAACGTTGGTGTTATCTGCGTATAGCGTTGTTTTTGCATTAATGTTATCGGGAAGATCATTTATAAAAATGGTAAATAGAAGAGGGCCCAGTATGGATCCCCGAGGTACCCCTGTGGGACTGATAAGGGATGTAGAATGGTGGGCGGTCTGTTTTCTATTGTCATTTTGATGTTTTATTTCAACAAATTGTCGCCTGTCGCTGAAGTAAGATTTGAACAGGTTTAGCGCATTTCCTCTAATGCCTAGTTTATTGATTAAAATATTATGATCGACCATATCAAATGCTTTTGATAGGTCGCAATTAATACATCCGACTATTTTGGAATTATTTAAACATGATAAGAAATCGTCAATAACAGAAGTTAGAGCAGTATGAGTTGATTTTTTTCTAAAAAGCCATGTTGAGGAGTAATAAATTTATTTTTTGAAAGAAAAATTAATAATTGATCTTTGAGCACGATTTCATATATTTTTGATATAGCGAGTAAAATTGCAATTGGTCTATAATTCATAATAGAATGTCTGTCACCTTTTTTAGGGATCGGAATAATTTTCCCGGTTTTAAATCCGTCTGGATAAATGCCATCTTCCAAAAAGGAGTTAATAATATGAGAAATCGGTAAGCTAATGTAATCATTTATTAATTTAATAATACTAATAGGAATGCCGTCACTGCCAACTACGGAGGTGTTATTTAGTTTGCGTATGATGCGGGTTATTTCTTGTTCAGTGACAGGTCGTAGGAAGTCGATGCATTAATTTTAAAATTATGTAAATCGTATTCGGCCTCAGTATCTTTAAAATTGTGAGACATGGATATTGGTAGAAGGGTTTTTTACATTATTATTATTATTTTCTAATATGTTTAAATTAAAATCTCAGCATATAGTAAGATTCTGACATCTATGGTAGTTGAGAACGATATCAAGATTTTCGAAAAATATGTTCATATTGGCGCTTCGAGCAAATACAAAGAAATTTTGTAAAAGTCGTCGTAATAATAATAATAATAGTCATATAGTCATAAAGTCAAGTAAAATATCACAGTTACGGGCAAAATTCCTCACTCGAATACAGACACTCAGTATACTTCGTGACTGTCTGGAATGGCTAATGGCCGAAAGACAAAAAAAAGTCGTTTCTCTCTCAACGGAATTTTCATTATATTGACACCATTGACATTACGTTTGGCGTAGTTTTTGAAAGCAGTAAATTTAACATCGCTCTACTCGCTGTGTTCAGCATTTCTTGCAGTACTTATTCCTCCATTTTCACTAATGTTGTCAGATAATGAATGTCAGCGACCACAATTTTCCGAAATTAATTGATTGCCAAAGGGAAACTTGGATGTATTATAATTTTTTAAACCTAAAAGTTTGAATTCTTATCATTCTTCTATTCTCGGTCGTGAATAAAATAATATATACACCTCAGAAGAGGATACTATTTTTCCCTCATTTCTCTCCCTCGATGTATAATATATATACTATTTTAGAGTTTCAGGCGAATTTACAATATTTATTTTTGGCTAGTTTGTATATAAACTGTGAGCAAATAAAAATCAGATTAGAGTAGGCGGAGCAAAGAAAATGTATGTCTGTGATTAAATAAAAAGTTAATAAATTTGACAGTCCATGAATGTATTACGTTAATTAATTCAGTTAATCACAGACATTGCACCTCCTACTCCAATCAGAATTCTTTTTTTGCTCACTTTTTATCTTTTTACAAAAGGAAGGAAGATTTCAACAGATCTTTCAGGTTCACCATTGGTATCTCGGTTATTAGAAGACATAGAGCAACGGTTAAATGGGGAATTTTTGCAGAATTCAATGCTCATGACAAATCTCATTTCAAATTCACCATATCTTTTTTAGGTTTTAAGATAATTTAAAAAATCAAAGAGAAAGAGAATAAAAATCTTAATTATTTTCCTTTGTCATTTTTTCGTAAATTAATACATAAAGAAGATATTTTCATTTTTACAAAATCATCAAAGGTAGATGGGTTTTGGAAACAAAACATTTGCAAATCACCGTAATCAAATTTTTCTGTTGACAGACTATTGTTTTTGAAGTTTGTAGTTTATTTATTATTTTATGTAAAACATCGTCATTTGCCAGAAAATCGTGCATGGCTCTATTTAAATTGCTTGCATTATCTTATGGCTTGTTTACCTCTGATTGCGTGGGGATTTTTAGCACTGGACACTTCTTCTTGTGCGATAACAGTGCATGTGGAAATGTTTGAATCAATCGAAGAAATTAATTCATCTTTCATAATTAAAGTCTCCAACACTTAAGTCCGAATGCATAGGCACTACATTGCGTGCATGACACCGATCGAATTACGGAGCTGCAAGCATTATTCTTTGATATAGCGAAAATATTTTGATTAACTTTGTCATATTTTATTTTGTTATTTGCTGTATTTTTGACGATACGGTATAATTTTAAAAAAAAACCTTTAGATAAAACACGTTATAGGTATGCATCATATAGTAGTAAAGAGCACTGGATATTTGGCCAGACGACGGATTCAGGTTTACAGCGCATCGGCGCGAGCGTCGAATAATATACAACTGGACCTTTCTTTTGGAGACTTTATTCATAACCACACTATTAGAATTTCTCCGCAAGTAAATAAGTTCAATATTTGAATCGTTTAAGTTACGTACTTCTTCCTGTAGACATTAGAATATACTTTTGAGATCTTCAGGATAGTCATGCAAAGAATTGCGTGATAAATTCCTTAATCTCGGCATTGTGATCAATTTTTAAATTTTTTTCTGAGCAATCGCTCCTGGTAGACACTATATTTAGAGACGATTGAATAAATTTCCTTTAACTTTTATGTAAATCTTATAATAAATAAATAAATAAATAATAATGAATGAATAAAATGCTGTGAAGTTAAATTTTGAATTAATTATAATTTTTAAAACCTTTTCCCCAATCTGTGAAATTGAATTTTCACTGGTTTTATTTTGTCGGGTCTAATGACAATCACCCTGTACATTATTTACCTACACTGTGATCAACCTGATTGAATGTGCTATATGTACAGTCTGTTCAAACTTAACTCGGCACTGTTGCTAACCTTGTTATTATAAAAACTAGTACTTCCTCTGTCCCAATTTAGTTGTCACATTTCACCTTTTAATTTTGTCCCAATTTAGTTGTCACACTTGTAAAAATTGGAAAAAAAAATATTTAAAACACAGAAACACACCTAAATAGAAAATGTAATTTATTTTAACAAATTTTACAAAAGAATTTCCCTATATTTTGCAATAATTATGCATTGTTTTTATACATTTTTGCGTTTGTGTATTCTGAACACATAAAATTTAAGTAAGAGTAATATTAAGGCAATGTCGCGTGGTCTTGGTTATTTCACGTTTTTTGACAACTTTTCTTGTAGAATTAATTATGTTCGACATCTTGATCGCAGAACAGAAGTTACAACGGGTGCACTTTAAAAATTGTGCGTTTTTCGCAATTTGACTCCAGCCTTCTTGTTACTAATAAACGGCAATCAAATTTCACCAATGATGTGATTGAATTTTGCAGGTACTCAATACAATATCTTTTCTACAGAAATTTCAGAACAGCTTCAGTATATCAATTATTATGTGTACAGGGTGTTGAGTTTTGCGAGATAAATTTTCTCAAAATTTTCAAATGGAACACCCAGTATATCTAGACTCTCCTGAAACACTGTTTTAATAAGCTTTCATAAAACGCCAAATGTGTTTGTCTAAACCAGTCTTTCTCAAAGTGGGCGATAACGCCCCCTTGTGGGCGCTAGAGGTCTACAGGGGGGCGGTAAAGGGCACAGAGAAAATTAGGGGAAACAAGATAAGACTCATATATGGCAGGCTATAATTTAACTAAAGTTATTAAAGCAATGATTTTAAAATTTTAGGGGGTGCTAGAAAATAATTGATTCCCAAAGTGGGCGGTAGACGAAATTAGTTTGAGAACCTATGGTCTAAACTGAAGAAGTCGTGAGACAAAAAATAATAATTTTTTTCTCTTTCAATATTGACGCTATTTAGTCTTTCCGACCGGTTCTTCTGTTTTGATTTGCTGATAAATCAATGAATATGTTCCTCTTAAACTAATTCCTATTTTTCTTTATTTTGAAAATATTTACATAACGTTATTTTAATAACATTTTTACTGTATTTAATATTTCCTGGCGTTTAGAATCTTTCTTTCAATCTTCGAAAAACTCTATAATCCGGGTCTTCTCATAGGATAATACTGATGCCAAAAGACAGTTTTGGTGCCTTTTCCTAGTCGGTATGTCATGTCACGTAACTCTTCATTATTAAAATGCATTTTCTTATCATAAAAATATACAAAACCGTAAAAGTAGTGTTATCTACTAATTGAATAATTGTTCTGTCAATTCAAAATTTATAGCAACTGTTTTCCTATTTTCTAGCAAACGGCAACATGATTCAAATTTTTATTTTTTAAAATTATTATTATAACGTTATTTAGATATTTTCAAAGTAAAGAAAAATAGGAATTATTTCAACAGGAACATATTCAATTACTTTGAACAAAAAATAAAATATATTCATTGATTTATCAGCAAATCAAAACAGAAGAACCGGACAGAAAGGCTAAATAACGTCAATATTGAAAGAAAGAAAAATTATTAATTTTTCTCTTGCGACTTCTTCAGTTTAGGCAAATACATTTGGCGTTTTATGGAAGCTTATTCAAACAGTGTTTCAGGAGAGTCTAGATATACTGGGTGTTCCATTTGAAAATTTTGAGAAAAATTATCTTTCGCAAAACTCAACACCCTGTACACATAATAACTGATAGACCGATGCTGTTTTGAAATTTCTGTAGAAAAGATATTGTGTTGAGTACCTACCAAAATTCAAGACGAAATGTAAATAACAAAGATATAAGCACTCATATTATGGCAATTTTTTACACTTAAACATCAATATGTTACAAACTCTTAAGTAAAATTTCCTAAATTTTTGGTTATTACCTATTCGTTATGCATACTTTCGAAATACGTAAAAATATACTGGGTGTTCCATTTAAAAAAATATAACTTTGGTATGGCTCTCAGTTACTGAACATTCTGTATAGCCAAAAATTATTTTATAAAGTAGAGCTGACTGAGTTACATCTTAGCTCGTTTGAATTTTTTTTCTATCTTATATACTATAGACGGTAGAGAAGACCGCGGCACTCGGTGGACACGCTGTATATCTTCTTTATTTATTAATTTAGAAAAAATCTAAAAATTAGTAAAGGAGACGGTGGTTTAAGGAATAATTGAAATTTATCTCCGCCCACAATAATTTTATATCCGTAGATACGTATTTCGGCAGCTGAGCTGCCATCTTCAGTACAATTTAAAAAACAATACATGAAATCTAACAGCTACCTACCTACCTGATCATACAATCTATACTACTAATACTACCTAAAATTAACAAAATTAACACTAAAAAAGGAAACTGTGGTTGAAGAAATAATTGAAAATTATCTCCGCCCACAATAATAACAGTCAAAACCTAACAAAAAAGCAAATCAAATAAAACGGAAACGAGTATTGGTCTAATATCCGAAAAAGGTTCTTATTCTCCCGAATAAAGAACTTTTGTAAGCATTTAATTCCCTGTTATTTGATACAGCTTGAATTTATCCTTGAAAAGAAATTATATACCTAAATATGTATATATGTACACCTATATATACAGGCTGTTACAAATTCGAGGCTCACCATTGGGATCTCGGAAACGGTAAGAGATACGAAGTCGGTTAAATTGGGGCAAAGTTGCGTATTTTGGTGCTGAATAATATTCTGTTCTGAAAAATCTTCTACGATTTATAGTTTTTGAAATATTTCCAAAAAACCGAAAAACGAAACTTTCTTTTTTATTTTTTTCTGAAGTTATTATTGCAGGGATCTTAACAAAATTAACACATTCCTCAGGCACTTTTTTAAGCTCTTTACGATGATATTATTAGATTTTACTTAAAACGTTTCGTCTCGTTCTGATCATCATCAACTTCATTTTTTCTTATGGGCGCTACATTGGGTTTTAATACCAATGAATAGATCTATTTTTTCTGATGCTCTTCCATATATCATACATCCCTATTTAATAATTTGAAACAGCTGGAAATGCAAGAAATTGTTGAAAATAACACTGCAACGAAAAACATGGTATGCAATGAAAACAAAAACCAAAAAAAGTTTCATACACCTTCGGAGTTTTATTTCGTTTATCATAAAAACAGATTTTTGAAAAAAATTTAGATATATAAATGAAGGATGTGAATCCAAGAGAGACGTAGACTTTTAAAACGTATTGTGCTGACAGCAACAATTTAGTAATAGCAAGAGAAATTTACTTCCAACAATGACGATGACGCCTTACTTTCATAATTACTTTCGATTACTTTCGTAATTAAATTATACATTTTTATGATTAAAGCAAGAAAGCATTACTAGAAATTATGTCTTTAAAAATCTCTCATTCTTGTAAATTTAAAAATGTATTGTGCTAACAACAATTTAGTAATAGCAAGATAAATTTGCTTCCAATAATACCCAGAAAGATGCCATCCACACAGAACAATATTATTAAGTTAGATAGAAACATTGCACTTTATGGATATTTTCATAAAACTCGAAGGACTTATCGAGATCGCCTTAATGATGATGATAATGAAGAATTATTAGAAGAGGTAATTCATAGTTATTTATAAAATGTTTAAAAATATGACACTACAAGAAAGAATGTTTCCTCGAGCAGTAACATCTTTTAAGATACGAGTTTTCTAAAGACATGCGCATAATTTAATTTGATATTTTCTAGCTTTTTAATAATAATAATAATGTATAATTTAATTACAAATCTAATCAACTATTGTTTTGTAGTTGTCTTTCTGGATATTGTTGGAAGGAAATTTCGCTCGTTATTACTGAATTGTTGTTGTTAAGACCACAATAAATTTTTAAATTTACGTCTTTCTTGGATTCATAACATTCATTTTAGATCTAAAATTTTTTCAAAAATCTGTTTTTATGATAAACGAAATAAAACTCCGAAGGTGTATCAAACTTTTTTTGGTTTTTGTTTTCATTGCATACCATGTTTTTCGTTGCAGTGTTATTTTCAACAATTTCTTGCATTTCCAGCTGTTTCAAATTATTAAATAGGGATGTGTGATATATGGAAAAGCATCAGAAAAAATAGATCTATTCAATGGTATTAAAACCCAATGTAGCGCCCATAAGAAAAAATGAAGTTGATGATGATCAGAACGAGACGAAACGTTTTAAGTAAAATCTAATAATATCATCGTAAAGAGCTTAAAAAAGTGCCTGTAGAATGTGTTAATTTTGTTAAGATCCCTGCAATAATAACTTCAGAAAAAAATAAAAAAGAAAATTTCGTTTTTCGGTCTTTTGGGAATATTTCAAAAACTACAAATCGTAGAAGATTTTCCAGAACGGATTATTACTGAGCACCAAAATACGCAACTTTGCCCCAATTTAACCGACTTCGTATCTCTTACCGTTTCCGAGATCCCAATGATGAGCCTCGAATTTGTAACAGCCTGTATATATAGGCACAAATCGCTAAAAAGCAACTTACAGATTAGAGCAGATCACACTCACACACTACAAGTTAAGAGCACTTTACGATATTTATCTCGGAGAATCCTCTCCTTATCACATATTCAGTGCAAATGCGCTTAACTGTCCCTTTATATAAAATTTAGGTCGCGACCTCTTGCGGCTGACTTTTGACCTAACAAGAACGACATCTGGCGGTCGATTCCAGACTCAAACACATATATACACACATACACATACATAAAAATATATATATGCACAAATCGCCAAAAAAGCAACCTACAGATTAGAGCAGGTCACACCCACACACCACAAGTTAAAAGCACTTCACGATATTGATCTCAGAGAATCCTCTCCGTATCACATATCCAGTGCAAATACGCTTAACTGTCTCTAACACCCCTTTATATAAAATTTAGGTCGCGACATCTTGTGGCTGATTTTTGACCTAACAGAAGCGACATCTTGCGGCCGATTTCTGACTCAAACACACACACATACATATATATATATCCGTACATAAAACCTACAAAATTAGAGTAAATCAAATAATACGGAACTAGGTATTGGTTCATTATCTGAATTCAATAAATTGTTTCTATTTTTTTGAATAAAAATACTTTCTTAAGCATTTAATTCCCTATTATTTGATACCGCCTTAATGAGTTTTAAATTATCTTTAATGTGTCCAGTATTGTAAATATGTTGGGCAACACTTGATTTCTCAAACCTATTGTACCTATAGTGACTTAAATGTTCCTTAAAACGTGTTAATATATTTCTTTTTGTTCGTCCAATATATTTATTAGCACATTCATTACACTTAATTTCATAAATTCCAGATTTCTGTTCAACATCAACTTTATCTTTCGGGTTTCCCAATAAATTCTTTATGGTATTGTTAGCAGAAAAAGCTAATCGTAAGTTTTGAGTTTTAAAAATATGATTTAAACCTTTAGTGCAAAGTGCATGGAAAAGCATTTTAACAAATTTTTCTAGAGATGAAGTTGCCGTTAGAGTGCTAGACTGTTGGACTTGTTTCCTGTGGCTAATCTTGCCTGACGATAACTGTCAACATTTTTTTTATTGTTAGCAAAAACAAAAGTATTGACAGTTATCGTCATTTGTTTGCCTATGAGGAAGTATTTATAGACACTACGCTATTTACCGTAAAACAGGTATCATTTATTGTTCGGCAATTGTTTATTACGTCATTTCATGTTAATTATTTATTTATTTCTTTTTATTTTCTTCTATTATTTTGAAAAGTAAGTGTTTATTGCGGCACATCATTGAACGCAGAAAAAAGAGTTCTTTCGAAATGTATTACAGTAATTATACCATTGCATTTAGAAAACAAAAGTTGACAGCTGTCATGCAGCTGTTTTAAATGTATTAAAGACGCAAGGTATGGTATATTGTAGAGTTCTTTCTGCCATTTCATTTGATTTTTTGACCAGTCAAATCCGACAATAAACACCGACGCTATTCGCGTAGGCGTTTTTTTGGACTCAGCCTGTATACATATATAGGTATATAATTTCTTTTCAAGAATAAATTCAAGCTGTATCAAATAACAGGGAATTAAATGCTTACAAAAGTTCTTTACTCGGGAGAATAAGAACCTTTTTCGGATACTGGACCAATACTCGTTTCCGTTTTATTTGATTTGCTTCTTTGGTAGGTTTTGACTGTTATTATTGTGGGCGAAGATAATTTTCAATTATTTCTTCAACCACAGTTTCCTTTTTTAGTATTAATTTTGTTAATTTTAGATAGTATTAGTAGTATACAGGGTGTTCCATATCGTTATGTTCAAATTTTGGGAGTATAAAATAGACTCAATTCTAAAACTGAAGAACACAAAAGTGGTAGGTCGATCTTTATTTGTTCTGAAATTACAGGCATTTGAAAGTATGAACAGTAAATAATCAGACTCAACTTCGTAAACCAAATAAAAACTTCATGAATAATATTTTCGAATGTTTTTAAATATTTTAAAAATGTCCTCGCACGTATGCCGATGGATGAAGTGACATTTCTTATTTCACGAATGTTTTCTCGTAACTGTTGAGCAGCATATTCAGCATGCTAGATCCCCTGACCATAATCCTCTCGATTTTTATTTCTGGGGAACCGTGAAAGCTTTAGTGTACACACACATTTCGAACACCATGGAGGAATTGTTAGAAAGGATTCAGCATGCTGCTCAACAGTTACGAGAAAACGATCGTGAAATAAGAAATGTTACTTCATCCATCGGCATACGAGCACAAGCTTGTATTCAGCAGGGAGGAGGACATTTTAAAAATATCATTTGAAAATATTATTAGAAAATATCGTTCATTAAGATTTTATTTGGCTTTCGAAGTTAAGTCTGATTATTATTTGTTGTTTATACTTTCACATGTCTGTAATTTCGGAACAAATAAAGATCGACCTACTACTTTTGTGTTTTTTAGTTTTAGAATTGAGTCTATTTTATGCTCTCAAAATTTGAACATAACGATACGGAACAACCTGTAGATAGTATGATCACGTAGGTAGGTAGCTGTTAGATTCCATGTAGTGTTTTTTAAACTGTACTGAAGATGGCAGCTTAGCTGCCGAAATACGTATCTACGGATATAAAATTATTGTGGGCGGAGATAAATTTCAATTATTAGAAAAAATGACAAAGAACAATTTTAATTAAGAATTTTTTCCTCTATCCATTGGTAAAGTAATATACTGAGCGTTCCATTAAAAAAATTGTATTTTTGACTTTATCTCATATATGTGACTTTCAATTATTTTTTCTAACTGCGAAGTTGTAGTCAGCGTAAAAAGTACTACTACTTTGCTAATTTAACCATATTTGTAGCTTTATAATAACGAAGTTAGTAGTAGTGCCGACTTAAATTTGAACCGGTTGTATAAAGTATAAGAATTTTAATTTCCATTATGTTACACTTCCACAAAGTAACGACCGCCAGTATAAAATTCCTGAAAAAAGCTCGTGTCGCAGTACATGCCAAACATTACTACAAGTTACGTTTACAACACCAACTAACAGTGCAAAACGCAAGTGAAAGTAAGCGTAAATTATAGTTGGTTTTCAAATGATATTATTATGTCAAAGGAATGTCAAACCGATTATCGGTTTCGGTTATAACCGGTTATCAATTTGAAGGGGTGAGATAACCCCTAACTATTTTTTTTTTAATAGAAAGGTATGTTGAGTAATTTTTTTCTTAAAGCTTGTTCAATTGGGAATATAGCTACGTTTTTATTTTTAAATTTTTCTTTAACATTAAAAAGGAAAAAATAAAAAAATATTTTTTTTACTAAAACTGTTTTTAATGTGAAAAATGCAGGAACTCCATTTTTTTATTATGTACTTGATAAGAAGAAATAAGCATTTCATATGGCATGGCCGACTACATTAATAAGCTAACGTTTATATTTGCCTAAAATTCGGTTCCGGGAAAGCATGCCATGATATACGGTGACCAACGTCATCTATGAAAGTGACTTTAAACTTAAACCCACATGATCGTTGCAAATTTCTTTTGTATTAAGGAAAAGCAGTAAGCCGTTTGTTAACCTGCACTGGTTCAGACTTTTTTTTACGAAATATGCTTTAATGAAGCCTAAATTTTTTGATAATGTCTCAATACGAAATCATATATTGTGCATTTTTCTGTTATTTCCACGAGACAGTTTAAAATCAGCGGTCTCGTGATGATCATGAACCCGCTGAAGTAACATTTCTAAATGCGGCAATTTTAAAAATTTAATTCTACATCAATAATTGTGAGAATACTAAAATCATCTCGTATTGCTAAAATTAGATTTGAATTGTCTAACTTGGGATCAGAATTTAAATTTAATAATAGTTATACATATAATGATTAGAAAATGTATTGCTTATGGCAACGAAAATATGTCACTTTGAATTTCTTAATTTTATGGTATCTAATTGGAAATAACAATTCTAGTGTACTTTATTCATTTCTTCTGTAATTTGTAGAAATCATTTTCACAAATCATCTTTAAAAATTATAAAAACAAGACTAGATTTACTAAAGAAGCTGTACCATCTATTTGTAAGAATTTTTTTCTAAATTTTACTTCACTATATCATTTTATGGTTTCGTTAAATTTTGAAGTTAATTATTAAGAATATTTAGCAGAAAACAATTATAAGGAGATCCAGATAGATTCCATATCCACACAGCAAATTTCAGATTTGCAATATCAAAACAATGTCTACACATAATGTCTACACAATGTCTATAAGCAGCTCTAAAAAAGGAAAGGAAATTAAAGATACCAAAATTATACAAAATAAACCTCCGAGAAATCTGTATTAATAGGAAATTTGTAGTAATAGGAAACGTTAAATGCAATTGTTTGTTGTTTTCATAACTATATCACCAAAATTAGAAATATTTAACCTAATAAATGTACATTTTTATGTATTAAACCAAAAATATCTTATAACTGAAAAACTGTTAAAGTTAGGTATAGGGAATGCTAGTATAGTTCAACACAGCATTTAATTCCACATACGATGGTGTATTAAAATATTGGTCGTTCCATTTGAAAAAAAGTATTTTTCTGTGTTTGAATATCTTCGAGTGGAGCGGTGCGTTTTAGACACCCCGTAGCTTAATAGATTATGTTGATGGAATTTTTAAGAACCTTAAAGCTTCAGCTACAATATTAGCTATTACAAATAAAATTGCTTCAATCGTAGCTGTGTTATAATTTTTTGAAAATCAGATTGCAGAATCCAAATTTTTAAGAAATTTCAAAATATCTCAAAAATGATGCATTTTAGAGATAGGGAAATGTATTGCAATTTCACATATTTTTACATGTAAAATTCAAAAACATGATAAAAAATGTAGCATTCCATTTAAAATAAGCGAGTTGATAGCGACTTCCGGTACAACCGGAAGTGATACAAAGACAATTTTATTTTATTTAAAGAGATCTCGACGGAAAACCATTGCTCCTTAAATTTCAAATATCTACGTGAACTGCAACCTTGAAAACTTTTAACGAACGGTTTATGTGGATATCCCTGTATTCATTCTTTGAATACCAGTGTTGCACCATGTTGATGTTACAGATGAAAGATTATATTGGTTAGAAGTCACATTGCAACATTACATTGATGATATCCAAAAAAGTTCAGTAAATGCAGGTATACAAAAACGGCCCTTGGTTTACAATTTACAACTTCTGTATTAAATTTCTTTTGCAATAAATCAGATTTTATTATGTATTAACATATTCATAGTTCAGATGCAGTGGAACCCATATTTTCTCATGTTCGTCTTAGAAGTGGTTCAAATGACATGACTGAAGTCAGAGCAGCAGAATATGCACTTCAGCAAACTTAATGTTGCGGATTCGTCAAAGCTTTGACATCTGCTAATATTGCTGATAATATAGATTACAGGAGTCAGGCAAATTTCAAACCAGTACCTACAGAAGAACAAAAAGTTAAGGAAGAGTTATCTCATATTTTAAAACTTCAAGTTCGAAACGTAGGTATCTTTAAAAATATTACCTGATGACAGTATTTACTTCGCTTCTGTGGCATTCTTAGCTGATTACATAATTAAAAATAGAGACGACAAATTTCACTGCAATACTTGCTTAGAACCTTTTCTTTCTTTTCTGATTCCTTGATGAAACTTATTATGATTCAGGACAGAGGAAGTTTAAACTATCCTAGTAATAAATTTGTCGGAATTATTAAGCAATTAACAGATAATATTCCTGAAATGTTACCTCTCTTGGAAAATACAAAAACCTGTGAACAACTATTTGAAATTCCATGTCCTGCACTCCAACAAAATACAATTTTTGATTGTGACAATCACAAAAAAGAAATATGCAACAGTAGAGAAACCTGTTCTCGATAATACAAGTATAGATAAAACAGATTTTTTGAATAAACATGTTCGAATTTAAACTTACAAGCAGAAAAATTCTGAAACTGTTACATTTGACAGCTTTTTTTATTTTTCCCCTTTTACCCTTTAAGAAAAATTAAAAAATAAAAACAACAAGAACAAGCTTTAAGAAAAAATATTTACTCAACATACCCTTCCATTTAAAAGAAAATAGTTAGGGGTTGTTTCACCCCTCCAAATAATTGAAAAGTTAAAGAAATTCATTTGTAATAGGCGTCATTAAAAAATAAAAGTTGACCTATTCCAAGAATTTTGCTACAAATGATAATTTTTCAGCTAAACTCTGTATGATTATAGCATAGTAACGATATTATTATATCTTCATCAGGCTGCTGTCGTTAAAAAATTGTTAAAATTGAAATCAATCACCATTGTAAAGAAGAAGAAGAATGAATGTCGATGTGTAGTTAGTTGTCACAACTACATAGTAATAATAAATAGTAAATAAGGAAGTAATAAGTAAATATATGAATAAATACTTGAAATGATTATTTACTTTTTAATTTTCAAATAATAGATACTTCAAAATAAAATATTGGTCTGATGTAAAATTCGAGGAGTTACGATATTCATATTGACCACAATATTCCGTTTTCAGGGAAATTAAGTACGTAGAATCATTTTATTATAAGAGACAGAACATAATGAGTCGGTTAACCGATTATCATGATAAAAATAGCTAATAAGACGAACGGACAACTTTATTTGTAAACAATTAGAAATTAAAAAATCGAATTATTGATTTTTTGATTTTTATATGAAAATCATGATTTTTTCAAACCCTGCTGTGGAACAAAAGTATGGAAACCTCTAAAAAATTGTTATAAGTCAGAATTGGCTTCCGTTTGGAACCGCGTCACGTTGACTTCTACTGCCGACGTTTCGTTCTCCATTGCAGAAGAACTTCCTCAGGGCGTTAGTCTCAACGACTCGTTAGTCTCGTTAGTCTCAACGACTAACGAGAAGAAGCAGCAACACCACCAGCAGCAACAGCCCTGAGGAAGTTCTTCCGCAATGGAGAACGAAATGTCGGCAATAGAAGAAGTCAACGTGACGCGGTTCCAACCGGAAGCCAATTCAAACATGGACGACGGCCGCGGAAGCCTTCAAGTTAAATTACAAGTCAGAACTTTCACACTAACTTAAAATTGACGTTTACATAATTCTTACCAAACGCCAACTTTGCTTTTTAAAAAAACGTTCGCGTTTTAATGTTACGAACTTACAAATGTTGAAATATTTCGAAAACAGTGAACATTAGGACTGGAACATTAAGACATGTTACATATTTTTATGATAATAATTATTTAAGCAACCTAAACAAATAAAAAACTACTACATTTACAATTACAAAGTTGGCATCACTGGTGAAAAATCTGAAATATTGACAACACCGCCGACATCATCTTGACATCCGCGCTATCACCTAAATTAACTGCTCCAAATTTCGCTTCGATAGCCCTAGCCGTTGTTGAGATATTTAGAGGTTTCCATACTTTTGTTCCAAAGTGTATGAGACGTGCTTAATTTAATAATTAATTAATTTAATAATGTGTGATACCTATAATATCAAGATAATTACGTTTATAATTGAAACAAGGTTCAAAACAGTTTGCACCTGAACCGCCTGTAATTTAACTTATCGTTAGTGCATTCAAGATTTAAAAAATTTCTTGGTAATGCAATTCTAATAACCTCAATTTAGCCTAAGGAAATAGAAAATTGCAAGAACTGCATGCACTTTTTATTTTAAATCCGTTTAATATCAGCACTTATAAAATCGACTTTAAATATTTCATGGCTACTATGAAAAACATCGATTTTATCAGTACGGATATTAAACAGATCTAAAATAAAAAGTGCATGCAGTTCTTGCAATTTTCGGTTTCCTTAGGCTAAACTGAGGTTATTAGAATTGCACTACCAAGAAATTAAAAATGATAACACAAAATTTTAGGTAAAAAGAGCCTTGCACCAGAAACGTAAAAAAATCCTGTCAAATTTTCTTGTGCGTGCAACAGTTAAGAACCCAAGAGCAAATTTGATTCTTTTAAATATTTTTTTTTATGGATATAATGAGTAAACTAACTATTCCTAAGAGTTAAACACCAAATGCCCATTTACCACTTCACGTCTTGAACAAAACCGAAAAAATTAAAAATTTTCTTTTTTTCGAAATATTATGCCGCAGAAAATTTTGTCTGAGTACCAGGCGATATATTTTGCAATGACTTATCAGATTCTACTAAAATTTTGTCTAATATGTCCTACAATTTCAAATTATAACACTTTTTTAATTTTCGTATTATAACTAGGTGCCATTTCTAGCCACACTAAGAATTGTTCACCGGATCTGTCCTGCTTATATTTGGTTATCGAACATGCACAAACTATTGGCGCAAAAAGTGTTTTTAGAAAATCAATAATAAAAATTTTTCCCATATGGTGCGAACTTTTTGGCGATCGCTGTATATAGACTGTCCACCGAGTGCCGCGGTCTTCTCTACCGTCTATAGTATATAAGATAGAAAAAAATTCAAACGAGCTAAGATGTAACTCAGTCAGCTCTACTTCATAAAATTATTTTTGGCTATACAAAGTGTTCAGTAACTGAGAGCCATACCAAAGTTATATTTTTTTAAATGGAACATCCAGCATATTTTCACATATTTCGAAAGTACGCATAACGAATAGGTAATAACCAAAAATTTAGAAAGTTTTACTTAAGAGTTTGTAAGATATTGATGTTTAATGCCCGGTTGCACCAACTTTTTAAGCAGAGCTTAAATTTAAGTGATGTTTAGACTATGACATTATTTATAGATTTAACAAAATGTTAGTCACATTCTAATTGATACTTAAGTTGAAGTTTAAATGTCAATCAAAATGTATTTGACATTATACTAACCATATGTAACAATGTCACAATCTAAACGTAACTTAAATTTAAGCTCTGCTTAAAAAGTTGGTGCAATCGGGCATAAGTGTAAAAAATTGCCATAATATGAGTGCTTATATCTTTGTTATTTATTTACATTTCGCCTTGAATTTTTGTAGGTACTCAATACAATATCTTTTCTACAGAAATTTCAAAACAGCTTCAGTCTATCAGTTATTATGTGTACAGGGTGTTGAGTTTTGCGAAAGATAATTTTTCTCAAAATCTTCAAATGGAACATCCAGTATATCTAGACTCTCATGAAACACTGTTTTAATAAGCTTTCACAAAACGCCAAATGTATTTGTCTAAACTGAAGAAGTCGTGAGACAAAAATTAATAATTTTCCTTTCTTTCAATATTGACGTTATTTACCCTTTCTGTCCGGTTCGTCTGTTTTGATTTGCTGATAAATCAATGAATATGTTTTATTTTTTGTTCGAAATGTAAATAAATAACAAAGATATAAGTACTCATATTGTGACAATTTTTTACACTTAAACATCAATATCTTACAAACTCTTGAGTAAAACTTCCTAAATATTTGGTTATTACCTATTCGTTATGCGTACTTTCGAAATATGTAAAAATATACTTATTTATACTTACTTATTTAAAAAAATATAACTTTGGTATTGCTCTCAGTTACTGAACACTCTGTATAGCCAAAAATAATTTTATGAAGTAGAGCGGACTGTGTTACATCTAAGCTTTCTTGAACTTTTTTTCTATCTTATACAGGGTGAGTTTTTAAGCGCCCTTTCTTCCATAACTCATTTATAGAAAGAGATAGAATTTTTTTTCTTTCACAAGGACATTCTTCCTATAGAGCACTACAGCCTAAAATTATTTTGATACATACGGAGTGTTACGTAAAGTAAGGGCAGCTTGTAGCAGGATTTTTTTAAATGGAACACCCTGTGTATTTTCTTATAGAAAGATATACACTAACTGTAAACGTATTGTTTATCGTACGGCAATAAAAATCGGTAGTGTTATAAATTAAAGTATAAGGAATAACCTAGATATAAATTCTTTTAGTCTTACTTGTTTTTTCAAATATTCAAGCCTGTGTAATTGTCAGAATTTCAAACTGCCGTTATTCAATTTTTTTAAATGCAACCCCCCTATCTCTTTTCACGAATAGAAAGTGTTCATTAGGGTGGGTCGAAAAACCAAACTTTGAGATATTCTTACCTAATAGCAAAATTATGTTGTCTTTTAGTGATATTATGACACCTACGAAATATTTTTGAATTTAATTAATATTTAGAGGGTGCGCCTTACGTTGGAATTTTTGAAATTATACAGGAAAGGCCATATAGTATGCCATGAAGAGTTCGTATTTGGAATAATAATAATAACAGAGTTATAATCAAAACTGTACACTAAAAGGGCAAGAGAAGGTGGATAAAATTAAAACTCGAATCTCGCAGCAATGCTTAAATTCGATAGCAAGAAAGATTTCAATATTGAATGATTTTCATTAACTTTTCGTTGTATTATTTTTTTAATTATTAATAAATGATTATTTTATTCTAAAAACCCTATTTTCCTTGAGACATTTATGTTACATGACTACCAGAATATATTCAAGTTATTCGTATTTCCAAGGCAAAGCGCAACCTGAAGATGAGGTGCTATTTACTTTAAATTCTAGCATTACACTGTTTTCATGTAAAGGCAACATAATTTTGCTATTAAAAATCAAAAGTGCAATTTTTATTTTTTTCCATACAAAAATGACCCACCCTAGTGTTCATGTTCCTTTTCAATTTCGTCAAAGGTTTTCTGCATCTAACCCTTATAGTTTTTTTGCTATAATAAACTTTTTACATTTTTACTCTGAAATCAATATTAAAAAGTTATTTAATATATCGTATTTTCATTTCCTGAAGACAACGCCATAAAACAGATCGATTATATCAAGTTTACAATTGATTACAGACTCTTATTACATTATAATAATCGTATTTTTGTTATAATACAGTACTTTTACATTGTTTTAATTAAGAATGCTTTAAAATTTATTCGATGTAGTTCTTAAGCTTCAGTGGTCTTCATTAACATTTGATTTAATAAAATCTGAATACTTGAACAAAAGAAATTCACCGACTTTCATTTATTTGTTAGATTATTAATTTATTATTTGTATATTTTTTTAAGTACAATAATTTTTATATTAAGGTATAATTATTTGCAAACACTGATGTTTTCTTTTGTTGTAAACCACATCAAATCAATTTAAGACATTGTTAATTACAACAAAGTGAAAGAACTGTATTACAATAAAAATACGATGATTATAATGTAATAAGGGTCTGTAATCAATTGTAAACTTTATATTATCCATGTGTTTTATAAAATAGAGCGCGTTGTCTAAGGACCGTTTTCATAATAGAACTTTAAATTTAAAGTACATAACTTTAACCTATAAAAACACATTAGTTTTCCTATGCTTAAAGTGACTTTAAATTAAAGTTTCCTTTAGCACTATTATGAAAACGGCCCTTAAAGAAATTAATTTACGGTACGTTAAATAACTTCTTAATATTGATTTTAGAGTATAAATGTAAAAAGTTTATTATAGCAAAAAAACTGTATGGATTAGATGCAGAAAACCTAAAACAGAATTAAAGAGGAACATGAACACTATCTATTCGTGAAAACAGATAGGGGGGTTGCATTTAAAAAAAAATGAATAACGGCAATTTGAAAATCTGACAATTACACAGGCTTGAACACTTGAAAAAACAAATCAAACTAAATGAATTTATATCTGGGTTATTCCCTATACTTTAATTTACAGTCTTTTTCTTTTGGTTTTCCCCTTTTGTCAATTATGTTTCCGAATTTGTCAAATGACTTTCCAATCCGCAGGCCTACTATACTTTGAACGGATTGGAAAGTCATTTGACAAATTAGGAAACACATTTGACATAAGGGGAAATGCAATAGAAAAAGACTATAACACTACCGACTTTTATTCCCGTACGAGAAACGATACGTTTACAGTTAGTATTTTAAGAGAAGTTGAAAATCAGACAGTTTTCAATAAAATATTAATTTACTCTTAATTCGTTAAATAAATACAAATATTTTATGTGCTGCTGTTTAGAGGATCGAGTGTTATATCTTTCTATAGGAAAATACATAGGGTGTTCTATTTAAAAAAATCACGCTGCATGCTGTCATTATTTTATGTAACACTCTGCATGTATCAAAATAATTTTAGGTTATAGTGCTCAATAGGTAGAATGTCATTCTAAAAGAGAAAAATTATATTTCGTTCTACAAATGAGCTATGTAAGAAAGGGCGCTTAGAAACTCACCCTGTATACTGTAGACGGTAGAGAAGACCGCGGCACTCGGTGGACACTCTGTATAACCGTTTTCTATAAATAATCGGTTATTTGACATCTTTAGATATGTCGAAACTCATCACGTCACAATAAAATTAGTGGAAAATAACAAACATATCCTTATATACATCAAGCAGTTCAGTAAATTTCCATACTGGCAAATTTCTAGAATGGCTGTAGAAAAAAAGTCTGATTACACCTAAATTATACGTAGACATAAAATGACAGCCAAAGGATTAACCAGTTCACCGCGTACGTTCAAATTCCATGGCTCGCAGAATCGAAATTTAATGAACAGTTCCATGTGATCAACGGAATTTATAATTGGAGTAGGCTCTAATACTTGCCATAAAGCAAGAACCAATCTATGAATTTATTAAATTAATTAATTAAGTTAAACACAGACACTCATTTTCTTTGCACCGCCTACTCTAATTTGATCTTAATTTGTTCACTTTCTAGCAATTATGGCATCATATGAAGCAGTAAGCATAGAAAAAACAACAACGGAAGCATATAAAAGAACCACGTCAGAAGGATCAAAAACAACAGAGGAAACTGAGACTACGGAATCACCTGAGTCAACAACATTAACTGTAGGATCAACAACAGCGGAGCAAACTAAAACAACAGAAGCATCTGAAACAACCACGTCAGAAGAATCAGAAACAACATACCAAACTAAGACAACGGAGCTATCTGAAGCAACAACGGGAGTAGAATCAACAACAGCGGAACAAGCTGAAACTACAGGAGCGTATGAAACGACGACGTCAGAAGAATCAAAAACAACAGACCATGCTAAGCCAACAGAACCGTCTGAAACAACAACGGAAGTAGAATCAACAACAGCGGAACTAACTAAAACTACAGCAGCATATAAAACAACCACGTCTGAAGAATCGAAAACAACAGACCAAACTATGTCAACGGAACCATCTGAAACAACAACGGAAATAGAATCAACAGCGGAACAAGCTGAAATTACAGAACCATCTGAAACAACCACGTCAGAAGAATCAAAAACAACTGACCAAACTAAGACAACGGAACTATCTGAAGCAACAACGGGATTAGAATCAACAACAGCGGAACAAACTGAAACTACGGAAGTATATGAATCAACCACGTCAGAAGAATCAAGAACAACGGAACAAACTGAAACCACGGAACCATCTGAAGCAACAACAGAGTTAGAATCAAAAACTGCGGAACAAACTGAAACTACAGAAGCAGATGAAGCAACCACGTCAGAAGAATCGACAACAACGGAACAAACTGAAACCACGGAACCATCTACAGCAACAACGGAGGTAGAATCAACAACTGCGGAACAAACTGAAACTACGGAAGTATATGAATCAACCACGTCAGAAGAATCAACAACAACGGAACAAACTGAAACCACGGAACCATCTGAAGGAACAACGGAGGTAGAATCAACAACTGCGGAACAAACTGAAACTACAGAAGCAGATAAAACAACCACATCAGAAGAATCAAAAACAACAGAACAAACTGAAACTGCGGAGCCTCGTGAAGCAACAACGACAGAAGAATTAATAACAGCGGAACAAACTACAGAAGTATCTGACGCAATCACGTCAGAAGAATCCAAAACAACAAAACAAACTGAAACTACGGAATCAACTGAAGCTACAACGGAGGTAGAATCAACAACTGCGGAACAAACTGAAGCTACAGAAACATCTGAAACAACTACATCAGAAGAATCAAGAACAACAGAGCAAACTAAGACAACGGAACTATCTGAAGCAACAACGGGAGTAGATTCAACAACAGCGGAACAAACTGAAACTACGGAAGTATATGAATCAACCACGTCAGAAGAATCGAAAACGACGGAACAAACTGAAACTACCGAACCATCTGAAGCAACAATGGAGGTACAATCAACAACTGCGGAACAAAATGAAACTACAGAATCAGATGAAACAACCACATCAGAAGGATCAAAAACAACAGAACAAACTGAAACTACGGATCCTCCTGAAGCAACAATGACAGAAGAATCAATAACAGCGGAACAAACTACAGAAGTATCTGAGGCAACCACGTCAGAAGAATCCAAAACAACAGAACAAACCGAAACTACGGAATCAACTGAAGCAACAACGGAGGTAGAATCAACAACTGCGGAACAAACTGAAACTACAGAAATATATGAAACAACCACGTCAGAAGAATCAAAAACAACGGAACAAACTGAAACCACGGAACCATCTGAAGCAACAACGGAAGTAGAATCAACAACTGCGGAACAAACTGAAACTACAGAAGAAGATGAAACAACCGCATCAGAAGAATTAAAAACAACAGAACAAACTGAAAATACGGAGCCTCCTGAAGCAACAACGGGAGTAGAATCAACAACAGCGGAACAAACTGAAACTACGGAAGAATATGAATCAACCACGTCAGAAGAATCAAAAACAACGGAACAAACTGAAACCACGGAACCATCTGAAGCAACAACGGAGGTACAATCAACAACTACGGACCAAACTGAAACTACAGAAGCAGATGAAATAACCACTTCAGAGGAATCAAAAACAACAGAACAAACTGAAATTACGGAGCCTCCTGAAGCAACGACGACAGAAGAATCAACAACAGCGGAACAAACTAAAATTACAGAAGCATCTGAAGCAACCACGTCAGGAGAATACAGAACAACAGAACAAACTAAAAGTACGGAACCATCTGAAGCAACCACGGAGGTAGAATCAACAACTGCGGAACAAACTGAAACTACGGAAGAATATGAATCAACCACGTCAGAAGAATCAAAAACAACGGAACAAACTGAAACCACGGAACCATCTGAAGCAAGAACGGAGGTAGAATCAACAACTGCGGAACAAACTGAAACTACAGAAGCAGATGAAACAACCACATCAGAAGAATCAAAAACAACAGAACAAACTGAAACTACGGAGCTTCCTGAAGCAACAACGACAGAAGAATCAATAACAGCGGAACAAACTACAGAAGTATCTGACGCAACCACGTCAGAAGAATCCAAAACAACAGAACAAACTGAAACTACGGAATCAACTGAAGCAACAACGGGAGTAGATTTAACAACAGCGGAACAAACTGAAACCACGGAAGTATATGAGTCAACCACGTCAGAAGAATCAAAAACAACGGAACAAACTGAAACCACGGAACCATCTGAAGCAACAACGGAGGTAGAATCAACAACTGCGGAACAAACCGAAACTACAGAAGCAGATGAAACGACCACATCAGAAGAATCAAAAACAACAGAACAAACTGAAACTACGGAGCCTCCTGAAGCAACAACGACAGAAGAATCAATAACAGCGGAACAAACTACAGAAGTATCTGACGCAACCACGTCAGAAGAATCCAAAACAACAGAACAAACTGAAACTACGGAATCAACTGAAGCAACAACGGGAGTAGATTTAACAACAGCGGAACAAACTGAAACTACGGAAGTATATGAATCAACCACGTCAGAAGAATCAAAAACAACGGAACAAACTGAAACCACGGAACCATCTGCAGCAACAACGGAGGTAGAATCAACAACTGCGGAACAAACTGAAACTACAGAAGCAGATGAAACAACCACATCAGAAGAATCAAAAACAACAGAACAAACTGAAACTACGGAGCCTCCTGAAGTAACAACGAGAGAAGAATCAATAACAGCGGAACAAACTACAGAAGTATCTGACGCAACCAAGTCAGAAGAATCCAAAACAACAGAACAAACTGAAACTTCGGAATCAACTGAAGCTACAGCGGAGGTAGAATCAACAACTGCGGAACAAACTGAAGCTACAGAAACATCTGAAACAACTACATCAGAAGAATCAACAACAACAGAGCAAACTAAGACAACGGAACTATCTGAAGCAACAACGGGAGTAGATTCAACAACAACGGAACAAACTGAAACTACGGAAGTATATGAATCAACCACGTCAGAAGAATCCAAAACAACAGAACAAACCGAAACTACGGGATCAACTGAAGCAACAACGGAGGTAGAATCAACAACTGCGGGACAAACTGAAACTACAGAATCAGATGAAACAACCACGTCAGAAGAATCAAAAACAACGGAACAAACTGAAACCACGGAACCATCTGAAGCAACAACGGAAGTAGAATCAACAACTGCGGAACAAACTGAAACTACAGAAGCAGATGAAACAACCGCATCAGAAGAATTAAAAACAACTGAACAAACTGAAAATACGGAGCCTCCTGAAGCAACAACGGCAGTAGAATCAACAACAGCGGAACAAACTGAAACTACGGAAGAATATGAATCAACCACGTCAGAAGAATCAAAAACAACGGAACAAACTGAAACCACGGAACCATCTGAAGCAACAACGGAGGTACAATCAACAACTACGGACCAAACTGAAACTACAGAAGCATATGAAACAAATATGTCAGAAGAATCAAGAACAACGGAACAAACTAATTCAACGGAACCATCTGAAGCAACATCTTTAGAAGAATCAACACTTGAGGCATTAACAACAACAAGTTTAACAGAAAGCGATGACGATAAACCCAACAGAGAATGCGGAATGGTAAACGATGAATATGTTGATTTCGTTCCTCATGAAACCGACTGTTCGAGCTTCTACAGATGCTCTTTTGGCGAGCTAAAACTTTTCATGTGCCCAACTGGTTTGTATTTCAATCCACTGCTTTACGTTTGCGATTGGCCAGAGCAAGCAGGATGTAAACTGGAAACATCTTCTACTGAGACACCAACAGTCTCCTCGAGTTCATCCTCCCTTGATACAACGGTTGCAGATTCAACACCCTCCCAAACTCCTCCATCACAATTAAGTACAACAGAAAGCGATAATAATGAAAACAAAAGAGATTGTCCACTGGTAAACGGAACGTACGCTGATTTCGTTCCTCATGAATCCGATTGCACACAATTCTTCGAATGTGTTTGGGGAAAATTAGTGCTCTTTAACTGCCCAAGTGGATTGCATTTTAACATAGTTCTGTCCGTTTGCGATTGGCCCGAAAACGCTGGATGTGTCAATCAAATTTCTTCACGAATTTGACATGTCATTCAATTCAGAAGCATTCATGAAGCACCGAGAATATTTTGTTTTATAAGTATTTATTATTAATTTTATTACTGCAGCATAAAAAAATAATTGTATGGACTATATATTCGTAGGTGATCATGAAATTTCGTACCATATGCTCTGAACAATAAAAATACGTTAAAATTAATTTTCTACTCATCTAAAATTAGTACCTTACTACCTACAGTTCATTCTTTCACTATATGCCAATCGATCGATCGATAAGTCAAAGAACTTGTATGTAGCTATCTCCTTCTAACTTTCGTCTTTCGGCTTTTGTCAAATCACGTCATTTCGTCGTATCTTTTTTTTAACCCAGATATACCATAGAGTTATAGTGTCGTGCGTTTTTCATAAGCCAGACGGTATACGATCGGCATACGGTAAAAAAATTATCTACTTTCATCCTTTTCCCTATAATGCACCTTAAAAAGAACGATCACTTGGCAACAATGGAATTAAATTGTAATTATTACTAATGGGCCGTATTCAGGTAACCACAGTGCTGCAGCGCTTTAATAAAGCGTAAGCTTGCACTGAGGTACAGACAAAATTAAAATAATGTCTTTTTGTCTATTGCCATTTTTTTTAGTTCACAAGGATGCTCAATCGTTTTCGAACGCATTGTATTTTGTTGCATATTTGGACAGTACCTACTTGTAGAGTTGATGAAAATTATATAGAATTTTTCATAAGAGAAGAGCTCTGTAAATGACCACTGCTTGCGGTTATAAATTGCAGCAATACGAGGAAAAAAGACGGGAATATATCATTTTACAAGTAAGGATTATATTACTAATATGTATGTGCCCAACAATTATTGCCGTCTTATTTACATATTTAATGTTTTATTGCAATTTGAAACAATAATTAGATAAAAATGTTTGATTCCGCAGCCACCCAGGATCACAATAATTGTTAGATACTCGTTAGTTTGAATGTAAAACACAAAGTAACGATAACAGTGTTTCACTTTTGTTTTCTGTATCATAATGATAAACTGCAATTTAAAAAGTAAATAGTGTAATAATTAAATAAACATTCGGTTTATTGTAAATTTTTGATAATAAGTTTAATAATATTAGTTTGTTTATATTAAAAACCCATCCTTTGCACTGCCAGTTGCTTTAACTGTCATGGCGGCCACTTGTCACAGTTTTGAGCATCTTACAACCGTTCTATGGTTTACTAACATAGTTCGTTGGTACTAACTCATTTCCAATATTTTTTGTGTTAAGGTCCGTTTTCACGCCCATGTAATTTGCGCAAATGTGCTTGTGCACGCAAATTTGCACAAGGAAGTCGTTACTTGCTTGCACAAGACAGAAAGTTTGACAAACTGTATACATTTGCGCATGCAAATTTGTATACGTGTTACAGACAAATACGATAATTCGGTCAATGACAGTCAAGTTGGACATTGTTCATAATGACCGGCCAATAGCGTTAATGTCCGTGTCTCTGGGTCTGGGGCAATGTTGATAAAGTACCGTATGATTTTTAAAATTTTAGATAAAGGGAGGTCGTGAAGAGGAAAACATACAGCTTAAATTAACTCATACGTACGTTTTGGTTAACATCACTGCGAAAATATGGTTCAATGATGAATGCCTTTTGAAGTTTTGTAAATATTATTTTGAATAAATTGTTGTATTTGCTAATTTTACGCCATACGTTTTGCTTCCACGGCCTCCCTTTATCTAAAATTTTAAAAATCATACGGCATAATACAAACGCGCTGTTAATATCGTTGTCCGGACTATATCGTCATTGCCTGTTAAATGATGGCAAATGATGATAAAATAGAAAGTTGGGTTATACACTAGATATACACTACTTTTGGAGCACCGTTGATTCTCCATTCCGACAATGGTCGAGAGTTTGTTAATTCAGTTCTGGTAGAACTACATGCGATGTGGCCAGAGGTAAAAATTGTTCATGGGAAACCTAGACACAGCCAGAACCAGGGATCGGTTGAGCGTGCCAATAGAGATATTGAGGAAATGTTGGGGGCGTGGATGGATGAAAATAAAACCAAAGACTGACCTGCAGGAATCAAATTTATCCAGTCCAGGAAAAACCGTGCACTACATTTGATAAATAAAAGTAATAAAAGAAAACATATCGTGGAGTTTCAATAATAATTATGATACCTATCTCAACATTCTCCAACAGTTTTTGGCCATTATCGTTTATGACCGGGCAAGGATGTTAACATGAAAATAAAATGACAATATTTTAACAACATTGCCCGCCCACAACGGGCCTTAACGTCAATGTCTGGTTATTAGCAATATTGGCCAGGAAAAATGGACATTCACGTTATTGTCCGGCCATTATCGTCAATGTCCAATTATCGTATTTGTCCGTAACATACGCAAATGTTTGCACAAATCCATTTGCGCAAATTGCTTGAGCGTGAAAAGGGACCATTATTTCGTATTTTGTGCGATAAGCGATCCAAATTCAAACGTTTGCCTAAAATGTATTTTAAATACCAGGCTGAAATTGAGAAGAAATACTTTTAAACATACTTTCAAATCATCCACCAAATTAACAAAAATAGAATATTTTTCAACAATTATACTTGCAAATTGCTCGGTTATTTTGACACCCTATATAGTCTGTTCAAACTTAAGTCGGCACTATTGCTAACTCTGTTATTATAAAAGCTACAAATTCGATTAAATTAACAAACTTTTCACATTGATTGGAATATTTTTTTTACATTTTTCTAGATGCGTAAAAAAATATTTTTCTAGCAAGAAATAAACCAGAAACATCAAGAACAATGGCTTGTCAACATAACGATTTTATTACAGCGGTTTGCAAATGTTTGCGAAAAGAATGTAGGCGGAGTTCATGAAAAATTTATTATTTCGCATGCGCTTAGTGCAAATTGTGTGGGCAATTATTAATGAATTTTATTGCACTTTATCTCTGTAGAATCGTTTTTCGTAAATGTACAATTACTAATAGTCGCTTTGAAAAATATTGTTTACATAAAGAATGTTCCAAAACAACGTCTAAGTATTTACCGTATTATCTACAGTCGATAATAAGCTAAAAAGTCTTACGGCCGTATTCACCATTCTTCAGTTATTGTTTAAAGGTCAATTAAGTGGCTAACAGACTGTTAAATACAAAAACTGTATTCACCAACCACTGTTAAGAGCTAATGGTCTGTCAAACTCGCCTTTAAGTTATTTATGCATTATTTGGCAGTTAACAGAATTTAAAGCTTTGTTATAAGTAATTACACTTGTATAGCACAGCAAATATAGTTCAATATAAATTATATGTACAGCGTTAGTTTTATTAATGTTAACCCCCCTTTATTATTTTAATTAATAATCGATTCAAAAAATTTAAAAATTGCTCTTATATGGATATTTATGTAGATTTTACTTCTATTATCAGTTTTGCGGTAGCGTTTTATATACATATACCGAGTGGATAAAAAAATATATTTTTTTTAAATGGAACACCCCGTATACTTTTAATCCTTGAGTCACCCTGATAACAAACGTATATAAATATCGTAAAATTGGTTTACCAGTTTTTGCGTTATTCGAACTTGGTTGTCGTTTTTTAAATACTTTTCAGCTTACCTAGAAATATTATTTTATCTACGACCATTACTGCAAATGACGAATTACGTACAACACATAAATTAAGTAAACGGGTGTTTACAAACGTCGTGCGTAAAGTAAGAAAAACACACAACGCACCTACTTTACGCACGCTTATAGTTAGATCTACGTAGCCGCATCACATTAGATTGACAGTCGTCGAAATTGCAAGTGTCATTGCTGATTATTTTGAACTTGAATAATAAGGTAATTTTTGTGGTCGTAGATAAAGTATAGTACAAAACTCGAGTTGCATCGCAATTACGCACTTGTGGAACTACTTGCATTCGCCGCTGCGCGGCTCATGCGCATCTTTTCCACCGTGCGTAATATGCTATTTACAACTCTCGTTATGTAATATACTATTAAGACATAGAGAAAAACTTTAAATACAATAGTTGGGGGATTTTGTATGTAATATTTTTTATAACTCTCACAAAAAACAAAAGCGCATTGCAAAGTGGAGAAAAAATTACAATTTCTGGTTTCTTAATGGGACACCTATACATTTTTCAATACAATGAAATATCATTGTTTGCTGATTTCAAAAATATACAACATTTTGATACTTGGATGAGCGATTTGTGAGATATTTGGTTCTAAAATATCAATAAATTAATATTTAACAAATCAGGGCTTGGAGAAATGTTTCTATTGTTAATTAATTTTGTATCGTTTCAAATATTCGAGTTGATGTTGTCATTTGCTTACTAAAACAGTGATTTACAAGTTTTGAAGCATTTTTTCCTTAAATGTTTATATGTTAATACCGTGCCTTCAATTAAATTCCTCATTAAGGTGGGCTATGATTTCATTGTTTTTTTTTCCTAAAGATTTGTAGCACTGATATTTAATTGAACAAATGTCAACTTGACACTTTGTATTCATTTATAAAATGTTAGAATTACAGCATAAAATATTTATATTGTTGAAAGTTATTTTCAAACCGGTAAATTAGAAAATGGACAGTTCATTAAATTAATCAGTGTGTACAGAATTTTCGACAACAGTTTCCTAATCTTGCAATTACTTATGAACAGCTATGAATTGAGTGTCGCCAACTTTATAAAAAAAACCACAGCTTACTTTAATGAGGACTTTAATTGAAGGCACGGTATGTATGTAGGAAAAAATGGCGGTGATACCGTAACTAATTAAAAATAGTAGTTGTTTGTGGTGAATAGAACTTGTCAAAGGATATACGTTCAATAAAAGTTTTTTTTAAAACCTTAAGCAAGTATTTCCTATAATTTTTGGGGGCTCGTCCGGGATCACAAGACTTTTTGGGGGCTCCTCCGGGATCACAAGACCCAAGAGAATCAAGAGGATCGCAAGACTCAAGAGAATCAAGAGAATCGCAAGATCCAAGAAGATCCAAAGAATCGCAAGGTTCAAGAACACTACAAAGTTCAAGAGGATCGAAAGAAGCGAAAAGTATAAGAGGATCCAAAAGATCGTAAGATTTAAAAGGATCGGAAGGTGTAAGAGGATCGAAAAGATTGAAATTATTGAAAGGAAGGTTCGAAATTAGAGAGCGAAATGTCAACTTAGGAAGTTTTTCAAAAGTTGAGCATAATTTGAAACATGCTTCTCTTAAATCAGTACAAAGTTTTTGGGATTGACAGGTTATTTTAGGAAATTCATTCTATCTTACCCAATAATTGCTAAGCCACTTAGTGAGTTATTAAAAGATGGAGTTCCATTCACATTTGGAATAGAACAAGAAGTAGCATTTGAAAATCTTAAGTCATTGCTGTGTAGTAAACCAGTACTCCATTTATTTCAACGAGAACGGAGATTGGAATTGCACACTGTCGCAAGCAAGCATGGTTTTGGTGCTGTCTTATTGCAGGAGTCCAGAAGATGGTAAATTGCATCCTATTTATTATATGAGTAGAAAAACTACTAGTCAACAACAAAAATATCATAGCTACGAATTAGAAGTTCTTGCTGTAATAGAAGCGTTTAAGAAATTCAAAGTTTATCTGCTAGGAAATAGCTTCAAAATTGTTACTGATTGCGAAGCTTTTGAAAAAACAATGAATAAAAAAGATCTAGTTACTCGTGTTGCAAGATGGGCATTACTTTTAGAGGAATTCGAATATGTAGTAGAACATCGAGCTGGAAAACGAATGCTTCACGTGGACGCATTAAGCCGTTATCCAGTGATGACAATAACACAAGAAAATATAAATGTTCTTATAAAAAATGCTCAATTAAAAGACGAGTAAATTAAGACGAAAAAGAAATTTTTGGAAATTAAACAACACGAAAATTATTTTTTAAAGATTGATTTATTGTACAAATATGATTCCGAAGGAAGAGAGTTAATTGTCATTCCAAGACAAATGCAAACCGAAATTATTCGTAAAGTACATGAAAATGGACATTTTGAATTAAAGAAGACACAAGAGCTTATTCACAGAGAATATTTTATACCAAATTATATTGTCTAATAGAAAAGCAGGTAAAAAAGAAGGTTTCTTACACCCTTTGTCAAAAGAAGAAGGACCACTTAAAACATTACACATAGATTATTTAGGACCGTTACCGTCTACAAATAAAAATTATAAGTATTTATTGGTATTTGTCTACGATTTTACCAAGTTTGTTTGGCTGTTCCCAACGAAATCGACATTTGCAAAAGAATTAATCACTTGTTTTGAAAATGTTCAAAAAGTGTTTGGAAATCCCGAAAGAATAATATCAGATAAAGGAACAGCTTTTACAGCTAAAGAATTTGAACATTTCTGTACATAAGAAAAAATTCAGCATTATAAAACAACTACTGCAGTTTCGCGTGGGAATGATCAAGTAGAGAGAATTCACAGGATTATTATTTCCATTTTAACTAAGTTAAGTTTAAATGATCCTCGTCGATGGTACAAATATGTGGATAAGACGCAGAGAGCTTTGAACAGTACTTTTCAACGAAGTATAAACACTACGCCGTTTGAATTGCTCACAGGTGTAAAAATGAGAACTAAAGAAGAATTCGAACTTCACAAAAGAATTGAAGAAGAAATGATTGATCAGTTTCAAGATAAGCGTGAAGAATTAAGAAAACGAAGCAAAGAGCAGCTATTAAAAATTCAGGAAGAAAATAAAAGAACGTATAATTTGAGAAAAAAAAGGCAAGACTGTATAAAATTGGTGATCTAGTAGCAATAAAAAGAACACAATTTGGTACTCAATGAAAAATTCAACAAAATTTTTTGGGTCCCTATAAGGTAATAAAAGTTAAACCTAATGAAAGGTATGACGTCTGTAAAGAGGGAAATCATGAAGGACCAAGAGAAACATCCACGTGTGCTGAATACATGAAACCATGGATAGAAAATTTTACCGAAGAAAATGAATCCGAGTCGGAATCATGTCAGGACGGCCGAGTTGTAGGAAAAGATGGCGGTGACACCGTAACTAATTAAAAATAGTAGTTGTTTGGGGTGAATAATAAAACTTGTCAAAAGATATACGTTCAATAATAGTATATTGTAGACCGAGGCGGTAAAGTGCTAGTTTTCCAGGTCGAGAGAAAATATGGACAGGCGAGGCGCAGCCGATCCTGGCCACTCCTTGAGGCCTGGAACACTACTTTACCGTCAAAGTTTACACATTATTTTTTTTCCTACAGAACATTATAATCAATTTTGTTAATATCACACAAACGTTCTTTTTCTTGAAGTAAAAATATTAAAATTGATTTACTATTAAAATTATTATAGATGCTCTAAAATACGGTGTTGTATGTGCTAGCGTGGCCGAGCGGTCAAGGCGGTGGTTTAAGACACCAGTCTCTTCGGAGGCATGGGTTCGAATCCCACCGCTGCCGAGTTGATTTTTTTTCTTAATAATTTTAATCCTTTTTAAAACCAAATACCAGTGGAATTAAATAAAAAAAAACTTACGTTTGTTAATTTTTTGATGTCGATGAGAATACATTCCAGAAATTATTGGTGCGCCACCTAGTGGTAAAGCTTCGTGAATTATTTTCTCGGCTAGGCATTTATGTTCATTTTGCCGGGCTAGCCGTGGAAACATTTGCTTTCTCCTTCCTGATGAGGCGGTAAAACTGAATTTTCTAATAGTGTAGGAAGAAAAGTTTTTTTTTAAACCTTAAACAAGTATTTCCTATACAGGCTGATCTATAACGTCGGGAAAAACTTCACCGGTTGATTCCTATAAGAATTCAAAGAAAAAACTTCTATTGAACATGTGTCCGATAATGCTTTTTAACGGAAGTGTAACCCTTCAAAGTTTATAACATGTAATGTCAATCAATCAAAGCAATAGCAATAGGCTTATTTCGTATTTCATCATATCTATGAAAACAAAAATTAGTATCTTAACATCGTCTTGAAGTTGTAAACATTCAACATGTAATAAACTTTGAAGGGTTACACTTCCGTTAAAAAGCATTATCGGACACATGTTTATTAGAAGTTTTTGTTTGAATTACTCATAGGAATCAACCGGTGAAGTTTTTCCCCGACGTCATAGATCACCCAGTATGTACATACAGGATGGGCCAATAGTGCGTATTCGGAAGATAGCGACTTTGTTATTGCATATTCTTAAAATCCGTGTACGCTAAGACTTAGATGAGATATAACTGCATGATTTAAAATTAGTTACCATTATACATTGTTCTTCACACAACTGTATCCTCTGTATGCTAACGCATTTGCCATGATTAATGCGGAAATGCTGGAAAATGTTCATCGATCCACCCAACAGAGAGTACAGTTGTGTGAAGAACAACACGGCCAGCATTTCGAACATTTATTAAATTAATTGTTAAGTTTATTTTTAATGTAAAATCATATTGTTATTAATGATTTAATTATTTAAGTAATGTACATAAAATAAGCAATTCAAATGATAATGTTCATTTCTAACAAACTAAAAACTTAAAATCAGATTGAATACAACTTTTTAAAATAATTTTTAGTTAAAATGAACGATTTGTCATGGAAGCAATCCGTTAGAAGTCGGAATAAACACCGCATTACAGAGTTTCGAATTTGAAGTGTCATTATGTGAGAATTCAATGTGTAACGTATACCAAACCGCATATTACTGAAAAGCTTAATCTACAATGTGTCAGAATTAATGATAATATACAGGGTGTTCCATTTAAAAAATCAGAGTAAAATAGGCATTCGAGTTATGATTCACCCTGTAAAAAGTATGTGACGTATTTTTAAAAATAATATTGTTTTTTACTGCCAACAAGTTATGTAATATTCCTATAAAATTACAAAATAAAATTTTAATAAACAACGTATCTACAGCATATCAAAACATACCGTATTTTTACGTTTAAATGCCAATATCTCGAAAAGTATTACATTTAGGTACGTAATCATCTTATAAGAAATTGTTCCATTTGTAAAGGAAAATCAGATGAGCTCGTAATATACTGGTGTTCCATTTAAAAAAACAAAACTTTGGGTTGGCACATTCAGACGAAACACCCTGTATAATTGTAATTAATTTTAAAAATAATAAAGTCGCTATCTTCCGAATACGCACTATTGGCCCATCCTGTATATTAAGTTTTTAAACTCAAATTTGTCACAAACAGCTGATCCAAATATCAACATATTACATGTTTTTGAAATCAGCAAACAATGATATTTCATTATGTTGGGTGTTCCACTTAGAAAAACTAAAATTTAATTTTTTATCCACTTTGCGATGCGCTTTTGTTTTTTTTTGAGAGCTCTAAAAAATATTACGTATAAAATCCTAGAACTATTGTACTTAAAGTTTTTCTCTATCTTTTAAAATAATACTTCTAGGTAAACTGTAAAGTATTTAAAAAACGACAATCAAGTTTTCAATAATAGACGAATAACACAAAAACTAGTAAACCAATTACACGATATTTATATATATTTGTTATCAAAATGACTCAAGGATTAAAAATTTGTAAAAATATATAGGGTGTTTCATTAAAGAAAAAAAAAATTTTCACCCGATATATAAAAAACGCTACCACAAAACTGATATTATAAGTGAAATCTACATAAAAATCTAGGTAAGAGCAATTTTTAAATTTTTTGAATCGGTTAATAATTAAAATATGTAATAAAGGGGGGTTAACATTAATAAAACTAACCGTGTACCATTGCGAGATAATTATTTGGTATGGCAGATTTTCTCTATTTAAATAGGACTTTCTAGCTTATGCGATTTCGTACTAAAAATGTAAAATTATTATAAAATTTGAAATTGTTACTGTCAAAAGTCAGTGTAAGTTATTAAGATGCCTTATAAAATTCTTTCGCCATTGCTAATTCTACCGTGCCTTAAATTCCTCATTAAAATAAGCTGTAATATTTTTATAAAGTTGGAGATACACAATTCATAGCTGTTCATAAGTAATTGCAAGATTAGGAAACTGTTGTCGAAAATTCTGTACACACTGATTAATTGAATAAATAAACTGTCCATTTTCTAATCTACCGGTTTGAAAATAAGTTTCAACAATAAATATTTTATCTAACATTTTGTAAATGAAAATACAAAGTGTCAATTTGACATTTGTTTAATTAAATATCAGTGCTACAAATCTTTAGGAGAAAAAACAATGAAATCATAGCCCACCTTAATGAAGAATTTAATTGAAGGCACGGTAGTATTTAAGAACATTTCAATATGCTAAAATTTTGAAAATTCAGCCTACTTTTCTTACTTTTTCCCTAGCTCAGTCCAATAAATTTAGCGAAAAATTTTATCAAGTAAACATTAAAAAATACATATGTAGTTTAAAATACTGAAAAAAAAAAGATGATACAAAACAAATACACGCTTATCATATTGTACTTAACGCACGAGTTTACAAGGTGGAAAAACACTAACATGAAGTCAGCGGCGGGGCAAGACCTAAATTTGATGTGGGCAGGATAAATTTTGCGAGGCCCTCTGGTGGCGCAAGAGAACGAATTTTACATAAAATATTTTTCATTTCATGAGTTAAAGAAAGCTGCATAAACCGTCGAGGCGCGAGGCCCCTCGGACCGCGAGGCCGTAGGCGATGGCCCACGACGCCTACGCCTTACGCAGCTTCTGCATGAAGTCAGTCCTGGTTCATTCCTAACATCAACCTTTACGTTCATTTCAACTAACTAATCTTTAACTGACAAGTCATTATAAAACGTTGATGAATTTACTTTTGATTTAACAGAGATTTAAATTTTAACGGTAGCTTAGTAAACTGACTCTATGTGAATGGTGAATACGGCTGTGAATGTACAGTTGCCACCTAAAATAACTGGTACGATAAATTTGTAATGTAAAAGTATTTTCTCTAGTTTTCATTAGTTCATTAGTAGATTCACTGAAAATCTGAATGTTGCAAAAATATAATTTCATGGTACATAGGTCCGCAAATCAACCCTTTCCGAAATAACAGCGATTCAATAAAAATAGCATAATAATTTGAGGAGTGTTCTAGCAAAAACAGAGTATGACCATTTTATATGAAAAATAAGATTTTAGTAGTCAGTAGTCAAGAATTTACTGTATTTACTATGATTAGAAGTTTAGAGAATAAAAATAGTATATGTGCTTCGATTTTTCTGTACCGGGTCTATTGTGTAATAAAGATTGAGGTTATGTAATTTTTCAATTTACTACTAAAACTATACAGTGATTTTTTTTTAAGTGTGACCATAGAGATTTACGTACTAAAAAATTGACCTCATGTTAATTTTAAATAAATTTTTGTATTTAGTCATAAATGAAACGGTGTGCTGCAAGATGAACTTTGCTAGAATATCCTGACACGTTTTGTTTAATTATTTTTCTGTGAAAAGTTCAATAGTCGCAAAACGAATGTAATCATGTAGACTGACGTTAGTGATAATTTGTCACTGTGATTATTGACAAGTTAATCATTACAACATTAGTTTATTACTATTTGTAAAAAATGCTTCTTCGTACTGTAATGATTCGTCGACACCAGCCGGCGCCAAATTGTCTCTTGCGTCACAGCCGTCTAGTCGACGCGCCTTAGGCGACAGCCTAGAGAATTCTGACGGCGGAATAAACTAGACCAGACAGTCCGTCGCCTCCAGAATGTTCGCGAGAAACAACCCCGGGAGTAGGACAGTTCAAATTGAATTCAGCGTTGGAGAGATCGGCTTGAAAGTTCGGTAGACGTTCGCTCGGTTGTTAAAATAAATCAGACTTAACCCTCTAATGCATCCGTCCGCCTTAAGGCGGACTTCATTCAAATTCTACTTACAGCTTTAGTCTGATTTATTTCTACGCTACTGCACGAAGTCACCTTCAGGTGCTGTTTACTCGATACACTGATGTATGTTTGGTTGCCGCCATATGCACTATTTGAAAGTATCAACAATTTGAAATCATATTTTTGTTCAGCGGCCATAAAAAACTACTGGGCTAGTATTCATTATTTTCACGAGACGTTGAAGATTGTTTCTGAGTGTTTTTTTGCTTGTTTGATTTGCTTGATAGTATTCCTAGCGATACCGACAGCGAGGGTAATATAGACAGCGATGATAACTACGAGATTGACACGCCTCTGAATCGTCCAGTTACTGCTGAAGACGAGTTACTCCTCGATGATAATGATGCTTTGGAGCAAATAGAAAGAGAAGTATATCCAGAAATTGTCGATCATGTCGAAACTTTAGAGCCACCTGATAATTCTTCTAAATTGAGCGAAACTTTTAGTAGTTCAGAATGTCATCGATCTCTTGAACTGGTTGCAGAAGAAGTGAACCAGGGCCTTCGACTGCTGTTAGTGAACAACCCAAAAGATCTTATAAACGCTTGAAACGCCCTCGATTTCCCGAACTGGCTGAAGAAGAGGATGGACCAGATACCCTTACCACAGGAATGTTTACTGGCAACGTTATGGCCGTAACTAATGATTCTCCAGCGTTCAAGTCTATTATTTGGAGAAAAAAAAAATCTTCAGCTGCACGGCAATGAATTAGTATTTCGAGGAGAGAAACAATTGCCTCCATATTTGAAGGAATTGGATACTCCTTATGATTGTTTTCGGTACTTTTTGAACGAAGATTTTTTTGATCAACTTGCAGAGCAGACTAACTTGTACGCACATCAAAAAGATATTGGCACAAACTTCTCTGTAAATGGAACTGAGGTTCGGAAATATATTGGAATTCTGGTATACATGTCGGTTTATTCGACGCCACCTTCATTTCAATGACAACTCGAAAGCAGTAGAAAAAGATAGACCACGTTATGATCGTTTGCATAAAGTTCAGCCACTCATAACGCATTTCAACAAAGTGTTTTTATCCATCCCAATGCTCCAGAGACTTTGCGTCGATGAGCAAATGTGCGCAACAAAAATGACAGGAACCTTCCTTAGGCAGTATCTTTCGAATAAGCCGCATAAGTGGGGTTTCAAATTCTTTCCTCTTTGCGATTCCACTGGTTCCTATGCTTTTGAAATATATTCTGGTGCAGGTGATAACACTGTTCCAGCAAACGTTCCAAATTTAGGAGCATCATCTAACGTAGTCGCCCGTTTATCACAACATATTCCAAATTTTGTGAATCATATAGTCTATTTCGATAATTTCTATACTTCTCTGGATCTGTTAGTTTATCTGCGAAGCAGAGGTATCTACTCCTTAGGCACTGTGCGTACAAATCGTATACCTAATTGCAAACTTTCATGCGATGCTGTCCTAAGCAAAAAGAAAGTAGATCGAGGTTATTCCGAAGAATACGTTGGAAATGCTTTTGGTGTTGATATATCCTCCGTTTTGTGGCATGACACTAAAACCGTCCGACCTTTGTCTTCCTATATTGGTACAAAACAATTTGCGTCTAGAAACCTCAACACCCAATCAAAGCTAAAATCAACTCGCTGGGATAAGAAAGAAAGAAAACAATATGAAATTGATTGTCCAAAAATTATCAAAGAGTATAATCGGCATATGGGGGGAGTCGATTTGATGGATGGACTAATAGGGCGGTATCATATTCGTATGAAGACCCGGAAATATCCAAACCGTATCTTTTACCATCTAATCGATGTGGCAATGGTAAATTCTTACTTATTATACCACCGCATTCATCCTGAGAAGTAAAAAATTGAGTTGCCCGTTTATAGAGCTCTTGTGGCTGAATCGCTTTGTATGCATGGAAATGTGATGCAGAAGAGAAATGTTGGCAGACCTGCGTCAAAACTACCAAAAAGAGCATACTTACCATCTGAAGATGTTCGTTATGACCAAGTGGGCCACTGGTGTGTCTTTCGTGATAGGTCTGGCAAAAAACAATGCAAATTTCCTAAATGCACTGCTGAAACCCAAGCATTTTGCGTAAAATGCAATCTTAGTTTATGTAATTCTCCATCAAAATCTTGTTTTTTCGATTTTCATAATAAGTAAAAAATTGACATTCAGTGTTAAGATTTTGAAAAATAAGTCAAAATAAATCTTTTGTAATACATTTTTGATGAAATAAATGTGGTTTTCTTTTACTGTAACTTTTACATACTAACTGAGTATTTTTTACTGGTATATTTTCTATTAGATATTTTCTTGCTTTCTATAGCACAGCATGCATTGGTCCGCCTCTGGGCGTCCCGTCTTTAGGGACTGTTGGGATATGATCTGGTCATCAAAATCAGTTTCTTACATCAAATTCGTGTTTCTCATGACAAAATTATACCAACATAAATTTTTCATCTCAGAAAAAAATTGATGCATTAGAGGGTTAAGCTTGTAAATAAATTATTGTAAGTTATAAATAAATTAGTGTTACTTTTAAATAAATTAGTTTATTAACTATTTCGTGTTTTGTTTTGAAATAAAAATTAATAAAACCCTTAAAATCGTTACAGTACCATTGAAAAATGAGTGAAAGTTGTTATAACATACGTAAATGATATTCCACTCGTTCTTCATTAGACATTTTCTTTATAAATTTGCAATAAACAGTCTTTAACGAAACTTTTCTCTTCATGACATTTCAGCTACCTTGATTGTCTTCTGTTAATTTTATGCTTATTAATTTCAACTTTTAACTGGAAAATAATTAATTAGAACATATTCATGTGACTCTAACAATGCAATGTGCCTTTCGTAGAAACATGTTTGATTTATTAATAAAAATAAAATTTTGCATCATATTTGTACGATAACATAACTTTAACTATAATTTTAGCATGTAAATCCCTTTGGTCACATTTAAAAAATCCCTGTATAAACTACATTTACCACTTAGAAAATTACAGATTTACCCCTTTATTTTGTAACTCATAACGACATCGTTACATAACGACAATCGTTAAGTGACGAATTTTTACCAATCAGTACTTACATAGATACAACGCATTTGTATGTACTGATTGGTCAAAAATATGTCACTTAAGATTATCGTTATGTAACGATGTCGTTATGAATTACAAAATAAAGGGGAATGTATTGTTCCAGACTATAGATATTATTATTTTTTTATCTTTAAAAATCTTCAGTGTTTTCATTAATTTGATTTTTTACTTTTATTGATTAACATTTTATTAATCATTATCATTATTATTAAACGTCAAAGATGATACGACAAAATAAGATTTTTTTCTCTGAATAAGTACTATGTTTGAAACTTGATCAGTTGGCAACACTGACTGTTTGGTGCTCTTGTGGTACGCTTGCGTGTAGTGTAATCTTTAATGAGATTTAGTGTTTTTGGAGTCATGGTATTTCGTGAACGCTGAGCGTTTAAAGTAATATCCCTCCAATAAATTTTTAATTTAAAAGGTAAACAAACACGTGTTGAAGTTTATGTCATGTTTTTAGTTTATATTTGTTTACCTCCTTGCTCATTTGCTTATCCGCCTACTTATTATAATTATCAGGATAAATTAGGCCGCAATTAGCATTTATAGGGCAGACATTACTTTTGATTCTCGATGTACTGATACTTAACTTAAATAAAACAAAAATGAGGTAAAGTTTTTTTAATGTAACATGAGTCCAACAATTATTGTAGTCCCGGGTGGCTGTGGTATCACACACATAAATGTTGATTTTTACTTCGTATCGTTGAATTAAAGTCTCAAATATTGCCTGTTAGACAACAAATAAATGTTTCTTTACGTATTTAATGTTTTATTGCCATTTGAAACAATAATTAGTTAAAAATGTTTGACTCTACAGCCACCCAGGACTACAATAATTGTTGGACACATGTTAGAATGTGTAAACAAATATACTGCAAACAAAGTATCACATACAGTTGCCACTTTCATTACTGAACATAACACAACAAACTATCAAACATAACAAAAATGTTTCCATAGCCTTTAAACTTTAAACAATACTAAGGCCCGATTTTATAATCGTATGAAAAATTGAGATTAATTCTATTCTTGAAATAACGTGACGTGGATATGGAAGAAGATTAAAGAATATTCGGCGAATAACTACTTTGTTCTTATTCTACGTTTGTAAAACTGGGCCTAAAATGTTAATAGTAAGCACAAGTCCCTGTTTAATAGTTGAGATTAACTGAATGACAATAAAAATGGACCGTTTAATATACAGTGATATTTTCAGTAAATGCAACTATTTCATTATGAATAAATTTACAAATTAATTCATCGATGTTGAATGTTGCAAATAGTAGGAGGATACTTTAAATTAGTTTAGCAGTAATTTGCAATAAATTAAAGCTATTTTCAGAAGTGGACTGTATTTTTCTATACTGTTTACATAACAACTCAAATTGTCTTTTCTATGCATACTGTGTTTTATAGCATATTTAACATCAAGCAGTAACTGCAGTACATTACAGTAACAGATGTCTTTAATCATGTAAAACTATAGAAAATAAGTAAAGATTTATTTTAAAAAAATAACAAATACACAGTCCAATTTTATTATAATGAATGTAAAGACGGGGTACTTCAAAAATGTGTGCACTAGTTTCACAGTGTTTTTAAAGAAAATAATATAAATAAACAATATATTTTTTTAATACCTGACGCATTAAATATCACATTTTTAAGTAAAAAATAAAATAAAATAGAAACTTTAATTTCTAATAATCTCATAAAAGACAGTAGTAACAAATTATTGATTCATTTTATTTAAAACAAGTTTTAAATAAAAATTTACTTTTTGATGTAGGTAATTTTAAATAAAGTTCACTTACCTTAACTAAACAGGCTCAAAAACACTTTACAATCGAGGCAGTTTTGAATCCCGCGAAAATATTGTACCGGTATCCATTGGAACTGCGTGTCTTTTATAAACTTGCGGCTGGAGGGGAAAGTCTTTCTCATTTTGTAACGTTTTCAAATCGAGTGGGTGAAATACGCGCGCAGACCGCGTTTTCGTTACATAACCGCCAGACCAGATGAATCTCATTCATTATGACATAACTACTACTACATCCATGGCGATTGTGAAAGCACACCGACCGAAATTTTGTGTTTATTTACATTTCCTTATGATTAAAAAAAAATAGTCGCCATTTAAATTATGTGGTTTATTGCGTTTCCTGGTACGTAACTACTTTTGAATTTGAACTTGAAATGATTTTTCCTGTTTAGTTAAAATTAAAATAGGCAAAAAGAGGACATTCTTAAATGAATATCAATCACTTATGACGAACTCTGTAAATGAAATAAAATAGATTTAATCAGAGTAGTGTAAAATTAATAATTGACTTCAAAAAAATTAAATTAATGTATTACGGTCTCATAACTGAAATTATATTATTTCTTCTTAATTATGTATAGAAGGATTTCACTTCAGATTCAATAACAATATAAAAGGATGTCTTTAAATAAAACGCAAAAATGCAACCGGGAAACTAGTGCACGTTCATAGTCCGTTGCACTATAAACACACGCATGTTTTATAATAATTTGTAATTCAGCGATTTCATTTTAGCTTGAATTCATAAACAATATGCTTTTGTAATTCAGCGTGATGTCAGAGTTAAATGTCCGCTCTAATTAAATGTCCGATCTAATTAAGCTCGATTCAGTAATTTCTCTCGGGTAATAATTAACAATTCCCTAATAAACAAACGCAAAACCGTGATACTGGCATTTCAGAGACGTTCTGCAGAGTCACTCACTTTGAAAAATTAACAAATTATTTAACACGATTATTATTATTAGAAGCGCACAAATTACACAATGCAACAATGTGAGGGTCAATTTTTCTGACTGGCCTCATTCCAAAAAAAGATGAATAATTCGGAAGTAAAACAAAATACATTTCGCGGGATTGAGTTTGGCTCATTTAAGCCTTTTTCTAAAGATAGAAGTCAGCCATTTTTCCTTGGGATTGAACACTTAACAATAGAATTTTTTGTTTTCGAAAAAGTATTTGTAAAGTCTTTTTGGTACGAGAAATTCATTTTTCACATTACTTCTCAAAAATATTCTTTTTGATAAAATAAACGTTCATTTTTTTTAATTTATCAAAAATATTATAGTGAGCCTCTAAAGTATGGAATAAAATTCGTAATTTCTCTATCTTTGACATTTCGAAAAAACGCTCTGACAGGTAAATCTTGTTTTTAAAAAGCACACATTTTCAAGTGAAAATCAATTTTTGACAGTCATTTGTTTTTGAGTAATGACGTCATCAATAGCAACCCCCAATTTTTTCTTGATTCTGATAGCTCATTGAATTCTCTATCCAACCACATCAGAAATTTTTTATGTTTTATGGAAAAAATTTTGAGAAAAAAATTATTGAAAATGAAATGAAATAATAATAATAATTTAATTTTCGGTTAAATGACGAACCATGATTACTCGATTTGAAAAGACTTTGTTTAAATGACAAGAATGACAAGTTTTCTTTTATTGTAGGCATAATTTTGGATTTGTTGAAAATGTCACGCCTACTTCATTTGTAGGTAGTATAGATGATTCATTCATTTTCAATAATTTTTTTCCCATAAAATAATAAATTTTTGCCTACAATAAAAGAAAACTTGTCATTCTTGTCATTTAAACAAAGTCTTTTCAAGTCGAGTAATCATGGTTCGTCATTTAACCGAAAATTAAATTATTATTATTATTTCATTTCATTTTCAATAATTTTTTCCTCAACATTTTTCCCATAAAATATAATAAATTTTTGATGTGGTTGGATAGAGAATTCAATGAGCTATCAGAATCAAGAAAAAATTAGGGGTTGCTATTTAAAAAAAAATGTCGATAACGTCATTACTCGAAAACAAATGACAATCAGAAATTGATTCTCACTTGAAAATGTGTGCTTTTTAAAAACAAAATTTACCTGTCCGAGCGTTTTTTCGAAATATCAAAAATAAAGAAATTGCGAATTTTAAAGCGACTTTTATACTATTTGATTTTCCATTTAATTTTTAATTTCACAAAAAATTTGCACTTAATTACTATGACATTTCTTAAGTCAAATCAAATAGTGTAAAGCGGCTTTAAGAAAGTGCCCAATGTGCCCATATACATTTAATCTAGCATCACAAAATCTTTTAAGCGGACACTAAATCGCGTACTATAACACTTTAGGAATTGAACCATACGTTCAAAATTGCTAACTGCTAGATTAAATATTTATAGTTGGTTCTTGTCCGATGAAATTTGTATCACAAAATCTTTTAAGCGGACACTAAATCGCGCACTATAACACTTTACGTTTCACCGCAGTTCGACAGCTTCGTCAGAAGTGAAAAATATGTTGTCAAAAATTTTTGACAACATATTTTTCACTTCTGAACTTTTGAACGTATGGTTCAATTCCTAACACACACAAATATTAGGAATATAAAAGAGGTTGTAGAGGTGTCTGGCATATTGGATGCGATAGTCCTGTAAAGGTGCAAAGAAAACGTATGTCGTGATTAACAAACAACTTTAAATTAGCATCAGCTATATGGTTGGAAATTTATCTTGAAATGCTGCTAAACTGTTTGACATATTATGCAATAATACGACTTAACAATAAAAGCTTCTTAATTTGCAGTATATGCTATTTTTAGGGCCGATCTTTCCATCTGCTAATAAAGTTCTCAATAATGTTATTTGCCGAATAATTCGATTTTTATGAATTGTTTCCATGCTTTCCATTGTTAAAAAATTCCTATTTTTCACTTTAATATCAATTGACCGCGCAATTGGCTAACGCTCCATACTGATTAAAACTCCTGTCATTAGAAAGTATTTCGACAGCATACAAAATAGGGGGGCATACTCTTAAATCTAGAATTTTTATTTTTGATAAATATATAAAAAAAATAATTTAAATGGACTTTTACTCCTTAAAAAGTATTCTTTTTGGCAAAATAATGCGAAAAATTAAATTTCTCGTACCAAAAAATCTTTCTTTTCTAATGTTTTTATGGTATTTTTGATAAATAAAAAAAAACAAATGAATGTAAATGAACGGATATTCCTTAAAAAAGTATTCTTTTCGCCAAAATGAAGCGAAAAAAAATAATTTCTTGTAGGCATTTACCTTCTGAAATTTTAAAATATTCCACCGTAGGTAGTGTTCAATTATAAGGAAAAATGGCTAACTTCTATCTAAAAAAAAAACGCTTAAATGAGCCAAACTCTCCAAATCCCGCGAAATGTATTTTGTTTTACTTCCGAATTACTCACTTTTTTCGGAATAAGGCCAGTCAGAAAAATTGACTCTCACTTTTTTTAAAAACAGGCCAGAGTTGGCTTTGGAATCTCCAAATGTATGTCTTTAATAACGTATGATTCAATAAATTTCAGGTCATAAGCGGCTATGTAAAAAAAGTCATGTCTTAACTTAGAACTGTGGGAACAAAAGTGGATAATAAGGGAGATAGAGAGCGTTAAAATTAAAATTTTAATTTCAATTTTCTTCATATTTCTCAAAGTTTTTGATATACAGCCTGTTCTTTTACTGTATGCAAATATTTAAACCTGTAATACATCATCATAAATGGCAACAATTGAACTCATTAACAAAAGTTTTACACATTTCGAGAAAATCGCAGTTGAAAATCGGGCAAGAATTAATCGCACGTCTATATCTTTGAGGTAGGTCAAGAAAAGGAAATTTTATTGCGACCGCAGAAAGCATCTGTTGGAACAAAAAACAAAACTGCAATCGAGCAGTGACCTTTGCCGAAGTCGGGCGTGCAATAAAAGCATTTTTTTCACGTCGCAGTAAGTCGCATCGTAGCCAAGGAACTTGCTTCATTTTTTTATGATTATGACACACAATTTATTGCTCCGTATCCTTTGGGATCAACAGTTTAGTTTGTGAAAAGTGGTTGAACGAGTTAAAGCTAAATACGATTACTATTTTTTGTGCTTAGTATTACTTATTAAAATGCCGCAATTCACGAACGGCGAGAGAACAGATATGTTCCTCATCTACGGCGAAGCTCGAGGAAATACTGAAGAAGCACGGCGGATTTATGGAAACACATTTCCAAATCCATGCAAGAACATTTACAGCTAATGTCCCAGCATTTACGCGATTATGGAACGTTTCGTGTGTGTGTCGCTAATGATGGATGCCACTTTGAACAGTTGTTATAAACATTCCTAAATTACTGTAGTGAACGTTTGAATGTGTTCCTCCACACCGATATTATTCGGTGAGTGAGTGCGCCTTTGCATATTAGTCACGCCTGCGATATTTATTGCCTACGATCGGCGAAGCAGGCTCCGTAAGTTTTTTGTTATTTCATGACCGTCGTATAAGGGGCGGATAAAATAATTTTCCCCCGTTATGAATTTTTTTTTTAAATTTTTCCGTGTTCTATGTGCTCTCACGGTAATGTGGTTAAAATGTCTGTACTTATTTTACAAACACCCTGTACAGCTTGCATTATTGGTATGGATTTCTTCAATAGCTCCTTAACTATTGATTATAAAGGAAAGTATCTCGTATAAAAGTTGTCGACTATAATGAGTTCTCTATTGGTAAATTATTTTCACATACACAACATGTTCCATAAGTGAGTTATCCACCAAATTTACACTTTCTTAAATGGAATATACAAATTTTTATTTCATATTTCGATAGATCTCTTCAAAGTAAACATTTTTTATTAAACAACTATAGCTCTAAATCAAAGCAGTCGCAATCTATAGCTATTAAGTTGGATGAAAGAGCTGAAATGTAGTAGTATTTTATTCATAATTAGCGATCCAATGAATTATTTTTACTATGCCTAACTAACATATTGCTTACAAATGCTGATAGCTTCAAGTCATTTTAATTTTAACGTACAGCTGAAATCAAGAAAATCGGGAAATGTCAAAAAAAACTGACACGTTTTTTCAATGTTTTCATAGTGTGAAAATGGATTTATTAGAAATAGGTTAGAATTATTTGACGGTATGTAAGATTATAGATAAATAGGTTATTTTTTTAAGGGCCCTATGTATTGTCAAGTAGACAATTAATTGACAAATAGAACCGAATTTACAGTTATGTATAAAAATATCATTTCCCGTTTTTTTTTTTTTAGTTCAGCTGTATGTATCCGATAAAAGAAATACACCATTACTCGGATATAACGAGGGCTCAAGGGACCACAGTTACTGCTCATTATAAACGAAAAAAATATACGTATAAATGCGAGAAATGAGACTTTTCAATTTCCTCGCTATATCCGAGTTCTCGTTATAACCAGTGCTCGTTATAAGCGAGTTTCACTGGAGTGGCAAAAGTAGTACGTAGAAATCTTTTCAATTAATAAAATTTATTTTACAAAGTACAACTTAATTATTAAATAAATGAAATTTAAATAAAAATTGAAAATTATCGAAACCAAAACTTTCACAAAACATTTTGTTCAAAATGCTGATCCTGCATTTCAACGCACATTTCTGCACGACGAATTCAATTTCCGGATACTTGTGTTCTGTAATAACGTTGATGCAATGGCGTAACTCTTCGATCGTATCAACTTCAGTGGTGTAAACCCGTTCTTTCATGTACACCCGCCGACAAAAGTTAAGCCCAGGTAAGTGGCGCTTGTAACTGTGGTGCATTAGAATTGGACAACCCTTAAAATTCTGCACCGATCTGGGGGTTTGCGTCGTTGCTTTCGCAGGTAACAGACCCTAAATAATAAAACTTACTTCGATAATGAATGAATTTATTTGCATTGTTTTAACTGGCTACACCTAATTTGACGACGTTACCGTGGTCTTTTGAAGTTTCATTTTAGTTATTTTTTGTCCGCGTTTTATCCTAATTTTACAAATTTTAAATGGTTGATATGAAAATTAAACAAATATATTTGAATTATTTTTTACACACACTGTGTCCACGGATTGATTTTCACTATAGGAAAAAGTTTTTTATTTTTGATTTTTCATGAGAAAGTCATACGTTATAAAATTTTTTGCTTGTTAAAAGTCCTAAAAATGTTATAAGAAACAATAAATTCCGACTAAGAGCTCAGGAAAACTGAAAATAATGTTTCCACTTTCGTAATATACAGCAAAGTTCTAAAATCATTTTAGCCGGTATTAATTAATATTAGGAAGAGCCGATCTTTTCACATTTTTGTAAATTTATTTACCCCATGAAATCCTTAGAAACAATTATATCGACAATAGTAGGTTTCTTAGGATATTAAAAGAAAGAATAATTTACATGGAGATGAAAAGACCAGGCCTAATTTACATTAAGAAAAACTACTCAGGCAAGAATGTTAATTCTAGAGCATATTTGCTTAAATCAATGTTAGAGAGTTTCGAATTGTTTGATATAAAAGGCGTTTAAAAAAACTGGTATGCAGATAACTGAAATTAAATAAAATTAGTCAAACAAGTATGATATTAAAGAGAATGATGAAAAAATACATAAGCTGTATCAAAAACTATTATAAAAGGATTTTTTCTCGAAAAACTCAAAAGTAAATGTGTTTATTCTGTAGTGAATTCAATTCGTGGACATAGTGTGTAATTGAAGAGTATTAAGCAATAATAAAAAGATAAAGAATCAAAGATATTTAAACAGTATTTTATTATTAAATATACATGGCTAATTATATTTACATAAATTATTAATATGTGGTATAATAACCGTTGTTTTCTATGCATTCTTGAAATCTGTGAGGCATGCTATCTACTAGAGTTTCGCAGAGGTTACCTCTGCGACAATTTTCCCAAACCCTATTCGCGTGTCTGATGAGTTCTTCAACTGTTCTTTCTCGAATTCCATTGTATTCTACATCACTCCATTGTCGAACAATATTGCTCCACATATTTTCAATGGGATTCAAGTCTGGCGATTTACTGGGCCAATTTAATGACTGGATAACGCCGTGATCATCCTCGAACCAGTCTTGAACTTGCCTAGCGCGATGAACGCTACTGTTGTCCTGCACAAACACAATTGGTGCGTTGCGTTCTTCATCCGGATACAACATTCTAAAAGATGTCAATAAAACGTTTTCTAAAATATCTATGTATCGGACAGCAGTAAAATTCGGAGGGGACACTCTGACAAGTTCTCCAGGTCCAGCTCTGTGTATATATGCCCACACGCCGACTGATATTCGACCACTTGTCAAATTTGGCATGACGTATTGCGCGGAATATCTTTCATTATTAAGACGCCACAATGTCACAGGAACATCCTGCGATGAGGAAAATGTTTTCTCATCAGAAAATACTACCATAGACCAATCCCGATTTATATTTTCTTCGCAAAACGCTCGTCGTGCTACAGCATGTTGCGGCGTCAAAATAATTTTGCGTGCTGGTTTTCGGGCATGTATTCCAGCCTGATGTAATCGCCTTGCAATTGTTTTGGTAGAGCAGTTTATCCCTAGCTGTTCCCTAATTTTACAACAATTTGTAAAAGGGGTATTTCTTGCAAAATCCACGATTTGTTCGTCGTCTTCAGCTATTGTGACACGGGGTCTACCACTTCTCTGAGCGCTCAATAGTCTGGGCCCATCTTCTTCACTTCGTTGAATCCACCGCTTCACTTGCCTTCTCTAAAATTACAAAAACGAAAAAGAAGTCATAACTCAAATTTTAATTTTAAAAAATCGCTAATCAATTTTAATCACTTGATGTAGAAAAATCATAGTAGGCCTTGAGAATTAATTTACTGTGAGAAAATTTACCAGAGTAGTTGCTGAAGCTCCACCTTAAAAAAAGGATCATTATCATTTTTTTAATAAAAACAAAGAAAAATGCGGCATAGCTGCCTGACATTTTAAATAATAAACTCTGTTAGAAAATCAAGTTTTCTAAATTGAAAATGATATTTAAAATTTAGTAAATTTTGCATAATTTAATATTTTTTATAATTGAAGTGACATATTAAAAATATAAAAAGAACAATTTTTACGGAGGAAATTTAGAAGGGGGGCGTTTCAAAAATATGTTTTTTAAGTTTATTAAAAAATCTTACCGATAGATTACACCTTCGAGACACTTCACTTATTGACAACCCGCTATTATATAAACCCACTATGATACCTCTTTCTTCAAGAGTTGTTTCACGTTGGTTTAACATACGAGGCATTTTAAAAGTACTCTTGTCAATTCCAAGATCTAACAGAAACTAAACAAAATGAAACCACAGTATACTTAGTGCAGCTCTAATTTGCAATATTAATACCCCACCAATTCAAAGAAAAGCGTTATAATACGTTTAACGCATAGAACCGGCTGCTTACATATTTCATTAGCAGTTCCGGGAAGATTTCCTTATTTTCTAGATTATCGAATTCTTCCCTAAGAAATGTAATCTGTTTTTGATTTTAGGCTAGCTGTGAAATATATTGGAATTATTGCTAAATGTATTGACACATAAAATAGAATATTAAAGCCTTAAAAATTCGTCTATTTTTATTATTTTAAAATTATTTTACTTACTAAATAACATTCATATATCCAAAATTTAAAATTGCGTTTCTCTGAATTTGAAACTAAAAATCGGTCAGGCAAGAATATCCTGCATGTTAAAATAATGGCGGCGCGATATCCTGGTGTTAAAATAATGGCGGCGCGAGAGTAGATGTGTGTGTCTCGGCTCCGACTTATTGTCCATAGTTAAGGCTGCTGCAGTTTCTGTGTCGAACTTTACTGTGCTTAGTATTTGTGTTACAAGATATTACAAACATAAACATCAAGAAAAATCGTCTTGTGTAACAATCTCACATAGGACAATCTTTTAAAGATGAACACGCGCAGCACCGCAAGTATTAAATCTGCGAGAGGCCCCGAAAGGGTTAATCAACCCGTTGTGTACAACAACGATAGCTCCGGTGCAAAAAGTTGCGAGACCAAAATTAACGAATTTTTGCCGCAAGAATTATCTTCTTTAAACAGTTCGTTTAATTTAATTTCTGATGGTAAACATAATCTCAACAACACCGATGTAAATAACATTGTAGCGCTAATATCTACTGCCGTCTCTAATAATATAATTAACCAAATGAACTCCCGTTTTGATGAACTTCATAAGCTTGTTTCTGACATCAGTTTCTCATCCAATGATAACAAAGAACAGATTAATTGTGTAAATCAACGCGTCGACAAACTGGAGCAATACACAAGACGCAACAACCTAAGAATTTTTGGAGTCCGTGAAGAACCTAACGAGAATGTTGATGCCCTTGTTTTATCTCTACTAAATGATAAAATGGATTGTGATATTAACCCAAGTGACATCGATGTATCGCATAGGATTGGTGCCATCCAAAATAACGTCCCTAGACCCATCATAGTAAAATTCATGTCGCACCGCACCCGTAATGCTATTTTCAAATCTAAAAAATTGCTAAAAGGAACGGGTGTTGTTATCCAAGAAGACCTCACGGCAAACCGACGAGCTGTGCTTAAAGCTGCTGTGGATAAGTACGGTAAAAGGAATGTCTGGACTCAAGACGGGGTGATCATCTGGATTTACAAGGGTAAAAGATTTCGTGCAACCAGAATTGAAGAAATTTCCGAAGTAGATTCTAATAAGTAATTTGCGCAAATAGATCTTATTGCTATTTCCATCAATTTTTGAGAATTTGTCTTAGTTTCATAAGTTTAAGTTCATTTCCTAGTATTGAATTAAATTTTAATTGGTTTGTCATTAAGTTAAATTAGTAAAGGTCTTTAAGTTGATTATGCTCTTAGCCAAACTCAAGTAGAATACACACATATATATTTCGTTTTATGTCGGGGACGTTGACTGCATTATCCCATTTAGTACATAATTTAATTCTGTTATACTCTTGCTATTCTCAACACTATCTTTCTTTTTATTCTCTCTGTCTCTTAAGTCTTTCAGTTTCATTCTTTCCTTTTTCTTTTTTTTTTTTGCTTTCTAATGGCCCACGATACCCTGTGTATTGCTCATCTCAATGTTCGATCATTGCTTCCACATTTTCAGATGTTTAAAAATCTTGTGCTTAATTCCAATTTCAGCATCATCGCTATCAGCGAAACTTGGCTGTCAACAAATATTCCAGACACTGCCATCAAAATTGAAGGTTATTCGCTAATACGTTCTGATAGAAACGCTCGTGGCGGAGGTGTAGGTGTTTATATTAATAATGCAATAAAGTTTACAAAAATTCCAACTAACCAAAACGTTGAACATGTATGGGCTCTAATTAATGTCTGCGGGAAAAAGATTGCAATTGGATCTGTTTACCGCTCTCCTACGTATGATTACAAAACTTTTATTGAAAACTTTGATGAAATTATTTCTTTCTTATTGCCTTTATCTGATGATATCATCTGCCTAGGTGATCTTAACATAGATTTCCTCAATGTAAATGGAGCCTCTACGGTCCAGCTATGCTCATTACTTGACGCTTACGGTTTGAAACAAATTGTTCAAATGCCTACTCGCGTAACAGCCTCTACAGCAACGCTACTAGATATCATACTAATTTCTGAATCAGTAGACATAGTTGACATCGGTATTATTGATGCTAGTGACATATCAGATCATAATTTAACTTACTGTAGTTTGCCATTGAAAATAACCCCTCTATATCCTGTATTTAAAACTATACGTGATTTTAAATATTTTAACCAAGAAAAATTCTTGGCTGATCTACAGTCTATACCCTGGGACAACATTTTCTACATTAACAGTATCGATGACAAGTTACAATTCTTTAATACTAATTTACTCTATCTCTTCGATTTACATGCGCCTGAAAAAAGAATTAAAATCACGAGACCAAAGACTCCTTGGCTTACGGATGCCGTAAAAGAAATCATTAACTTACGTAATAACGCTCTAAAACGCTACCGGAAGTCAGGTAGTCAGAAAGATCGCGACTCTTATAAGGCAATAAGAAATTATGCCACGTTTGCTATCAGAAGTGAACAAAAAGCTTACCTCAAATCGAGTTTGAAAACGGCAGAGCTCGTGATGCTTGGAATATGCTCGATTCCATCTCAGTTACAAAGAGTTATAAAAAAGAATCAGTTCCCCTAAATATGTGTAATCCAAATGAAATGAATAATTATTTTATTAATTCTGTGCCCTCGCTACCTTGTGATGATAATATGCTAAATTTTTACAACTCCAACAAGTTTTTGCCCAATCTTTCATTTCATTTACGCGCTGCTTCTCAGAACGAAATCATACATGTTCTCGATAGCATAACTTCCAATTCTGTAGGGGCAGATGGCATTAGTATCTTCTTCATCAAGTTGTGTTGCCCCTTTCTTATTTCATTCATCACCCATCTTATAAATTTCTGCCTCACTGAATGCGTATTTCCTGAATGTTGGAAAGTAGCGTTGGTAGTACCTGTTGCCAAAGTAGCCTCCCCAAATGAATATAAACACTTTAGGCCGATAAGCATCCTCCCTGCTATGTCCAAAATTTTAGAAAAAATTGTTGATAACCAATTACGTGATTATTTGCACACCTACAATATACTTCCCGAAACGCAATCAGGCTTCCGGCCAGGCCACAGCTGCAATACTGCCCTTCTCAAAATCTCGGACGATATTCTTGAAAATTCTGATAAAGGATTACTAACTGCTCTAATTCTGCTGGACTACTCTAAAGCGTTTGATATGTTAAATCATCAACTAATGCTTTCTATTCTTCATTATATTGGTCTATCAAACGCATGTATCAAATTTTTTCGTCAGTACTTAATCGGCAGAAAACAAAGAGTAAAATCAACGATTCGCTCTCCGAGCCGCTAACTTTACATAGTGGGGTTGCTCAAGGCAGCATTTGTGGGCCGCTGCTATATATTTTATATACCCTTAATTTCAGCAGTGTCATTAAATCGTCATGCTCTTACCACTCATATGCCGATGATAGTCAAATACTTCTCTTTCCATGCCTCCGACGCATCTAATGCTAACCGAACCATTAACAATGATCTAGAAGCACTTGCGAATATCTCCAGAGATCACGGTTTATCGCTGAATCCAAGTAAATCTTTGTGCATTACTATTCGGCAGTAATAAACAAAAAACCTAATATCAAATCAGCTATCCATTACCATCACCGGAAAGCCTATAAATTTGCAGATGCCGCGAAAAACCTTGGTTTTGCTATTTGACTCTAATCTCGTTTTACTCAACATATAAATAAATTAATACAGAAATCCTATTATTCTTTGAAAGTACTGTATTCTAATAGGAATATACTCAGCCAAAAATTAAAAATTGTTTTATGTGAAACACTGGTACTATCACATTTTAATCACTGCGACTCTGTTTATGGTCCGTGTTTATTGTCTCAGGATACGGTAGAATTCAGCGCATTACAGAACAATTGTCTACGTTTCGTATTCGGCATCCGAAAGTATGACCACATCTCACACAAGCTACAAAATGCTAGATGGCTGAACATGAGCAACCGGCGGCGGCTCCATATGCATTATTTATTTTACAAAATTTTAGTAACCAAAACTCCACCATATCTCTACAACAAAATCAGATTCAGAACTGATGTACACAACCTAAATATTCGTCGTAAAGATTTAATCACATTGCCGCACCATAACACCGCCTAATACACTAGGTCTTTCATATATAATATAGCCACTTTTTGGAATAACCTCCCACTGCACTTCAAATGGCTAGAACTTACAGTATTCAGAAGGAAATATCGCAGCAAATTACTCTATGAGCAATCAATACAGGTCTAAATTCTTCCAATTTGTCTCTCTACGTAATTTTCTCTCTCTCTTTCTTCTTCTTCTTCTTTTTCTTTTTCTTCTTCTTCTCTCTCTCACGCACACACATTCTTCACCATTATGTCTATTATTTATACCCTAGGTCCAGGTGGAAGATCAGATAGTGCTGTTTGGCCAATCTGAACCTGCACCTAATTAACAGTATAAGGAGCCGTTACATTTGTTTTGTTTTATACCAAGCATGTTTACTGTTAATAAAGGCATATTATTATTATTATTATTATTATTATTATATGTATAAAGGCTACGGAGAGAGACATCGTAATATAAGGTTGAATTAAGAGGGCTGTCCAAATTTTATGTTTCGCACTTGAGCCACTGTGGGCCTGGGCATTACTTTTGTCGGCGGGTGTACCTCCATAAGAAAAAGTCAAGCGGATTCAGGTCAGGACTACGTGGGGGCCATGGAATAAATCCAGCCCGACCGATCCATCTTTGCGGAAAAGTAGTGTCAAGATAATTTCGAACAGCATGACTAAAGTGCGCAGGACAGCCATCTTGCATAAACCACATATTGCGGCACACATTCAAAGGAACATCTTCGAGGAGTTCCGGCAAAATTTCCTGTAGAAAATGTAAGTAGAAATCGCCATTAAGGCGTGCTGGTAATTCTTTTTCTTGGAAATTCTGCTTCCCCATCAGCACGATGGAGTAGTCACTCGCAAAACTGTTGCCGCAATGGATAAATAATAATCATTGGGAGTTAGTCCTTGCACCTTTTGGAAGTGGTACGAGTGCAAACCATTCATTTTTAACGTGCGCCAAACAGAGGACCGAGAAACAAAAACTTGACGAGAAATTTGGCGTGTACTTATAGTAGGTTCAACATTTGCAATTTCTAAAATTTGTTCTTCTACATTAACATGATGCTGATTCGGTCTGTCGCCACAATCATCTTTCCTAGGTTGCAATTTTCCGGTTTCTCTTCCAGGGCCTGTATTATGGACTCGAGAGAATCGCTTCACATAGGAAAATGACGTCAAAATGACGTAATTCTCGAACGAATTGTATAGTTTTGTATGGGAGTCTACGATTTTGACATCATTTTCCTATGCGAAGCGATTCTCCCGAGTCCAGAATACAGGCCCTGGTAGAATTACACGGTGGAAAGTGTTTTCGGAAGGCGTTCTTCGATCCGGGATTCGTTCTAAATACATACGTCTTGCAAGCCTAGTATTTTGTCTAACAGCTCCATAAACAAGTATCATATCAATGTATTCCTCGTTATTGTAGTATACCATTTTGCTTTAATTCGCTTAACAGTAAATTTAAACGAAAGTATTAATTTTGATACTACTTAAAGAAACTGACATTCAAGTAAATTTCTACGTCAACTTGCTTTCTAGTTTTATTTAATTAGTCAGCGGGTCTCAACAATATGAAGAGCAGTTTTTGGGTATTAAAAGAAAAAAGTAAATACCAAAATCTTTTATGTTACTAATCTTTTGTTATTCTTTTAAGCAAACATTATTAAACTAACTTACATACCGCAAATTTGAATTTAAAACGAAATTTATTACTACAGTTAGTAACGATGGCTTGTTCATTAATTTAACTTTAACTTGCTGTAATTTTCTTATTATTGAGTTCTTATCCAAATTTTCTTAATATTAAACTCGGTGTTTAATGTTGTCAAAAAATCAAATGAAATGGCAGAAAAAACTCTACAATATACCATAGCTTGCTTCTTTAATACATATATGACAGCTGTCAACTTTTGTTTTTTAAATGCAATGGTATAATTACTGTAGGTAATAAATTTCGAAAGAACTTTTTTCTGCGTTCAATGATGTGCCGCAATAAACACTTATTTTTCAAAACAATAGAAAAAAAAATAAAAATAAATAAATTAATTATTAACATGAAATGACGTAATAAACTATTGCTGAACAATAAATGATACTTGTTTTACGGTAAATAGTGTAATGTTTATAAGTATTTCGTCACAGGCAAACAAATGACGATAACTGTCAACAAAAAAAAACACAGGTATCATTTATTGTTCAGCAACTGTTTATTACGTCATTTCATGTTAAATAATTTATTTATTTCTTTTTATTTTTTATATTGTTTTGAAATTTCTTTTTTTTTGTTATTTCTTTTTATTTTTTCTATTGTTTTGAAAAATAAGTGTTTATTGCAGCACTTCATTGAACGCAGAAAAAAAAAGTTCTTTCGAATTTCATTACAGTAATTATACCAATGCATTTAAAAAACAAAAGTTGACAGCTGTCTTGTATTAAAGACGCAATATATGGCATGTTGTAGAGTTTTTTCTGCCATTTCATTTTATTTTTTGACCGCGCAAATACGACAATAAACACCGACGCTATTCGTATGGGCGTTCTTTTGGACTCAGCCTTTATACAGGCTGTCCACCGAGTGCCGCGGTCTTCTTTACCGTCTATAGTATACACCGCGTTCGTAAAGTATGGAATAAATTCATTTTCTACGAAATAAACGATATTTATGTAAAATCCTGAAACAGGTCGATTTTTAATTAAAAAATGACACTATTTTAGCGGAATTTTGCATCTCCCCCTCCAACCCCCTCCGAGTGACAGTTGTCCCTTTAAAATTTTTAAATAGAATGGGGGGACATGTGATACCTCATTTGAAAGGGCTTTTCATTCTCTATTCAGTAGTATAAGAATTTTTTTTAATTCCTATTTTTTCTAAAAAGAATAATACATTAGATCTCTAGCTAGATCTCCTGATCTAACACCTCTTAATTTCTTTTTATGGGGATATCTAAAAAGTAAAGTCTCCAGAACTAAACCAAACAGTCTTGAAGAATTAAAATTAATTAATTAATGTTTTACATGAGTTTGAATTTCGTCTTGGTTATAGTCAAGAGGTAGGAGGAGGACATTTTGAACAGTTTCTTTGATATTGGTGTTATTACTTTTACTTCTACGTTGATTACATACATTAGTATCTACAGTTTCTACTCGTTTTCATAATGAATTTAAAAAAAAATCAAAAAAATTGGAATTAATCAAATTACCCTGGAAATGAAATGTTTTAGATAAACGTCTGCAACGTTTGTACTATTATCATGAATCAAACGGTTCCCAGTTCGAACATTTCATTTCAATTATTTCATTTTAAAATTTTGTGTGTTGATTTTAAAATGTATTTTTCTTTTTAGAAAAAATAGGAATTTAAAAAAAAATTCTTATACTACTGAATAGAGAATGAAAAGCTCTTCCAAACGAGGTATCACATGACCCCCCATTCCATTTAAAAATTTTAAAGGGGCAACTGTCACTCGGAGGGTGTTGGAGGGGAAGATACAAAAATCCACTAGAATAGTGTCATTTTATAATTAAAAATCGACCTGTTTCAGGATTTTACATAAAAGTCGTTTATTTCGTAGAAAATGAATTTATTCCATACTTTACGAACGCAGTGTATAAGACAGAAAAAAAAATTCAAGGGAGCCAAGATGTAACTCGGTCAACTCACTCTATTTTATAAAATTATTTTTGAGTATACAGAGTGTTCAGTAACTGAGAGCTATGCCAAAGTTATATTTGTTTTTAAATAGAACACCCAATAGAACACCCAAGAGTTTCGATAGAGTGTGGTGCCAGTTTCGATAGAGTGTGGTGCTCGCCTCCGATTTAATCGGATCGTTTCGATTTACTAGTGGTGATAGATTAATAATAGATCTCTACGTATGCTTACGCGCCTTTTGTGTGTCAAATTGTGTGTGAGAGACCAAAGTTGTAACAAACTACATCCTTTTTAGCAAGAAATACCAGTTATTAATATAAAACATTCGTGTAAATACTCGCTTTAAAAACTAGCATTACAGAGGTCACAATTTAAATTAGATTTCAAATTACTTAGACTCTCTTGAAGCGAATATAATATAATGAACTCAAACGTTATTACAAGAAATCAAAAAAAATTAACGGATGTGAAAAGGTCAGTTACAAAACTGAACTCCAATAATAGTTACATTAGTATTACACATAACGAAGGAGATGACTCCAAATCAACCTTGGCAACTATTAATGTTACATTGCGAGACAAATTGGCAAAGGCAGAAAGTATTATCGCAGAAATGAAAGGCGATAATGATAAACTGAAATCAAAAATCAACCAACTCGAAATTGAAATAAACGCAAAAACAAAAATAATCAATGAATTTGTAGCGGAGTTAAATACAAAGAAAAATTTAAAACACGTAAGCTCTTTTACTCAGACGAATATAAATATCAATAAATCTGTAAGTACCCAAACCGTTGAACGAGTGGACCATACGCTAAAAAATTGCAAGTTAAATGACGTTGAGTGTGAAAGTGACTCTGAAGAAAATGAAATTTTAAATTTAGACATCGACGAAGAACTAGATACTGCAACTTTAAGAGTTGAAATTACTAATCTACGAGAAAAATGTTTAATATTCAAAAATAAAATAAATGCTTTATCGAAAAATACTGCTACTGAAAAAGCCAAGCTAAATCATACATACAAAACAATATCTGCTAAGGAGCCTGATAGTGCTATAACACATAAAGTTACTATATTGAGTGATAGTCATGGAAGAAGTTATAATAAGCTACTGGAAGACATCTTGCCAACAAAATGCAAACTCTTAAGTTATATAAAACCGAATGCCAAACTAGATTCTGTAATAGATAATTTAGACGCTGTAATTAAAGACTATGGAAGTAACGACTATCTGTTTATACAAGGAGGCACAAACGATACCGATCTCTGCTACGATAGTTCAAATATTACAAAAATTGTAGACACTTTCAGAAATATCATGGAAAAAACAAAGGGTGTGAACACAATTATCAGTACGATCTTGTATAGATTTGACAAGCCTCATGTAAATGGAGTAATAGAACATATTAACAGACGTCTATATCTATTAGCTAACGAACATAGTCACGTAGAAATATTTTGTATCAACAACCTACTTTATCGTTCATGCTATACAAATGCAGGTTTGCATCTTAAATACTTCGCTAAGAAGATAGTGTGTTGGGAATTAGCACAATTTATTGTAGATTCTTCCTCAGAAGTATATCAAAGTTGTCAGAAAAATTTTTCGAACTTCCAAGGTCCTCCCGCTGTAGTGTAGAAACTAATGAGAATATGCCTCATAATATTACTAATGACTACATTATGTATAATAATTGCATTTATCAACAACCCTGTTCCTGTTCTTCTCAAAGAGGAAAGTCGCAGAAGTGGCTTAAGAATAATGCAAATAAATGTGCAATCACTGTCTAATAAATTGGACAAATGCTAGTAACTTTGAATAACTTCTCACCTGATATCATATGTGTCTCAGAACATTGGTGTTCAGGTGACAACATCATTTTTATGCAAATACCAGGTTATAAAGTTGAAGCAAGTTTCTGCAGAGAAAAGCATATCCACGGTGGATCACTTATATATGTGAAGAATGATGACCTTCTAAAAACAACGGTCATACCTCATAGGAACGACGAATTGGATGAAATGCATTTCGAGCCCAGTGTTCTAAAATTGGAAGCGGGTACATTTCTATGTTGTATTGTAAATATTTACAGGCCGCCAAATGGCAACCATGAATATTTTTTTCATAGACTAACCCAGGTATTACTGTATTGTAAAGAAATCACTAACAATATATTTTTATGTGGAGACCTAAATATCAACTATTTAGGTAATACAACACTACAATTATTCAGTGACATATTAACATGCTTTGACTTGAAATGTACATCTGAATTACCTACTAGATTAAGTTTTAATAATAATAGTACTAGTTACTCCACATCAAAACTCGATTATATCATTGTTGATGAAGTGAATTTTGATTTGTGTAGGACTGTGGTTATCCAACCGAATCTGAGCGATCATCTTGCATTACTCTTAGACATTTCTATACAGGAGAGTAATAAGGTCATTAAAGAGAAAAAAGAGGACTTTCGGTTACATAGAAAAATTAATACAACAACACTTAAAAAACTGAAAGAACACCTAATATCAATTAATTTCAATTACATAAATACATCTGATGCTACTAATGATATTGATTCTCTATTCACCCAATTTTCAAACACCCTACTCTGGGGCATTGAACTACATTGCCCCATAAAACACCACAAAACTAAAGTGAATATTGATAATAAAATATGGTTAGACGATAATATCATATCAACTGGCCGGAAGTTAAAAGATTTGTACTGGTTAATGTGCCAAACAAAAGATGAAAATGTTGCAAACAATTATAAAATACAAAAAAAACTTTACACCAAACTAATCAATGATACCAAAAAACAATACTTTGCCAATTTAATTGATACTTCCTCTAATAAACAAAAAGCCGTGTGGAAATTAGTAAATACAAAATTACACAGGATAAAGCATCCAAAGACATACAACTAACTCTCAATAACGCAACTTACAGTCGTTCATTTGAAGTAGCTGACTTTTTGCGCAACACTTCTCCAGTGTTGCAGAGGCTTCCTTAAAAAAGGCATACAGTCATAACTATTCACACGCGTGTACTCTAGATGATGTTAATCCTAGGTCTTTCGCTTTCCTGCCGACAGATGCTTCAGAAATTAAAAAAATTATACAAAATTTTAAGAATACTAAGAGCTCAGGCACTGACAACATTTCTATAAAAATTATAAAAGCGACCAAAGACATTCTCGCTGAACCTCTAGCCCAAATAATCAATTGCTCAATTATGTCGGGTAAATTCCCTCTATCACTGAAAACGGCAGTAATCACACCCGTCTATAAAAAGAATGATCCTCTAGATGTGAATAACTATCGTCCTATATCGATTCTTTGTACTTTATCTAAAATCTTTGAATCTATAATTTGTGATAGACTGAGGAAGTTTGCCGATGTCTGCGACCTTTTGAATGATTGCCAGTTTGGTTTTCGCGCGGGTAGGTCAACAGAGGAGGCTGTGGCTAACTTTCTACACTCCATTTACGACCAATTTGACAAGAGGCGTCACGTAGTCGGCATCTTCTTCGACCTATCCCGAGGTTTTGACTGCTTAGATATCTCGTTTGTCTGTGACAAGTTAAGTGCACTAGGTATAAGAGGACCAGTCTTAGACTGGATAGAGTCTTACTTATCTGCACGCAAATTATGTGTAAAGGTTAAAAACACCTTCTCTTCTGAATATGACATAAACTGTGGAGTTCCCAGGGTCTGTGCTGGGACCATTAATTTTCTTACTTTTTGTTAATGATTTAACGAAGTATGTAACAGCTGATAAAATCACCATGTTTGCGGATGATACTTCCATGATGGTGTCAGCTGGGACCCTCGAGGAGCTTCACCAGAAGATAACAGAGGTTACCACACAGTTTGGTATATGGTGTTTCAAAAATAAATTAATCCTTAATGCAGATAAAACCATAATAGTAAAATTTTTTAACAGAAAAAATACTGACAAAGAAACTTATAAAATTAATGGAACAGACATACGGGCTGTTGAAGCAACAAAACTTTTGGGAGTATACATCGATGAGGGTCTAACCTGGTGTAAACATATAGACTATGTAAGTACCTGTATAAATAGATCCTACTTCGCCCTACGACAACCGAAAACATGCTGTCGATTAATGAATTAACTTCAGTTTACTATGCTTTGGTTCACAGTAAATTATCATACAAGATAATACTATGGGGTAATGCCCGTGATAGCCACAGAGTTTTTGTGGCACAAAACGTATAATTCGTCTTTTATTCAATTTAGAATACAGAGAGTCTTGTAAACCTACCTTTAAAGAAAGCGGAATTTTGTCCTTCCGTCCTTATTTATATACAAATCTCTATTGTATTTCCATCGCAATAAGGAAAAATTCCAGAAGCACTCAGACTATCACGGGTATGACACCCGATCAAAAAACTTATTTCGTATGAAAAAACACAAAACGACCAAATTTGGAAATACTATTTCACTCCTAGGTACGAAACTTTTCAATAAGCTTCCTAGCGAAATTGCCTCCAGCACGTATAATATTTTTAAGAAAAAAATTCGCAAACTGCTCATTGAGAGATGCTATTATTCTGTAAGCGAATACCTGCAGGATAACATCAACGTTATTCCTTCTAGTCTTTAAGTTTAGAATACTAAGCTAGTTTAGTTGGTTGACATGTACATCCATGTAAATGGCGTTGTATAAATAAAGATTGATTGATTGATTGATTGAATATACAGTATGTCCCCGGATTGAGTTTACAATACGTATGATGGACTAAAAATTTTTGAGTTAATTCCGGTTGCTCGTATATTAATTACGGTGGTGATAAAGTTAACGGCACCTATTTTTTGTTTTTCTTAGGTCTGAAGATTTTTGTCTTCATAGGAATGATTTAGTGAATGAAATTTAGTAGATTTCATGTTCTGCAGTTCAGGTCTGCTTGGCGTGAAATGAATTTGTGTCAAATTTGACGCCGATAGTCTTCAAGGTGGCGGAATTAACACAAGAACAAGTAAAATCTGTGTAGATAAAGTGGTCTTCCTTTTGAAATTTAGGAGAAAAATTTAGTAAGATAAAATGATTCTCATTTCAAATTAGGGAGATATACCAAATTCCAACATCCTAGAAAAAAATTGAATTACGGAATATTAGGATTTCAGTACAGTTGTAAGACATTAACACTGTCAGGCAGGCCCGCGCCATACATAAGTGCAAAGTCGTGCGTTGCACGACGGCGCCGAGGCGCCGTGGGTGCCGAAGGGCGCTGTTTGATTCCCAAAATTTAAAAAAAAGGTAATAACCGAATAATTGTGAAAACTAATTTTATCACGATAGAAATACAAAAAATAATTTCTTTTTAACGTATTGAGAAAATAAGAACTGAATATCTTTTCTAAAATACGCCAGCACCAGCAGATAGATCAAATTTTAAATTATATACATTGTAAGAAGCATATAATTATGTCAGCCAAACTTTTCGTTATTGTAAACACACTTAACATTCTTGCGGCTAAGGGCAGAAGCGATAAGGTAGAGGAAAAATAAGCGGACACACACACACATTCGATCGACGTTTGTTAAACCCGTAACATATATTTAAATTTCTTTTCTTTAATTCAAGAACTGTTTGTATTTTTTTCGGCTTCTACTAAGCGCTGATCAGTTTTAAAATCTTACATAACAAATTTAACTTTAAAACATTTGTCGGATACTAGGTGGTCTAGTAGGATTGATGCTCTAACACTCTTAAGGTATCAACTTGGAGAAGTTTACGATGCTCTGTTTGAAATAACGGAAGGAAATTTTGATAAAAATGTAAAGAATTTGGTTACATCGTCGGCCAACACACTAAAAACTGCTCACCGGTTCTGTCTTGCTTGTATTTGGTTATCGAATATGCATAAACTAATGGCGCAAGAAGTTTTTTTAAAAAAATCAATAAAAAATTTCACCTCCACTACATGCTCAGAAAATTGGTGTCTGGATGGCAGTCTCTCGTAGAAGAATAATTGGGCCCATTTTTTTCCGTTTTACTGTCAATGCCGAAAGATTCAGAAACAATATTTTAACGGAATTTGTTCAACAATTACACCATGGTGAAATTCAGCGTGGCTATTTTCAGCAGGAGAATTGGAGAATTCAAAATTTGGTCACGATCTCTGGAGGTATTTAGGAAACTAACGCTTTACGTAAATGTACTGTGACATTTAAACGGTGTCCGAAAGAAATTGCGAATAATATCATGAATAATATAAATTGTAGTGTTGCCATTCACGCAAAGGAAAAATCTGGAATTAAGTTTTCATAGTTTTCCACGTAAAATAAAACAATAACTAGAATAACTAAACTTGGCATTGTTGAGAAAGTGGACAGAAGATTAGCATGAATAAAATTTTACTTTTAAAAGAACAGTGGCATAATCTGGGTTAAAGAAACCAGCTGGAAAATGTATGAAAGTTTATTCTCTTCATTTAATAAAAGCGACTATATTCCAGTAAAAGGTAAATATACACACGAAAGTCTTCTGGAACATCCAAAAATTCGTGTGGGGTAACACTTCAAGAATCATAAAGTTTAAGATGTTATTCTCAGCAGAATTGCTTTTATAAACACAGAAGACGGTAATTAAGTAATCTTCTTCAGTACTTATAGAAATTGCATGAATAGTTTTAAATTTAATTTTCATAGTAGTTACTTCAGAAATAAATTTGGTAGAGTTTATAACTTCTGGATATGTGAAATCTCAGTAATTTCTGTGACTACTGAAAATGGCAATTTAGCTGTTGAAATTCTAAATACGAAAATAACTTGTTAAGAGTTAGAAATGCGGGAATTGTTCTGATGTACAGATTTCAACAATGTTTATTTTACGTAAAACATCGATCAGCTGTCAGCAATCGCAGCGCCACCATCGGAAATTTAAGTTGCCAATAGGTTTTCTCTGCGAGTTTTTTGATGACCGATTGATAAGTTTACATACACAAATTGAGTTTCCTCCGAGATCACCTTGTTTGACCTTCATGGACTATTTTGTGTTTCCTTACTTAAAGAATAAGATTTTCAAAACTGCTGTAGAGAATTTGTAAGAACTAGAACAAAGGATTGTTGAAGAATGTGCAACCATAACGCCAGAAATGTTGCAAAATGCTTTTGCTAGCATGAAAAGGCGCGTGCGTAAATTTATGCATTGAACAAGGCGGAGGACAGTTCCAACAGTTACTTTAATTTGTCTTTTCTTGTTGAAAAAATTTTATAATTCTTCCATTTTATTTTTCAAATTAGTCTATATTAATTCTAGAGATAAAATAATAATGAAGTTAGAACTACAACACATTCGATGACATTTGGTGACATTTGCATGTTATTATTTGAAAACGACGATCTAAGCTAAGACAGTCGCTTGCCATTTCATGACCGCTCTTGACCAAAATAATTTTTGATGTCTCCGTATTTCCTTCAGGTTAAAATATTTTCTTTGGGAATAAAATATTAGTTTCATGTGAATAAGTAGCTTTTTTAGCACAAATAAGATATATTTTAATGAAGCAATATTTATTTCACTGAAATACAGAATTTCAAAGATACAAGTTTCTTAATTACAGATTGTTTTTTCTCAGTGTAGGTACCTTATCCGAGACTAGGTTACAATGGTCTCTATCAGTAACGTATCAAGATTAATTTTGAATCTTTTCTCAAATTTGGGTTGCTCCACCTTTCTTTCTCTTTCACATTTTGTAAAGGCAGACGAACAATTTTTCAGTTACCTATCATTGAAAAAACAAATCGTTTAACGCCATAGCAAAAAACTAATGCTTTAACGTAGAGCATATGTTTAATTTTCGCACCTTAGCAAGCCCTTTTAAATCAACGAAATAAGAAAGTTCTGTTTACGTGAAATAACTATTTAAAAGCAAACAAATTACCTACTAATAAACCATACGCATACATAGAAAGCAACGGTTTCGCTCGTCACAGTTATTTAATATTTAAACGAAATAATGTGGCAGTTGCAAAATAATTGTTACTACCTGTGTTACAACTGGGCGTACACTGAATCATAAAAATCCATTTTGTTGAAGAAAATTAACAGAATATTTAATAGCCACTATTTCGCACTCATCATTACATAATTATCGGTAATAAATAAGGAAGCGAAGTTAAAAAAGTGTTACATGGTAACATTATCACATTGTTTCGAATCTTTCTTTATTATTTTCTTTTTTCAAATTGTTTTTAAAAACCTTGATGGAAAATGGTAAATAGTTATAGTAAACGTTAGTCAGCTTCACCAGAAGTAATTTTTTTAAGTACAGGATGAAACTACATATTAAAGAATAATTAATTGAATTAAAAAAATGAATTAAACAATTATAAATTGTTGAAAAATCTGCGGACCTACACAGCACAGGACCTTTCAGGGGCATCGACTAGTGTGAGAAAAATTTGAAAAAAAAAATTATATCTCATGACAAATTCATACGATGAGTAAAATACTAAAACATTCCAGAAATGGTTACACGTTGTATAATTATTTAACGATATCTACATATAACTGTAATTACTAGAGAGCGGATTTATAAGTACAATAAAAATAAAAATGAACGCTTAAAAAAGCTTAATATTTTATGGAAAAAAAGCTTTAACAAAAAAAAACTTAAAAAATAAAACAAAACACATGAAAAAACAAAATAGCAAAAATTCTTAAACCCATCTGACTCAACGTTGACAAAACAATATATTTTTTAATCAAAGCAATTTACATATTTTGAATAACATGATTTATGTTTTATAAAGTAATTTGTTAATAAGAACAAAAAACAAAAAGAAATAACTCACAAATAAAAACATGCTATTACTACGTTTTTTATAACAATAATTTTCATAATAGATATGGAGGAAGGTTAAAGGATATTCGGTGAATATCTGTCCTCATTCCACGATTGTAAAACTGTGCTTAATAATATAATTTGTAATTGGTTTTTCTTATGTTTTTCTTTAACATCTGTGTTGAGGATATTGGGGATATGTACCACTAAAACGCCGATATAATAACAATTATATTTTGATAACTTTTTTATATATGTGACATTACAATCAACAACTTAACAACTATTACAAAGTGATCTTGATTCAATGGGAATTGGAAATTGATTATTCTCAACACTCCCCCTCGATTGAACACTTCTCCATTGTCTCTTGAAGTCCTATGCCCTTCAGGCAAACTTGTAGTTTTGGAAAAGTAATCGCCTTAGTCAAAAAATCTGCTAACATATTTTCAGTCGAAATATATTTCAGGTCGATCAAGTAGTTCTTCAGAGCTTGACGCACAAAATGATGGCGAATGTCTATATGTTTAGAGCGACTATGGAAAACTGGGTTCCGAGCGAGTTTTCCAGCTCCTTGATTATCATTAAATAAATCAACATGGCTCAGTTTTTCAAATCCTAATTCGGTTAAAAATTTAATTAAATAAATGGATTCTTTTATAGCATCTGTGAGACCCATATATTCTGCCTCGGTGGAGGATAAGGCGACAGTATGCTGTTTTCGGCTTTCCCATGAGATAGAACTTCCAGTTAGAATGAATGTGAATCCTGTATAAGAACGTCGATCAATTATACAGCCACCCCAGTCAGCATCTACAAAACCTTGCAAAGGTTTTTCCGTTTTTCGATAAATTAATGTCAAATTCATGGTACCTTTGAGGTATCTGAGCACTCTTTTAGCTGCGGTCCAGTGGATTTTTTTAAAATTAGTGTTGAATTGGCTCAGATAACTCACTGCGTATGATATATCTGGTCTGGTTGCCATAGCGAGATACATTAAACCTCCTATCAGCTCGCGATACGGATATGGTTTGCTTTGATCATCATCATCATTTGAATCTACAGTCAACTTGATTCCTACAGCCAGTGGAGTGTTCACAGGCTTGCAGTCCGCCATATCGAACCTTTGGAGAATGTCTCGACTGTATCCAGATTGTGAGAGTTGAATTTCAGTAGCGTGATCATTCTTCCGCTGAGATATTTCAATTCCAAGGCAAAATTTTGCTTCGCCTAAATCTTTAATTGAAAATTCTTCTTTCAATTTGTTTCGAATCGAATTTAATTTTTGTAAATTTTTGTATGCTATAAGAATATCGTCAACATAGATTAAAATAAATATTTCTTTTGTTTCATCGATATATACGCACGGATCTGCAGTTATGGGTTTATATCCAATTTTCTGAAGTACATTATCCAATTTGGTGTGCCACTGTCTGCCTGATTGTTTTAATCCGTATAAGGATCTTTTTAATTTGCAGACATAATCACCTTTATGTAATCGTAGTTGCATGTCATTAGCTTTACGACCCAGCTCGCTTTCGCCTTCTTCAGCAATCATCCTGGATAGCATTTCTCCGATGAGTTCTGGCTTTTCCATGTACACTGTAGTATCCATGGAACCGTTAAGGTAGGCCGTTGTAACATCTAGTTGTGCAATTTTCATACCTGTTTCTGCGGATAATGCGACGAGTGTCCTGAGAGAATTGAGTCTAGCTACTGGAGCAAAAGTATCACGGTAGTCGATGCCGGGGCGTTGTGAAAATCCCTGAGCTACTACACGTGCTTTTCTCCTTTCCAGAGTTCCGTCGGCCTTATATTTATTGCGAAGGACAGTCCGGCAGCCGATTACTTTATCGTTTGGTCTTGGCACTAATTCCCAGGTATCGTTCATGACCAAGCTTTTCATTTCAGAATAGATTGCGTCTTTCCATTCTTCACGGTCTGATCCGGTTATTGCTAGTTTAAAAGGAAATTCGGATGCAAGCATCGCTTCCGGATTATTCTGCCATTCCGATTCACAACTATCTTGTTCTGCTTCAGTCTTATTTAATTCGACTTTGTTTCCTTCGTTTTCTTCTGGTCTCGGTTGAACGTTACTTTGCCAGTTATATTGTTTTGCGGGACGACCTCGTTTTCCAGTAGAAATCTTTCTAGGGCGTCCTTGACCTCGTTTTTGTTGACATTTTTCGACAGTATTTTCAACATTTTGCATATTGGAATGAATATTTATGTTTGTATTTTCTTTCTCTATCTCTTGTTTTTCAGATTTCTTTGTTTCTACGCTAGCGTTTTGAAAAATATCTATAGTCGATATCGGGGCATCCAGCAACGAAAAATTATCACCAGTCTTCGTTGTTTCGGTAATAAAATCTTCGTAGTTATCTTGTGAATTAAAATGTTCGAAGAATTTTACGTCCCTCGCGACATGAACTTTTCTTTCGTTTGGTACCCATATTCTGTATCCTTTACACACATTGGAATATCCGATAAACGTACCTTCTTTTGCTCTAGGCTCGAATTTTCCTAGATTCGGCGACTTGTTTAGTAAAAATGCCTTACAACCAAATGTCCTCAGATGATTGACAATTGGTTTATTTCCGGTCCATCTTTCATATGGTGTTTTGTTACCCAAACTTCTTGAAATACAACGGTTGCGTATGTAGTTGGCCGTGGCGATAGCTTCTGCCCAGAATGTTGGGGGTAGACCAGACTGGATCAACATACATCTGGCAGCCTCCACAAGCGTGCGATTTCGGCGTTCCGCGACACCATTTTGCTCTGGGGTATGTGCTACGGTTAGACGTCTACGTATACCTTCCTCTCTGAACAATTTGTCCATGTTAGAGTTGCAGTATTCTTTCCCGTTATCAGATTGTACGGCTTTTATTTTGTGACTTGTTTGAGTTTCAGCCATCTTCTTGAATTCCAAAAATTTCGATGGAACTTCACTCTTATTTTGGATAAAGAATACCTCACACCATCCGCTGCAGTCATCAATCATAGTGACGAAATAGCGAGCCCCACCCAGGGATTTGGTACGAATAGGACCACATACATCTGTATGTATAAGATCTAACACCTCAGTCGATCTCCGATTACGTAACTGAAAAGGAGAAGACGTTAGTTTTCCGATCGTACAAATTTTACAGGATAAATTGGCCTCTTTCGGATTAAATTTTGTTTAGTTAAGCCGAATATTGGAAATGTAATTCACAATATGAAAGATATATCTGTGATCAATGCGTACTGTTCTTATTCTTTTCGTCACCCGGACGACCGCTTACGTGATCCACAGTATGCAATGTTCACACAACATCCTTCCCTTTATTTAAAGAAACTACAACTTCAAATAACAAAAGTTACATTTGAACACAATAAAATTAATACGTTATAGAATACAGGAGTTTAAAGATTAACATGGCACATAATCATTTAACCACTCTGGTTTCTTTGTTTTTCGGAAAGATTTTCGATTCTTGCCTGGGGAGATTGTGTTATCTTTCGGTGTTTGTGACATAGGCGCATTAATGTCTACATCCTGTGCATTTTTATTTGGAGTACGAATTTCATCCGTCATAACAGTTTGATCCGAATCAGGTGTATAAGCGTTTTTGATTGGCATCTTTGGTTCGTCATTATCTATATCCCGTATATTTTCGTTTGGCTTACAAATTTCTTCTGTCTCAACAGAATGTTCCGGAATAGCAACATTAGCCTTCGGGCTACAACCACTAATTTCGGAATCTTCGTAAATAGTCATTTCTGATTTTGGAAAATCTAATTTTTTATTTCCATTGTTATTTTGAGGATCTTCTGAATCGACAGGGACAAATATAAGATGTTTTCGATTCCGGCGCAGAACACCTCCATTACGTGATTTTATCAGGTAAGAATTCGGATATTTCGACGCTTCGATGATTTTTCCATACTCTCTTTTGTCAATTATCCATACATCATCATTGCCACGCAACGGATGAAGCTTTTTGCTCTATGTCGGAGTTTATAATTATATTCTTGTAACTGCTTATGAATTTTCTCTTTTCCAGCCACGATTTTGTGTTTCACGAAAGTACCTAAATTTTCCGAAAGTAATGGCAAAGTAGAACGAATTCTTCTTGAAAACATAAGTTCTGCCGGAGAAAATCCATTTTTTAGAGGGGTTACCCTATAAGCCAGAAGACCAAGATTGATATCTTCTGATTTTTTAATTAATTTTTTTACTATTTTAACGGCCGCCTCTACTCCACCGTTGCTTTGTGGATAATATGGAGAACTGGTGACGTGAGTAAAATCGTATTTCCTTGCGAACGCCTTGAACGCGGTACTAAATTGTGTTCCGTTGTCACTCCGTACAATCTCTGGTATTCCAAATCTAGCAAATATTTTCTTACAAATTTCAATGATCTCGTGCTCTGTCAACGTTTTCAAATGTTCAATTTCTACAAATCTAGAATAATAATCTGTTACAATGAGATACCATTTCTCGTGTTTAAATAAGTCAATTCCAATTTTTTGCCATGGGCGATCAGGGAATTCCTCTTTTACAAATCTCTCACAGGGGTTAGAACGTTCCTGAATACATTTGGGGCATTTAGTAACTATATCTTGAATTTGTGACGATAACCCGAGCCACCAAACAGAATGTTTCGCTCTTTCTCGGCATTTGTTGATGCCTAAATGTCCTTCATGTATTCTCGCCCCAATAATTGATTGTAAAGATGGCGGTATTATTAATCTAGAATTGAACAGGAGGTAGCCATGTGAAAAGGAAATATTTTCAGATAATGCAAGATAAGGACTTAATTCTCTTGGAATAGAATTCTTATCTGGCCATTCATTGAAGCAATATTCCTTCAGTTTTTGGCAAACGAAATCATTTTCTTGTTCAATTTTAATCCTTTCTAACATGTTGGATGAGGTGGGTATTTGATTTAAAACAAAATTAACAAAATATGATAATTCATTGCTAAAAATTACGTCTTCTTTATTGAAACTAGAACTCGGATTCCTGGATAACGAATCCGCGAGTATCAATTGTTTCCCTGGGACGTATTTTACATCGTATGAATATCTCATTAGCCTTATACGGATTCGTTGTAAGCGAGGAGTCATGTCCTCCAGAAATTTCGTTTGCAAAACCTGAAGCAAAGGCTTGTGATCAGTTTCGAAAGTTATGCTTATTCCAGTCACATAATCTTTAAATTTCTCTGCAGCGTAAGCTAAACTTAAAGCTTCCTTTTCAATTTGGCTATATCTGCGTTCCGTTTCGCTTAAAGTCCTCGACGCATAGGCCACAACCTCTCTCTGTTCTTTAGACTCTTGGATTAACGCACCCCCCAAACCGTAACTAGATGCATCCGCTTGGATTATAATTTTTTTTGAATAATCAAAGTGTGCAAGGGTTGGAGCCGCTTTTAATAAAGTTTTAACTTTAGAGAAAGCTTGATCTTGAGGACTATCCCACTGATAATGTACATTATCTTTCAGCAAAACATTTAATGGCTCTAGGAGCTGAGCACGATGTGGTATATATTTTCCTACGAAGTTTACCATCCCCAAAAATTGTAACAGTGACTTTTTATCTTTGGGGGTCGGGAATTCCGTGATCGCCGCTACTCTTTCAGGAGAAATGTCAATACCACTTTCAGAAATAGTATGTCCCAGGAATTCTATTTTCTTGCGACCGAATTGACATTTCTCTTCATTTAACGTCACTCCTGCTTTATATAAACGCTGAATAACTTTTTCAAGTATTTTATTATGTGTCTCGAAATCATTTGCGAAGATAAGTATGTCATCTACGTAAACTAAAACATTATCTATGTCTCGGAACAAATCGGAAAACATCTTCGCAAAATAATCAGACGCGCAATTTATGCCAAAAGGAAGTCGTTTAAACATAAAACGTCCAAAAGGAGTAATGAAAGTGGTTAATGGTTGACTTTCCTCTGATAATTTTATCTGGTGATGTCCAGATTTTGCGTCTAATTTAGAAAAAACTTTGGCATTTCTCAAGCGTGCCAAAGTGACATTTAATTTAGGAAGAGGATATATCGGTCTGGCAATACATTTGTTTAATTGTGTGAAGTCACAACATAGTCTAATACCCGAATCGCTTCGGAACGCAAACAACGGGAGAGCACCAATTTGTAGGAAAATCAACCGCAACGATTACATTTTCTTTTACTAACCTATCTAATTCTGTTTTTAGTTTACCTAATAACGGTATAGGAACCGTTCTTGGCGCTGACAAGGAAAACGGAGTTACGTCACTTTTCAGTTCTAAATTTAATTTCTGAGGAAAAGTGCCTAAACCTTTAAACACCGACGGATATATGTTTTTTATTGTAGCTGGATAATTTTTTCTTTTTGCATCATCAAATTTTTCTATTGACGACATTTCATGAATTCGTCTAACCAGATTAAATTGTTCTATAGCCTCGCGACCTAATAAACATGATATTAAGTTTTCTAAGACATAGACTTTAACTTTCTTTTGTTGTTCCTTCAAGCTTAATGTCAAATACAGCCATCCCAATACATAGATATTGGCACCATTTGGCCCACGGACTGTTTGGTCTGGTTTATTTAATTTGCAATTTAATGCATTTGGTAGTTTACTAGAAGGTATGCACGTGATGTCCGCACCAGTGTCGATTATAAATTCTAATGGTTTAGAAAACTCAACAATGTGTAAAATTATTTTAAAATTTGACATGTAGTTGTCATTCTTTACTGTACCTAAAAAGTACGAATCCTCTTCGTTGATATAAGACGTATTACCTTCTCCACCTTCCAACTGTCTCACTAATTTGGATTTGCATGCCCTGTGCCAATGACCAACCTTCTTGCAACGTCGACATCTTGAATTCAATGCAGGACATTTTTGAGTATCATAATGTTGTCGTTGTCCGCATCGCATACAGGAGTTACTCTTCCAACTTTGTGGTACCGCCGAACTTCTTCCTTCATTATTTTGAGCCTGATGAGTTGCCTTCAGTTTGTAAATGTTGTCAGTAGTCTCCTGATCGCCTCGAATTATTCTGTTCTGTTTCCCCTGCATTTCCGCTTGTCTAGCCATTGTAACCGCTTCTTCCAATGTAAGATCTGCCTTTAGCTGCATTCGATCAGACGTTTTGGTATCCAAAAGACCAATTACTATCCGGTCGCGAATTAATTGATCCCGCAGATGTTCATAGTCACATTTATCGGCCATCGTATGTAGAGTTGTGATGAATGTATCTACACTTTCGCCTTCCGTTTGAATACGGGTGTTAAACTTTACTCTTTCGAATATAACATTCTTTTTTGGTGAGAAATAGCTATTGAAACGCTTTATGACCTCCTGAAACGTTTGAGTGTTTGCATCTCCAACTGAATCTGGTGACACTTGCTTCAAAATTTCTTCAGCCTGTTCCCCCATTGCGTAGCATAGCAGATCGATTTTTTCTTTATCAGGTTTAGTTGTCAGACCAACTACAGAGATGTATCTTTCGAATCGTTTCAGCCAAGCATTCCACGATTCAGGTCTATTAAAGTCAAAATTTTCTGGTGGTTTCCAATTGACTGCCCCGGAGGAGGCCAAGTTAGCATTTTCACCATTCGCCATTCTATAGCAGTTGTTCTTATCGTGAAGTTATTCTTCCACACCTGACACCATGTTTAGTTAAGCCGAATATTGGAATAATTCCAGTAAATGTAATTCACAATATGAAAGATCTATCTGTGATCAATGCGTACTGTTCTTATTCTTTTCGTCACCCGGACGACCGCTTACTTGATCCACAGTATGCAATGTTCACACAACAAATTTTAAACCAATAACTGAGTTATCTTTGTTCATCGTAATGAGATCTCTTATGTTAAGATGTCCCATTCGATCATGCCATGTATCTTGTTCAGAACGTTTTTCGACCGCTGCTGCAAGGGCTTGTGACTGTTGTTCTCGTAGGTAGAACAGATCTCCTTCTCGGTCAGCGATCATCCTTATGTCCCCTTCTGGACCTTTTACGATTGCTCGTTCTTTTGTGAATATAACCCGATTTCTCTTATTAACTATTTTTGCGACAGATAATAAATTTGTTCTTAATTCCGGAACAAATAACGCTTTTTCCAAAGTAATGTTTTTGTTGTAATTGTTTACTGATGCTGTAATTTTAACATCACCTTTAGCAGCAACCCGTGTGTCGCTTCCATTGGCAAGTTTCAAATCGCTCGAGACATTTGTCAGATTCAGAAAAAGTTGCCTGTCATGGCAAAGGTGTGACGTACAGCCACTGTCAAGACACCATCGACTTTTGCTTTGTATGAAATTAGCATGATGGCATGAGTCTGTAGCATTCATCGAAAGCGTTTCTTCAGCACAGTTAGCCTTTTGCATAGATTTATTCTTCTTTAGATAGCAGTCTGCAGCTTTATGACCAATCTTTTTGCAATAATTGCACTTGTATTTTGTGCGTTGTCTGTTTTTATCCAGATTGTCGTTTTTAATATTATCGGGAAATTGTGAGTCTCTGGGTCTGGGTTTCGGATTATGACTCTTCACATATAGTGCTCCATGTCCATTTTGGCGGAAGGTTGTCTCGTGATTCGATAGCTCGCTTGAAGATTTCGAAATTGCTTGGTAGACTCTGTAGCAGCATTAACGAGAGGAGTTTTTCGTTTATCTCGACATCCATTGTTTCGAGCTTATCTACCGTTTCGAAGAAGCAGGCCAAGTGTTCTCGTACATCACCTCTGTGGTATGACTGAGTTAGGTCAGGTCGGCGACACTGTGTGTATGTATGTACAAAAACAAGTGACAATTTGTTTATGTTCAATTTTTGAGTTGAATTTTGAAAGTTTATACTAAAGCAAATAAAGACTAATATTTCTAACCACTTTGTGTCTTATCACTCGACCATACCACATATTTGGCGACGAGATAAAAGTGCTACTGTAAATAAATACAATTTGATACATTGAAGAAAAAAGTGCTGACGAAGTACGGGTGCTCCGTATGTGAAAGAAATGGCAAACGACGTAAGGAATTTCAAATTTGACAAATTTGAACAAGATAAGGAGGAATGGGAATATTACATACAACGTTTCGAGATGGAATTAGCAATACATGGATTAGACACACCGGAGACAGGTACTATGAGACGCAATTTGCTGCTGTCAAAGGTAGGCCCAGAACCATTTAAAATGCTTATTGATTATTACAAACCCAGCAATATTACTGATAAGACTTATGCAGAAATCGTAACCGTACTACAGAGAAATTACGGGAAACAAACATACATTCTTTCAGAAAGAGTTGCTTTTGCTGCTCGTTGGAAACAAGACAACGAAACAGTTACGCAGTTTTTAACGGCTTTACGAAGTTTAGCAGGAGGATGCGATTTCGGTAATAATTTAAATGAACGACTTAGAGATCAACTAGTCATTGGTTTAGGTAACACAAGCTGGCAAAAAAAACTTATTCGGTTACATCAAACAAACGCTACAACATTAGAAGATGTGAAAGCATCAGCCTTGGTCTTAGAACAAACAGACTTAGCGACACAACGTTTATCGACATATAAGCATACACCGACACATCCAAATACAAACGCGATTCAAAGGAAACCGAAACCAAACAAAAATACGCCCAATTTAATTTACAAATCCATAACACGACAGTTGGATCCAAACAAAGTTTGTTTAAATTGCGGAAATCAGTCACATAAAAACCAAAACGATTGTCCGGCGAAAGGTAAATCCTGTTCTGCATGTAAGCAATTGCATCATTTTGCGAAAGTTTGCATTACAACCGGTAAAGCACAAGTTCGAAAACGGAACGAACGGACGAAGCAAATGAAAGCATGTAACGTGCGGGAAGGCGAAAACCTAAGCGATAACGATTCGGATGGTTATTCGTCCACTAACACAACAAACATTCGGAAAATTAAATCCGAAAATAGAGTTATGATTACTGCTGACATAAACAACATCAAAATAGATATGCTATATGATCCAGGAGCCGCACATTCCGTAGTAGGGACAACTATTTGGCGAAAATTGGGAAAACCCCCGATTCAAAAGACAACAAATTTAATCGCATACACTGACGTAGAAATTGAAACGTTAGGTATTGCTGAAGTACAAGTACGGGTTTTCAATAAACAATTGAAACTACCTCTTTACATTGTTAAGTCAGACGACATACCATTATTTGGATTAGACTGGTGTCTAAAATTCAATGTACCCCTACCACCAGGCGCAAGATTATGTAGATTAAGGAAAAAGCTATTCCAACTAAAACAGTACGAGCAGACGTGAACACACCAGATACCGACAATCTGATAAAATTACTTGAGGAATACAAAGAATTATTTCAGGGAAATATTGGAAGTATAAACGGACACGTGGCAAAATTTCATATACCCGCCGCAGTAACACCAAAAGCTTGCAGGCCCAGAAATGTTCCATTAGCGCTACAGGATCAAGTGACAGCGGAACTAAACAGACTTGTATCTGAAAATGTTCTTGAACCTGTAAATACCACTGATACACCAATTGAATGGGCTTCGCCCATAGTTGTAGCCATAAAATCAAACGGAAGCATTCGAATTTGCGGTGATTTTCGTGTAACAATTAACTCATACGTTCAAACGGATAATTATCCTCTTCCGCGTTTTGAAGACATTACGGCAAAACTAAGTGGGGGAAAATATTTTTCAAAAATCGACTTGAAAGATGCATACTTACAGCTGCAAGTACACCCCGATTCGCGAAAATATTTAGTAATTGCAACACATCGCGGTTACTTTACTTACAAAAGATTGCCTTTTGAGTATCTTTCGCACCTGCCCTATTCCAAAGGACAATGGACCAAATACTATTCGGACTTGACGGTGTAGTCTGCTATCTAGACGACATTTTAATAACAGCTCCAAACAAAGAAACACATCTACAACGTGTCAAAGAAGTTCTGAATCGTCTACAAGGATCAGGATTACGAACACAAGAATCCAAATGCAAATGGTTTCAAAAGAGTATCACTTTTTTAGGTCATGTTATAGACAACGAAGGATTACATCCGACACAAGAACACATAAAAGCTTTAAAAGAAATGCCTTCACCTAAAAATGTGACAGAACTAAGATCATTTTTAGGATCTATTACATATTATGGACGATTTATTCAAAACTTACATGTGAAATGTGTACCTTTATATCAACATCTGAAAAAAGGAAATACCAGAACAAATGTTGTCATTTTATGAAAAACGAGAAGAGCTCTCAGTCGAGGAGAATATTCTATTATGGAAAGGAAGATTGTGCATACCATCAACATTACGTCAAGATATTCTGATGATGCTGCATGATGGTCACCCAGGAATTACAGCAATGCAATCCATGGCACGGATTCATGTATATTGGCCAAACATCGACGCTGACATAGTGGACCATGTCAAGACATGTTCATTTTGCCAAGAATCGAAGCAAAATGATAGAAACATGCCACTTTATTCATGGAGTGCACCGCCAGAACCGTGGTCGCGTCTACACATAGACTTTGCGGGACCTTTCGAAGGAAGAATGTGGTTAATAATCATTGACGGGTACAGTCGGTGGTTAGAAGTTATTCCTATGAAAAACATTACATCCGATACAACTATAACGGCATTACGTGAAGTGTTCGCGCGATTCGGACTTCCAAAATTCATAGTGTCTGACAACGGACCGCAGTTAACGTCTAACGAGTTTGAACAGTTTTGTGACCGAAATGGCATTACACACATTAAAATTACACCGTATCACCCAAAAACTAATGGACTTGCGGAACGCGCTGTAAAGATTTTTAAAGATAGAATGTGCGCGAGTGACTCTAAATTAAATCAAGAACATCGATTGCAAAAATTCTTGTTCTCTTACAGAAATACAATCCAAAGATCAACAGGACGTACACCAGCCGAGCTCATTTTTGGCAGACCATTACGTTCCATATTTGATCAGTTAAAACCCGATTTATTTCGAAACATTGAAAAAGCTCAATTAAATCAAAAGCGAATTCATGACAAAGGAAGTAGAGACATCACCTATACTAAAGGCGATCCAGTTTGGGTAAATAATCCCTTACAAAAAGGCTCATCTCCCGGAAGAATTATAGAACAAACTGCACCTACGTCATACATTGTGGATGTGAATGGAACACCCAAGCGGGAACACGCTGATCAAATGAGACCTCGCAAGATTACGACAGAGCGTTTCATCACACCAGAGGCAGAAACTCCAGTTCTACATCATACCCCACCAGCAATAACCATACCAGACAAATCCCCAACAGACATTCCATCAACTTCAACTTCATCCACACCGATGCCAGAAGGACAAGATGAAAGATTGTTGCAAGGTCCTAGTATTTCTAAAACACCTACTCCTGAAGTTAGAAGAAATCCACCAAGGACTAGAAGACCACCTATCAGGCTAAGAGACGAAGTTTTCCATAGGCGAGGGGGAAATGTGGTATGACTGAGTTAGGTCAGGTCGGCGACACTGTGTGTATGTATGTACAAAAACAAGTGACAATTTGTTTATGTTCAATTTTTGAGTTGAATTTTGAAAGTTTATACTAAAGCAAATAAAGACTAATATTTCTAACCACTTTGTGTCTTATCACTCGACCATACCACAACCTCCTTCGGGCATCTTTTGCTGTAGCAATTGCTTCAAAAGTGTAGCCATACGTGCAAGACCTTTTGGAGCGTAAACAGATTCCACCTTTTTCCAAACTTCTTTCGATGTGCTACATCCGCGAATATGTTTTAGTTCAGACGCACTAATTGATAAAAGGATATCTGCTTTTGCTTTCAGATCTTGTCTTGTCCACTCTTTAAGAGCTTTGAGTTGTTCTGTTGTCGGTTTTTCAGGTAAAATTGGTTTCGAACTGTCACCCGATACATATCCCCACATGTCACTTTTTATTAAAAGAGCTTGTGCATGAATTTTCCATGTTTTGAAATTTTCTTTGGTCAGCATTTCTAAGCGTATTGAATTCATCATACTTGATTGTGCCATGGTACTAATTCTGTGAGCTTCCGGAGATATAGAAAAACACTAATATCAGTTTTCGATGCAGTTCATGCCCGACACCAACGTGTAGGTTGAATGTTTTGCACTAAACATTCGCGTTTACTTTTAAATAAATTGCTTGCAATATCTGGGCCCGTAACCTGTTGAGGATATTGGGGATATGTACCACAGTACCACTAAAACGCCGATATAATAACAATTATATTTTGATAACTTTTTATATATGTGACATTACAATCAACAACTTAACAACTATTACAAAGTGATCTTGATTCAATGGGAATTGGAAATTGATTATTCTCAACAATCTGCTATAGAAAAAGAATTATACATGACGATAAAATTTCATTATCGACTCCCGAAAAATAATTAATACTTTCCGCTCGTTGATAAAATTCAATTTTATATCTTATATAAAAAAAAAAACTAAAGTTCATTTTTTATTATATGTATGTCGATCGTATAGATTTGACAATGGGTTAAGAAAATATATGATGAAGTGACATCACCTGACAAAAGCCTGTTTCATGAAAGTTAGTATATAAAAGTTCTTTGACTTATCGATAGATCGGCATATATCAAAAAAATTAATTGTATCTAAAATTCGAGAAACTTCGCTTTTATTTTTTTCGATAACAGATCAAAAAATTTTAAACAAAAATTAAAACTAAAACTTAAAATGACGTAAAAAAGCAGTAAATATGCATAAAAAATTTAATATGCGCAAAACTAACAAAACAGCAAAAAAAAGCATAAAAACATATGCGTCAAATGATATCAAATTTTGAATTAGTTGCAGTGTATGCAAAGTTTTTCGTTGATTTTATCCCTCACGAAAAGCATAAAGGCTAGAAATCCGCTCTGTAGTAATCACAGATAATACATAGATCTCTCCAGATAGCCAATGACATAAAAACGAACGGACGCTCTAAAAATAGTAGTGACATCGATTGAGTATTTAAAAAAATTCGAAAACTGAACATTTGTCACAAACCATTTGCTAATTCCGAAAATAAACATAAATGTCAATATTTTAGAGCTTTTACTGCGCAAATCTGAGCATGTAAACTCTACTGTTTGTCTAGTAAATTTCTCCCATAATAAACTATAATAACGTCCTTCCAACCCTTTAACACGATTAACCATTGTAAATTGATAAAAATAAACAAAATCCAATAACCGTCACAAATCACAAATGAACAAACCAGGAGCACCACGGGGCACGGACGATCACCTTCGAGTAATATTTTACACATAACGCAAAACTGCAATATTTCCGTTACCTGCAAAAACTACTCCATTTTTTTCTATGAAAACTCAAAATTTTAAGCAAAAGGGTTTTGATAATCATATCTTCAACGTCTTTAGATTAATATGACTTATTTATTATGGTGTTTTTAATATGATTTATTTCGTATTTCAAAAAATTTTCTTGCATAAAGTTCTCATTTACAAAAAAAAATTGCGTATACCTACCTATACATATTTTAGATCAAATTTAAAAACAATTTCTGATGTATTTTAACAAATTTAGTTAAAATAAGCAACAAAATGTGTCTTAAGTCAAAAAATACATTAAATTATAACCTGTGAGCAAGTAAAAATCAGATTAGAGCAGGCGATGCAAAGAAAATGTATGTCTGTGATTAAATGAAAAGTCAATAAATTTGACAGTCCATGAATGTACATATTACATTAATTAATTCAGTTAATCACAGACATACATTTTCTTTGCACCGCCTAATCTAATCTGATTTTTATTTGCTCACTTTTTATGAAATGTACAAATGTATCTATTGCGAGCTTATGATATTGTTTATGATATTTTAAAAAGAAAAGATTTATGCACCTTTAGGAATGTTAAACACTTTAAATTTGTAGTATTTGATTTGTAATGGACAACACAACATATTTTAGGCATTATCTAAGCTGTTTTTAAAATTTATTACGCCAAGAAGCGAACATTGGAACAACTGTCACAATGACAACCAATTTGTTCAAGGTCAAATACCCACTGTCAGTGTCAAAAACATATGATGGCAGTACCTGTGTTCACAGACAGAGATCCAGTGCCTTACAGAGCAATAAGTGTAAAGTGGCACTAGGATGCGAAAATATGACGCGTAGTCGCGGGCAGTTAAGTGCTACAATTTGACAGTTCTGTGAGCCTTGTAAACACGAGGTTTTAAGGGTGATGTTTGCGTGCGGAAGGTGCATTTAAGGTGCGCGGGACTGTACGGTTATAATATACCGTTAATTCTCCTTTTAAACTTTGCATTACATCACTTAGGTCGGGTTTCTGACACGTTTCATAAAGTTAATTAATAAGGCGTTTTCGGAAAATAACTCTAATTGGAAAGATGAAAGATTAACCCTAGCGGGTTAGTAGTCAGGTTGGTGAATTTTCGAACGCGAATGTGGTTGTCAGGACAGTATCACAATAACCACATCTGGCCAAATTTGGCAAACCCGTCATTTTGTGCAAAATAATTCACAAATAATTAAACACTTTAACTAAAACAAACCAATTATTCGTTAGTACATGTCACACATATCAAATTACCCAAACTTCAAAAAGGAAACAGATTAACATAAAGCATATTTTAGTGACGAACAATTATTCCTAAATTTGTAACACGGTTTATGTTATGATGTCATCAAAAATGGTATTCGCGAAAGTGGAGTATTCCATCGGTTAATAACTGTCAACTGTTCATTCTTGCTGTTGTAAGTTTTGTTAATAAATAAATAATAATGAACATATAAAATGTTTATTACATTAGCAAATGAAGCGATATTCTTGAATATTCGATGATAATGGTATTATACTAGTAAAGAGACTGTTACAAAATCTTAATGAAACAACTTCACTAACATCAAGAAATATGTTATTTTATTTAAGAGTGCTTCGAAAAATGCATGTAGACCAGATTCTCACCAGAATTCTCATGAACAATGGATGATACCTATGCACACTCTTCTCGACCATCATCCAATAGTTCCACGAACGACGTTCATAATATACGACAATGACGTCATGTGTTTGTCGGAAAAGTGCTCATTTTCGTAACCACTCTAATCTGGTTCGTCGCTAAAATATGCTTATAACCTCATAACAGAACCTATGTAACTCTACTCAATGACCAGAGTTATTTGGGTCGCGTACCTGTACTAATTTTCGAATGCAGAACAAGTAACCAGGTTTAATAAACGAACGCTTTTCTAAGAATCTGACTGCTCCGACCGAATTTCCGAAAACGCCTTGCCTATAGATAAAATAAAATATTCCTATAGTTCTAACAAGTGTAGCCATAGCAACGTTTACTTTTATCGGATCGTTAACTTTATGTAATGTTCGAAACCGGGCATTAGTTATAGAATTTGTTTTCCATGAAATTATTTCCATGAAAACGGGTTCACTTTTCACGTCCCACTTGTAAGGAGGGCGCTTAGAGTGTGCCCGTTGTCATGGAAATAATATAAGCACAAGTCGTTTTAAAACGGATGAGCGATACGCAAAATATGTTAAAAAACGTGAGTGAGAAAGACGCGATTATACGCCCAAGACGCTCTCGGAGGTAAAGATTCTGAACGCACTCCTGCATAGCATGTAAAAAATATCCCATTAAAATTTAACGTGAAACTGAGACACCCTTCTACAAAGGTAACTTGTTAAAAATAACCAAACTGACAAGTTTCGTATCTGCTACAATATTAATCTGTGCTAATGATTACTAACAAAAATGACAAAAAGGACCCCAGCAGAGGAATTATGTACGTACAGGGTTTATGTTTATATTTTGAACGGTACCTACGCATTGTATTATTAGACATATCAAAAAATGTTAAATACAAAAGTTTTATGATCTCATTATTATTATAAAAGATCTAAAAAGATTGAACTACATAGACGCTAATAAATACAAAGAATTAATAAAATATAATTCTACATCACCTAAATTTTATGGTTTGCCAAAAATCCACAAAGAAAATGTTCCTTTACGGCCAATTGTATCTTGCATTAATGCTCCTTTTTATCAATTGTCTAAATTTACATCTAATATACTAACATTAGTAGAGATGAGATTTTTAGGTTAACGAAATGGTAAAAATAGTTAGGTAAATAGGTTAAAAAAATATTAAAAATAGTTTGGTCAACTGATAATTTAGGTGATGTTTAGTTTATTTACATGTATCATACATAACTATTTATATACATGTTATATTGCATTTTTAGTGTTTTGTAACAATAAATTATAATCTTATTTTGCATTACAACTAACTATAAGTATTTTCTCAATATTTTCCTGGTCCAAATTGTGACGCCGATCTGTCAAAATGTGTTTATATTGTGAGAAGGACCTCTCCACATCACATGAAGTAATTGGCATATATTTATACATTGAAAAGTCATCTACATTATTAGGCAAATCGACACTGTCACCTGACAATGCCTTGTTTACAGATTGAACAAAATTAAAGCCAGGATTTTTATTAAATACATTTTTGAATTTTTCATACACTTTTTTTCCCATTTGTCCAGGCACTTTTGCTAACCGTTCTTCTAAAGACCCAAAAATAGACATTGCTTCTGTTAAAAGTAATCCGCTTGCTTCCAACTTTGAAATAGTATCAGAAATTATTCCGAAATGACAGGCTATGTACACAATATCATTTTTAACTGATTCATTTTCGTACAAAGCTTGTGCCTTCTTAATACTTGAAGCGGCTTCAGGTGAAAAATCCATTACAACCTAAAAATGAAATTGGTTTTTACAAAGGGTATGAAAAAAAAAGGTGAATTAACAACACCACCACAACCATTCAGAAACACTCTGAGCATTAAAAAATATTAAAATTGTTTCTTGATTCACTTTGTATTTTTTTATCAGTGTTTTAAATCTACTATCAAAGTAAATTTCCAGACTTATTATTACAAAACTTTATCTTAAATATATATATTTTTTTAAATTTTCAAATATTTAGAAAAATTCAAACAGAAAAATGTTAATATTTCCATCTTAAAACTTCCACATCTTTAATAAATCATAAGGTAGATTTTTTTAGAATATCGAGGGCGACATATCAGAACGGCGTAAGCGCCATTATAATCCTATGCTGATACGCCCTTCTGATATGATGCCCTCGATATGATCTTGGAATGTCACTAAAAAGAAAGGATATTGTTGATTTACCATTTTTTTACAGCCTAAAGGTATAAGTAACATATACTTAATACACACTTGCCTCTTTGATTTTTTCAAAGTGTTCCTTGTAAAATAAAACTGCAGTTAACCAGCCCCCACCTGGTTATTATTGGCGCAGGTGGAAGTGGAGTTTCTTAGTTTATCTTGATAAGCTTGAACTCTCAAGGGCGCTTTAAGAAAAATTTTTTTTGTGTTTGATATAATTTTATCTACATTCTGAAAAGAATCTCTAATTGTTTCACAAACACGATGGAGCCCATGTACCATGCAGGTCACATGCTTTAAATTAGGATAAAATATACTTAAACTTGTATCACATTTTAGCATATAGGCTGCAGCATCTGAATATAAAAGTTGGACTTTATTGTGCTGTATTCCATTAGGCCATAAGACACCTAAGAACATTCTTTTGTCAAGAATTTATTAATTCATAATCTTAAAATTTACCTAGAGAATCATTAACAAATCGTGCCATTGTAGCATGATTTGTTTTGTCTATATCTTTAGAAGCTAACAAGTAAGGTTTTGAAGGTTCTTCACAGTTCAAAACACCAATAATGCAATTAGCAATACATCTACCTCTGACATCAGTTGTTTTCATCAATGCAGACATAAATATCTTTGGTGCCAACTACTTGCTGAATCTTTATTATACTCTAAAATTTAGTAGTAATTCAGTTAGTAATTTATAGTACTTCAATTATGGTGAAACATACTTACATTTGCATAAAGCTTCGGCAGATAATTCTTGGTGAGTGTGGTACGGTGAGGCATGGCATGTCCTGTGTATTTCTCGAGAAAAGATTTTAATACGGCACATTCTAATTTATAAAATGGTATATTCGCAACTGTCATTGCGTTACATAGATCAAAATAAAAAGTTGACTTCGTTCGTATTCGTATCCATATTTGTAAGTTGCAATTGTTGCATTTTCTTTTTAGCATTACCTAAATGCAGGGCTGACGTCTCATACTGTCGAATATGCGACTTCTGGTAACATGTAATCTAAATAAAAATGCAGTTTTAAAATTTGTACAGCACTGAGTTACCTATTTATACTTACGATTTTAGAAAAAATACTGCAATACACTTTACCTTCACTTTGGGAAAAGTGTTTTTTCTCTGCAATCCATTCCTTCTTTATTTTTGGCATTTTACGAAACGTGCACAAACAAATAAAATACATAAATACTTTAACCTCAAAGCGCGGTAAATTACCGAACTCCGTCGATATTTTCTAGTTTCTAGTTAAGTTACATTCACAGTTCCTATATTGGTAACACTTTCTTCAGAGTTTAGCACTCTCTTTGAAATTTTTAAAATTTTAATGTACAAAACTTATTGAACTTTATACAAAAAAATTGAAAAACATTTAAATTTCAAGTGTAATAGTTAGCTATTTACTAAAATAGTTAGCCGTTTAGTAAAATAGTTGATTTTGTTAAATTTAATCAATTTAGGTGAAATAGGTGCAATTAAATTAGGTTCAAACGACTTGTTTCTATATAATTTAAACGTTAATATCAAAAACCTAGAAAAATATACGTTTATAATAAAAAGTTGTTTTACTTAAAATCTCGTCTCTAAACATTAGCTTATAAAAATCAAAATGAATATAATGTAGTAAATTCCTTTGTTTTTGCAGAACAATTTCAAAACTTTTAATTACCTGAGGATTTTGTCTTAGTCTCTTTAGATGTTGTTTCCTTATTTACTAATATACCTACAAATTTAATCATAGAAATTGTTAACGAAGATTGGTTGAATAAGATTGAACCACATTGTAATTTAAGTAAAGAAAAATTCTTAACAATTTTAAATTTTTTATTTAATAACAGTTATTTCTCTTATAATGATGTCTTTTATAAACAGATTTATGGTGTTCCAATGGGCTCTCCCCTTAGTCCTATTTTAGCCCAGATTGTGATGGATCGTCTTTTGGATAATGTCATACATCAATTACTCTTTCAATTTGGTTTTATAAAAAAATATGTAAATGACATTATTTGTTCTTTACCAAGAAATATGATTTATTAGATGTTTTTAATAACTTTCATCCACAAATTCAGTTTACATTAGAAGAAGAATCTAATAATTCAGTTCCTTTTCTTGTTATTTAATTAATCAGATTAGAAAATAATACAATCATATTAGATTGGTATCAAAAACCGACACATTCTGGTAGATTCATTAATTTTTATTCAGTTAATCCTTTAAATCAGAAATTAAATGTTTTAATTTCTTTTAAAAACAGAATTAAAAATTTATGTCATCCTACTTTTTAGAAAAGAATTTAATTAAACTAAGAAATCTTTTTTGTAATAATGGATATCCTTTAAATTTAGTTAATAAAATTTTATTTCAATATAATCAAAATGAAAATCAAAATTTTCATAATATTCACAATAATAATTCTCAAAATAATCAAAATCAAAACATTTTATTTTATAAAAAATTTCCACAAATAACTGATTATACAAATTTGATTATTAAAGAATTAAAAAATATTAATGCTAAAATTGCAAAATATAATTTAAAAACTATTAACAGTCTTTTTAGTAAAACTAAAGATAAAATTCCGCCGTCCAATCAATACGGTATTGTTTATTGTATTCCTTGTACAGAATGTGATCAGGTTTATATAGGATAAACTTCCAATTGGCTTAAAACACGATTATCACAACATAAATCTGATTGTAGATTGATTACCACAAAAGAAAAAAATTCTAGTGCTTTAGCACAACATTTTAAAGAGAAAAATCATTTATTAGATTTCAATAACACTAAAATTTTAGAAAAAGAAACGAATTATCGTACAAGATTATTCTTAGAATTATTTCATATTAAAAAAAACAGTAATTCTATGAATTTTCGATCAAAATCTTAATTTAGCGTATGAATATTTTAAAAATTTTGATTTCAATCGTAATTTGGAATAACAGAATCCAAAGGTAATGATATTTTCAAACAATTTTCTAAATCTAGACTATCCTTGAAAATAAATAAACTTCGTTTTAGACATATACTTTGAAATCTTGAACATTTTAATTTGGAATGTAATTTAAACTAAAAGAATATGTAAGTTATTTAATTTGAATCAATTCAATCATTGTAACCTTCCTCTTGTAGTTTTTGCTCTGATGAAGGCAATAAAGGTTGCCGAAAGCTCAGTATAAAAATAAAAAAAGTCTTTTATGGACCGCTAGCCCGATAATTTTCAAAACAATTTCTTGTAATAATAAATAATGTAATAAAAATAAATGATTTTATTCGTCAGACGAAGCTGTCGAACGACTGCGAAACGTTAAGTGTTTGTGCGCCATTTAGTGTCCGTTTAAAAGAGTTTGTGATACAATTTATTTTTAAGATTCGAGAAATTTTATTTAAAAAAAAATTGTAATGTGCGACAACAATGCACATTTTCGCATAGCCCCACATTTGTAATTTATTATTAAATTCAATAAGTTTAAATATCCACGCAATTTCACATCGCAGCTGCTACCGCAGTTGAATGACCGACCGAGTGCGTCTATCGGTCAAGGTCAAAACAAAATTTAGTCATAAATTTCTTCGCTGTAACTTTATTACCCCCCTGCAGCTGTGTCCCATTCATAAAGCATTTTAGATCGCCGGTTTTGTTTCACGGTTTGTTTTGATTCCGCGTGCTACAGAATTCCTAAGGACATCGAGTCCAAATTATGCAAATTTCAACTTGCTCCGATTAAAAAATTTTATTAAGATGTTTTGTTTGAAATAATGTCAGAAACGTGTCCCTCAAGTTTGGTGCATCATCAGTGAAACACGCTGTATAAAAAGCGCTGCCTGTATCGTGGCTTACATTATCGAATTCAATTAAATATCAAATTAATTTGTCATTCAAATCAACTCAAAAAGTAACATTTCTGCGCTCGCGCCGCAGCTTTTGGTATCATCGAAACACCAGCGTCGTCTATAACGTATTATAAGGTAAATGAAATACATATTTAAAAAATTTGCGAAGTTATGAACATAGATATAAATCTGCAAGTTTTGAACATTTCAAAATAAATGGCCGAGTAATTGTTAGTCGAAAAATATACACAACACGGCGGCAAAGTGTCTTTGTCGAACTCGTTTGCTGGCTCGCCGGGGCTTCGCCTTGGCTCACGGTCTTCGCGGGATGCATATTTCGTAAATTATATCGATTTTTTGCAATAAGTAATATGCGAGAAAAATACTACGTTTGCGTTAACACCATGTTAACACAATCAAAAACTGAAAGTCCAGGTCGAATCGTTCGTTGTTATGACAACGGATTCAGTTGCGTTAAAAAATTTTAGCGGAGTAGACCGTACGAATTTTAAGCCCTTCAAAAATCATTAATTAAAAGTGCGCGAACCGTTGTCGTTAGGAAGTCGAAATGAAATTTAAATTTTTCGATATGCGAAAAATATTCCCGAAGTAGTTTTTTTTTGTCATGACAGACTTCGTTTATCTTTCAATCACATCATCCTCCGTCATAATTAAAATAAATCGAACACCCTTTCTAATTAGATCTTATTTTCGTGAAACATAAAAATGAAGGATTTCTCCACATTTTTTTTTAATTTCTACGTGTTTTTTCTTAATTATTTTAAATAATATGCAAAAAAATTATTTACGTTTTGTACTTTTTGACAGGTTAAAAGTAAACGAAATGTTTCTGCACAGGATTGTCAGCCTCTAAAAAATACGCAGTCAATAATATTTAAAAAAAAAAAATTGTAAGCTGCGCATATTTTATGAAAGAATGTAAATTGTCTATCTAAATTAAACATTAAAAATCTAACTGAAGTATTTTACATTCATAAATTTCGTAGTTGCGTTAATAAAATTTAAATTATTGAGCCTATTGAAATTGTGATTATCTATTTATGAATGAAACGAAATATTTTGTTTTAGATTTTTTCCACTTCCTTACTAATTCTAAGCTTTTTTTAAACATTTTTTTACTAAACGCATATAATGTATCTCATGTATAATAATAATAATAGTATAGAAATATCTGCACCTGTCGTTAGCAGAAATTCATTCCAACAATTTACGCTACATCATGCGAAAAAATATGTGACACATTTACTAACAACAGACGTAGGCGAAGCGACATATTTTTCTCGGTTTGAAACAATAACCAAAAAATGGAAATAAATAAAGAAATAAAACAAAAACATATTTATGTGCCCTAATAAGTGAAATATTATTTCTTTAACATTAGCTTTCACGTCTCGCAAGTTTGCCTCATTTTTATTTATTTATTTATTTACGTAATTTTAACGTTCATCGTCGCATATAATGACGTTCTATTGTCCTATTTCAATCTTGAATTTATTTAAGACGATTTATTTTTTGTAACGGTCCTAAACTTATTGTCGGGGAAAAGTTTTATTAGGGATTTGGAAATTACTTTGCAGAGCCTGCACCTCAAAGGACAAATTGAAATATTTTTTTCATTCGGTAACTATTACGAAGAAAGACCTATTATACAAAATTTCCTTAAAAATATCAGCGTCGCAATCTAATTCTAAAGTCAGTCGGGCTCCCCTGCCGTTACGTTTCATTTGATTGATACGCGAAACGCTTTCCATTGTAGAACTCGGTCATCTTTGAAACCAAGATGGCGTCGATATGACGGTCGAGTTCGGCCCGTCAAGTCGAGGCCTTTCATTTGATATACGACACGAAGGGTTCATCTTCTAATCGTCGCTTTTCGATCACAGAGCAGCCGTCTTTGATCCCAAGATGGTGACCTAACGTTATCGACGTCGTCTCGTCGGGACGTTTAATTTGACATGCGACACAAAGGGTTTGCCTTGCCGCCATCTTTGATTCCAAGATGGCGTCGACATGACAGTCGAGTTCACCCCGTCGAGACCTTCCATTTGATATGCGACATAACGTGTTTATCTCTCGCGCGGCGATTTTCGATCGCGGCTTCGCCATCTTGGATTCCGAGTTGGCGTCGCTAAGACATTCGAGTTCGCGCCGTCGAGACCTTTCATTTGATATGCGACTTGACGTGTTTTTCTCTCGCGCGGCGATTTTCGATCGCGGCGTCGCCATCTTCAGTTTTGAGATGGCGTCGCTAAGACATCCAAGTTCGCCCTGTCGAGACCTTTCATTTGATATGCGACATGACGTGTTTATCTGTCGCGCTACGATTTTGGATCGCGGCGACGCCATCTTCGATTCCGAGAAGGTGTCGCTAAGACATTCGAGTTCGCCCCGTCGCGACCTTTCAGTTGATGTGCGACTTGACGTGTTTATCTTTCGCGCGACGATTTTCGATCGCGGCGTCGCTATCTTGGATTCCAAGACGGCGCCGTCGCGACCGTCGAACTCTCGTCGCGGGGTCTCCTTTAATTCGTCGTGCGACGCTACGCGGTCATTTCTGCGAACGCCGCGGAAAACTTCATCGCCCGGAAGCGGCTCGTCTGTACCCGTCTTTTTATCGAATCTGAGTCCGACGAATTCGCTATGCGTTACGAACGTATCTCGCGAAGAAAACACCCGTCCAACGCCCCCGATTTAAAAAATTCGCCGTTCCCTTACTTACGATAGGGTCGAAACCGGCGTCCTCGCGAAGGTAGAAGAAGCAGCCGTCCTCCCTTCGAAACGCCGGAACCGTATTTCTTCGGATTTCGGAGGAAAAAAATTTCGAAAAAAGAAAATCGGCGAAATTTTAAAAAATTCGCGTCTCAAAATTTCGCGTTTTCCCGGGATGCGGGCCTCGTCGGTCGGGTACTCGGGGTGGTCCTCCGGCGAGCGAGAAAGTTTAAAGAATATCCGAGTTCACGTTTTCGAGCAATTTTCGATAAAGTGCGAAAAATGTGTCGCCTCCGGTGCGGAGTGCCGGCAAACTTCGAAGCCCCGCGTCCAAGCGTGAGCGAATTTTTGAGTCGGTCGACGGTCGCCGCTGACACGCGTTCGAACCGTCCTTTTCGCATCGCTTCGCCCTTTTCCGGGAGTACGGTCACGTAGCGGCGCTCCCGGAGGTCCGATCTTCGAACGCGCGGCGGCATCGCATTCCTCATCATTTTCTGCCCTACGATGACGTGCGGCTCCGTTCGATTCGGGCACTCCTAGGTACGGTAAAAATTCTCGAAAAAAGCTTACAAATTTCATAATTTTCAAAAAATCATATCTCCCCATCCGTTCAGAGGGGTCGGACCGGACCCGGGGGGCTACGTGCGCGGAGGGCCGAAGTTGCCCGTGAGAGAGTTTAAAAAAAAATCTGGCTACGATTTTTTGAAAAAAATGCGACTACGTGCGAAAACGACGGTTTTCGGGGCCTCATTAAAATTCAGGACCGGACTCGGGGCCGAGCGTCCGAAGGTAGAAACCGCCGCCGGTATTACGTCTACGTTCCGAGTTCCGTCCGATTCGGTTCGTAAATAAGGGGCGCGGAATTTTTCGAACGATCGACCGCGGCATTCTCGGGAAACTCCCATACGAAATCTTTCCCCCCCGGCGTCGGAACGCGAAACGGACGCCGGAATCTCTTTTTTCGGTCCTTTTCACCCACGATGCCAAAAGGCTCGTCTCGTTTCGATCACGTTTAAGGGTCGAAGAAAATTCCCGAAAAGTACTTTACGCGACGACGTCAGCCGACGTTTCGCCCCCTGGCCCCCCATAGCGACGGGCGGTCGCTTCGCGAGCGCCACCGAAAATCATCCGAAGGATCGTTCTAGAAGACGTATCTGCGGATTTTTGTGGAAAAATTTCTATCGGCCGCGATGTCGAAAAAACCGCGAAATAAGGCGTTAGTCGGGGGGCGTTCCGACAGGGGGGCGAAATCGAAAAATCCGTCCAGCAGGAAACGTCCCCGCCGCAAAACGTGAGGCTTCTGCCGCGTTTTTCGATAAAATCGCGGACGGCGGCGGAAAAATTCGAAACGTAGGTTTTAGGCTTACGACTTTCTTCATGTTTAATTTTTTTGTATGTCTAATAATAAAATGTGTAGGTACCGTTCAAAATATAAACAAAATCCCTGTACATAAAGAAGAAATTTCCTCTCTATTCTCTACGCTGCGCTGTTCCAAAACGGTATTATGTATCTTCAGTCGTGCTCTTTCGTGCTTACCGAAAAGAAAACCGAATGCGTAGAGATAGAAAGAAGCAATCGGCTCTTGCTGTTTTATACAAACACGTTGATATATGTTTTTCTCTTTTTCACTCTTCTTTGTTTTGTGAAGGCCCCGCCCGTTGTGTTTGCACGTGGCTAACGTAGATGTAGATGCATTACCGGTCATTATTATTACAAACCAAATTAAGAGGTTAAACTAATAAATTTACGAAAATTCAAAACATTAACCGGTTATTATTTCCTCAAGAATAAATAATATTTTGTTGTTTTATTAGTTTAAATATTTTATCTGAAAATTATAGAACAATCTAACAATTAATATTGATCGGCAATTCAGAAAAGTCTCTTGAAATTTTCAAGCACGCGCCGTACCTCATCCACGGATATTCGGTCTCATTCCCGGAACACGGATTCCTTCCACGACTCCAAACTTTTGTGGCGCTTAGCACAAGCCCTGGCGTCCAAAATCGACCACATGCAGTAATCCATTGGGTTTAGATCAGGCAAGTAAGGCGGCCATTCTTGTAAGGCCGCGTTCACACATATAACAGAACTTTGTAACGTAACAAATTTTCATGTTCGACGAAAAATTACGCTCAAATGTTACAAGGAAAATTGAAAATCCCCGTCCACATATATAACAAAACTTCGTAACACAACGCGTTCGCGAACAAATTAAACGGTACTGTGTAACGCTGTTGTGAAACATCGCTCTGCAACAAACGTGTTTGCAACGGCGTTCACTGCGATCCATTCAATGTCGGTATTTTGACGACATATCAAAGGAAAATACAATATGGTTCATTTCTCATCTACACATCCCTGTATTTTTTTGTATCGATTTTAAGTTTTCAATTTTAAAACCTTTTGTATTGCAAGCCATGACCTACTACGGTTGAAAACAAATTTCAAAAAATTTAAAAAACATAGTAGGCCTTGTTTGATCAAAAAAATCATTAAAGAAAAGTTGTTTAGAACTGCGAAATGACACCAAATCCACCCAATGTTTGTTTTAAATAATTAAATACATGTATCAGTTAAATCTGATTTATTATTTTACAGAACACCGTATTTTTCAACTTTTGTGCAACTTTTTAAATATTTTTAAATTTAAATTTTGCTTTCAATAAAACTCATTTTGAATGTAAATTACGAACAAGTTTGTAGTAAAAATTTTGTGTTGAAATGTATACTTCTACCTTCGTATCAAATTTGAATTTATAAAATTTATTAGTACGAACTTCACTGACGATTTGCTTGTATAATATCTAAAATAACTCATTAAAAAATGTTAATTGTCACCTATTTATTGGCAAAATTGAAAATAGTTTTTAGAAAATATTAGAAGAGGAAATCCTCTTCTTTGCTTTTCCACCTTGCTTCATTTATTCCTAATACGTTTATTCTATAGCTTTCCATTTTTCTGGTGATTTGTTCTAGTTTTCTTTCCTGAGTTACAGTTCCTACATCTTCACTATTTTCTTTTTTCTACTGTCTTTGTGACCATATTTGGTCAACCTAGTAATTTTGAATTTAATGTCTTTCGTTTTCGTCGTTATTATATTCCATTAGTTTTTATCTCCATTATTTCCTTTTTTTATTTCATTTTCTTGTACGTCATTTATATACAGGGTGCTGCATTGATAAACGCTGAACGATGAAATTTGATAGAAATAAAGCCAGGTTACTTTGATGTTTTCCAGTCATTTATTTTAACATTCACTGATAAAGGCCGTGCTGATAGATTGATATAAATTGAATTTGGTTACTGAATCTTTTCAATATTTTGAACCTGAGCAAGTGAAAAATTCTCAAACTGCATAGACAGATTCACATTAAAGAGTACTTTAAAAAACCTAAATGAAATTTTGTAAAATAATTAGAGAAGCCAATATTTGAACACCTCTAACTTAACATGGGATTTCCTATGTTGCGTTCTTCAATGCAGCAGCCTGTATATACATTTTGCCGAATCCAATTTTCACTATTTCCACCTTTTCCTTTCTCTCGGTCTCTTTTGTATCTCTAGTTTCTTTGAAGTGAGAACACAATCTTTGAATACAGCTTGGGATTTTATACTGCGCGTAATTTGTTGTTACATATACAGGGTGATCAAAGTTACTGCCGCACTATTGCTAACTTCGTTATTATTGGAGCTACGAAGTGGTTCAAATTAGCAAAAATGAACTGTTCTTACTCAGGATTACAATGGTGATATGAAGAAAACAATTGCGCATCGCATTTTCAAAATAATTGCACGTGTAAAGTTTTTTTTAATGGAACACCCTATATTTTTGGTTGACAAATAAAAGAACATCAAATTATAAATACAAATTACTCTTTATTATTTTTCCTTAAAACAAATAATAAAGAAGTTATTGCGAAAGTTGTATTCATCATTTACAGTTAACTGTATTTAGTTCAATGCATTAACAAAACTGTTTTAACACACACTACCTTGGAATTATGTGCTTCAAAAATAAACAAACGTGAGAAACATGAGTACGACATTTTGAGGAACTGGTATTTAAAATAAATGTAACTAATATTATGTACAAAAATAAATTAAAGCTGGTTCTTGTCCGATGAAAATTGTATTACAAACTCTTTTAAACGGACACTAAATGGCACACAAACACTTAACGTTTCGCAGTCGTTCGACAGCTTCGAACGACTGCGAAACGTTAAGTGTTTGTGTGCCATTTAGTGTCCGTTTAAAAGAGTTTGTGATACAAAAATAAAATTAATTAATTAAAATTTGCTACAAATAATTAACACGTTCCGCCGTTACTTTGTGATATTCCATTATAACAAAAACAAAACACAGATAATTACTTTGTTAATATCACATTTATTTGTCACACAGTGACTGCAGTTTCAACATTACAATGTCATTTTCAAACTGATCATTTAAACTCAAACCTAGTCTATATATGTATACACCAAGAAAACTAAATTCTAAACTATTGACAATAACTGCGTAACATCTGGAGGGATTTTTTAATTACAAGCTTCGAAGAAGGTTGAATACATTAGGTCAGTTTGGTCGTTCAATAAAATTTCTTCGGAATTACTCGCCGCTTTACGAATTTCTAGTGACTCCAGTAGGCTTAATTTAAGGCTTTTTTCTGCGTAATGTAAAATTTGTCTATTGTCTGAAGTGAAAGAATGTTTTTCTGCGATTAAATGGTTGGCAAAATTTGAATCGGTTTTTTGTAGATTGAAAGACCGAATGTGTTCTTGAAAACTAGAAAAACAAACACTAAATACTATATATCCCAAGGTAAATTTGAGTAACAACAAACAGTACATTTCACTTACATATTTTGGTAAAATATCCGAAAAAATCGGCAGAATAATTAGCAAAAATCAAAATATATTGCTTGCATATAAACCCTATAATAAAATCTCAAATTTGGTTTTTAACACTAAAGATAAAATAGACAAATTTAAAAAATCTGGCGTATATAAACTTAAATGTAATGATTGTAAAGGCGTCTACATAGGTCAGACTGGGAGAAATTTTGCCACACGCATTCAAGAACACATTCGGTCTTTCAATCTACAAAAAACCGATTCAAATTTTGCCAACCATTTCATCGCAGAAAAACATTCTTTCACTTCAGACAATACACACATTTTACATTACGCAGAAAAAAGCCTTAAATTAAGCCTACTAGAGTCACTAGAAATTCGTAAAGCGGCGAGTAATTCCGAAGAAATTTTATTGAACGACCAAACTGACCTAATGTATTCAACCTTCTTCGAAGCTTGTAATTAAAAAATCCCTCCAGATGTTACGCAGTTATTGTCAATAGTTTAGAATTTAGTTTTCTTGGTGTATATATAGACTAGGTTTCAGTTTAAATGATCAGTTTGAAAATGACATTGTAATGTTGAAACTGCAGTCACTGTGTGACAAATAAATGTGATATTAACAAAGTAATTATGTGTGTTTTTTTTTTGTTAAAATTTGCTACTCTTGAAACTAATGTAACTTAAACTAATTTAAACAAAATTATAAATAACTTAAAGTTATGTTCAAAAACATTCCCAGTTTGTTCTATACATCGCTGAACACGTTTATAGACGCTATATACCTAGTGGCATTTAAATGTTGCGTTCTATGGGTTGTATTAATAATAACTTCTTTATTATTCGTTTTAAGGAAAAATAGTAAAGAGTAATTTGTATTTATAATTTGATGATCTTTCAGTTGGCGGCAAAAAATACAGGATGTTCCATTAAAAAAAACTTTACACATGCAATTATTTTGAGAATGCGATGCGCAATTGTTTTTTTCATATCACCATTGTAATCCTGAGTGAAAGCAGTTCATTTTTGCTAATTTGAACCACTTCGTAGCTCCAATAATAACGAAGTTAGCAATAGTGCGGCAGTAACTTTGATCACCCAGTACTATACTACTCAATAAACGAACTGGACTCAAAAAATTTGTATTAAACCTAGACTAAATGAGAAAAAACCGAAATAACTACAGCGTTATGTAATTAAGTAGGTAACAATCTATAAATTATTAACAAATTTTAAACAAATGATCCACATAATATTTAATAAGCGATTCAAGAGTTATAATTAATTTGTATCTTTGCAAAAATCAAGAACGCAATCCATTAGGCGCCCCTGTTTTGCTTGCGTATCTGGAAAGTACAACGTTCGCCATGCGCTCGCTATTTACGGCTATTTCTGTGAAGAATATTCAAAACCCTTTTTTTAATTCTTTAATAATGCAATTTTGTCAATTAAACAAAATCTCATAATTTGTACAATTTTCTAAAATATAATTGTACCTATTTTTAATAATAAGAGAGAAATAAATATATTCCGAATTAATAAAAGGAATTACGATGAAATTGTAGTTATATTTGTATATGAACTTTTATTAAACATTAAACTACATTTTTATTTTAAAGTGTCAACCAAAACTAAACTTGTTTTCTCCACCTACTGGACTCTTTATAATATATAATAAAGTCATAGTCGCCACAGTTACTCCCCCTCTAGTGTCTACGATTCGTAGTCACGGAAACGAACTGGTGGTTTCACCTTGCGCCTTACACGTGTCACTGATTCCTTGATTTGAGTAGAGTTTTCGTTGCTACTGAGTGCTGGCGGCTGTACAGGTGTTGAGGATGGAAATGTGTTCAGTTCCTTCACCAAAAATGCAGGTTTGACCCTATCGATGGAAACGGTTAACTGTCTTCCATTGAAGAAAATGGTGATTGTCTTGGCGTCCCGTTTAGTAACTTTATGTGGTCCAGTATAAGGTTGTTGTAATGGTCGTCGGACTGCATCGTCTCGTAAGAAAACATGTGTGCATGTTTCCAAGGCAGGATGAACGAAAACAGGCTTGTTACCATGACAAGCTGCAGGTGTTGCTCGAATCTCACGCATCTGTTGACACAGTTCTCTTGCGAATGTTGCAGCATCTGGGGGAACCGCGCCATTGAAGAAAAATTCTCCAGGGATACGCAGTTGCGTACCATACGTGAGCTCTGCTGCTGAACATTGAAGATCCTCCTTGTAGCTGGTGCGCAGCCCTAAAAGAACTGTGGGCAAAAGATTTGTCCATTCTTTGTCTTCGTGGCACATAATAGCTGCCTTAATGGTCCGATGACAACGTTCGATGAGGCCATTCGCTTGCGGTCTGTATGCTGTGGTGCGACATCGCTTGATCCCTAAGAGGTTCGTTAGGGCAGTTGTAAGAGAGGCTTCAAATTGTCTTCCTTGGTCGGTGGTGAGGCGATGTGGGCAACCAAAACGAGAAACCCAAGTAGCGTAAAAGCTCTAGCTACGGTGTCAGCCGTCATGTCCACCATCGGCGTTACCTCTGGCCACCTAGTGAAACGGTCTATCATCGTCAAACAATACCGATTACCCTGGGAGGGCGGTAATGGGCCAATAATATCTATGTGCACATGTTCAAACCTGCAATCAGTCATGTTAAAATTCTTTAGAGGACTGTGAGTATGACGAGAAATTTTTGATCTCTGGCAGGGTATACACTTGCGACACCATTCAATGATGTCCCTGCTCATGCATGGCCAAACAAATTTTTGTTTGATAGCTCGGCTGGTTGCTCGACCACTAGGATGTGATAACTGATGGAACAGTAGGAAAATTCTTCGGCGCAGACTTTTCGGGACATAAGGACGGATGGTGTCAGTTGAGGTTTCACACACAATAGTGACTGCAGAATTGTTTGGAGTGAACTTTCTGAGGATTAAAGAAGTATTTATGGATTGCAGAAGTTCCTTCAGTTCGGGATCGTTCTTCTGTTCCTTTGCTAGTTCCTCTGGTTCAATCGCTGTGGGATTCGAAATCTCTTCAATTCGTGACAAAGCGTCGGCGACAACGTTGCTTTCGCCGGGTACAAATACGACGGTCGTAGTGAATTGTCCTATGAAGTCTAAGTAACGCAGTTGTCGAGGTGACGCTTTATCCGTCTTCTGCAGGAAAGCGTATGTCAGTGGCTTGTGATCCGTTCGTACGCTGAAATTCCTGCCCTCAACCATGTAGCGGAAGTACTTGATAGCCTCGTAAATAGCTAGCAGCTCTCGGTCATACGTGCTGTATTTAGCTTGAGCGGTGTTCAACTTCTTGGAGAAAAATGCTAACGGTTCCCAAATTCCGTCAACTTTTTGTTCTAACACTGCACCTACGGCTACCTCTGAAGCATCAGTCGTCAGAAGTAGTGGCGCGCTGTCATAGGGATGGGCCAAAAGGGTTGAGTTAGCTAATTTTTCTTTACACCGGGCAAATGCTGCGTCTGTCTCAGGAGTCCAAACTATTTTGTCATTCTTTTTGCTATTTTTTAAAAAATCATTCAACGGTGTTTGGAACTCAGCTGAGTTTTTAACAAACCTACGATAAAAATTTAACATTCCGAGAAAACGTCGCAACTGTTTTATTGTCGTAGGCTTAGGAAAATCAGTGATTACAGCTACTTTGTTGGGTAACGGCTTTATACCTTCTGCTGAAATTTGGTGTCCAAGATAGTCTACTTGAGGAGCGCCGAAAACACACTTTGCCGGATTCACAACGATTCCAAACTCGCGCAACCGTTCGAAAACCAGTTCAAGGTGTTCTAAATGTTCCTCTGGGGAAGTAGATGCGATAAGAATATCGTCTATATAACAAAAACAAAAGTCCAGACCTGAAAGCACGGAATTCAAGTGTCTTTGAAAAGTTTGGGCGGCATTTCGAAGGCCGAACGTCATCACATTAAACTCAAAAGTCCGAAAGGAGTAATGATCGCGGTCTTGGGAATGTCTTCCTCGGCTATGGGGATTTGATGGTATGCACGCACAAGGTCTATTGTCCCGAATACACTTTTCCCCTGCAACCTTAATGAAAAGTCTTGGATGTGCGGAATTGGGTATCGATCGGGTATTGTTACACTGTTTAGCTTACGATAATCGCCGCACGGACGCCACTCACCAGGAGTCCTTTTGGGTACGAGATGCAAAGGACTTGCCCATGGACTCTTCGACGGTCTGCAAATTCCCTGTTCTAGCATATACTGGAATTCAGCCTTGGCGATTTTTAATTTCTCAGGAGGGAGTCGTCGACAATTCTGCGATACTGGAGGTCCTGTTGTCTGTATGTAGTGTACAGTGGTCCCAGATGATTTGGCTAGAAGTGCTGGACGTGTTATGTCAGCGTACTTGGCCAGAAGGTCGTGGTATCTTGTCGTCCGAAGAATGGTGGTGATACCTAACGTGTCGCATGCTTCCATTGATGCTATTGTGGTAAGGTTGGTCTGCCTGTCGATAAGCTTTCTATTAGCAAGGTCGACTAATAAATTATACCTGCTAATGAAATCGGCTCCTATGATTGGTCGAGAAACATCGGCTACTAAGAAGAACCACTTGAATTGTTTTCTCAATCTGAGATCAAGGCAAAGAAGTTTTTCGCCATAAGTTTGTATGGCAGTACCATTAGCTGCGAATAATGTTGTTTTCCTGGGTGAATGGAGGAGTTGTGTACGTAACTTTTGGGCAGAACTGATATCTCAGCTCCTGTATCAATGAGATACCGAATACCAGATTGTGGGTCTGTGATAAAGAGGCGATGTTGAGCAGTAAATGGACCGTCGCACGCTGCCTCTTGCGCCGGCGGTGCTCTCAGTTTTTCCGATTTGCTGGAGAAAGTGCATGGTGACAAGCACTTCTTTGCTTTTTCTTTGTATCTTTGATGATAGAAACAAAGGTTGCTTCTCTCGCGTGCTTGACTCTTGCTTCTCGAGCGTGAACGCTGCCAATTACGTCCTCGGTCATTCGCCAGTTTCTCTACCATTGCAGTTAGAGCGGCTACTTGTTGTTGCAGATGCTGAATAAGAAGCGCTTGTTCTGTTTCTTGCTGTGCGCGTTCACCAGGGGTCACCATTTGTAGTTATATTTGTATATGAACTTTTATTAAACATTAAACTACATTTTTATTTTAAAGTGTCAACCAAAACTAAACTTGTTTTCTCCACCTACTGGACTCTTTATAATATATAATAAAGTCATAGTCGCCACAAAATATATCTTTCTTTGGTGTTCGTCAAAATACCGACATTTGAGTGAATGCCGTCGAGAACACATTTGTTGCAGAGCGATGTTTCACAACAGCGTTACACAGTACCGTTCGGTACCGTCGAACTCGTTCGCGAACGTGTTGTGTTACAAAGTTTTGTTATATGTCTGGACGCGGCTTTACGTGATGAAGTCTGGAAAATGGGTCCTGCACCACTCCTGAGTCGTTATCGCCTTGTGAGCCGGGGCAGAATCCTGCTGGAACGTCCATTCCGCATCGCCGAAGCGCTGTTGGGCTCACAGAAGTACTACGGCCTCGAGTATGTCACGTCGGTACACGTCTTGGTTGATTTTGACTCCCTGATTCACGAAAACCAGAGGTATCTTGCCGCTAAGTCCACCCCACTGCGGTTTTTGGCGATGTTCGACGATGGCGGAGGTACCGGGAGCCTCTGCAGACCAAATCCTGTCGTTTTGGCGGTTGTGCACTAGTTCCACAGTGAACAGCTTCTCGTCCTTGAAGACGATCCGTTCCCAACGCATACCTGCGACCCGACGCTGATGGCATCTTTGGAGTTGTACGCGCTTGTTCTCGACCGTAAGGAGCTGAACTTTTTGGAGCTTGTACGACTTGAGGTTGAGCTCCTCTTTCGCTTTTCGCCGCACTGATCGGTCACTGATACCTGTCTCACAGGCAATTTTCTTCATGGACACCATCAGATATCGCTGGACTCTAATGATCTGAAGGTTAGTGGGAGTGTTGACAGTGTGCTTTCTTCCTCTTCCTGGACGGTCGCCTTCGTGACCAAGCTCGTGGAAACGCTTAATGGCATCAGACACGGTTTGGCGAGGAACCTTGAGCAATCGAGCAATTTCACATTGACTTGACAAAACGGCTCCAAAATAGCAGCACATTTATTTGACATTTTAAAAAAGATGTGACTTAAAACTGATGTTTTTAGGTGACATCGCATGAATGGTAGCAATTAGCGTGAATTGTCTTTCTGCCGATAACTCACGAGAGTACACGAACGCTTATAGAGAATAGGATACATATATACATAATGCGGTTCAACATTTTATTCTCTTCTCTTCTCTTATCTATCTCTTCTCTTATCTATCTCTTCTCTTGTCTATCTCTTCTCTTTCTCTACGCGCTCTAAGATACATAATTCCACTGCATGTTTCGCGAAAAAGCTGATAGTTGTTTACGTTGTTTACATCATGGTTTACATAAAATTAAACACGGCATAATTATGGCGTTTTCAAAAGCTTCAGATAATAAGAAATTATTTTTTCCGAATACGGACACACAAATATTCAAAGCGTACATCGAGAAAGAGGATCTTTCTGCTAGCGTTTGGCCTCATAAGTGGGGATGGATTTTAGATGAATACAAGTAAGTGACCAGCTGATGACAATAATGTCATTTAATTTTAGAATTGTCAGATTTTTCCGATTATAAATATCTTTTTTTTCCAATTGAAAAAGTATTAATCCTGCTGATCTCATAAATAAGGTAAAAATAAAAAAGTTAATAATAGATATTTTCGTTGAAAAAATACACCAATAAGATTGGTGATGACGCATGACGTGCGTTCTTTTATTCCACGATATGTTGGATTAAGATTGAATGCTAACAACACAAAATCTTAATGTCAAACTGTTAATATGTGCAATTTAACAAACAAAAGGAAAACACATCTTTCCTATTTCATTCAGTAACCATATGTACTACTACATAACGACATAAAAAAAGAAGATAGTTTATCGAATGTAAATAAGTCTGTCAATACAAGTTTGTAATCTTTGCACTTCTTCAAAAGTTAAATTAAAACTTTCTTCTGAAGTAATTTGGTAGCTTTACTGCAAACTGCATAAGTGAACACAAACATTCCACACATGAAAAAAAGATTGGCTTGCTGAACTGTTGTGTAAACATAATGAATAAAAGAACGCATATTTCGGTTAGGGAGCGGGTGGTACAAAAAAGTCTCTTCATTGAGGCTAGTCTAAGAGCGTGTTCGTAAACTCTCTTGGGTGTTCCTGAGTAATATTCTTTCTCTCTCGTATAAATGATTTTGTAAATTTTGCTTTTCATTTTATTTACTTTCAGCGTTACCCGTGGAGGCTTTACGAACTCAGCCTAGATATCCATGGCCAGCAACATTAACATTCACTGACGTGTATGTATGGCCGTGTCAATTCGCCTAAAATTCGGTTCCGGAAAGCATGCCGTGGAGTACTTCACTCAGCGCTCTCTATTAAAGATACTACAGAACTACTGACAGTAACGTAATGGCAACTGCAATTACTTAAAAACTCACAAGAGGCGCTGAGTGGAGTACCCGTCAAATTTTTAAAAGTCGAATTGAAACGGCCATACATACACGTCAGTGAATGTTAATGGAGTTGGCCATGAGATATCACACCGAACCTGTCATAATACGCATGCGTAGCACAGCGGCGCTAGATATTTGAAATTCAAAATTGATTTAATGTAAGTATCGTTCCCGTTCACTATAGGAAGTGCACAGTTTTATAAAATCTGGAGTTTTAACTTTTTTACGTATAAAATAAGAAATATGAAAATCGTGTAGTTATTATTTTTTAAAAAATATATTCAATAAGTACATTTAATTAATTTATATTTTGAAATCCATAATTGTAAATTGTCAATAAGTACATAATTCAAAAGATCGCGACATCCTGCGATCAGTTTTTGACCTATAACATTGCATTAGGATTACAAATTGCAGCTATAATTCGTTCACAAAAAAAATGATTTAAAAATTACAATCTAATTGAAGAAATAAGACCTAATACAGTCAGAACGTATTTATTTACACATTGTTATACAGGGTAGGTAATGATTACAAGTCATGCAGAAAATGCTTTTTCTCACATGTAGGCAGGTAATGTTAATTAAAAAAAAAAACAATTTTTCCAATAAAGCGATTTACAAGTTCAATTAATTACTTTATAACAATGAAATTTACAAGTTAAAATAATAATCTATTTTTTCTTTGATGGGAAATAGTTCTGTATCTCCATCTTCCGTTTTCTTGCCTGTTGCAGTTGTGTACCTTTTTTCATCTTTAAAATATTATGCACCGTGTTATTATAGTATATTATTTTACAAGTTTCACAAGAAGGCTTATTGTAACACGAGTGGGGTTGGGGTACGACGAGCGAAGCGAAGCAAGCTCGGAGTGCCCCAACGGAACGAGTGTTACAATGCCTTTTGTGAAACGTGTAAAATATACTATTTTTTCTACTCTGCGTCTCTTATTGAACAAAAATATGAAAAATACTGTCCAAAATTGGATCTCCTTAGCATATGGAGAATTTTACTTGTCATGCGTGGCAACACTGACAACCCTTCGTTTTAAACAAAAATCACATCGACAAGTTATTAATTTTTCTTATCCACCTTCATTGTGAGTACTTTGTTAAATAACAAATAAATAATGAATTATTTTGTAAAATCTATTAAATATTTTCAATTAAAAATTGACTAAAATTTCCCCAAAAACAGTTTCACAATGAGCTTCATTGTGAAACTGTTTTTGGTGTCACAATGAATTCTTTGTGAACGCAAAGTAGAAAAAATGTTTTAAAATCCAAGCCATTAAGAAAATCAACCACTTCTTGAGTTCTAAGTCTTCTTACTGTGTCTTCATTACTTTCATTAAATTCTTCAGTACCAGCTTTCTTTTCTTCAATAAATTCCTGAATTTCTTGTTTATGATATTCTTTAATTTCAGAATTATCTTGCGAAACATTGATCACCTTTGCTAAAACAGAATTACACTCTCCTCCTCGCTCATACAAACAAATTAATGTATATGTTTACAAATTGTTGTCTTCACAGTATATTGTCGACAGTCACATTTATACTTTTCACAAAGTTTATTGTAATTTACAGAATAAGTATTATTAGCAGATTGTTACCTGGAATTGTCCAAACCCTGTCTCTTTAATACAGTTTCTGTCCATTTTCTCTGCTTGCTTGTGTGCTTTTATTGTTATTTGATGGTAATTGTTTGAATTTGGTCTTTTGATATTTAAAATTCTTTGCCGCATTTTTGCATCCACCAAGTCTTCTAGTTTATCTAATAGTTTATCTACTGTCATGTTTGTTTTTCTCTTGATTTGATTTGTCTTCAGTAAATTATTAAGAATCTCCAATGCCATATTAGTATTTATTCCCGCATATGTCCTAAAGCAGTGTGCTCACGTGTGGATTCTTTCTTCACTCTGAAAGTAATGACTGAAAAAAAAATTAATACAAAACACCTACATACTTTTACACCATACAAACTTTTTCAAATAGTTCAAAAATTTATCTTCACCAGTAGATTCCAATTTTTTAAAATATTCATCCTTTAAATGTAAAAATCTTTCCACTCTAGTCTAATTTAAAATCCTCTTCAGATCTGTTTTCATTAGTTTTTTCACTTCTTTATTTTCTATTTTACTCTTTCCTTGAAAACTCCAGTTTTTTATTACATGCCAAGTACACAAAAGTCGTCGTGGTTTATTATTCATAATCTTAATCCAAGAATTGTAATACTTAGAATCATCATCCGACATAAAATATAATGGATTGATGTCACAATTAATCTTGTTCTTCAAAGCATCTAAAAAAATTTCTTGAGCTATCTGATCTAATCTATTTGTTAAAAAGAAAGCCACTGGGAACCCAGCATTTCTATCATCCTTCACAAGCATTATAGTTAAATCTAAGCCCCTTTTATTTGTGCAGTGTGTGCCATCCATGCAAACTATCTTATTTCCATAATCTTTCAATTTACTCTCCATTGTTGCATTCATAAATTCCACTGCATCTTCCATCTTCCTTCTTTAGAATAGAATGACCTTCACCTAAAAAGCAATATAAGCCCAACACCACTACACTAAATACACTATTTAAACTACACCTACATTAACATGCAAAATGCGCAGTGATTTTTAATTTTTTTATCAACTCCTGCCATGAAATTTGAAGGCAATAACCTCAAGAGTGCAATGACTTATTTTTGAATTAAGCTAAGATATGCCGTCCAGATTTCATAGCAAGGGTTGATAACAAATTTAAAAAAATCTCTCAGTATAATATACAGGGTGATTGAAATTCTCTGGGGATCTCGCTTATTATAAGAAATAGAGAACCGGTTAAATGGAGGCAAAGTTGCTAAATTTCATGCTGATGAATAATCTGTTAAGAAATTTGAAATATCTCGAACGGTTTCTTCACAATCGGAGAAAAACAAAAATTGCGATTTTCGAAAGTCGGACATAACTTCTTTATTCATGATTTTTTCCAAAATCTGTGAAAACATTCCTGAAGCAGGAATTCCAGAGCTAACTTCATTTTTTCTTATGGGTGCGATGTTTGTTCTTTAGACAGGTAGATAGCACATTTTTTTCTGAATTCATTGGTATGCCACGCTTGCTATTTTCTTTTAATATTCATTGAGAAATTTTGAAAAAACTGAAATTAAATTATGAGCACACGTTAAGTTACCTTAGTTTCACACATTAAGTTAGCTTAGATTCAACTATATGCTGCGTTGCCAACCTTCGTTTAATTGATCTGTCATTAAATACAGAATGGCGAATCTAAATGAAGAAAAACGTGATATGTTGCGTATGTTTCATTGTCACAACGAAATTCCATTACAAGTGCTCAGCAGTATTTAGAAACTTATCCGGAAAGAATCCAATCAAATATTAAATATTTTTCTAAGTTGGACAACAATTTGATACAAAATGATACAACGGCTAAGTATTGCGGAAAATGGAAATGTTTTCGAACAAATGCTATGATTTTTTTTTCTCTATTCTATTTCTGTACATTCTTTTGGAGTTTCAAATGTATCATTTTGAATGAAATTGTTATCCAACTTTGAAAAATATCTAATATGTACTTGGTTGAATTATATCTTCGGATAGGTTTCTAAATAGCACTAAGCACTTATAGAGGAATTTTTGTGGCAAATAAAAAATGGCAACATATCACGTTTCTCTTCATTTGAATATGCGATTCTGTATTTAATGACAGACCAATTAAACAAAGGTATACGTATCCTTGGATACGCAGCATACAATTGGACCTAAGCTAAGTTAATGTGTGCACATGAATCTAATTTCAGTTTTTTCAAAATTTCTCAATGAAAATTAAAATAAAATAGCAAGTGTGGCATACCAATGAATTCAGAAGGAAAGGTGCCCAAGCAACACCATTTCGTTTATTAGACGGTTTATATACGATAGACAGCGATATTTTTGGTAATGGTATAAAGACTACCAAAAATATTCGTATTTTAATGGTACATACTAGTTATCCTAGGATACAAGTGATACGTTAATTAAACGTTTTCTTTAAAATGTAATGAAATGTCGCGATTTGCGAAACACGATATCAAATTATGTATTAAATTCCATCGTATCATGTAGGCGTAGGCCTTTAACTTAATTTAAAATATCTCAAAAAGTATAATAAATATTTAGATGTAACATGTTCAAAATATATATATCCAAATTGGTCTTGTGACCCTTGTTACATAGTGAATTTTCCGTAAAACTACTAACATTGTATCACTAAATGAAATGAGTGCTTAAAATATGAGTAACTTATAAATTTCGCCGCGAGATGTCCCGACCTAAACTGTTGCTCCCTAAAGTTGTCGTTTATAAATCAAAACCAAAGGAACTTTCTTGCCCATGTATCACAAAATATATAATTACTACAAATGATCAGACACTTGGTAAAGTTGAATTAAATTTCAACATTTCGCTATACGTTTGACAGCTTCTTTAGAATAAGTTGTAATAATATAAACATATAATTATAATAATTTTATAGTTTCAAAATATACGTCTTGTATAAACCATGTATAAACGTTGCGCGTACCCTATAAATATACATTCTGTGTAAACGTTATATTTATCCCATAAAGAGACGTTAGTTAGACTGTCACTCATATGTATAAATACTAGTCCATAATATTCTACATTTAGACTAAATTCAAAACGTATTTTAGACATATTCTATACTCGGTGTGTTACATGGGTGCTATCTATCGCGCCTATAAGAAAAAGTGAAGTTGGCTCTGGAAAAACAAAAACGAATCTAGAAATAAAGTACGTTCGCCATTCAATCAAGCGTAAAAAGTTGCTTCAGGAATGTTTCCACAGATTTTGAAAAAAATCATAAATAAAGAAGTTATGTCCGATTTTCGAAAATCGCAATTTTTCGTTTTTCTTCGATTGTGAAGAAACCGTTTTAGATATTTCAAATTTTTTAACAGATTATTAATCAGCATGAAATTTGGCAACTTTGCCTCCATTTAACCGATTCTCTATCTTTTAGGCCCCAGAATATAAAAAATAATGCCACCATTTTTATTTACACAATGCTCCAGATACTTGCGGAACAAATTTCAAAGTGTAGACATCTTAAAGGAAAAAAATACGGACAGTAAAGAATAAAATTTATTAGTGCTCCTACACACAGATACCCCCTACATACGGGGTAATTGTGCGCGAATATGGGGTAACTTAGCGCAGTAGAATATTTCCCTTTTTAGGTATTAATATTGAAAATATGTTGAAATAAAATATTTCTCGAGCATACTGTAAGCATATTTTGTTATAAAAAAACATGAGTGATACAACAAAAATAAGATTCTTTGAAAATACGACACTTCCATTTCGGATATCAATATCATCGATATTAACGATAGAGCGATGATAGTGTATCAATAAATATCGATATTTTTAAGTTATCGATAACCGATATTAAAAATATGATATCGCACACCCCTAGTTCCAACCGTTGCATGTATGCACCCATCTAGAGCAGAAAATACACCTAAACCATTGTTCAGTTTTAAATAGCAACTCCCCACATCTGTGGAGGTATTTATCTTCTTCTGGATTTCAGTTACTTTTGCATAAATATAAATTTTTCGCGCGCATACTTACCCCTTCACAATGCACACAGTTTCCCCGTACCTACATTCTTTTATTGTTATTACAAAATTGTAAAAAAAAAATCAATAAATACCAAATGCGCAATGCATTCTTTAAATGTTACTGAATATCGTAACACAAAACTGAAATTAAAATATTTATAATTAATTTATTTACGGCTTAAGTTTTCGGAATCCAAACATACATTGAAAACTCATTGCTGCTTTGACGTCATACCGAACTTGATTGGTAAAGCAGATACTATTAGGGCTTTCAAAAATTAGAGTTGTGGGTGGATAACATGGATTTCATGAGCAGTAATTTCTTGTAAGTCTATTACTTTTTGAGATGAATGGGTGCATACAAATACCCCGTGCGCACACTTACCGCATTTTCCCCTACGCTAGGAATTATTATTTTCAATCATGGTTAACAAAATAATTTAAATTTAAAGAAAGTAGTTATTAGTGTAGGGTAAACTTGCCTAATTCGTACCTGCGCCTAAATCGTACCTTCACAATTTCTCGTAAGTCGTAATAGTGATAAGGGTTTGTAGCAGCGGAAACTGTGAATAACAGTGGTAGGCAGTGTAGGCACTCTATGGGAAATTATTGAGAAAATAAGTTTTTGGATTAGTTTTCAATAAGACATTTACGTCACTCATAATGATTTTGCATCAGTTCTAGTGAAGCTAAAGAATGAAATCGTCTTTTGGATAATGTCATACCTCATTTACCTTTTCAATTTGGTTTTATAAAAAAATATATAGATGACATTATTTGTTCTTTACCAAGAAATATGATTGCTACTACATTAGATGTTTTTAATAATTTTCATCCACAAATTCAGTTTACCTTAGAACAAGCGTGTCAAACTCGCGGCCCGTCACGATTATTTATGTGGCCCAAGTAGGGGCCCTGCCGGTAAGTAAATGTCCCGTAAGCGCACCATTCTGCATCCCTCACTAGGAATTGGTTTTGAAGTTTTTTTTGCGGCCCAAATAAACTTATACCTTGTTTATTTGGCCCATGTCAGCCTTTGAGTTTGACACGCTTGCCTTAGAAGAAGAAACTAATAATTCAGTTCCTTTTCTTGATATTAAATTAATTAGATTAGAAAATAATACAATCATATTAGATTGGTATCAAAAACCGACACATTCTGGTAGATTTATTAATTTTTATTCATGTAATCCTTTAAATCAAAAATTAAAAGTTTTAATTTCTTTTAAGAACAGAATAAAAAAATTATGTCATCCTACTTTTTTAGAAAAGAATTTAATTAAACTAAGAAATCTTTTTTGTAATAATGCATATCCTTTAAATTTAGTTAATAAAATTTTATTGCAGTATAATCAAAATGAGAATCAAAATTTTCATAAGATTCACAATAATAATTCTCAAAATAACCAAAATCAAAACATTTTAATTTATAAAAAAAATTCCACAAATAACCGGTTATACAAATTTGATTATTAAAGAATTAAATAATATTAATGCTAAAATTGCGAAATATAATAATATAATATAATATAAATATAATATAATTTGACTGATTTGGCCGATACTTGGTGGAGATCCATTTCAATGTGTAGATAGACGTAAAAAAAACAAGAAATATTAGAAGCACTTAAAATATGCCTAGACCAGAACTATTTCGAATTCAATAACAATTATTATATGATTGTATGTAATGTAAGTACTTCCTAATTTATTTCTAAATAATTTAGCGACCGGTTTCGATTGTTATATCATCATCAGGCCACTATCGTCAAAATTTGAAAATAAATTTGAAAAACAACATTCAGGGAAGAAGAAAATATGCTGTATATTTTCTTCTTCCCTCCAATGAATGTCGTTTTTCAAATTTATTTTCAAATTTTGACGATAGTGGCCTGATGATGATATAACAATCGAAACCGGTCGCTAAATTATTTAGAAATAAATTAGGAAGTACTTACATTACATACAATCATTTAATTACCTAATTATGGACAACACACACATACAATTATTATAGTTCCAAAGAAGGACTAATAATGGGAAATCCACTCAGCCCTCTGCTAGACGAGATATTTATGAGCTTCCTAGAAGATAAAATTTACAACCACCCCATCTTCCAAAAATTTCTATACTGGCACAGATACGTTGATGATGTGCTCGCTTGTTTTGTCGGTACAAACAGACAACTAGACCAATTTCTAAATTTCATGAACAGCTTACATGATAACATTAAGTTTACAATAGAAAAAGAAACAGACAATTCTATCAACTTCTTAGATTTAACTATTAAGAAAGTAAACAACCGACACGTCTTTTCAATATTTCATAAACCTTCCCACACCGATACAACAATACATAATACATCAGATCACCCCATATAACATAAATTAGCAACTTTCCACAGCATGATACATAGATTAACAACAATACCTCTAAACAAAGTAAATTTTCAAAAAGAACTAAATATGATAAAACAAATTGCAGTAAATAATGGATACACGCCACAAATTATTGACAAAATTTTAAATAAAAAACTCTTTAAGAAAACAACAGCCTAACCGAAGAAAAAGACAACATTTATAAAGTGATTACATATACAGACAAAGCTAGCGAAAACATCAAAAAATATCTCACTAATGCCTGATTTCTTCATCGCCTTATCTTGAAGTTAAATTTATCTGTCAGTTAGAATATGTACGACCAACTGTACGTCACATTCCATCTGTTAGATAAATTAACCTTAGGTTAAACACGGTGAAAAAATCGACCATTAGTTAAATATCAACGTTGCTTTCAAAACAAACAATACACTAGGTAAGTACATAAAAAACAGTAAAAGCAAAATAGACAGGAATAATAAGTCAGGGGTATATCAACTAATGTGTGGAGACTGTACTAAAACATATACGAGCACCGTCTCAATAAAGTTGGCCAACTATGTATTCAAAATATGGACACTGAATATAATGTTACAATAAGAAAAAACTGGTTCAAGATATATAGTTTTTAATCCATCCACATGTGTTTAAAAGTATTTCTTAAAAATATTCTCCGATATTTTCAGAAAGCTGCCCTCGTAGCCAGCAAGAACCGTTCCAGAGTTACGTGCTCGGTTTCAACAAATTTGGGACAATTTCCCACCTGATGAATGCCAGACTTTAGTTAACACAATGTCCAAATGTATCGAAGCGATATTAAGTGAAAAAGGCAACGTAACGCAATGATAGCTTTATATTTAATTTTCGTCGATTTTTTTATTTTGCGATAATATTAGATGTACCTTCGTGTTCCTATTTTTATTAGTTAGAATTTAGTTTTGAGTGTTAAAAGTTAATAAACAATTCCCATATCATCACAATATTGTATTGATTTTCATAAGTTTTCCTTCTACAAGAAATATTTTTTGAAAAAAAATTTTTGTTAGTTGGGCCAACTTCACTGAGACGGGGCTCGTATAGGCCAATCAGGTAGGAGTTTTTCTAAAAGAATTAAAGAACACTTTTCTAGTTTTATTCATAAAAAAACAGATTCACATTACGCCACACATCTTACTGATGCTCACCACAATTTCAATACCGATTTTAAAATGTTACACCTTGAAAGTAAAAGTAAAAAACTAGACCTCCTGGAATCCCTAGAAATAAACAAGCTTAAAAATTCCAACAACTTACTCAATAGCCATCTGGACCTTAACAACTCACCATTGGTCAATTTATTTCAATATTAAGTATAAAACCGAACCTTATTATAATTTTTGTGTCACTACACGAAGAAGCTATAGTAATAGCGAAACATATCGTAGTAATTTAACAATTTTGTAATTTTACAAAATATAGTGGAAATCGTGTAAAAAAAAATTGTTTTTTTACGTCTATCTACACATTAATTTAAAAACTATTAATAATCTTTTTAGTAAAACTAAGGATAAAATTCCGCCTTCTAATCAATACGGTATTGTTTATTGTATTCCTTGTACTGAATGTGATCAGGTTTATACAGGGTGATTCGTGAGGAACCCTCCATATTTAAATAATGTGTTTAGGAGACCACAACAAACAGAAAAAGTCTAGTAAACATATGGTCAAATGTCAACCCTTACTGAGGTATTGTTCAAAATTGTATTTAATCAATTGAAAACATAAAAAACATCTCTACAACAGAAATTACGTTTTCACTAAATTTAGCAATGTTTTAAGAGAATTTAACTAGAAAATAATTGTTTTAACTAATGAACGCTAAAATAAATGTGACAGTTACAATTATTTTCTAGTTAAATTCTCTTAAAATATTGCTAAATTTAGTGAATACGTAATTTCTGTTGTAAAGATGTTTTTTATGTTTTCAATTGATTAAATACAATTTTGAACAATACCTCAGTAAGGGTTGACATTTGACCATATGTTTACTAGACTTTTTCTGTTTGTTGTGGTCTCCTAAACACATTATTTAAATATGGAGGGTTCCTCACGAATCACCCGGTATAAGGCCCCATCCAGACGACATGGCCAACGTTAGCCAGTGTTGGCTATTGGGTAGTTTGCCATGCCGTGTGGACGAAATACACATGGCCAATGAACGCCAACCAATCGCCAATGTTGGCATTGAAATGCATTCGCTATGAGGGCGGTTTTTCCGACACACATCAAAGAGTTTAACCAACGTTGGTCTTCATATTCCATCACGTTTGTTTTTACGTCCAGACGACTTGAACAATATGCACACGATATTTCTCGAATATTATTTATTTTTGTATTATTTACGTATGGCTGACGTTGGCCATGTCGTTTGGATGCGCATTAACGTTGGTGAATGCATTGGCAACAAAATTTTTAACCAACGTTGGGCAAGTTTACCATTTGCACATTGCCTGTCCACATGATTGGATTTGCTTGTCAAACTTCAAAGATAAAAAAGTTCGGCCAATGTATAGCGAATAGCTACCAACATTTGTCAAATTAAAAAGATACGGAGAATGAAGAATATGATACGGTTGTTGCAAGTGCTTGTGTAGTTCTTTCGGATCCCAAATGACTGGGTATTTTTCATAAAGCTGAGGAATTCCAAAATTAACGGGTTACTCCATTCGATCTCTGATGACGACATTTTTCTGGTCAAATTTAAGAAACAGTAAACCGAAAGCAGACCCACTTTGCCACCAAGTTAGTACAACTCAACGCGCATAATATACAAAAATAAATAATATTCGAGAAATATCGTGTGCAAATTGTTCAAGTCGTCTGGACGTAAAAACAAACGTGATGGCATATGAAGGCCACCGTTGGTTAAACTCTTTGATGTGTGTCGAAAAAACCGCCCTCATAGCGAGTGCATTCCAATGCCAACATTGGCGATTGGTTGGCGTTCATTAGCCATGTGTATTTCGTCCACACGGCATGGCAAACTAGCCAATAGCCAACACTGGCTAACGTTGGCCATGTCATCTGGATGGGGCTTTAGAATTAATTCATATTAAAAAAAAAACAGTAATTCTATGAATTTTCGATCGGATATTCAAAATCTTAATTTAGGTAGCTTATAATATTTAATAAAATTTGATTTCAATCGTAATTTGGAATAACAAAATCCAAAGGTAATGATATTTTCAAACAATTTTCTAAATCTAGACTATCCTTGAAAATAAATAAACTTCGGTTTTCGACATACAGGGTATCTTACAAAAAACGCCCCAAGCCATAACTCCTTTATTTATGGACTAATTTTAAAAAACAAGGAGGCAAATGAAATGAGACTAAAAACTCTATAAAGTGTGGTTAGTAAAACTTTTTTTTTTAATTACCTTCATGGTCAAACGACTGTCAACTTTTATTTTTTAAATGGCTCTGTATATTTTTTATTATTGCATCTCGTAGAGCTACTTTTTCTAAATTCGATAGTGTGCAACACTTTTAAGTTTTGACCAGCAAATATTGCAGAAAACATTAATGAAAGAATTGAGTGTGCAATTGTAAGTTGGCTGTGTGAAAAAAATCCACGTCATTTCTTTCTAAACCATGTACTTTCTGAGGAATGTAGGGATGAAGTTTGTGCTTTTTCAAAACACTCTGCACAGTAACTTTTGATATTCCAGTCAAACTACCAATTTAGATTATTAAAAACACCATAGTGTGTGTTTAGTTTCATTGTTTTTTAATTATCTTCATAGTCAAACGACTGTCAACTTTATTTTTTAACACTAGCGTTATAAGTAAATCACTTTTAATACGCGTCTGTCATAATTTTACATTTTTAATTGAAGTATGCCATGGTTAAAAATTCAATTTTTAATAGTTTGTAAAAGAAAATAGTTTATTACGCGAAACGATTTTTTTATAAAAATGTACAAGTGTGCCGTGAAAACAATATCATTGAGCGTTATTGTTTATTGCAGTTATTGTTTAAAACTGTCAAGTTCTTCTTGCTTTATGATTAAAAGCCCGTTCACAATGACTTAACGTAACAAAATTAATCACTTAACAAAAGTTGGAACCATTGTTAGAAATGTAAGCGTACTAATTGGCTAATTCTACTAATTTACTTTTCTTAAGTTGACAACTTCCATTTTAAGGTTAACTCTGTTAAGTATATTCAATTAACAGCGTTCTAAAACAGGGTAGTGAGTGTAGTCTTTGAGTCCTCGAGTTGAGCAAAATAATTTTATCCTTTATTAACCTAGACAACCACTAACAATTTGCAAATACATGCGCATGCAAAGAACAAAAAATTCCTTCATTGTGAACACATAATTTAACACTCTAATTTTCTTAATTTAATTTTGTTACGTTAAGTCATTGTAAACGGGCTTTTATTGTTTCCTTAAAAAAAAAAACAGATTTATCGGGAAGTTTGGTTTATTAGAGTTTAAAAGTTGTACAAAATTGTTGGTTACAATGGATAATAATCAGTTGATTGACTTATAGCAAGTTTATCTTGAATGCAATAAGAACAGCAGTCAAGCAGTGCGACTCTATAGAAAGTACATGGTTTAGAAAGAAATGATCCTGAGCGAAGACAGGTTTTTCTAAACAAAATACAAGAGGACCCAATTTTTTTTCAAAAAATTATTTGGTCCGACGAGTGCACTTTCGGCACTAATGGCATCTTTAATAGAAACAATTATCGATATTGGTGTCAAGAAAACCCAAGAGTTCTTGTAGAAACTAATTTTCAATGAAGGTTTTGTCTAAATATTTGGTGTGGCATTTTAGGAGAGCGATTAATTGGACCATTTTTCATAGACGGTACCTTAAACCAAAAAAGTACCATGAACTTTTGACTGAACGCCTACAAGACGATTTTTTCACATAGCAACTTACATTTGCACTCAATTCATTCATTAATGTTTTCTGCAATATTTGCTGGTCAAAACTTAAAAGTGTTGCACATTATTGAATTTAGAAAAAGTAGCTCTATGAGATACAATAATAAAAAAATATACAGAGCCATTTAAAAAATAAAAGTTGACAGTCGTTTGACCATGAAGGTAATTAAAAAAAATTTAACTAACCACGCTTTATAGTGTTTTTAGTCTCATTTCATTTGCCTCTCTGTTTTTTAAAATTAGTCCACAAATAAAGGAGTTATGGCCTGGGGCGTTTTTTGTAAGACACCCTGTATATCGGGTGTTTTTTTAGAGGTATAGAACTTTAAAACGAAATAAAAATCATGGTAATGGGCATGGTATTGGCTTTATTGGAAAGATAATTTTATGCCATTAGTGTTTAAATACGATTTTGTTCAAATGGACGCCGCGGCTGGCAAGAATGAAACGCAATCTGCAATAAACTGGTTTTTTCGCGCTCATAATTTCGCGTAATGGACCTGTTAATTGCTCCCTACGATCGTGTGATATCACAACTATGGATTATTTTCTATGGGGATACGTGAAGTCGCTAGCCTACGCCAATAAATCGCAGACGTTGGACCATTTGGAAGCCAACATTCATCGCGTTATTGCCGATATACGGCCCCAGTTGGGCGAAAAGTGGTAGAGAATTGGAGTGCCAGATTGCGCTTCATTCGTGCCAGCTGCGGCGCCCATATGCCCGAAATCATATTTAAACACTAATGGCATAAAATTATCTTTCCAATAAAGCCAATATCATGTCCATTGCTATGATTTTTATGTGTTTTATTTCATTTTAAAGTTCTATACTTATAAAAAAAACACCCTTTACTTTGAAATCTTGAACATTTTAATTTGGAATGTAATTTAAACTTAAGAAATATGTAAGTTATTTAATTTGCATTAACTCAATCATTGTAACCTTCCTCTTGTAGTTTTTGCTCTGATGAAGGCAATAAAGGTTGCCGAAAGCTCAGCATAAAAATAAAAAAAGTCTTTTATTGACCGCTAGCCCGATAATTTTCAAAAATAGTTTAATTCCCAACAGTCAAAAAACTCCTTGGTGCATACCTTAATTGAAAATAACGTTGAACATGAATTCACAACAGATGTTGAAAATGGCCTCCGTCTTCTTCGAGGCATTTTCTAACTCTTCTGCGACATCCATTAATAACATAAATATGGGGAAAATTGTTTATTTCATCACACTTTTCGATGATTCTTTGGGTAAGTTCCTGTTAATCATTAACGAGCGTTTTAAAAATGGAATTTTTCAAGTAGGGCCAAACAAAGAAATCCAAAGGAGTTAGATCGCAAGACCGCGGAGGCCATATGTTTACCATATTTCTGCTAATTATCCGATCTCCAAGAAACTCGAAGGAAATTTAAAATATCTCCAGCAGCATGGGCCGTTACACCATCCTGCTGGAAATATCCAAATTGCAACTCGTCATCATGCAGTTGTTTAATAAATGGATACAAAATCTCTTCCCGATATCTAAGTGCTGTTAGGGCCATATGCAACAAACACTTTAATCGAGCATAAATTTGAGTGACGTTTATATTGTGACGTTTGAAGTTTCATAACATTGTGTAAGTCACATTCTACCCAGCGAAAACACGTACGTGTAAAAAACGTTGTAAAATAACATGTAACCAAACGTTGAATTCGTGTGGTATTGTTATGTTGAAACAACGAAAAAATGTCGCGGCAATCAATTTCTTTTAAACGTCTCTGTCCACGTGTAAGAAACGTTGTAGAATAACAATTAATCAACGTTGAGTTCATGTGTTATTAATACGTTTTAACAACGCTTGAATCAACTTCTTTTAAACGTCTTTGTCCACGGTATTTCAACGTTAAATCCCAGTGCATACATACGTATAAAAAACGTTGTGGAATAACATGTAACAAACGTTGAATTCGTGTGTTATGGTTACGTTGAAACAACGAAAAAATGTCGCGGCAATGTCCACGTGTAACGTTGAATCAGACAATTACGACGTGTATTAAATCATTAGACTGAACAAACATACATGGCTAATGGTGGAATTCGAACCCACGCCACGCCGCCGAGTGACACGACTTTCCAAGTCGGCTAGGCTAGACGCCACTTGGACACCCCATTTCCATGACTGATTCGTAAAACGGGCAGAGGCAGTGGAAATAAAGCCGAACCGGGGACATTAACTTACAATAGCTACGCGCCGCCCTCACTCGTTCAATTTCCGAACTCTTTACTACCTACAGTTTCCTTCTAACATCCATATTATCATAACATCATTAAATCAATTTTTCTAATTATTACAATCCTAAGCTTATTTTCTTTGTATATACATTTCAAAAATTCTAAATAATTTATTTATAATAAACATGTAATTCTAAATCGCCTATTTCTAAAAATATTTACACTAACTTAAAATATTCGACAAAACACATTTAATACAGTACTCTCAATTTACTTTATTATTTACAAAATTATTTCTTTACGAAAATTTAAAAAAAATTACATGCTGCTCATAAACACCGCAATATTGTCACGCTCTCTTCGCGCTTGCAATAAATTCAACTGTTGGGGTAAACGTAGCTCTCGGTAGATAGTTCCGTCCAGGTATGGGCTAAAGGCACTTGGGGGTAGTTTACCCGATTAACAAAGACTTGCTTACTTTGTCCCGGTTCTCGGCTCTAAAAAGGAAAGCCCTCTTCAGAAAAACCACCGCACCACTTTTAGGCTTTATTGAGCACCCTTCGCTATTGGGCCACCTTCCCGCTCGGTCCCCAATCGACTGTCCCGCGCAATTAATCCATTATCCGTAGTTCAGCAAAGTGACCCCGTTAACAATTATACAGAGTGGAAAGTTTAACTGGAATAAATTCTGTAACTTAGAAAATTGTTATGGCCGTCCGATACCCTCAGACGTCCTTGGTTCCGCGTTAAATACGGAAGAAAAGAACAATTAGGAAGGTCGAGTGCACCGCTTAGTAAACAAATAAAATATTTGTTTACGCACGGTGTTTAATAATTCCGCTTAATTCACGCGTTTTTAATTCGTAAATCGTCTGCCTACTTAACGTGTGTTGGCCGAGCAAACCTTGCAGAAAACGGAACTATTAATTAAATCGTGAGTCCTTGGGCACAGGAGGGCGAGAATTAGAAGATGTGTTATTATTTAAAACTAAACATATTAAATACCTTACAAACTACTTACACATAATTACGGGTTTCAACAATCACACTAGTTCACTAACTAAAACTGACTAAAACAATTAGCAAAAGACTCCCATCTCCAAAAAGACTTCAAAGACTTTCAAGACTCTAAAGACCCCGTTCTACCTGTGACATCTCTTTTTTAAAACCTAGCTCCCTACTCTAAAATGACTTAGTTATTGCAAGCCAAATAAGCAAGTTTCATTGTGTTACGATTACCTAATTGCAAAATGACCTATTTCAGTTGCAATACGTATTATTTGTTTTAATATAACGAGGAAAGTGTAACAGTTTCATTTTGCAATTGTTTCTGTAACACTAATTTTTTTAATTTCCAAAACATCCTCGATGAAATATGCTAATTTTTAAATCACGAAATTTCTAAAAATATTCGACTTGCAACAATGCCCCAACCTAAGACAGTTTAACATACTTAAAATAGTTTTTAAACTACATTTTAAACATTACATCTTACATCTTACATCTTACAGGAATTGTAACAGTCATGCGGTGATTTGGTTCCTCCAGTGGATGTCTCGGTGTCCACGCTCTCCGTTACGCCATATATTCCTTCGAACCTTGGTATCTTCCTAGTGTTTCTCTTCTGCCGGCTCGGAGTGTACGGATTTGGCCATATGAGAGATGAATGGTATTGGCACAGGGTGTTGGCCTGTGCTTTCTTCGTCTTGGATGATCACCTCCTTGATATCAGATCTGCTACCCTGGACTGCTGTTGATGTGGTTTCCACAGGTTACTTTTCTCATGTCCAAGTTGTGAGAGATAACATTGTCTCCTTACTCGTCGATCGGCAGCAGTGTGAATTTCACTGGGTCGGTCGCCTTGGATGTAGGAGGTGCAGCAAATCCACCATGTCAACTTCATCTCCCCATTTCCACTCGTGCTAGGACTTCATGAATGGTTTCCCAAAACAAAATTAAGACATCATGTTACAATTCCTTCACAATTCCTCATATCCTATACTGCCCACTATAATTATGATATACAAATACTCCCCTTATTTTATGAAAAGAAAAGAAAAGAAAAGCCCAGTTAACTGTAACCTCCTTATCCTAGAAATATTCAAAATATCTTTTACTTAAAATAGCTTAATACCACATTTATAAATACTCTAAATACTTAAGAGAAGTTTACTTTATATTAAATTTTGCTACACACACTTCCTAGTAGCCTTCTCTTAAGAGCAATCTTACGAAATAACTCCATATACGAAAACCATTAAAACGGGCGAATTCATAGAGACTTTATTTCTGAATATAATTAATTCATTTTTTTTTCTATATACCTGACAACTAGCACTACAAAGTGACAATAGGAAATTTCTCTATCATCATCTGATAATTAAGAAAAGAATAATTAACATTGAAAAATTGTAGTTGAACTTTACAGCGATAGTAAAAGTACTTCCAGATCGAATTTTGAAAAACGCGTTAGTCACTTTGTAGATTGAAGTTTTGTTAACAAATCAGTGAAAACAGCTTTTAAAAATATGTAACCGTAATTAAGTTATGAAGTCGCCCGATTTGTATGTTTTTAGTGAATTATTTCTGTAAGGCGTGAATATATTCTCCCCACCTTAAGAGCTCGGGGCGGTAACAAAATAGACAATCACGTGATCTTTTTTCACGGTCTGAGAATATATTTTGCGTTCTGATTTTTTAGGAGTTATTGCACATGATCTCAGATAGGATTAAGGCAGGTAATTTAAATGTATTTAAGTTTGTGCACTGCCTTTTCCAGTACGTTTTTGGTATTTTAATATTTATTTATACATACACTGAGGTCTAGCATCAAGTACATATCTTGTTGGTCAAGAAAAGATCAAGTTCACTATCTCTAAATAGTATTCAAAGGTACGGCTTTTTCCACGGTTGGAGAAAAAGGTATTTTTAGCCAACTAAATTTCATCACTAAATTACATTTTTATAGAATTATCGTTTTGCCTATTCTGACGTACAACTTTTTTGTGTGAACTTTCGCGTCCTGGCGTCGTTGATTAAACCTAAAAAAAAATTTTGAGACGCATTTAACTTCGAAAACATTATTTTGTGTAACTAACTTTTGCATCAACTCCTTTTTTTCGTTATTAACTTAAATGCACTCCTTAAAATTTGAAGTGGGACACTTATGGTCCGTTTTCACGCTCAAGCAATTTGCGCAAATGTGCTTGTGAACACCAATTTGCACAAGGAGGTCGTTGCATGAAAACGGTATTTTTTTGCTTGTACAAGCTAAAAAATTTGGTAAAGTGCATGCATTTGCGCAAGCGAATTTGTATGCACAAATACTTGCACAAATCCATTTGCGCAAATTGCTTGAACGTGAAAACGGACCATTACGTTTTTTTTTTGTAAATTTGTGTTTGGCTCAACTTATGTGTATTAGAAGCGAAATAGCAAAAATATAAAAATGTACATTTAAATAGAGTTCAAAAGACCCGGTAGGAAGTTAGCAATAACTTTCAGCAATAAAAAAAAATTCTAAAACTATACCAAAACAGTTTCAGTATTTATATATTAGTATAAAAATCTACTAATTAAGTAATATTCAATAACTTAAAATGAATATTTTTAGAAATTGATTCGAAATTGACCTATCAAGTAATTTTGCGTTAGGCGTACTTAACTTCTTCAAAAATGACAGCGTTGTCTTATTTTTAAATCAAATGTTTTTAGACGAAAATAATCTATTAATAACGGGCTTTCGATAGTTTAAAAACAAAAAGGGACATATTTTTTATCCGGCCACAATAAAATCTTAGACTTTCGTTCCGCATACTCCAGGACCTCAAAAATCTGAGGTAATTTGAAAACTTGTTCAAAATAAGTATGTAATTGACGAAGCTGTCGAACGACGGTGAAACGTAAAGTGTTATAGTGCGCGATTTAGTGTCCGCTTAAAAGATTTTGTGATGAAAATAAAAAGATACTGAAAGTTATTGCTAACTTCATACCGGTTTCAAAAGAAATAAACTTTTATGATATTTTCTTAAACTGTGGCCTTTTCTTCGATCAAAAATTGCAAGATGCGAAATACTTTTACTTTCTGGATTTAATAGTTATTTATGTACCAAGGTGGCAAAGTGGCACTTTATCAAACGAGTTTGCAAATTGCGAGCCAAGGCGAAGCTGCGGTTTATGTACCAAGGTGGCAAAGTGGCACTTTATCAAACGAGTTTGCAAATTGCGAGCCAAGGCGGTCGATAAAGACACTTTGCTGCCGTGGTGCATATAATATTTTTTCGATTACTACATACTCGACCATTTATTTTGAAATATTCAAACCTTGCAGATTTATATCTATGTTTATATCTTCGTAATTTTTGAAAAATTTATTTCATTTACCTTATAGTACGTTATAAATGACACTGGCGTTTCGATGACATCAAAAGATGTGACGCTAGCGCAAAAAGACTTTTACGTTATGCAAACAAAAAACAGTCACTTCGCGTCATGATGTTCGTAATGTATCATGTATTTAATTATCAACATTTCTTAACAATTTTCGAAAAAATATAGATACATATTTACAAAGAAACATATTTACCGCCGATTTTTCTTTTCCTATATGTGACCTTCTCGTTAATGGAGTTTAATTTACCCATGTTTACAATTAAAAAAAATAAAATAATGAATTTCATTACAGTGTTGAGCTGTAGGTAATATTAAAATTGCGCATGCGCATGAAATAGGATTATACGTAAAATTTTTGGTGTTGCAGCTCCAATCCTCTTCAATACTTTTACCAATACATATAGGTAACTACTTGTTCCTTTTCTATTATACGACGCATATGTGCAATTAAAAATAAAGTCTACTTTGAACGATAATTGCGTCTTATTACAATTTACCGTAAAAATGTGTAAGTATTTGAATATAATTATGTACATGTATGTGTATTTCTGAACCCGTCGAATGTACCAACATTATGACCGAACGCAGCCTAGTAAGTTGCTCATGATGACGGAACCACCGACATGCCGGCGCACACGCGAGAGTTATTATCGTTCTTTCTCAATATGTGTTGAACAGAGAAAGCTCTAAGCAACTAATGTTGGTGGTTTTCAATAGCCGCATGGTCGGAAGGCGACTGCCAACCAACCAATCATAATATCACAAATATTTCCCCTTAACGTAGCAAAGTAGGGATAGTAAAATGCGAACTTCTGAGGGGTAACTTTGTAGGATTCCTCTCTCGGGGTTTGCCTGGTACGTTGCTAGTCTTCCAGTTATGCACGCTAAGAACGTACATCCCCTAAGCTTCTCCTTTTTTAAAAATGTCTGATTCCTTGATTATTTGAAATCGGTACCAGTGGCATTGGGTCCTCTCTAATTTCACGTGGTTCTAAATATTCTAAATCCGGTCGTATTATAACAGGCTTTACTTGAACCGGCCTTAATTTTGGACTCGCCTTCCTATAATAGCAACTTAAAAATAATTTTATTATTAAATACATGATAATTAAAGAACCTACAGCTAACATGATGTACTGGGTCCAAGATAACCGCGCGACAACCGTTTCCCTCTGATTAATTTCGTCAAAGTCTTTTATTAAATTTTGAATATGATTTATATTTACGTCTTCTAAAGTATTATTTAGCCGAAGTTTGTTGAATATAACAGGTTGTAACTTACTTACTACTTCGGTAATATTTTGGAAAAGATCTCCGTCTGTGATGACATCGAAATTAGGAGGAGTATAAATTGAATTTCCCTGAACCTTAGAAATTTGTGTTCTAATACTAATTAATTATAATAATATAATTTAATCAAACCGTCTGTAGTCCTTCGACTAATCCATTATCCAAGGAAAACTTGGAACTGTCCCCGTACTTCTGGTGGCATACCGATGCGTTGTTTGTGGTTCCATGATTTCCTCTTCTTCCTCCTCATAATAATCTACGTTTCTTCTATACCTTTCGTTATCCTCTGAATCATTTAGCCTTTCTTCATCGTTCTCTTCATCTTGCTCAACTCCCAGTAATCCCTATCATCATCTCGATGTACGAACATTTTCATTCTGTCAGCATGGATTGTCTCCTTTCGCCTTCCTCCCACTTTCTGCACGTGGTACGTGACTGGACCTTTCTGTTGCAAAACAATGTAAGGACCTTCCCATGGCTTAGCTAACTTCTTCGTACGCCCTATCCCTACAACAGGGTTTTGGACAAATACCTGATCTCCTACTTGGAATTTTGGTGGTGCTGATTTTGGGTGTTGTTGTTTCTCTTGTCTGTGGGCTGCCAATCTCAGCTTGGCTCTTGTCTTCTCCCATGTGGAATACAGTCTTTCTTGAAGCTCTGCAGCGTAGTTATCTTCGATATCGTACCTTGTTCTCCTAGCATTGATAATGTCGTCAAAGGGTAGTTCCATCTCTCTTCCATACAACAAATAGTGCGGCGACTCTCCTGTGGCACTGTGAGATGACGTTCTATACGCTAATAGCGCATATGGAACCCACTCATCCCAGTTCCTTTGATCATAATCGACATACTGGGAAAGGATGTCTGCCAGAGTTCGGTGCCATCTCTCAATCATGCCGTTACAGGCAGGATGATATGGCGTCGTCTGCAATTTATTGATTTTTAAAAGAGAACAAACCTCCTTGAACACTTTGGACAAAAAGTTGGCTCCTTGATCTGTCAGAAGCTGCTGGGGAACTCCATGCCGTGCTATAATACCTGTAACAAAAGTTTTGGCGACTGTGGCTGTTGATTGGTCGGGAATCGGAATTGCATCAGCGTAACGTGTTAGCGTATCCATAAAAGTTAATAAATACCTATTACCTCGGTCACTCCTTGGTAAAGGACCTACTATGTCCATGGATGTTCTCTCAAATGGCTTGGAAACTTCTTGAAATCGTTGTATTGGCACCGATTTTTTGTGAGGAGATGTTTTGCGTTCTTGGCAAGCTTGACAGTTCTTACAGTAATTCATGACATCGGTCTTCATGTTCTTCCAGTAAAACCTTTTCTTGATTTTATCGAAGGTTTTTTCAAATCCTAGATGTCCTCCCATAGGTGTATCATGAAAAGTTTGTAGAATTTTTGTCACCATAGTTCTTGGTACCACTAACTGATCTGATTCGTCTCCGAAATGCCTTGATCGATACAGTATGCCTTCTTCGTCTAGCGAGTACGAATCGCTACTCTGATTAAGTTCCAGGTCTTCAATGAATTGCTGTAGTTCTTCATCAACCCGTTGTTCCTCCTTAATCCTTTGCCTATCCCAAACCAATTCATATTTTCCTTCTTCGGCTGTACAAATTGGTATTCGGGATAGCGCATCCGCATTGCCATTTTCTCTCCCTGCCCTATGAATAATCTCAAAATCGTACTCACCCAGAGTAATCACCCATCTGGCTAATTTTGACGTCGGATCCTTTAACGATAATAGCCATTTTAGTGGCTTATGGTCGGTAATTATTTTAAACCTCTGTCCGTATAGATAACACCTGAAATGTTTAACGCCCCAGATTACTCCTAGACATTCCCTTTCCGTAGCGCTGTAATTTTGTTCACTTCGGTTTAAAACTCTTCCTGCATAAGCAATAGGATATTCGAAACCTCCCTCCTCTTGACTCAAGATAGCTCCGAGAGCTACACCTGAAGCATCTGTTGTTAGAATAAATTGTTTCGAAAAATTTGGATACCTCAGAATAGGCTCTTCCACTAAGGACATTCGCAATATATCAAAAGATTTTTGACAATCTCCGCTCCAAATAAACTCATGGTCTTTCTTGGTCAATTCTGTCAATGGCTTAGCAATATGCGAAAAATTCCTGATAAATTTCCTATAGAACCCGACTAAACCAAGAAAACTTCGAATCTCCTTGGCTGTTCTTGGAATTGGATACTTTTCTATAATCTTGGTTTTATCCGGGTCCGGCTTGATTCCTTTTGTCGAGATTATATGGCCTAGATATTTCGTCTCCTTACTCAGAAAGTTACATTTACTTGGTTTCAATGACAAGTTGGCTTCCCTAAGCCTCTGGAAAACTTCCTCTAATTTCCGTAAGTGATCGTCGATACTTCCTGAGCTGAAAACAATTATATCGTCAAGATACACAAAGCATGATATACCAGTAAGTCCGCTCAACACTACGTTCATCAACCTCTGCCAAGTTGATGGTGCATTTGCAAGTCCAAAAGGCATTCATAATGTCCATCTGGAGTTGAAAACGCTGTTTTTTCGATATCTTCCTTTTCTATCTCAACTTGCCAATATCCACTAGCCAAGTCTAATGTAGAAAAGAAAGATGCCCCTCCTAGTTGATTTAATGTCTCCTGGATATTAGGTATAGGGTAAAAGTCTCTTTTTGTTACCATATTAAGGCCTCTATAATCTATACAAACACGTATTTTCGAATCTCCCGGCTCTGACGTCTTCTTCTGAATCATTAAGCATGGCGCAGACCATGGTGACGTTGAAGACCGGATGATTCCGTCGTCCAGCATCTCTTGTATTTGTTCTTTCAGGACGTCCCTCTGAGTCCAAGGAATCCTATATGGTGCCTTCGCGATCGGCGGAATATTGTCCACAATAATCCTATGTTTTACTAAATTTGTTGCCTTTAGCTTATTTTGTTTCCTAAAAAATATATCTTTATAATTACTGACTAAATTAAGTAACTTACCCTTCTGCCAATTATCTAAATGCTCAGTTTTAAAAACATTTTCCATAAAATCACTCTCCTCCTCCACAGATCCCACAAAATCTCGTGGCACTTCATGTTCTACTTCTGCATCGCATGAGATTCCCAAAATTTGACCGGCACTTACGTTCACAGTCTTTTGCGAAACGTTCATAAGTCTTAGCGGAACCTCTTTATTCCTAGGACAAACCAATATTCTTGCAGTTACTAAGCCGGGTACTTCTTCCGGTGGTTGCTCGATAACGACAGACTCTGTTGAATTACGAGTTTGAAGTCCAGTTACCATTATTTCGCATCTTGGTGGGATTGCAATATTTTCCATCAACCTCACGTAATTTATCTCACTGCTTTTCGTTTTCTCTTCTCCCAAATTATTGGTGTCAATAGGAATTTCCTTTTTACCTATTATAAGCGAATTCTTCCTGAAATTAATAACAACTTTGTTTTTACGTAGGAAATCTACCCCTAATAAGCCGTCCGATGACAAACTTAAATTATTTTCGCACACCACAAATTTATGCTTGATTTTCCTACCTCCTAAAGTCAGTTCAATATCTGACCTACCTATCACAGACAACCTATTACCTGAAATACTAGTTATATTCCTCCCTTCAATTTTGGATATACAACTATTCATCCCCATTACTTCGCGCTTCACAATGGACACTGCAACTCCCGAATCTACTAGAAAACATTTAGTTTTCCCTTCCACGGTTACGTGAATTGCGCACATGGCTGTGCTAATTCCATTAACTGCTGGTACCAACTTTTGTGATTCGCTCCGTTTTACTGCGACCTGGATCGGGGTGTTGCCAGAGTCGCTTCCATGTTTAAAGAATTCGCTTCGACTTCATTAACTACCCTAATTTGGGCTTTGCACACTCTTGCTGTGTGGCCTTCTTGATCACACCTGAAACATTTTATTTTGCGCATTTTTTGACAATACCTGGCTATATGTCCTTCTTTTCCGCATGAAAAACATCTCGCATTCATTCCTTCCGGTTTCTGATTCGTCTGTCGATTTTCTTCTGGTTGAATTTTTACTCGTGTACGTTTCCAATCTGTACCTTCCCGCCTATGGAAATTGTCCGATTTGTCCCTTTGTGGATTGGAAAACTGTTGATTATTTACTGCTCTCTCTCTTGATCGCTGTGTCTGAAAATTGTTTTGGTGGCGTACTTCTGTTCTGAAATTATTGTTTATTAAATTAATATGGTCTTTATTTACAGACCCGCGAATGAGTTTATCGTTCCGTTCTTCTTTTACTGCAATTTCCACGGCCTCCTTGAACGTCTTGGCGCTGGAAGAAAGTACAAAGCGCTGATAATCTTTCTTCACCCCTATACAAAACTGCGTCAGTAACTGTTCCTCCAAAACAGCTGCCCGCGTCGGTGAAATACTTCGCCCTTCCTTTTTACATAAAGTAGCCATTCCTGCAATTTTAAGTCGTACTTCGTACTCCTTTACAGTCTCTCCTTGGCGCTGGTAACAGGATGCGAATTTTTGCGCCGCCTGCTGTGGATTAGGGTCTACAGAAAACTCCTTAAGCATGGTACTTTTAAATTCCTTCCATTGTAGTTGTAAGTACTCCGGATTGGCACGTAAAACCTCTTTTGCATAACCTTTCATTTTTAGTTTTGCCACCAACATTTTCTCCCTGGAGGACCATTGTGCGATCTCTCCTACCTCCTCTATAGACTCTAAAAAATCTCTTATATTACCTCGTCCCTCAAATATAGGGACAGAATTAATTAAACTCGCTATTGAACCGCTATCCAGTTGTGTGTCTGGAGGATTTGTCAAAGCTGTTTGCGCCCTTGTTTCTGGCATTTTAGATGTTACTACTTAAAACAACTAATATTAAAATAATAACACAAATTCCAAATTCAGCCCTCAAGGTAACGGTAGGAACTTGTTACTTATCTGCCCCAGTTCTCTTTGCAATAATTAAGATTAACGCAACAAAATATGCATCAAAAATCACTAGTCCCACACCCTCGAAAATTACAAGTTTTGCAAAAAGAAATTGACCTAGAAACACCTGACACCAATGTTATGCCGTCCGATACCCTCAGACGTCCTTGGTTCCGCGTTAAATACGGAAGAAAAGAACGATTAGGAAGGTCGAGTGCACCGCTTAGTAAACAAATAAAATATTTGTTTACGCACGGTGTTTAATAATTCCGCTTAATTCACGCGTTTTTAATTCGTAAATCGTCTGTCTACTTAACGTGTGTTGGCCGAGCAAACCTTGCAGAAAACGGAACTATTAATTAAATCGTGAGTCCTTGGGCACAGGAGGGCGAGAATTAGAAGATGTGTTATTATTTAAAACTAAACATATTAAATACCTTACAAACTACTTACACATAATTACGGGTTTCAACAATCACACTAGTTCACTAACTAAAACTGACTAAAACAATTAGCAAAAGACTCCCATCTCCAAAAAGACTTCAAAGACTTTCAAGACTCTAAAGACCCCGTTCTACCTGTGACATCTCTTTTTTAAAACCTAGCTCCCTACTCTAAAATGACTTAGTTATTGCAAGCCAAATAAGCAAGTTTCATTGTGTTACGATTACCTAATTGCAAAATGACCTATTTCAGTTGCAATACGTATTATTTGTTTTAATATAACGAGGAAAGTGTAACAGTTTCATTTTGCAATTGTTTCTGTAACACTAATTTTTTTAATTTCCAAAACATCCTCGATGAAATATGCTAATTTTTAAATCACGAAATTTCTAAAAATATTCGACTTGCAACAAAATTGCCATTTGTAGCAAAATTCTTGGAACAGGTCAATTTTTATTTTTATGGTGCATATTATAAATGGATTTCTTTAACTTTTCAATTATTTGGAAGGATGAAACAACCCCTAACTATTTTTTTTTAATGGAAGGGTATGTTAAGTAATTTTTTTTCTTAAAGCTTGTTCAATTGGGAATACAGCTACGTTTTTATTTTTTAATTTTTCTTAAACAGTAAAAAGCGAAAAAATAAAAACTAAATTTTTGACTAGAACGATTTTAACGCATCAGATGTTCAAAATGCTCGCCACCTCTCACTTGACAATACCCTAATCGATTATAAATTCCATCCCTAACAGTTTGTAACATTTCCGGCGTTACTCTCCTAATTTCATGCAGAATTTGAAGTTCTGAAGTTCTGCTATGTCGTTTGGTTTAGTCACATAAACTTTACTTTTTAAATACCCCCATAAAAAAGTCTAAAGGGGTGAGATCTGGAGATCTTGTTGGCCACTCAATCGGTCATCGGTCCTCTTCTTCCTATCCACCTATTGGGAAAAACTTCAGTGAGGTAATTACGTACAATTAAAAATTTAGCGCATTGGCAGCGCCATCTATTGGCTGCACGCAACAATACGATACCATATGGAATGCTTATTTCTTCTTATCAAATAATAAAAAATGGTGTTCCTGAATTTTTGGCATTAAAAACGGTTTTAGTAAAAAAATTCTTTTTTTTGTTTTTTACCTTTTACTAATAAAAAAATAAAACGTAGCTGTATTCCCAATTTTTTCAACATATCCTTCCATTAAAAAAAAACATAGTTAGTGGTCGTTTCACCCCTCCAAATAATTGAAAAGTTAAAAAAGTCCCTTTGTAATATGCCCCATTAAAAATAAAAATTGGCCTGTTCCAAGAAATTTTTTACAAATCGTAATCTTCTAAGTTACAGAATTTATTCCAGTCAAACTTTCCACTCTGTGTACAACTGTCCCCAATGAGTATTCGTGACAATATGTATGCATAATTGATTGACTATTGCGTTCTTTAGTATTTTTAATCACAGATTTTGGGCATCAAATTCAAACTAACTTAAAAAAATTTGACAGATTACGTCAACTTAAAAAGAGATTATGGTTGACTCGTATGTGCAAATTAGCAGTACTTTTCATACCTGTTTCGTTTCATTTTACAGCTGCCAAGCATGGAGAAGAACCTCATATTTCATAGATTTTTAGTAAAATTAGAATTCAAAGGTGTGAAACACGATAGACAATCACTGTAAAATTAAGTGTTTTCTAACATCAACATCACGTTTTTTAACGCATATTTATTCGGTATACATTAAAATAACGTTATAAAACGTGGGTTAAAAATTTAGTTGTAAATTATGATTTATCTAACGTATTAGCCTTGTTTATATACAGGCTGTCTTACGAAAAACGCCCCAAGCCATAACTCCGTTATTTATAGATTAATTTTAACAAACAAAAAGGCAAATAAAATGAGACTAAAAGTACTATAAGGTGAGTCCAGTTTCAATTTTTTTAAAAATTACCTTCAAGGTCAAATGACTGTCAACTTTTATTTTTTAAATGGCTTTGTATATTTTTTATTATTATATCTGGTAGAGATTTTTTTTCTAAATCCAATGATGTGCAACACTTTGACATTAAAAAAATATTTTTCGTAAAAGAAAAATGAACTAGTCTATTACGCAAAACGTGCTTTTCATAAAAATGTTAAAGTTTGTCGTGAAAACAATGTCACTGAGCGTTATTTTCACAGTTGTTTCAAGTTGTCAAGTTATTCTCTTTGTATGATTCATTGTTTCCTAAAAAAAGCCGATTATGGATAATACTCCGTTGATTGACTTACTCCAAGCATATTTTGAATGCAATAAAAACACAAGCAGTGCGTCTCTATAGACAGGGATTTTTTCCCAAAGCAACTTACACAGTTGTAGACTTAATTTTAATTATTTCATTAATGTTTTCTGTAATGCTTGATTGCTGTTTTATTGCATTCAAAATGTACTTGCAATAAGTCAGTGAGGTGTTGTTATCCATAATCGGCTTTTTTTTAGGAAACAATAAGTCGTACAAGTAGAAGAACTTGATAGTTTAAAACATCTGTGAAAAATAACCTCAGTGACATTGTTTTCACGACAAACTTTAACATTTTTATGAAAAGCACGTTTTGCGCAATAGACTAGTTCATTTCTTTTTTTTACGAAAAATGTTTTCTAAATATCAAAGTGTTGCACATTATTGGACTTAGAAAAAAAATCTCTACCAGATATAATAATAAAAAATATACAGAGCCATTTGAAAAATAAAAGTTGACAGTCGTTTGACCTTGAAGGTAATTTTTAAAAAAATTCAAACTGGACTCACTTTATAGTACTTTTAGTCTCATTTTATTTGCCTTTTTGCTTGTTAAGATAAGTCCATAAATAACGGAGTTATGGCTTGGGGCGTTTTTTGTAAGACAGCCTGTACATCTAGTTAGCCCATCCTTGAATAAAATCTGACAACCAGTTTTTGGAAACCAGATGCGTTAATTTTGGAAACGAACACCAGGCGGCGACAAATTAGTAGTACCCGGCATCTATTATTAAATAGATGCATTATTACCAAATAAATGGTTTTCAACAAAATTAGAAACACGGCTTTGGCCAACGAGTTAAGAATATCAGGAGTCATAGTAACATTAGTTTCTCATCCTATCTGGTCACTAAATGTGGCCGCGCACACGAGCGTTTTACAATATTCTGGAACGTCCACAAACCAATCATATTACATTAAATATAAACACACATATTACATTAAATTTAACTGAATAAGATTCGAGAAATGTCAATTGTATTCTATACACTGGAGTTCTATGACTCAAAGAACTTCAAAGGAACTTATACGGACACTAATATTACAATTAAAGCTGGTTCTTGTTTCCACATCAACTTAAAACGAAATAAAAAAATAAGGGCTAGAAATAATTTCGATGTAAAAAGTAACTTTTCTATTCATTTCCAGCAACTACATTCAATTATACGTCGCTATAACTTATGTATTCAAAATGGAGGCCATAATTTTGAACAGTTTTTATAATTTTTCATGTTTTCATAATAAGTTGAAATTAATTAAAATTTTGTAGTTACTGGAAATAAATAGAAAAGTTACTTTTTACATCGAAATTATTTCTAGTCCTCATTTTTTTATTTCGTTTTAAGTTGACGTGGAAATATTTCCGGCCACAACTTTATTAATAAAAGTTGCTTAACTACATGCCCTCTACTACTACTGAAAGTTAGGAATAGTTTTTCTGAGACACTTTGTATAAATCAAATTAACTGCATATACAGGGTGAGTTATTAAGCGCCCTTTCTTCCATAGCTCATTTATAGAATGATATAGAATCTTTTTCTGTCACAAGGACATTCTACCTATTGAGCACTATATCCTAAAATTATTTTGGTACATACAGAGTGTTACGTAAAGTAATGGCAGCATGTAGCAGGATTTTTTTAAATGGAATACCCTGTGTATTTTCTTATAGGAAGACATAACACTCGATCCTCTAAACACTAGCGCATAAAATATTTATATTTAATTAACCAACTAAGAGTAAATTAATATTTATTGAAAACCGTCTGATTTTCAACTTCTCTTGAAATACTAACTGTAAACGTATTGTTTGTCGTACGGCAATAAAAATCGGTAGTGTTATAAATTAAAGTGTAAGGAATAACCTAGATATAAATTCTTTTAGTCTTACTTGTTTTTTCAAATGTTTAAGCTTGTGTAATTGTCAGAATTTCAAACTGCCGTTATTCAATTTTTTTAAATGCAACCTCCCCTATCTCTTTTCACGAATAGATAATGTTCATGTTCCTCTTCAATTTTGTTATAGGTATTCTGTATCTAATCCTTACAGTTCTTTTGGTATAATAAACTTTTTACATTTTTACTCTGAAATCAATATTAAGAAGTTATTTAATGTACCGTATTTTAATTTCTTTAAGACAACGTCATAAAACAGATGGATAATATCAAGTTTACAATTGATTACAGACTCTTATTACATTATAATAATCGTATTTTTGTTATAATACAATTCTTTTACTTTGTTTTAATTAAGAATGCTTTAAAATTGAGTAAAAATGTAAAAAATTTCTTGTAGCAAAAAAACTGTAAGGATTAGATGCAGAAAACCTATAACAGAATTGAAGAGGAACATGAACACTATCTATTCGTGAAAAGAGATAGGGGGGGTTGCATTTAAAAATATTGAATAACGGCAATTTGAAAATCTAACAATTACACAGGCTTGAACACTTGAAAAAACAAATGAAACTAAATCAGTTTATATCTGGGTTATTCCCTATACTTTGTTTTATAACACTACCTATTTTTATTTCCGTACGACAAACGATACGTTTACAGTTAGTATTTTAAGAGAAGTTGAAAATCAGACCGTTTCCAATAAAATATTAATTTACTCTTAATTGGTTAAATAAATATAAATATTTTATGTGCTGCTGTTTAGAGGATCGAGTGTTATATCTTTCTATAGGAAAATACACGGGGTGTTTCATTAAAAAAAAAACCGCTGCATGCTGCCATTATTTTATGTAACACTCTGTACGTATCAAAATAATTTTAGGTTATAGTGCTCAATAGGTAGAATGTCCTTGTAAAAGAAAAAAATTCTATCTCGTTCTATAAATGAGCTATGGAAGAAAGGGCGCTTAATAACTCACCCTGTATAAGCAACGTTGCCAAGTTTACCAATTTTGTTGGCCTCGTATTTTGTCTCGTGTGCTGAAACTAACAAACCTTGAGAATTAATTGTTGCTTTCTTGGGACCCTTATGGAATGTAGGACAGAAATATCTGAAGCTTTATATGCACTTCTGGGACATCCTGTATATTTATAAAACTGACATATTATATAATTAAGTACTATATTTATGTATTTTCATCCTGCTTTAATTTCAAACTTTATCGAATAACGATAGTACTGTATTCACTTTTAAGTGTAATAAATATACTAAGAAATAAATAAATGAGTAGAATAGAATAGAATTCTTTTCGTTTCAGGCATCTTTATATGTCAAATTATTAATTATTTTCTTAATTGTGTTTAATTTATAAAAAATGTCTCTTTTTTTATTTATTATTATTTGATAAACTGAACAATCGATTTCGCAAAACGTCAAGTAAGTACTGTGATATACTCTTGCTCGCTTTTTCATATTACAATAATACAATTTCATGAGTAAGAACTGTAAAAAATATTGTTTTAAATTGTCTATTTTTCTGTTACAGACTGATTTTTTTTTTTAATTTTGGATTTGTTTTCTAAACTTTTAAAAGTTTTTCTTGATTACTCTATTTATGCGATGAAATTTTTTCTGTTATATTCGATCCAATTCAATTATTAAATTAAAAAAAAACCGCGAAGTACCGACACGCGTTTGCGCTTGCGCAGTTTTCGCGGCCGACTGGCTGGAGGTCTTACCCGCTCTTGTGATGTTTTAATACGTTTTCTCTGGTTTTATTCAAAAAGCTGCAGCTGCGATTGCTTGCACTATTGAAATCACCATTGAAATGTAGATGGCACGACAATAGCATATAGTGCTCTGTTTCATTTCCGTGAATTTACTGTTGTTTAGCTGAATTAACAAATGTTTGCTGCTACGCCATCTATCGGCACAATTTTATTGGATTCCATTCAAAGCTATGGTATGGGCTAACTAGGTATATATAAACAAGGGTATTAGTTTCGTTAATTTTTTTCTCATTTATTACGTAGAATAGTAGATGTCGAATTAACGTTGAAAAGATATGGTAATCAACGTACGGTAGATACATCGCATTTACTCATAGTATAAATCACGTCGTAAAAAGACAACATTATTACATATTTATTTCACGTTATAATTACGTTCATATTAAACCGATCGTTAAAAAACACGTTATACAAACGTGGTATAATTATGGTTGCTAATTCAACCAAAAAACAACGTTGCATTTTTCAACGAATAACGTTATTTCCACCGTAACAACGTGAAATTAACATTGAATAAACGTACATGTTTTCGCTGGGTAAGTAACGCTTAAGTTAAGCTGAGTTAATTCGTTTGATGCAAATGGCCATTAGTGTGCCATTAAAAAATATTGGACCTATCAATCTTCTCCGATTTAAACCTATCCAAACACCAATTTTTTGTGGATGGAGTGGGGCTTCAGTGAAAATATGAGGGTTTTCTGTACTCCAGATCCTCATATTTTGGGAATTGTATCCTGTTAAATGGAACCAGGCCTCATCGGACAAGAAAGTTTTGTCCAACAAATCGTCATTGTCAATATTGTTTAAAAACCAATGACAGTATCTTCGCCTTGGTTCAAAATCTACTGGAAGCAATTCATGCACGGTAGTCAAACGATAAGGAAACATTTGCAAGTCCTTTCTTAGAATAGTTCTATAAGTCCCGACAGAAAGATCAACTTGTTGTAACAGGTGACGGATGGAAGTATGAGGAGCATCAGTCATAATTTGTCTCACATTTTCAACTACCATCATCAGTTCTTACTTTAGGCCTACCTGATACCTGTTTTCTAGCCACACTGCCAGTTTCTCTGAATAGTCCTACAGAGTACTGAAGTTGATTAATAAATTTGTGGTACAGAAATACAGTTTCTGGAAATTTTTCCTGAAATTCTGCAATACAATTAGGAATAGAATAGGTCCATTCGCCATTGATTTTTTGGGCGTTTCAAAAGTAGGATTCAACCATAAAAGATTTTTCTTCCAATGTGAAAACCATTGTAAAATTAAATCAATAAAACATTTTTTAAGTTATATTATGTTTGTTTACTTGTCTGTTTAGGGTACGGATCAAGTAAGGAACATACGTGAACATGCGAAAAAATGAGACCAACACATTAGATGGGAAAACTTTTTGTACACTTGTTATATAAATATATATTTATATTCGTTTTGTGTCTATTATTTACTTTCCATGTAATATAATTAAAAAAGGAAAATATATTTATGGTTAGTAGAGGAACATGCCCATGTATTTTTAAGTAGAGGCAGTGTTACATACTCACTGGTAGAGGCTAAAACCAGGTTATTTCTGTAGAGTTGTCGTATGGATCGCCTGCGCTTGATTAAAATGAAATAGAGGGTGTTTCAAAAGTCGCGACGCAAAATGAAAGGGGTTGTAGGGAATTGAATTCCAAACATTTTTTTTTCATATAAACTTTTATTAAGGTACAAACATTAGGCGCCTTCCAATTGCACATACGAGCTACTCCGAGGTGTTCAAAATGCAATTGGAATACATTTGAGCAGCTTCGGAGTAGCTTCCGAGCTTAGATGAAAGAAAATTAGATGTCAAAGCTAACGTTATATACGCAGAGCAATAAACTGCGCCCTCACACGGCCTGGGAGGAATTAAAATCAAAAAAGGCGCGCAATTTATGTATGTATTTGAACGTAAACTGAATGGTTTTGTCCAAGAAACTAAAGAATTTAGTACGTTGAGCTACATTTTTATGTGCCCAAGATACTAAATAGTTAGTTCCCTGAAATAAGAACATATATTTTACATGTGAACATTTTTATATAATCAGAAATATTTAATTCTTCAGCAATAAAAATCGAAGACATGGTTAAAATTATATTTATTTCATTATTTACAAATATGAGACAAAATTACAAGATTCAGAAAAGTACACATTTAAGAAACATTTCTTTCGATTAGAACAACATAAATTGCGGAGGCACTTACCGTCGTCTCAACTGAAACTTACAATCTGATTTTGACAAAAATAATGCTCTTTTAAAGACGTTTTTGATAATTCGCTCCGAGTAAAAATGTGAGAGAGAACATTTAGAGACTTAGTGCACGTAAGAGTGAGAAAAATAGCGCTCCGATCGAATTAACGAAATCGCCTTAAGATATCCAGAATATGATAAGCAATATATTGACAGAAACTTCAAAATTCCGGGTACCTTGTAAGCGGACTATATTTTTACATAGAAATCTTACCTTGTAATCCAGAAAAATAAAACACTATAAACAGAAAAGATAAATAGAATACATGAACAGAAATCCGCAATAAGTTAATTAATAATAAATTAAAGGAAAAACTGAATTAACACTTTCACTTCTAACAGGCTAGGCGCTTTAAATCAAAATTTAAATAAAAAAGTAACCATGGTAACAGTACGTGCAAACATTACAGATTACTTTGTTTCTAAATGTAGTGTCATCTATCGGCCTGGGAGGAATTATAAATACGTTTGAAACCATGGTATCTCTCTCTCTCATAAACATCTATGTATACTCTTTTATCTAGGCTTCCGAGTAACACCAAGTAGTTCGTCTTTGCAATTGGAAAGCGTCTATTGCAAATTAACATTAAACAATAAACTACTGTCAAATGGACACTTATGTAATGTAATTAAGTCATCGCCACCTAAGAACTTCGAGCATATCCATTTCTGGGGAGCATTAAAGGAAGTAGTTTATGCTGTCGGAATTCATACAGAAGAACAGCTTTTGGAAAAACTGATTTCCAAAACTGAAATCCAAAATGGAAATTCTCAATTTAATTATATCCACGAATTAGTTCGTCGATGTCAATCAATCTTGTATTGCAACTGGAGTAGGTGTTTTTGAATATTTGCTTTAAACAACCCAAAAGAAACACCATCAAGTCATAGCAACCTCCGCTAACAAAATTTACATGTAACAAAGTTAAGCCCTGTATCTAGTAAATGCGTAGAAATCGGACACATGTTTAAATGAGAAAAATTGTTTGAAATTCCATTCCCTATAACCCCTTTCATTTTGCGTCGTGACTTTTGGAACATCCTGTACATTAGGGCATTCAACGAACACAATCGATATATGATTGCATACGATTTAGCGTTCAACGAATCTATCGATTCAACATCGATTGTGAAATTTTCCATCGTAAACATTTTACGATTCAATCTCGATTAAATATGGCGTTGCGGTATGTCATATTTGCGAATTGTTTATAACTAAAGTCTCCAAAAGAAAGTACCGTTTGTCCGTCCAGTTGTATATTATTCGCCGCTCGCGCCGATGCACTGTAAACCTCACGGTCGACTGCCTGTGTATCCAGTGCTGTTTACGGCTGCGTGATGTACACTGAGAAAACAAAATGTGTTAATTCAACCAAAAATTTTGTTTGAACCTATTGAACTGAAACTTTTTGTTGGATGAACACTTTTTTTGGTTGAATTAACACATTTTGTTTACACTGATAAAACAAATGTGTTAATTTTACCAAAAAAATGTTCACGCAACAAAAAGTTTCGGTTCAATACGTTGAAATAAATTTTTTGGTTGAATTAACACATTTTGTTTTCTCAGTGTAGAGATATAACGAGTTCTATTTAAACGAATTTTTTCGTTTTTTTTTAATTATAAATAAAAATATAGCAAATAACAAAATAAAATGTGATAAAGTTGATCAAAATATTCTCGCTATATCGAAGAAATAATGTTTGCAGCGCCGTAATTCGATCGGTGCCATACGCGGTATCGAAGCGCCTATGCATTCAGGCTTGACATTTGTAGACTATATTTATAACTAAAGCCCGGATTTTTAGGCAATTGCCAAAAATTTTATTTAACAAAAAACATAGGCAATTAAGTTTTAAACATTTAGATTACAATTTTAATTAGAATGAGCTGTATATCTTTTCGTGCCTAAGTGCCTATTTTTACACTATTTTAAGTATTTGCCTAGTTTTATAGCTTAAGCGCCTAGAAAATTTTTTTTTTGCCTATTTTATGCCAAAAATGAGCAACTGTATAATTAATTTTTGTGAATTGTTTTCTCTATGTGTGGAAAGACGTATTTACTTGCCATTTGTATAGTTTTGTACGAGAATCTACGTCATTTTCACATACGAATCTTGTCACACGGTTTGAGAGTCGAGCCCCTATTCTCAAATTTTCGTGTGAGTAGATGCCTCTAAGAAATCGTTACAGCAGCCATTATGAAGGATTATAGTGACACGAAGAGAAAAATACCCGCTTCTCCTTCTACACAATTATTAGCCAATATTAACTGTCATGGTTGATAGTTGTATTAGAGGGAGAAACGGGTATGCGATGACGTAACGGTACGCTATCTCACTTGAATGCTGCCACCATTAGTATTAAATTCACCGTGTCGCGTAAAATTCAAAATCTAGGAAGAATTGATTTGAGACATAAGCTTATTCACTCCCAAGGGGGTGATGTGGCATATGAAATTAGGCAACTAGACAAACTCAAAAATCTCGCATGGCTATCTACGAATTTTGTTTAAAAAGAAGATGATTATTCAAGATACCTATAAATACATGTCAGCTTATTGTTTTTGGGAACTAAATAAAAAATTCATAAAACTTAGTGGAAGCGCATTATTAGTCATAATCAATCCAATTAATCAAGAAATAAATTCAAATATTAATTTAAATTTAAAAATTTAATGAACTAATTTATTTTCAAGTATTGATTTGTCTATTATTCCTAAGATATAAAAATATCTAAAATTAAATTAATGAATTAAATTTTTAAATTTAAATTAATATTTTAATTTATTTTTTGAGTTTCTAATATGATTTTAATCAAGCAAGTCATTATTAAGGTTAGTCATGTTAACTTCCTATGTTCCGGGGTGAAAATGCTCACTCGGTAAATTCGGTGTAGTTAGTTTATGAACGTAAAAACGGTCGTAGACTGGTGCTTACTGCTTAAAAGTATCCGAATGAAAAGTAATAAAATCGTTCGATCTTGACTCTTATAGTACACTTCCACAGTGCCAGGAAATCACGCCGGTCATCCAGATACTTTTAAACACTAGTATACATGGCATTAAAGGTACGGCCAGGCCAGATAGACTCGCATGAAAGATGAATGATATTCGTACGAATTTAGAAAACGTCAAATTGTTTCAGAAATTTAAAAGAAAAACTGGCCGTAATCACAGAAAAATCAGTCGTAATCAAGCCGGAAAAAAGAACTGACTTTCGGTCACTGAAGCCTTTCCCTAATTCGGTGAATCATGAGTACGGATGGGTATCCACGAAGGTTGATTTTAAATTAGAAATATATGGCCCTGATGTCCCGAAACCTCCGCCACTTTTGGATTGATTTTTTATTTTAAAAATATTCTGGTTGAATAAAGTTTGGTTTTGCTTTGGAAAAATTGACTGTTTCATTTAGATATTAGGGAGTTTTAGCAAGACGTTCCGTTAAACTTTACGTACTTTAAACGTTAAAACTCGATATCTGATTGGCTAAATCCACAAGGTTGCTAAGCAAAATAGTCTTTAACGTACGACATTTTTGGCGTAACGTCTTGCTAAAACTCTCTAATAGGGAGTTTTTGCAATACCTTACGAAAAAAATATTGTTACGTTAAAGGCTATTTTGCTTAGCAACCTTATGAATTTAGCCAATCAAAAATCGAGTTTAAACTTTAACGTACACTGAGAAAACAAAATGTGTTAATTCAACCAAAAATTTTGTTTGAACGTATTGAACCGAAACTTTTTGTTGGGTGAACATTTTTTTGGTAAAATTAACACATTTGTTTTATCAGTGTAAACAAAATGTGTTAATTCAACCAAAAAAAGTGTTTAACCAACAAAAAGTTTCGGTTCAATACGTTCAAACAAAATTTTTGGTTGAATTAACACATTTTGTTTTCTCAGTGTACGTAAAGTTTAACGGAACGTCTTACTAAACCAAAGGAGTTGTACTGAATTATTGTATTCTGCTATTACGAAACTTTCTATTATTACAAAACTGGTACACTGAAAAAAATAAAATGTTCAGTCAACCAAAAACACGTTTAGTTAACAATATTTTCGTTTACCTATTAGCAATCACGCGTGCTCATTGAACCAACAGTTAAAAAATGTTAAATATTTTAGATTGAATCAACTCAATATTTTCTTTGAGGCAAGCATACAACGAAGACATCTTTCTTGTTGCTTTAATGCACAAGAAGATTGATACAAGAACTTTAGATTGTTAAAATTGCTAAATATTTTATTTGTCTGAACGCTGTTGGGGAATTAAAATTATATTTTTGATATATTTAAAGTAATTTCTCAGTACGGCTAATAAAAGCGTAAAGTCAATTCAGTCTAGACTATCGTTTCAGGAAACATCAATTAAATGTTCACCTATTTGCGATACTGCCAAAGTAAGGTAACCCTTCAAACTTTGGTGAGCTGACAAGAGGAGCTGAATAAACCTCTCAGCGAATTTTATAATATCGGACACATTCGAAATATAAATAACTTATCCGTTTAAGAAAGGATGTCGAACAACAAGGTTATGCTGGGACAGGCAGTAAATATACTGAAGTTCTAGCAGGCGCCATCTGGAACTCGATAGCAAGAATTTCAATAACTGTTTACTATTTATTTCTGCAACAATAACACGTAAATTCGTATATGATTCTAATGCTACATGACTAAATGTATGACGTCTTATTAATTTGGGAATTAACCCTCGCTTTTACTTGACTTAACATTTTAGCAAGAATTTCAATAACTGTTTACTATTTATTTCTGCAACAATAACACGTAAATTCGTATATGATTCTAATGCTACATGACTAAATGTATGACGTCTTATTAATTTGGGAATTAACCCTCGCTTTTACTTGACTTAACATTTATTCCGTTAAATAAAAAATCAAAACAGACACATAAAAGCAACAGCACTTTACGATCATCTTGAAATTTCAACTTTTTGATTTAACATATTAAACACTTTCATTTTAAGGCAAAACATTTACATCGTTCAGTTAAACGTAATAGTTTAAGATTTTCTTAGTGTTACTTCAACAATTTCCAAGATGTTCAGTTAAGAATATTATCGTTGAAACAAGTACATTTTATTTAAGTCAACGCACAAAAAGTTGACATTCAAAAAGTTGTTGACTTAACTATTTCATTTTTTTCAGTGTAAAATGTATTATGTTCTTAGTTTATTTCTTTTAAATTTTTGCGATTTTTGTGGTGCTGTGTTTTTAATTTATCTGGAGAAGTTTGAAAAACACATATTGTGAAAATTTAGTGTTACATAACATGGCTCTTTTTTTTAACAACCTACTTGCTTCAGACCATAAAGACTCTGCGTAATCTGCATACCAAATCTGGATTGTTGCTTACGAATCCCTCTGGCTGTTTCATGTAGATTTCCTCTTTTAAATCTCCGTGTAGAAGGCAGTTTTGACATCGAACTGGCGAATTTCCATATCATTTATAGTAGCTAAAGCTAAAAGTACTCGAATAGATTCATATCTCGACTAGATTCATACAGATGAAAAAATTACATGATAATCAATACCTTCTTTTTGCAGAAAACCTTTTGCACAAAGTCGGACTTGTATCGATCTATTGACCCATCAGCTTTTCGCTTGATTCTGTAAATCCACTCGCAGTCAATAGCTTTGCGATTCTTTGGTAATTCTTCCAAATTCCATGTTTCATTCACTTTCAAAGATTCCGTTTCTTCTTTCATACCATTTTTCAGCATTATTACTTGAAATTGCTTCAGCATATGATTGTGGTTCTTCTTGAAGTAATACTGAACAAGATAATTGTGTATTTATACCATACCGAGAAGGTGGTCGAAGCCGTAGTTTTGTTTCTTAGTTTTCGACTTTCAATTTGTGGTTCATATTCTTCTTCAATTTCTTCTGCTTCAATTCCTTTAATCTCTTCAACTTGCTCATCTATTGTTTCAATTACTTGTGCATCTTTTTCAACTGACAAATTCATGTAGCTGGATTCTGTGCCCTCAAAACCAACATTGCTATTTTCATTAAATACTGCGTCTCTTATGACTGTGATTCTTGACGTTTTTGGATCTAAAACACGATAGTTAGAACTGTCTCCATCATAACCAACAAATATCATCTTTTTACCTGTCATTTCATTTATAATTTTTGTATAGTAAATGAGCGAAAAGTAAATCCCAGAGTGTATTTATATCACACCTGAAGAAACGTCCAGGTCTACACATTTAACGTTTTACGATGCACACATGAATACGAGAAAAATTGGTAAATATGTGAAAAAAATTGTTTTTCATCGTAGTCAGCCATAATTTCGTATTTGAGATCTTATAATTCTGAATAAGTTTTTCAAATAATATTTCCGCGTATCTTGGAAAATAAAGGTACTTTACTTTTATGTCCATTTCAAATATTTTTATTTCCTCGATATATGACCAGCGGGATTCGAATTTTGATATCTGTATTTTGAGTTTGGGAAGCTCCAGGAACTTTCATAAAGAATAAATTTTTCTGAGAAATCAATAATAAAAAAGTTTCCCATATGTGTCCAACTTTCTGCTGGTCACTTATAATATTTACTCATTATTGCATGGTTGACAATAATGAAATGAAAATTTATTTAGAAAAATGTATTTTTTAACTTTCAAATATATGGTTATAATTTATACCCAAAGATAAAAGGTCAAAAACAAAAAAAATTCTTATGTTAGTAAAAACAATATTTCTAGTAAAACAAATGTTAGAAATAAAGGTATTGTAATGATTTGCCGACAGCAGCCGGCGTCCGTCTGTCTCTCGCGTCATCGCCGACGCGCCTTAGACCAGAAACTTCGGTCGCTCCGATATCACGTCAGCAGAGTAATCAACCCTAGACTTTCCGCCGGGCACTCGAATGTTCGAGATAAACAACCCCGGCTTATAAAACACGCGGCCGGTGAATGGAGGAACATTCAACGTTAGATAGTTCGGAATAAAAGTCGCCTGATAAACTTTCGCTCAGCTGTTAAAATAAATTCGGATTAAGTTTGTAAATAAATTATTGTTTAAGTCAGTGTTAATTAGTTGCTTTTAAATAAATTAGTTATTAACTGTTTCGTGTTTTGTTTTAAAATAAATATTAATAGAACCTTTAAAATCGTTACAGTATGTAACCTGATATCAGTAAAAAGCTAAGTTTAAGAAGTGCCCATTTCTTAAATAAAAAATAGGTCATTCCATTAAAAAAAAAAATGAGATACTGAGTGCTTCGCAAGTACTGTTTGCCCTGTATAATGCTAAAAGATATTTTCACTTTTTTCATATTTTCATAAAGTCCAAAGCCCTAAGAATATTTTCTTATATTTTCGTAAGTCTGTGTCATCTCCATAGTTAGTTCAAAATTTGTAAATTTTTAAGGATTTTTCGAAGAAAAACATTTTTTTTACAAAAATAACTGAGTGAAACCAATATATGTTTATATTGTTGTAATCAGCTCTCCGTGGAACATATAAATTTGTAAAACTACACAGTAGCTTTACAGTAAAACAGCACAAAGGAGTGCAATGACGTACTTTTCACTTAAGCTAAGACATGCTGCTACCCTTCCACGGCCTCTATGGAGGTAATCTAATTTGAACGGGAAGGTTAAGGCGAAACACTACACTTACCGTGCGAAAGGTGCAGCTGAACGGTGTATAACACCTGGTTACCCACGGCTAACTCAATGGAGGAGGGTCGAGGTTCTCCAACAGTAAAGAGGGTCGTCTCAGTATTTATAAGGCGCCAGGAAACGGAGAGATTACCTAGGTGTCGTCTGACGAAGCAGTCGTTTCCACCAACTTCGGCACAGCTGATTGTGACGTCTCTCATGCGGTAGTTGCAGGGGTTAGAGTTTAGAGTCAAGGAGATAGGGATCATTGACACACACACACACAGCTTAACCAAACATCGTCATCAAATTTAAACATGTAACTTTATTGCTTTCTCTATGTTCGGACACAGCAAATAAATGAGGTATAAACTAGCTAAATTTAACAGAATAAACTTGCAAATATTGCAAGTAGGAACAGACCTGTTCGTACAGCTGAATGCAAATATGTACGTTTTGATTACGTTAATACCTATTGGTCTAAAGTGGCCCATAAGCCTTTGCTGTAATTTTCATTAACAATATATGACCAAAAATGAATTCTAAATATACAAATAAAGTTGTCGAACGATAAACGAAATACTGAACGATAATTGAATAGCTTTACGCGGAGTGATACGGAAACAACTTTTGAGCTCACGCCGCGCAAAATGTAAAATACAATAAAAAAAAATCGTGACCTTTGTTGTCCGGAGTGTCGCAGTCGTTAACTAGGAGTCGACTTCAAAACAGAGGCTAACGTCTAAATGAAAGTCGGAAGCTCCACCAATATTTCTATGGTTGGTTACAGGTTCCTCAAAACTGCTTTCCGCATCGCATGCCGAGGTCTGACGTCACACGGCTTTATCTGCGAAGCACATGCTGCAGTCGGAGATTCACGCGTTAGGCCAGGGAATCCCAAACTACTCGCTGAGGATGGCGGTTTCGATAATGAATTAAATCAAGCAGCAATAGCACGAAAAAGGAACCAAAACAAGAAAACCTAGAAGTAACGAGAAATAGCACGCATTAGATTCGTAATGGCGGATCGAAGAGGGTGCGACTTACCTAGTATTAGGTTTCGACAAAAGTATTCAGAATATACTTTTCACGTTGAAATGCGGGGAAATTCCGGCATTGGCCGTCGACACGGTGGAATTGCCTCAAAACCACCCTTCAATTTCCAACAAAGCACAAAAGCACCAAGTTCGCAAAAACACGACTGATCGTACCCGCAATTTATTCAACAGTGACCAAGCAAACATGGCCGAATCACACCCTTCCTTCTTGTACGCCGCATCCACCAATAAGAAACGTGTATTTCAAAAAACGTCACTTCCACCTTAAGGTTCTAGAAGAATCTATCGCCAACGATCTAGATCTTAATCGGCAGCATGCCCACGACATCTAATGACTAAATTACCAACCTAAAATACGAAATACGCGACCAAATCCGCCTTTCAAATTAAAATTTAGTTAATCATTATAAATTCAACGTCGGAAACGTTAACGAAAAATCGGACTGTAACAATGCCGCCCAGATCTCATGGCAAGAGTTGATAAATAATTTAAAAAAATCACTCGGTATACGATGAAACGACGTGACATGGCAAAAGCCGCAAGGCTGTTTCACGAAAATTAGAAGGAGATAGCTAAATAAAAGTTCTTTGAATTATTAATCGATTGATCGGCATATAGTAAAAAAATGAACTGTACATAATATTTTAAAGAAATATCATTACAATATACATATACAGGCTGTCTTACGAAAAACGCCCCAAGCCATAACTCCGTTATTTATGGACTTATCTTAACAAACAAAAAGGCAAATAAAATGAGACTAAAAATACTATAAAGTGAGTCCAGTTTCAATTTTTTTTTTTAATTACCTTCAAGGTCAAATGACTGTCAACTTTTATTTTTCAAATGGCTCTGTATATTTTTTATTATTATATCTGGTAGAGATTTTTTTTCTAAATCCAATAATGTGCAACACTTTGATATTTAGAAAACATTTTCTGAAAGAGGGCGCTAAAAACAAATTTTTGGATATTCATATTTACATTACTGAATTCTCTATAAAATTACCTTTTCAATTATATGCCACTCATAGTACATTCCCTATTTAAATTCTATTGGTTAGAGAACTGGAAAGGAGGGGGATGACGTATGACAGTTGGGCATAGGATAGAAAAGTGTCCCCCTTGGTTTATAAATCGACCTGTTTTTGCGTTTTTTCAAACAAAAATTTTCTTGAGAGATATTCAGTCTGACTGTTTTCGTTGGGCCACTCTGTATATGTATATATATGGGTTTTCTTTTTATTAGTAGCAATAGGAAGATTTTGGTATTCTATATCATCTCAAACTAAAATTACACTGTGAAAGTGGGAACAATGTCTAAAGGTATACGTGGGAGGTGCTAAAAATGTAGTTCGGACAAGAGTAAAGTGGCTTTACTGGCTTTATTTTAAAAGATATAGGAAAAAGTTATTAGGAGAAGTCTTACATGGTAGTCAAATTATTAACAAACAACATTAATTTGCTGTGAAATGTTGCAAGAGCTTTTCATGATAGAACCATATTTGTGTATCAATCAAGAAGGGCACCACACTGAAATTAATTTTTTTTAAATTAATGTTATTCGTTAATCATTTTACTACCACATAAGGCTTTTCCTAATAACTCTTTCCTGTATCTTTTAAAATAAAGCCAATAAAGCTACTTTAATCTTATCCGAACTTCATTTTTAGCACCTCCCCCGTATACCTTTGAACATTGTTCCAACTTTCACAGTGTAATTTTAGTTTGAGATGATGCCACGTATTTATAGAATACTAAAATCTTCCTACTGCTACTAATAAAAAAAAACATATAGCCCGACCTATCTGGCGATCACTGTAGTTTACCATTCAGTTCGGGCAGTGTTTCAGGAAAACATTAGGCACTTCAAAAATATGAAATTTACAGATATCTACGTTCTTCTCGTTTAGCACGGCAGTCTACTGTTAACATTAAAAAATAATAAAAATATATAATTAAATTTTGATCATTCCTTATCTCTCCTTTTGCTTAGGGTGACCATTCGTCCCGGATTTTCCGGGACAGTCCCGGATTCTAGCTCTGCGTCCCGCATAGGTACGCGTCCCGGAATTAACAATTCGTTTATTACCAAAATAATTTCGCTTCTATAGTATGGATTTCGCATGGCCAGCTCCATTAACATTCACTGACGTGTATATATGTATGATTCAATTCGTCTAAAATTCGGTTCCGAGAAAGCATGCCGAGTACTCCCCTCACGGCTCCCTATTAGACCCCGCGCAAACTGCAGATTTTCTATCGGCCGATAGTTTATTCTGAATCAAGTTACGAGCAGTGTGATTACGTGGCCTATAATAATTTAATGTACAGCCACGTACCACATTTCTCGTAGCTTGATGCAGAATAAACTATCGGCCGAGAGTAAATCTGCAGTGTGCGCGGGCTCTTAAAGATATTACAAAACTACTGATACACTGATAGTAACATAATGGCAACTGCAATTACTTAAAAACTCACAAGAGGCGCTGAAGGGAGTACCCGTCAAAATTTTTGAAAGTAGAATTGAAACGGCCATACATACACGTCAGTGAATGTTAATGTAGCTGGCCATGGTATTTCCACGTACGGAGTATATTATTTTCGAAGCCTTGTATTGGCGGCATTTGGGGGTCAGTTAACTTGCCCCCCCCCCCCAGTAACGTTTTTCAAAGTTTTTTTGCACCAAATGATTGCACCCTTAATGCACCCTTATGCACCACCAAAATAAATTTTTGCACCCCTTCAGGAGACACTGCAGGCAAATTTCACTGGGAGGGGCCAAGTTAACCGTAGCCCCCCCCCCAGTGAAAATTTTCAAAGTTTTTCTGGTGTACCGTGTTGCACCCCTAATGCACCCTTATGCACCACCTTTTTTAACTTTTGCACCGCTCAAATAGCTGAGAAAAAAATTAAATAGAAAGTTATTTCAGTTATTTTTTTTCTCAGCTATTTGAGCGGTGCAAAAGTTAAAAAAGGTGGTGCATAAGGGTGCATTAGGGGTGCAATAAGGTGTACCAAAAAAACTTCGAACATTTTCACTGGGGGGGGGGGGGCTAGCTAATTTTCTATTTTATTTTTTTTTCTCAGCTATTTGAGCGCTGCAAAAGTTAAAAAAGGTGGTGCATAAGGGTGCATTAAGGGTGCAATAAGGTGCACCAAAAAAACTTCGAAAATTCTCACTGGGGGGGCTAGCTAATTTTCTATTTTATTTTATTTTTCTCAGCTATTTGAGCGGTGCAAAAGCTAAAAAAGGTGGTGCATAAGGGTGCATTAGGGGTGCAATAAAATGCACTAAAAAAACTTCGAAAATTTTCACTGGGGGGGCTAGCTGACTTTCTATTTTATTTTTTTTCTCAGCTATTTGAGCGGTGCAAAAATTAAAAAAGGTGGTGCATAAGGGTGCATTAGGGGTGCAACACGGTGCACCAGAAAAACTTTGAAAATTTTCACTGGGGGGGGCTACGGTTAACTTGCCCCCTCCCAGTGAAATTTGCTTGCAGTTTCTCTCCTGAAGGGGTGCAAAAATTTATTTTGGTGGTGCATAAGAGTACATTAAGGGTTCAATCATTTGGTGCAAAAAAACTTTGAAAAACGTTACTGGGGGGGAGGGGGGGCAAGTTAACTGACCCGGCATTTGGCATGGCATTTGGCATGCGCACTTGTTCGCAATGAAGTTTGCAACAAAAGAGTGATTATTATTATTATATTAAAAACAAAAACACCGACATTAAAACAACCTAACGTGGTTTATGAAATTAAATGTTTAAATTGTAATTCATGTTATATAGGAGAACCAAGTCAAAATTTAAAAAAGCGTCTAGATCAACATAAATATCATATCCAAAAAAATAATGAAAATCATTCAATGCTTGTTGAACATTCGTTAGAAAATAACCATAATTTTGATTTTGAAAACACTAATATTTTATATTACGAGTCTAATATTTTTAAAACACGTTTTATAGAAATGTGTAAAATAAAAATGTCGTCGAATTCTATTAACAAACGTACAGATTTTGCAAGTTTAAACGATACATTTTCCAGTTTTCTCGATTCTTTAAATAGAATATAGATCTGTCAATTTTTTCAATAACGGCCGTTTTCATAATCGATCTAAAAGAAACTTTAATTTAAAGTCACTTTAAGCATAGGAAAACTAATGTGTTTTTATAAGTTAAAGTCACTTTAAATTTAAAGTTCTATTATGAAAACGGCCTTTATTAAAATAAAATATTTATTATGTTTAAAAAAAAATCAATTTACCTTTTCAGTTTCCGTTGACAACCTTGTTTATTTCGACAACTTGTTTATATTTTTCACTTCTGACGAAGCTGTCGAACGATGGCGAAACATTAAGTGTATTGTGCGCTATTTAGTGTCCGGTTAAAAGATTTTGTGATACAAATCTCATCGGACAAGAACCAACTTTAAATATTATTATTATATGTAGTAACTTGTGTCCAACCATGGCCAGCTACATTAACATTTACTGACGTGTATGTATGGCCGTTTCAATTCGACTTTTAAAAATTTTGACAGTACTCCCCTCAGCGCCTCTTGTGAGTTTTTAAGTAATTGCAGTTGTCATTACGTTACTGTCAGTAGTTCTGCAGTATCTTTAATAGGAAGCGCTGAGGGGAGTACTCCACGGCATGCTTTCTCGGAACCGAATTTTAGGCAAATTGAAACGGCCATACATACACGTCAGTGAATGTTAATGGAGCTGGCCATGTCATTAAGTTACCGTTAGTAGTTTTGTAGTATCTTTAATAGGGAGCGCTGAGGGGAGTACTCCATGGCATGCTTTCGTGGAACCGAATTTTAGGCGAATTGAAATGGCCATACATACATGTCAGTGAATGTTAATGGAGCTGGCCATGGTCCAACAATTATTGTCCTGGGTGACTGTGCCATCAAACATTTTTAACTAATTATTATTGTTTCAAATAGCAATAGAACCTTAAATACATAAACAAAAATTTATTTGTTGTTTAACAAACAATATTTGAGTCGTCAATTCAACGATATGAAGTAAAAATCGACATTTATGTTTGATTTCACTTCCACCCAGGACTACAATAATTGTTGGACACATGTTAGTATTCAATATAACCGTTATTATAAGGAGCTATTGAATTTAACACAATATCTCATCAACTAAATCAAGTGCTACCGGGAAGTATTTTTAGAGGTTAGAAAAACAAACCGGACTTTCTACAATATTCGAAGCAGGAAAAGCAGTTAAATTAAATTTAAACAATATACATATGTAGTTTAATTTTTAACACAATTGCTTAAATTTTGTAAATTTAATTTTTTTTAGAATCCTTCCAAACGGCGGACAAAAAAAGACCTTGTAAATTAAGTGTAAGTTTTTATTTTTTAAATTACCCCCACCCCTCCTCCCGGGCTGAATGTCCCGGATTGCACCACAGAAAAAATGGTCACCCTACTTTTGTTTCTTCTAGATTTTTACTACTACTTACCTACAATCACCATAAACTGTACACATGATCTCGTGTCAATTGTTGACGCGCGACGAAACAACGCGCACAACAGGTGCAATAAGAAACAATCAAAAAATTGAATAGAGGTGACAAAAGGTGGTGCATAAGGAGTGCAACAAGATGCACCAAAAAAACTTCGAAACTTTTCACTGGGGGAGGGGGGGCGACCGCCTAGCCCATTTCTCTAATTCATTACTTTTAGAGTTGGCTGTACCTCATAACGTTATTTATTTGGCAAATAACTCGATTTTTATGAATAGGCGTTTGATTTTAAGATCGCAGCGCTACCGTGGATAAATCTGAACCTCTGTAAGCTACACCATGGCCAACTCCATTAACATTCACTGACGTGTATGTATGGCCGTTTCAATTCGACTTTTAAAAATTTTGACGGTACTCCACTCAGCGCCTCTTGTGAGTTTTTAAGTAATTGCAGTTGCCATTACGTTACTATCAGTAGTTCTGTAGTATCTTTAATAGGGAGCGCTGAGTGGAGTACTCCATGGCATGCTTTCTGGAACCGAATTTTAGGCGAATTGACACGGCCATACATACACGTCAGTGAATGTTAATGTTGCTGGCCATGGCTACACGGAATTTTTGTAATGCACGTGTTTAAGTGCGTACTAATACAAATAAACAAGTTGATTTAACGTGAATGTCACATATAAAAAAATCCTGATCCATCATACACTCAGGATCGACGGCAAAACACGATTTGTTGTGTAGCATACAAGGGTTTGCTTAGTTGACATCAGGTGGCGAACGCTTAGCTGCAAACTCCTATAGTATCCATGGTGATTGGTAAAGTTATTTATCACATAAATTTATTAGCAGATTGATATCTCGGCCCCTAGTATAATAAATAACTATCTATTACTTTGTTGAAAGTATGCAATTATAATTAAATGAAATAACAGATCTTTCATATTTCATATAAACAAACTTTTAGTTTATCCAACCAAAATTGTCGTTCACCTAGATGTCGTTCACCTAAATGTCGTTCACGTTGATGTCGTTCACCCAATTGTCGTTCACCCAAATGTCGCATTCACCCAAATGGCGTTCACCCAAATGTCGTTCACCCAAATGTCGTTCACCCAAATGTCGTTCACCTAAATGTCGGTCACCCAAATGTCGCATTCACCCAATTGTCGTTCAGCCAAATGTCGCATTCACCCAATTGTCGTTCACCCAAACGTGGCATTCACCTATTTGTCGCTTGCACCCAAATGTCGTTCACCCAAATGACTTCACCCATTTGTCATTCACCCAAATGTCGTGCTCCCAAAAAAACTATATTAATATCAACTGAAAGTTGAATAATTGAAATAGAGTTGGCCTCCTTAACTGAAAAGCAAAATTAGTAATAGGTTAATTTGTGGTAATGGCTTAAAGAACCGCTCAGTTCTATTGAACGAAGCAACCAGCAACGTAATTCAACTTCTCATAAAGCTAGACTGCTGAACGCAAGCAATGGCATTTCGTAACCTGTTTGTATGTAGTTTTAAACCATTGTTTTTGTTTACAAGTTCAGGTAGAAAATTTAATCAAGCAAACATGTTCCAAGCAGCATTCCGAGCCGCTCTGATACAATCCAAGGTTGGCGTTGATCGCTCTGAAAATCTGCAAAACGCCTCCATGCTGGTTGCGGCTGCGGCAAAAAACGGTGTTAAACTCGTAGCGTTGCCTGAATGTTTCAATTCACCATATGGCACCAAATTCTTCAGTAAATACGCAGAACCTGTACCCAACGGTCCCTCCTGCGAGTTACTGTCGAAGCTAGCAAAAGAACATTCAATTTATTTAGTTGGGGGCACAATACCGGAAATCAGTGATCAGAAGTATTACAATACATGCACTGTCTGGAACCCAGAGGGTCAGCTTATTGGAAAGTACCGCAAAATGCATCTGTTTGACATAGATATCCCTGGAGGTATTACTTTTAAGGAATCTGAGATACTTAGCCCTGGAAACGAACTGGTAACTTTCAAAATGAATGAGGTTAAAATTGGCCTAGGAATTTGTTACGATGTGCGTTTTGAAGAGCTTGCAAAGTTGTATAGAATAAATGGATGTCACCTGTTGATTTACCCCGGTGCATTTAACATGACTACAGGACCCATACATTGGGAAATATTGCAACGAGGTAGAGCATTGGATAACCAAGTATTTGTAATGATGATCAGCCCCGCAAGAAATGAACAGGGCTATATTGCTTGGGGCCATTCACAGGTGACAAATCCCTGGGGCAAAGTTGTTGCTCAGGCAGGGTATGAGGAGGAGATTATTTATGCAGATATTAATCTAAGTGAGTGTGATGCTGTGAGACAGCAGATTCCTATATTTCATCAGAGACGTACCGACATTTATAATACACTTTTAACAGATACTAAATGACATTGTGGATAATAAATGACGTACGTTATAAGAAGTTATCCATAATTATTTTTTTCCACAAATACCTAAAAAAATAAAATGAACATATTTAACCTTCGTTTTCTTTATTACAGCTAATTCAACGATGCCAGGTGTGGGGATTTTTTAAGGCAATGGGGAAATAATTGAGGATTTTTTTTTTTAAGTGGGGAATTATTGGGGAAAAATAACTTCACAAATAAATCTCTTTTCAATATGACTAGAAATGTTTTAAACTGAATATAATTTTTTGTCAATTTCATACAGTATCCATTATCAACGTGTCAACTAGGTTGGCAATGAATTATTTACTTCACAAATATTCCCTCTGGAAGTCTGGAAGGCAATTCGCCGCGATTTATAAAATCTAACCAGACTTTTCCCCTAGCTTTATTCTTCATGAATACCTGCTCTGCTGGTATTCGGTTTTTACAACTCAGCATACAACAATCCGGCATATTTGCTCGAAAGAATTACCAAAATATCAATTTGTTTATCAATGCAAACATTGCATTTCTCAAACGTCAAATATTTCTCCGTCAGTTTGCGTCAGGGGGGGTAGAACTTTTATACAACAAGGTGGTACTAAGTTTTACTTAGAGCAGGCAAATACAGATGGCAGCCAAACTCGTGAATTTTTGATGTTGGTAGACCTGGGGTAGGTATGGGCGGTATGGGTTGGCAGAATTGACAGGGATATCGCCATATGATCGCTGTATTTCCCGTAGTAATTTCGCCATTTTTGACTAATGCAAAGATTCAAATGGAAGATTGCTAAAATATGCACTGCCTACTTTAAATTTACCAGGTAAGAATAGTTTACATATACAAAAATAGAAAATTAGATATGTGGAATTTCTCTGTAGGACTCGAGGAACCCCTGACACCGGATAATAGTTTCTGGCAACCAACACGCCAACAGCAACCTGTTACACCTGAGAAACTATGAGGTCTGCGTACTTGTATTTTAAGTGTAAATATTTAAAGTTGATTATTGTAGATGCATTGCACAGTGTGCCTTCCACAATGGCATCGTCCCCTGAACATTGGTCATTAACACGAGAACCACACCAGAGAATTTATTCTTCACATCATAAAAAACGGATTCACACCTCATCGTTTGGAGCGGACAGCTATTCAATATGTAAGTGACACAGTAACATTTGATTGATATTAGGTAGTCTTTTGTAATTCCTTTAAAAGTGGGTGCAGATTTAGAAACTGACAGAATGGTAATCTGTGAGGCAGCTGTTGAAGCAATTCCATAATTAATTACTTCTTACTACTTTTTGTATTTAACTGCATGTTAATAAATCCTGCATCGAGATTAATATTCATTGCCTACATGTAATCGCCATTTTAAAAACAGATGATGTTAATATAAGGTACCTTCTATTCTGTGGCTGAGATTTTAAATCAGTGCTATTGAATTATTTACTTTAAGGTATTTTTAATTAATTTGTAGAAAAATCATTAATTTTGTTAATTTGTTAACTTTTACGCTGTAAAATTATCCTGTTTACTTTTTAAATGATGTAATCACATATTGCATTTACATTTTTTGCTTCAACTTGACAAGTCCTCTTACGTATGTGCAGTATTTTGTACCTCTGCCATCATGGCAAATAAATTATTCTTATTGTTTTTTTCTTTATTTATTTTTTGATATAATAGTATTTCGTTGTGCTCATTCGTTACCTCAAAATTGTGAAGAATGATTTGATTCAAATCTTCATCTACTACTACTACATATTTACATTACCAGCCAAAATCGTTTTACAGACATCATTGCAATAATGGAATTATTTGTAGATGAAATTTGATTGAACTTCTTCATAGTTTATAAGTAGCACCTATGAATTGTTGAGTGAAAGAATAGTAAGTGATTATGCTAATGCATCATAGTCACTTATTGTTCGTTCACTGAACGATTCATAAATAACAAAACAATTTATTATGGCTGTGGGGATATATTTAAATTTCCCGGATTTTTCTTTAACAGGTTTCTGCATTACTATTAGTATTATTATACGGCAGGCATATACAGATGGCGCAGAAACTTGCCACCATTTTTATATGCAAGAGTCGGCAGCGTCGACGGTTAATCGAGGTCAGGGGGAGCGCACTCAAATTATAAAAGATGAAACACGTTGAATACTTTTCCCCAAGCCGCTAGAGTTGGAAAAAGCGCTAGTGTGGCGTATATCACCACCCCTCCAACGGTAACGTAGGATGCACGGCGTAAACCATAAACATAACCCTATAAATTACCACGTCGCCGCCGCCGCGCCGTATCTACGCTTGCATATCGTATCGTTTGTTTGTTCGCCGATTTGTAAGCGAAAATTGTGCAGCTGAAAGAGTTTGTTTGTGGTATTAGTTCGGTGTAGTGTGTTGTATTGTATATAGTGTTGTAGTAATGTAATAAAGTGTTTTTCTTTTCTTTTCAATATAACTTGTTTTTGCACATCCGATTTTACCTTTCACTTTCATGCGATTTGGTTTCGTTCATTGTTATGTTAAGCAATTTCAGCTGTTACTATTTTTCAGAATCAAACAGAAACTATAGTTTGTTTTTAAACTAGGAGGAGTAACAGTTGTCAGCCTGTTGTAGGTAGATTGACACTGTAACACTAAATCAGAAATTAATTTGCCTCGATTAGGAAGTTTACAAAGTATTCAAATAACCAGTTTTAGCAACAGATTTGCTCACAAGTATAAAATTGACTGAAATTGTCACATGAATTATGAAAGATATTAATTTTTAGGTTTAAATTGAAGGCTTGTGTAAAACTGGCTGTCAAACAGCCAATAACTTTGCAAGCTTTTGGCGGGCAAAATTGAAACTACTCCTCCTAGTTTGAAAACAAACTATAATAAATAATGATAATTGGATTACAAGGTGTTCTATAGCGCTTAAATCTCCCGCGCTTTGTGACGCTGCTTTTCCCCAAGCCTACAGATGGTACCACTCACTCGTATTACTATTTTTTTATTAAAACTTTCCTTTCTATCTTGTTACATTTATCTATGATCAAGGTAGACTGGTAATGCCAAGGCAAAATAGGACGGTTTGTTTGAAAGCAGCATCAACAGATCTTGCGGTGGGTGGGAAAGGTGGGGTACTGTTTACTCGTCCCTAGTGCACATAGGCGGTGTTCATTAAATGAAGATAAAAATCGAATATTACAAAAAATATACTTGTTAATTGAAATAATAATAGATTATTCATTACGAAATAGAATTATTAATTTAATTGATCAGTTAATTATATTGAATTAATTCATTAAATACAAATACATGCAATAAAACTAGTATGTATGTACGCCTATGAGTTCTGTTGCGTTACACGACATCCGCCGAAAATTATCGACTGCAATTTGAAAGTAACCAATCACTAAGTTAGTCTTAGTAAACACCCCTGTGAACTTGTTAGCTACATTTTAAAGCTCGCTTGCCCAGTCTAACTAGGTTAATCGTCGGAGGTCGGCAGTCTATTTCCTTCCTTGTCTATGGTTTGCGTCAGCAGTTACAAGTACGCCATTCTGGCGGCAAAGTAGTAGAGAGATATCGGTAAAGCGTATAACGCTTTCGTTCGCAAATTACGCAAAGCAGTATTGTGTAAACGTATTGCAGTATTTACTTCCTAATTTACAGTTATCGGAACATTGAATACCGCGATACACAAAGATATCTTATAAGTTTTAACTTAAAACTTTTTATATTTGTGCGAAATAAAAATTTAATTAAATTCTCAAAAACAGAAGCCTTTTTGTCTAAAACTAAGTGGTAAACAAATGTAAACAAAAGCCTGCCGTCAAAAGTTACAACAGTGCCATTGCCGTCTCGAAGTCCAGGCCATCAGGTTGAAACGTGACGTCACCGTAAGAGGCCACCGTGACATAACCCTACTTTAGGGGCATGTCTTTATTTGTGAAAATGTTTTATTTCTTTCATGTTTTTTTACTTTTTTATGTGTGGAATTGCGAGAAGAATATCTCTAAGACACTACTGATACTATAGGAATAACCAGAAATATTTTTTATTTAATGATTTTGTGGTTTAAATGTGACCATTACACGATTGAAGTGACGATGAATAATGAATAATTTCTCCGAATTACACATAGTAAGTGACTTTGTATATATATTTTTAATAAATTTAATCTTTTTAGAATAAAAACTAATAGGCCAATGTTTTATCTATCACTTGAATTTCCACGTTTCACTGAAGGAACTTCGGAGAGGTAAGCAGGCAGATTGGGGGAAATGGAAGGGTAGGCATCAGTTTTAAGGGTTAGTCGATGTCTTAGTAAGGTTAATTTGAACCCTATAACATGCGTGTATCATCATCGAGTAAAAATAAAAGTGTAAACAGTAATAACCATCATCCTTTGTTACTTCATGACTTCTGACAACAAACTCTTTCCGAAAGTGAGTATTTTTTCAAATAACAAAGTCACTATGAGGTATTTTCCTTAACCATAAGGAGCGCATGGGTTCTTCTTTCAGAAAGGAAAAAGTAGGAATGTAGGAGCCACTTTTTGTGTTGGACATGCAGTTTGCCACACAGCACTTGTTAGGCATTTTCTAGAAACACGAACATAATGGGATTAATATAGTAGGTGTGGAGAATGATATATTATATTACTTGTGTATTTATTTCAACTGAAACTCAAAAAACGCAACACAACACAAGGATTTTAAAAAAATGTTCTAACCTATAAAATTATAAAAAAACTAACACTACAACTAATTAAAACACAAACACGTAGTTTTTTTAACCAAACACAACACGAAAACATCAAAAAAACATAAAAATAACAACAATTAACATAAAAACACTCGAAAAAACTAATAAAAATACACGAAAAGACTAGATCTTAAAGCAACGAGAGACTCTTACGGTGACGTCACCATGAACAAAAGCCGGTAACCTGACGGCCTTTACTTCAAGACGGCAATGACAGTGCGCATGCGGGACTTATACGTTATGCAAGTAACGCACGGAATTATTTGCTCGTAAATTACTCCATGCAGTAACGGTTTTAACGTTTTCGTCGTTAAGAATCGAATCGCGCATGTCTCAAATGTGAAATTAGCGCAGCGTAAATACTGCATAACGTTATTCGTTTTACCGATATCTCTCTATTGGCGCAATCAATTACGATACCATTACGGTACTCTAGTAATATAATTTTAAAAAATAGGGACTCGTATACCATGCACAAAGATACGAAAAAAAATACGTATCATTTTATCATCGACCTTTTCAGCATAGTGCAAAAGGCACAAGAATTTTCAAAAATTAAATTTGATTTTTATGGTTCTCATGCTGTAAGTTTTCAACTGATTTCAATAAGAATATAAAATTAAATTTTCCTAGTTGTAATTAGTGGGGATTTTATCTTGTCAGTTGGCACGATTTTAAGGTCTGCTTGGGGAAAAAAATATTTTACACCTGGCAACGCTGAGCTAATTTCGTGTTAATCATAGATAATACATAAATAGATGGGACAGTCAATAGAAAGTTGGAATACCTTGTAAAGCGGCCTCTACAATTAGGGGAGAAAGTAACCGTAGCTCCAAACCCAAATATAACCTTTGATATTTCAATATTTAATTTTCATTTATTATTTATCAACACTAAATAAATATAATCATACGTTAAAAATAAATATTGTTATGATTTTACCATGTGTAACCATAGCAATATTTACTTTTAGTCGATGATTACATGTATTTAGTGTTGGTGAAACCCAGCAATAACTTGTAAAACCGAAAATAAAACACAGTTTCATAAAACAAATTATATTTAAGTACAGTGCATTATAATACATACAACCACTGTAGAATTAACGTCAGAGTAAAATACGAAATTATAATTTTTATGTAGTCTACAATTGGACCGTATAATTCCAAAAGGACAAACAGACCAGTAAAACTCATATTGTATGTTCTACACTAAAACTACAAACTGTGATTTCTCAAAATATGGTTCATTGGTCTGTTCGTCATTTTGAAATAACAAGGTCGACTTAATAGTCTGCTTAGTTTTAGTAAAAATAAAAAATGCTCATCAGTTCATCATCTAAATGTGAAAACGTTCAGGTTCAGGTTAACAATTGTGAGAGAATCAGCTGTTGGTACATCACATTTCAACATTCAAATCGATTTATGCTAATAAAAGATTCTGACCTTTGTTTTCAAATTTTCATATCAAATTATAACCTCCACAATCAAACAGCTAGTGTTCAAACAAAACAAAAAATTACTACAGACTAAACAATGTCGACAGCACTGACCATAAACTAAATGCAGGGCAACGAATCCAAAAATATTCTCACCTTCTGGAACAGGTATACTCTTACCTTCCGGAACAGGTTCATCTAATTGCTGGTTCTCTTCATTTATCGTCTCTATTTGCAGGGGCTCTAAATAACATAATTGAAATTAATAATAATGGTTATCTACCAAAATTTAAGACAAATTACTACCTGGTAAATGTTCAGTGAGATTTGTGAGAACAGCTGAATGAAGTAAAATATTATTTCTGCCGAAACAGTTTTCCATAAAATGTTTAGACGATAAAACTTTAAAAATAAACGATAACTTTAAAATAGCACAAACCACAACAACGCCATGCCACAAAGAGCATAATCGCATAATGCCATCATAACGCTTGTGACTTGCATTCGATTGGTTGGACAGGTCGGTGGCGTTACGGAAGTAAGGCGCCAAATTTAAATTTATGCACTGCTGCGACCTCTACAATTAGGGGAAATACTACTACCTCATTTTGCTAGGTACCCAGATCTCCAATATAAGTGTCTACCCCGTGATGTTAATCAAAGATTAGAAAGATAGAAGTCGGTAAGAAACGCATAAGAAATACCGACTAAAGCCTAGAACACAATGGATTTTCATAAAACATAAGCCGTAAGAAACACATTTGCTTTGTTCTCGTTATGGAGCTATTGTGTTACAGCGCACTTCTTTACATAGGTCGAATTACTGTTACGGCTTATGTCTTGTTTTATGCAAATCAATTGTGTACTGGCCTTAAAAACTGAGGGGGTTATAAACAACTAAGACCAGAGGGCGCATCCGATTCATAGCGTAGCCAAAGAGCGTAGCGCAATAGGAACCATTGCCTGCGTTCAGCCTGGCAGAAAGTTACGTGGCGCTTCGCGTGCGCCACGTAGCGTGACGTCATATATGTGTTCAAGCCGACGCTAAACTTCTGCTAAGGGAGAGCAATAAACATAGCGGCCGCCATGTTTTAAATCGCTTCTTAAAAAAGCTACATTGCTAGCGCCAGCTGTAGCGTTGTTGTTTTAGGTTATGTCTGAGCATATGATTGCCACTTGATGCTGCTGCAGTAAGTATTGAAATAAATTTTCCTATTAACAAATCTTCTTTGTAATAACACAGTTAGTTATTTGTATTAGGGTTCTAATTTGTACAGGTTAAAAGCGACAATAATTTTAATTCTTCATTAGTTTAATTATAAAATCGAAACTAATTGAGAATAATCTTTACAAATTAGAATCTTAAGACAAATAACACAGGCTACTGTTTATCTGAAAATTTGGACATGTGAAAATAACGAAACAAAACGAAGAACGCGTTCAGCCAGTTCTCAATTAGCTAATACGCTACAAATTAGCGTTCTGCTACGTAGCAATAGCGAAATGTAAGCGCTATCTTTGGCGGAACGCAGCCATTGCTCATGATTAACTAAAAAAATTGCTGATTTTGATTAAAATCAGCAATATAATATCTTTATTGTTGTGGGTCGGGTCAACAAAATAATAACCACGTAAAGTTCTTAATTGGAGGAACTTGTGTCCCGAGTAGGGATGCGCGATTGCGAATAAAAATATTCCAATAATTCGATTGTTGCGATTATTCGAATGTACTCGAATAACTATCGGTTTTATTCGAATTTTATAAGCGTATACGGGCCAACCGCGGATACGCATGGCAACAACGAATAACTATCGGTTTACTTCGATTGTTATTCGCCCACCGCTTAGTACCCTGTGGTCATAGATTAACATACGTATAGATACGAATGTCCCATATTAAACTTTTGTACATTGTACGCACCCTCTTTGGTTTGGTAAGCGAAATAAATTCGAAAGGCGCAATATTCGAATACGTTTACAAATTTCAAATATCTTATACAGGCATTTATGATTAATATAATTGACCACTTGGCCAAGTTATTCAATTTACCTTCTCAGCAATACTACACTCTTGACGTCAGTATTAAAAGAAGTGAAAATTGAATTTAACCAATAGCCAAGCAATCAATTATTTAGTCAAAAATGCCAGATTATTTAAAAGTTCATCGCTTAACTAAAGAAAATAATAAAAAATCGTGTAATCTTAAGGACCTATCAAAATTAGTTCCGTATTAAAGTAAAAAATAAAATAAAAGATGTTATGATATGAAAAATAAAATTTATTAGTTATATGAAATGAATGTTCATGTACGATACAAAGACGAAATGCAAAAATACATACAGTGAGAATTTTTTTAACGAAGAACATACACAAGTGCTATTGAATTTTTTTTTAATCGAATATAGGCCGAAAAGTACGTGGTAAGCATGGATATAGTTAACATTAATTCTCATTATTTTTCTTTCACACATTTGACAATGCAATTTGACATATATTCAACAAATGAAAGGATACAAATCTACAACTGGTATCGAGTAGGATCCAGTTTAAGGCAATTAACAATTTTTATGACCGTTTGGGATATGTTCTCAAACTTCCAGAAAACTGATTAATGATTATTTTTTACTATTTCGGAAAAAGAGCTTCAGTGCTAGACAAACAAGTACGAATGGTATCCATAGTAACGAAGCCCACATACATATTAAGCCTACTTATGTTCGATTTTAAAAAACTCACCTTCAATATTGTAGCAAGGGTGCATAACAAGTCATTAAAAGCAGGTAATAATTACAAAATTGTTGGTTCCAAGTCGGCAGGATTGCAGTGGGGTCCCCGAGCATATATGTTCTACGCTAAAAAATTCTCACTGTATAGTAAGTATAGTTTATTCAACAAAAAAGTAATTTAATAATGATGAATATGTTTTTTTCGCTATATGTAACAAGTAGGAATACGATAAGTAATAACACATCCGCTAAATTAAACTCATTCAAAACATCAAGAAAAAAAATAAATGTATTGTTGAAATGTATTAGTGAAAGTAACATGGAGTACACTTAGAACAATTTATTACAGGACACGCTCCGTTTTAAATGATCTATAGTGATTTCACAAACGTTACTAAAAATTTAATCTGTTAAAAACCATAGACAAGGAAGTAAACAGAGATGACATAACCTTAAATATGCTATACCATACCAAGCATACCAAGTACCAACTGTAACATGTCAATTTCTCTACAATGTATTAATACATGCGACATCTATAGTTTGGAATGAGTTTTAATCGCAGTATACTAAACTTACGAATTCAACTTACACCACCACACGAGGTTGAAAATTTTTAAAAAATCTTGCAAAATTAGACCAATTTTTGACATTTTTGGATTTGGGGCAAAAAAAGTGCCTGTGGTACCCTGGCACCCCCTGGCTTGTCTCATTCTGTACTAGGGATGCCGATTCAGAAATCGATTTTTCAAAAGATCGATTTTTTCTGTTAAAAATATCGATTATTTTCTCGATCTTTTTTTCAGCTCGATCTTGTTGAATCGATTTTATTTTTTACGAAATCGAATTGAAAATGAAATGATAATATTCAAGTTATTTTTTGACTTGAGTTGGGCAAACCGAAAATTTTCGTAAATGTGGTAGGAAATTAACTTTGAGAAGATTGACCACCTGTGTGGTCCTGTGTTCATGGGCAGTGTGTGTGGTGTTCGTGTTGATATTCGTTCCGTGTTTGTTAGGTTATGGTTGGGTTCATTCACGGCAGTAAGTACTTTTGGGTGACTCTTTCATTTTGTTAGACGCCGACTAAATTGTAAAGTGAGTTTAGGGGTGAAGTTTATTTTTGTTTTAATAAAAGTTTGTGAACTTTGACTTTGTGTTTAATTCTTGAGAAATATAAATCGATCTTGGATAGATCGATTCTTTTTTGCACGATTTTTACTTGAATCGATATTTGACAGACACGATCTGAATCGATTCAAAGATCGATGCTTTTGACAAAAAAGCGGCATCCCTATTCAGTACACCCCTCACTCTCGCGATTATTCGTAAACAGTGTTGCCAATCTTAGGTTATGCCATATTTGTCTATGGGTTACAGTATTGCCAATCCTACAATAATAATTGTAGTTCTACAATAATTTTACTATATCTATCATTTCACAATAATTAAAGAAAATTCTACAATAATTTTAACTAATGTAAGATATAAAAGTATTTTTAGGGTTACTCTCATGTCCTGCTAAAAATTTTAAGCAAATTTTAGTTTCTAATTGTCTATTACACAATTTATTACAAAATGCACATTACCAGAGTAAGATATGCGTTATTAATTTAATTATTTTAATATTAAAAGTTGAAATTATTAACGAACAAATACGAATCGAGTAGGTCAAAATCAAAAATTAATTCGTCACTCAGACCATTGCCATTTTGATATTTACTCCAGGCCTTTAGGCAGAAATTGTGACGTCACACTAAAAGGGTTTTGACGTTTCTCAAAATGCGTTATTTTATCATTTTTATCAATGTTTGTAAAGAAAAAGTAAACAAAATTATCCCGTAAGGAATAGGGTAAGTCTATTTAATAGTTATTTACACAGAACGAAGTCCTAAAAGATTAATAAAATTAACCGAATACAAAATAACTACCAAAATTGGTATTTGAATTTTAAATTCTTAATACTTAAATAATTAAATCATTAATAACAATATGATTTTACATTAAAAATAAAATTAACAATTAATTTAATAAATGTTCGAAATGTTGGCCGTGTTGTTCTTCACACAACTGTATCCTCTGTTGGGTGGATCGATGAACATTTTCCAACATTTCCGCATTAATCATGGCAAATGAGTTAGGATATAGAGGAGACAGTTGTGTGAAGAATAACACGGCCAGCATTTCGAACATTTATTAAATTAATTGTTAATTTTATTTTTAATGTAAAATCATATTGTTATTAATGATTTAATTATTTAAGTAATGTACATAAAATAAGCAATTCAAATGATAATGTTCATTTCTAACAAACTAAAAACTTGAAATCAGATTGAATACAACTTTTTAAAATAATTTTCAGTTAAAATGAACGATTTGTCATGGAAGTAATCCGTTAGAAGTCGGAATAAATGCCGCATTACAGAGTTTCGAATTTGAAGTGTCATTATGTGAGAATTCAATGTGTAACGTATACCAAACCGCATATTACTGAAAAGCTTAATCTACGATGTGTCAGAATTAATGATAATATTCAGGGTGTTCCATTTAAAAAATCAGAGTAAAATAGGCATTCGAGTTATGATTCACCCTATAAAAAGTATGTGACCTATTTTTAAAAAGAATATTGCTTTTTACTGCCAACAAGTCATGTAATATTCCTATAAAATTACAAAATAAAATTTTAATAAACAACGTATCTACAGCGTATCAAAACATACCGTATTTTTACGTTTAAATGCCAATATTTCGAAAAGTATTACATTTAGGTACGTAATCATCTTATAAAAAATTGTTCCATTTTTAAAGGCGAATCAGATATATACTGGGTGTTCCATTAAAAAAAAACATAACTTTGGGTTGGCACATCCAGACGAAACACCCTGTATAATTGTAACTAATTTTAAATCATGCAGCTATATCTCATCTAAGTCTTAGCGCACACAGATATTAAGAATATGCAATAATAAAGTCGCTATCTTCCGAATACGCACTATTGGCCCACCCTGTAAGTATATGTATAGTGCGCCAAATATTACTATTAAAATAACCGTACCTAACTATATAAGATTTGTTGCAAACATCCAAAGATTCATACCACCTGATGCGTTAAATATGGTTGATGTAACATTTTAAGCATATAAGTAATTATTAGTTAGGTAGTTACGTTTCGTTTTGTTATTATTACCTACGAGCTTGTATTTTTTCTGAATTAATAGTATATTGTAGACCGAGGCGGTAAAGTGCTTGTTTTCCAGGTCGAGAGAAGATATGGACAGGCGAGGTGGCAAGCCGAGCCTGGCCACACTTCTCAAGACGTAGAAAATTGCTTTACCGCCATGGTTTACATATTATTTTTTTTCCTACACAACATTATAATTAATTTTGTTAATATCAGACAAACGTTCTTTTTTTCGAAGTAAAAATATTAAAATTGAGTTACTATTAAAATTATTATAGATGTTTTAAAACACAGTGTTACGTGTACTAGCATGGCCGAGTGGTCAAGCCGATGGTTTAATACACCAGTCTCTTCGCTGCCGAGTTTTTTTTTTCTTGATAATTTTAATCCTTTTTAAAACCAAATACCAGTGGAATTAAATAAAAAAAACTTAGTTTGTTAATTTTTTGATGTCGATGAGAGCGCATTCCTGAAATTATTGTCGCGCCACCTAGTGGTAAAGCCTCGTAAATTATTTTCTCGGCTAGGCATTTATGTTCATTTTGCCGGGCTAGCCGTGGAAACGTTCGCTTTCTCCTCTCTGATGAGCCGGTAAAATTGAATTTTCTACTAGTGTAGGAAAAAAAATATTTTGTTCCAATTTGAATTTGTTTCGTCCCAATTTGAAATTGTTTATTCCCAATTTGAATTTGATTATCTCAGTTTGAATTTGTTTATTCCCAATTTGAAATTGTTTAGTCCCAATTTGAAATTGTTTATTCCCAATTTGAATTTGCTTATTCTCATTTTCAATTTGTTTAGTCCCTATTTGAAATTGAAAATGTGTAGATTGTCTCTAGACCACGACATTATTTATAGCGTTTTCGACTGACTGCTCCAGAGCACTCTGAGAGTATTTTTATCCCGTGTTATTACACGAAGTTAAAACAAGATGGAGATAATCTGAGATTGCTCTAGAGCAGTCAGTCGAAAACGCTATGAGTGTTAGAAACTGCACCGTTTAATTATAAATACAATGACGTTCATAACGAGACTGGCCCGTGGATCTTATGATTAAAGTACTGTTTAATTAAAGTCATGATAAAATAAACAGGAAACTTATATAGCTTTATGTCGATTTAATATGTAAGAGAGCGACGGATGAGCAATGCATTGCGAAATGATCACGCTATTAAATTAATCATAGGATGTGTTGGGATGCTCCAGAACAAAATGTTGGGATGCTCCGGAAGTTTAAACTATGTGGACTGTATAATGTACTGCAGAGACGATAGTAACAACTTTGACCTCGTTCCTTTTCAAATTATATTTTTATTTCGGCACAAATTACAGTTTGCCTTACAATGTATTGAAAAACTCGTTTCTAATAAATAATATGTTTCTTTAGCCTACTTTTATAAATTATAAAATGCATGACTTTCATGCTGCGATCAGTGCACCCTTAATACAGAATTTATTCTGTTCCGAACAACCCGCCGCCCTTGAAAGGACCTCTTTCAAAAAAGAATAATAAATAGAGTAATAATGAAAATGAATCTTTCAAATATGATTTAAATAATTGAAATGTTAATATATTTAACTAGTAATAGGTAAAATGTAAATTTTAGTCAAGGGACGCTGATAAATGCCATTTTTAGTTTTAACGCTAACAACTCTTATAACTCCATCCTTACCAGGGTGAACATTCACAATGCGACCTAATCTCCAGTTAAGAGGAGGTATATTATTTTCTTTAACTATCACCATTGTGCCTAATTCTATCGCACTTTTCTGAGTACACCATTTAGTTCTAGGCTGTAACTGAGATAGGTATTCCATTGACCACTGACGCCAAAATCCTTGTCTCATTTTCTCCAGTAACTCATACCTGGCTAGTCTATTGTCGGGTATATTTTCAATATTTCTTTGGGGAATTGCTGTAAGCGGTTGACCAATTAAGAAATGCCCTGGTGTTAATATTTCTAAATCAGATGGATCAGTCGATAAAGGAGTCAAGGGCCTAGAATTAAGGCAAGACTCTATTTGTAGTTCTTCGAAAGTTAAAAGAGATGATCCAATGACACGTGTTAAATGATATTTAGCTGATATCACAGCAGCTTCCCACAAGCCACCCATGTGAGGAGATGCTGGAGGATTAAAAATCCACTTTATTGATTGCAGTGATAAGAAATTGTGAATGTTTTCTTCATTCTTTTCTAAGAATTCATACAAATCTCGAAGAGCTTTACGAGCACCGACGAAATTTGTACCTCTGTCAGAATATAAACTAATACATTTACCTCTTCTAGCAATAAATCGCTTTAACGTGTTAAGAAATGAATTTGTTGACAAATCATATACAAGTTCGAGATGAGTTGCCTTTGTCGCAAAACAAATAAAAATACATAAATAAGCCTTTCCAGTCTTATTTCTACTTATTTTAATAGAAAATGGGCCTGCGTAATCTACTCCTGTGTGACTGAATGGAGAAGACGGTTGGACACGCGAACCAGGCAAACTTCCTATAATATATTCTGACTGCTGAGGACGAGCCCTAAAACATTTTATACATTTATGCAAGATTCTTTTAACAGTGCTTCTTCCAGCGATCGGCCAATATCTTGTCCGAACAGAACATAAGGTAGCTTGAAGGCCGGAGTGAAGATTTCTTTCATGTTCTTCTCGAATTATAAGCACTGTAAGAGGATTATTATTTCCAAGAATAATAGGATGCTTGTGAGAATAGTTCAACAGAGATTCTTGTAATCTGTTACAGTTCATTTCTTTCATTCCTGTTCTGAATACCCCCTGTATATGCATTGCCACCGCCCAGCCTTCATTTCTGTTCCGAACACGCCCTGTATATGCGAAATTCGACGTGTCGGATTATTCCTTGGACCGCGTCGTTGTACACATTGCAGTCAGTGTAGGAATACCCGTATTTCGCCGGCGTGATTTTCTTAAACTTTCGTTTTAGCATATTTCTATTAACAGGACCTTCATTTATTTAAACAAATTCATTTTATATATGTAATCCCTCCTTAATTGAGTTCAAAATCGCGTGTATGTGAGGAATTGAACGAATTATAACGAAGTTCTACTTCTGGACGCGTATTATGCGTGACCTTTGTCCTTTCAGCCGATTGGTTCCGACTGTTACTAAGAAAGTTCCCCGGAGGTAGGAATAGACGATGTCTCGCTTGTTTATAATCCTTCCTTGTTTGTCAAACGAGAAATGTTGCGCCATTGTCAGAACGAAACTTGCCGTCTCTTGGGTCACACTCTCTGTTCGTAAATATTTTTATTTGTGCGTGCCATTACATCGAAGGGATGTTAGTGCATATCTACGGCTAATTGCCGACTCTGATTAGACCCAGGTGTAAGACAGGAAAACCGCGTATCCCGTGGGTGTCACAGCTTCGGTGATAGACCGAGGTAAGTTCCATACGCAGCAACTCTCGGTTTGACTTATGTGTTCGTTTTATTTCATTTCTTATAGGCTTTTAGCGTGAGCTTTTATCGTAAGCTTTTATCGTGAGCTTCTAGCAAAAGCTATCATCAATCCTAGGCTTTAATCTGGGACCTACATCAAGAGATATTTCTCGTTGGGTGCATCGCGAATTACGGCGGTGAAGGCTCCCTCCCTCGCCCCTCTACGCGGAAGCCGGCACATTACAAAGTGCCGCGGCGACATCGCCGCAAAGACACCGACAAACGAGCCGGACAACAAAGGAATAAAGGTCGGAGCGTTATAATTTCTTTTCGTAGTTTTGAGCGATATTTCGCGGATTTTATTTCGGATCCATTACTTTAATTTTGTCGCAATAAAACTTGCAACTTATTGCATTCTCTTGTATTTTGTTGCATTAGTGATGATTTGAATTATTTTAAGATAGATATGTAGCGATTTCGGATCCGAAAAGTTAGGTAATAACGTATTATGTCTATGGTCTTGTTGTGTACTTAGATCGATCGACTTGCGTTGAATTTGTTTTATTTTTTTTTTCTGTTTGTGTTTCTAGTAATAAAAGTGTTCATGTTTTGGACGTAACGTGTTTTCTTAATTTTTCACGCGTTCCCTTTCACAAAAAATTAAGTGGCGCCTGTTTTTGGTTTGGCCTTCGCGTTTTGGTTAGAGAACCCCCCGTTCCACTGTGCTGGCTGGCAACATTGGAGTAAAGTTTCGCTCCAATGTAAAACTTCTGCCTATCTACGCAGGTAGGTAGCAAGTTTTGGCGCCCAAACGCGTGTGGCCCGATTTTGCTTTGCGTTTTGTTGTTTTGTTTGTCGTTTAAGAGTATTACGTCCAGAACATTTATTTTGTTAGAATAAGTTGCGCATTATAATGGAATATAAACTATTACCGGACCGCCTTAATTCTGAGGAATTAAACTATGAATTATTGGTAAGAGGTATCCAAATTGACGGAACAGTTGCGCAAAAGCGTGCTAATTTAAGACGGCAAATGCGATTGGAAAAAGATTTACGCCTGCCTGTGCCGAAATACGACGTGACTTTTGACGATGACGTGACAGCTCTGCAGGAAAAGATTAGCGAGATTCGCTGTTTAATAGAGTCGCTTCCCGGCTCAACAGCTGTGTGCATTCAGGATAAAATTTCCGCTAAGTTGGCTCATGCCATTGGACGCGCTCAGCGGTCCCAACCGACCAATAGTGACGAGACGCGACAACGTGCCGCCATCTTGAGAACGCTAGACGAACTTGCGTTCGACTTCGAACAAACCGCGCTCAATTTTGCGCCGAAAGAACCGGAAGTTACTGGGGTAACAGCATCCCCTTTACTTGATTTAACCGCGATTGCCGAGCATTTTCAGAACAATCCTTTATCGGTATCTTGCGTAGTTCCGGACTCTATTTCGCCGCCGAGTGCGACTTCAACACCTTTGGCTACTCTATCGCCGCCAAAAGCAAATACATCGCGAATTGAAGCCACGCCTCTCACAGTTAAGGCTGCTACCCACTCTGCGGCCAGTAACGAAATTAAGTCCGTGCCTGTTTCTAAATGGGGTTTGTCTTACAATGGGAATAATAAAGTCCTGTCTTTAAATGCTTTTCTCGAACGTGTTGACGAACTCTGCGTTTCGAGGAACGTGTCCGAAATCACGTTATTCGCTTCCGCATCCGATTTGTTTCGAGAGAAGGCATTAATTTGGTTTAGGGCTAATAGAAAGTTTTGCGATAATTGGACTGACCTCGTCAAACGTCTTCGCGAGGAATTTCAACCCTATAATTACGATGACAAATTGTTCGAAGAAATTAAGAAACGCACTCAAGGCCCTGACGAATCAATGGGAATTTATACGTCGGTCATGATCAATTTATTTAATAGGTTGAGCGTTCCGGTTGCTGAAAGCGTTCAGGTCAAAATTCTTCTGAACAATATTGCCCCTTTCTATCAACGACAATTAGGATTGGTCGAGGTTACTTCGGTAGCACACTTATTAAGGTTAGGTCGACAGTTGGAAGCTCGTAAGTCAGCTGTTGAAGCATACGTTCCACCCCCACGTAAAAATATGGTCTTAGAACCGGACTTAGCGTACGTCCAAACCTGTGCACCGGTTGTATCCGAATGTAAGGTGGAGCCTCCCAAACCTAATAAGACTTTTAAGTGTTGGAATTGCCAGAAAATCGGTCATTTGTCTCGAGATTGTTCCAAGCCCTTAAAGAGGCATTGTTATCGGTGTGGTCGTCCCAACGTCACTACCAAGACGTGCCCGGCGTGTTCAAAAAACTCCAGAACAACGCGCTAGATGATCGGTTAGTACGTTGTTTCAGTATATCAAAGCCGATCGATCCTTTGGCAGTCCAACCTGTTCTTGACTATGTCTTGGCTCATGCTAAAAATGATGAGCGTCCTTATTTAACCGTGTCGATTTTGGGCATCCCGTTTCTTGGCCTCTTAGACTCTGGTGCATCTCGCACAATCGTTGGCAGCTCGGGATGGGAAGTTCTTCAAACTTTAAACTTACCTTTTAATAAGCATGTAACGTCGTAAACCGTGGCGAATGGACAACCTTGTTCTAGTCCTGGTAATGTGGCCACCCCTATCCAACTGCGTGATCGTGTGAAAGTTATAAATGTTTTAGTTGTCCCTGAGTTACCTCATTCACTCATCTTAGGAACAGATTTCTGGAAGTTAATGGACATCGTCCCTGATCTGCGTTCCGGTGAATGGACCTTCGGTAGAGAGTCAATTGACGTGGTAGAACATCTTACCTCTCGGCAACATTTAACTGATCCGCAACAAAATCAGCTGGAGACTCTAACTAATCAGCTGTTTACAAATTCTCCACATGGTGAACTGGGTTGTACTAAACTCGTCGAACACGTTATTCACACAGATAGTGCCCCGATAAAACAACGTTATTATCCCATCTCGCCAGCTAGGCAAACTGTTGTTGACAAAGAACTTGATGACATGCTAAAGCGTGGCATCGTGGAGAGATCCAAAAGTGCTTGGTCATCTCCCATTCTTCTTGTGCCAAAAAAAGATGGAAGTTTTCGCTTTTGTGTGGATTACCGTAAGTTAAACCAGGTCACGACTAAAGACGCATACCCACTACCGTATGTCTCGAACACCCTTGACAAATTGAAAGATGCTAAATACCTGTCATCTTTGGACATTAAGTCAGCTTATTGGCAGATCCCAGTCGCCGAAGAATCCCGCCAATATACAGCATTCACTGTACCTAATCGTGGATTATATCAATTCCGACGAATGCCCTTTGGCCTGCACAATTCTCCCGCGACTTGGCAACGTTTTATTGATCGAGTAATTGGTGCTGACCTTGATCCTCACGTGTTCGTCTATCTGGACGACATCATTATTGTCACGCAAACCTTCGACAAACATCTCGAAGTATTATCTGAAGTCCATAAACGCCTGACTGAGGCTGGTTTGACCCTGAATCAGGACAAATGCAGTTTCTGCCTTAGCGAATTGAAGTACTTAGGTTACGTGGTGGATCGCCACGGTCTTCATGTGGATCCCGAAAAGGTTCAGTCAATTTTACGAATGCCTAAGCCCACAACGGTTAAGGAAGTACGTAGACTAATTGGAACCGCTTCGTGGTATCGTAGATTCATCCCTGGGTTTTCCACAATTATCGCCCCTTTGACCAAGTTGCTCAAGAAAAATTCTAAGCATCGGTGGGACGAAACTTGCGATGAAGCGTGGGAAAAGATCCGTGAGCATTTGGTTTCCGCTCCAGTCCTTTCGTGTCCTGACTTCACTAGAGAATTCACGATTCAACCCGACGCATCTGATTATGGCGTTGGAGCTGTCCTGACTCAACAACTCGATGATGGCGAGAAAGTCATCTGCTATCTAAGTCGCTCATTATCTCGAACTGAGCGCAATTATTCGACGACTGAGAAAGAACTCCTTGCGATGTTATGGGCGATTGAAAAACTTAGGCCCTACGTGGAAGGTTCTCACTTCAAAGTTATCACAGATCACCATTCACTGCTTTGGTTGAACAAGTTGCAGAACCCTTCTGGTCGATTATGTCGTTGGGCTGTACGCCTGCAGCAATACGATTTCAGTGTCATACACCGCAAAGGAAAAGAACATGTCGTACCTGATATGCTTTCTCGAACTGTCCCTATTATCGACTCCATCGACTTCGATAATGTTAAGGATAGTTGGTATTTGAATTTCTTAAAGAAAATTCGTTTGGCCCCGGAAAAGTTTCCGAGTTTTCGTGTTGAAGGAAACATCATTTATAAACTCGTTCGAAACACCTATTATCGACTAGCTGAGGATGAGCCTCACTGGAAGCCTGTTGTCCCTAAGGAATCTCGATTATAGATTCTTCACGAACATCATGATTCCCCGACTAGTGGTCACTTAGGTGTCTACAAGACTTACAATAGGATCGCCCAAAATTATTATTGGCCCAAAATGCACGCCGATGTTGCGAAATATGTTCATAGGTGTCAAACGTGTCTTCGCACCAAACCAGAACAGAAAGCTCCGGCAGGGCTAATGGGAGGTCACTCTCGAATTTCGCGACCTTGGGAGGTCATTAGCATCGATCTTGTTGGACCACTACCTAGATCTTCTCGTGGGTATCAATACATCCTTGTGGCAACTGATTGCTTCAGTAAGTTCACCTTGTGTTTCCCTCTTCGAAAGGCTACCGCCCCTAAGATCGTTCAGCACATTGAGGAAAATATCTTTTAGTTTTCGGAGTACCTCGTACGGTCATTTCGGACAATGGAGTCCAGTTTAAGTCCAAAGAATATCAAAAACTTCTGACGTCATACCACGTGCGCCCTGCGTACACTTCGTATTATCATCCAAAAGCAAACCCTGTCGAACGCGTTAATCGCGTAATTAAGTCCATGTTGACTGCTTATGTGGCGGAAGACCACCGCAAATGGGATTTATTCCTGCCCAAAGTCGCTTGTGCTTTACGAACTGCACGTCACGAAGTTACTGCTGTGACTCCATACTTCCTCAATTTTGGTCATGAAATGTGCTTGAAAGGTAGTTTAACCCCTGACAATGACCCTGTTAAAGATGAATCCTTGGAGGTTGCTCCTCAAGATCCTAAGGATCTACAATCTCGTACCGGAAAGTTCGCAGTCCTCTACAAAAACGTACAGGAAAGGTTGCAAAAGGCTTACGAAAAGGCTAAGGGCCGATATGATCTTCGTAGGCGAAAGGTTGTTTACCAGCCCGAGCAGCGGGTGTGGCGTAAAAATTTCGTGTTGTCCGATGCTTCAAAACATTTCGCGGCCAAGTTGGCCAATAAATTTGTTGGGCCTTTCCTCATTAGTCGACGTACGTCTGCGGACACTTACGAACTTAAGGATCTTGATGGTAACATACTTCCTGGTACTTGGAACAGTGAACATCTTAAACCTGATCCCCCTGATGAGTAGAGATTGTCTTATTCATATTTCGGCCTGCGGATTGTGGCCTCTTAGAATTCTTCCGACGTATCTTCTGCGTGGAGTAAAAGGCTCCTAAAAGATTCTGTACATTCCTCACACCATCTGCGGAATCGAACGTCTTCGGATGTTCGCGTGCGATAGGTGCCCTAACGATCAGTCTCGTTGACTGTGAGATGTCGCCTTGCGATTTGCTGAGTTTGTGGGAGTTACAAGAGAGTTGGATCTCGTGAAGACTCTTCTTGCCCTCTCTCTCTGTGAATCTGCGTATGAGCGAAGTCTGACGGGCCTCTTGATTGTGACGTGGATCACGCCTATTCGCCCGGGAATTTTTCTTTTCTTCTTGTTTCAACCTCTCTTCTACTCTAGCTCTGTCTCCTTTTCGGATTGATCAGCTCAGCCTTGACGGCTTTGAGATATCCTTCTGCACTCGTCAAAGCGTGTGGGAATGCCAAGCGTACTGGATCTCGTGAAGGTATGGCTTGCCCTCTCTCTCTGATGTACCGCTGTGGGATACGCTCATGGAAGTCACGTCTGTAGTATGGTGTGTTCCGTGAGGAAACCTTTATCTTTCCTGTTTTCTGTCTCTCTCGACTTCTCTCTCTCTTTGGTCTCTACTTTCGGAAATTGGGAGAAAAATTCTGTTCCGTTTGAACTGATTGATACTCGGATTCGACTTATTTTTTTGTTATTTATTCAACTTTACTGGACGTGTCTTGTGTTGTCAGATGTGACATTCGTCACTACCGAAGTTGTGATCTGGAGAATGTAGATTCTCTCCCCTTCTAAGTCGTCTCTACGTCAGGACGCAACATCTCCGGGGGGTGAATCATTTGGTTCTCCTGATTTCAATTTTCTTTCGTGGTCTCCGACCAAATCGTTTCGCGTAGTATCATTTCGTCCGTGTTTCGTTTATGTTGGTTAAGCCGAACACCCAAATTCGAGATCTGTCGTTCGCCGACGTGCCATTTCATTTCGGCTGATTATAGTGTGGACATCAGAAATTTTACCTGTGGGCAAAATTTCCATCTTAGTAAGGGTGGGATTGTTACAGTTCATTTCTTTCATTCCTGTTCTGAATACCCCCTGTATATGCATTGCCACCGCCCAGCCTTCATTTCTGTTCCGAACACGCCCTGTATATGCGAAATTCGACGTGTCGGATTATTCCTTGGACCGCGTCGTTGTACACATTGCAGTCAGTGTAGGAATACCCGTATTTCGCCGGCGTGATTTTCTTAAACTTTCGTTTTAGCATATTTCTATTAACAGGACCTTCATTTATTTAAACAAATTCATTTTATATATGTAATCCCTCCTTAATTGAGTTCAAAATCGCGTGTATGTGAGGAATTGAACGAATTATAACGAAGTTCTACTTCTGGACGCGTATTATGCGTGACCTTTGTCCTTTCAGCCGATTGGTTCCGACTGTTACTAAGAAAGTTCCCCGGAGGTAGGAATAGACGATGTCTCGCTTGTTTATAATCCTTCCTTGTTTGTCAAACGAGAAATGTTGCGCCATTGTCAGAACGAAACTTGCCGTCTCTTGGGTCACACTCTCTTTTCGTAAATATTTTTATTTGTGCGTGCCATTACATCGAAGGGATGTTAGTGCATATCTACGGCTAATTGCCGACTCTGATTAGACCCAGGTGTAAGACAGGAAAACCGCGTATCCCGTGGGTGTCACAGCTTCGGTGATAGACCGAGGTAAGTTCCATACGCAGCAACTCTCGGTTTGACTTATGTGTTCGTTTTATTTCATTTCTTATAGGCTTTTAGCGTGAGCTTTTATCGTAAGCTTTTATCGTGAGCTTCTAGCAAAAGCTATCATCAATCCTAGGCTTTAATCTGGGACCTACATCAAGAGGTATTTCTCGTTGGGTGCATCGCGAATTACGGCGGTGAAGGCTCCCTCCCTCGCCCCTCTACGCGGAAGCCGGCACATTACAAAGTGCCGCGGCGACATCGCCGCAAAGACACCGACAAACGAGCCGGACAACAAAGGAATAAAGGTCGGAGCGTTATAATTTCTTTTCGTAGTTTTGAGCGATATTTCGCGGATTTTATTTCGGATCCATTACTTTAATTTTGTCGCAATAAAACTTGCAACTTATTGCATTCTCTTGTATTTTGTTGCATTAGTGATGATTTAAATTATTTTAAGATAGATATGTAGCGATTTCGGATCCGAAAAGTTAGGTAATAACGTATTATGTCTATGGTCTTGTTGTGTACTTAGATCGATCGACTTGCGTTGAATTTGTTTTATTTTTTTTTTTCTGTTTGTGTTTCTAGTAATAAAAGTGTTCATGTTTTGGACGTAACGTGTTTTCTTAATTTTTCACGCGTTCCCTTTCACAAAAAATTAAGTGGCGCCTGTTTTTGGTTTGGCCTTCGCGTTTTGGTTAGAGAACCCCCCGTCCCACTGTGCTGGCTGGCAACATTGGAGTAAAGTTTCGCTCCAATGTAAAACTTCTGCCTATCTACGCAGGTAGGTAGCAAATCTTCCACTTACTCTCAGTAGTCCGTGTTCATCCAAAAAAGGCGTTAGAGATAATAATTTACTCTTACGGGGTAATTGTAATTTTGATTTTAAAGCGGCAATTTCTTCGCTAAAGTCTTGGATTTGAGAAATCTTGATGAGAATCTGCAAACTACGTTCCAATTCCTCCACTGATAATGCTCCTTTTAATTTGTTATTAGCTTTAGTAGAGTTGTGTATGAATCGGAAAATCCAAGAAGTGTTTCTTTTCAAACAATTAAGTGAAGAAAATCTGCTCAATAAATCAAAATCTGTTCCAAGAAGTGATTCTTTTCAAACGATTAAGTGAAGAAAATCTGCTCAATAAATCAAAATCTGTAACTGCAGGTACGGACACGACCGTGGAAGACCCTTTTACTTCTGGCAACTCGTTTAAATCAAGTTGTTCCTCTGTAACAATAATAAACTCATGAGAAAGAAACTCAGGACCTTTCCACCAAATTTGACAATTAGCTATAGTCCATTTTTCCTGCAGAGAATAATACAGGTTCACATAGCTAAAATATCTACTAACTCAGCAGGAATTAAGTTAGGAAACTGTAACACATTTTGTCTAAATTCGTGAGATGTACCCGACTGCGAAGTATGCTATGAGTATGCATTTGAATGCCTGTGAAAATTAAAATGTAAACAATACCTCCTGTAGGAGCCATATCTGGTTGTTATACTTAACTTAAACAAATACTACGAGTGAAATGAACTTAACAAGTGTAGTAATGAACGGCTAGAACGCTGGAAACTCAACAAATACTGTGCGAAGACGATACTGTGGACGATACAAAGTAATCTGTCAAAGATGACAAATATATTAACTGACATTTACATTCCTGCTATCCTGCTATGAATTCGGCAAAATTTTTTCGCATCCGTTTGTCCTTTGAATAAGACCGGTAAACGACCAATCAAATGTAAGTATTTTGAAATTCCCGCCAACCCATTATTCTCTGCAAGAAAAATGAACTATAGGTGTTCAGGATTGATTCCTCTAGATAAAACGTCAGCAGGGTTTTCATTTGAGCGCACATAATGCCACTGCACTAAGTTATCCAGATTTCGAATTTCTGCTACCCTGTTGGCCACGAATGCAGTCCATTTGGAAGGATCTCCAGATATCCAAGCCAATGCTACTTTGGAGTCACTCCAAAGATGTATGCTGTAAATAAAAATAGTTAATGAGTTTAAAACATGTTGACATAATCTTGCCAGCAATAAACATGTGCATAATTCCAATCGCGGCAGCGTCAGTTTCTTTAAAGGAGCTACACGCGTTTTTGAACAAACTAATGAAATTTGATACTTTTGAACTGTGCTATTCGAACTCTTTAAATAAATACAAGCCCCATAAGCCTTTTCTGAGGCGTCGCAAGAACCATGTATTTCAACGTAAGAATAATCAACAACTACTGCATGTCGAGGAATGTCCAAATTATTGATTTCATCAATATGTTTCCACCACTGCATCCATCTTGTTTGTATTCCTGAGGGAATTTCTTCGTCTCAGTCAGACTTGACTTGCCATAATTGCTGCATTATAATCTTTGTGATTATGATTATTGGTCCTAGTAGTCCAAGTGGATCGAAGATTTGAGAAGTAGCTGACAGTATGTGTCTTTTAGTTAATATGAATGCTATGTTTTGTCAACATTGCTATGTGTTGTCAACATTGAATTGCAAAGTGTCATGCAATGGACTCCAATGCAATCCGAGTACTTTGGTACCCTGTCCAATTGGGATACATGAATCTTCAATGCCTGAAGATTCCAATAAAGATGCACAATTACTTTGCCATTTTCTTAATTCGAATTGTGCTGATTGAAGAACCTGTATAATTTCCTTTTGTAAGTGCATTGTTTCGTTCTTAGTTTGACCACCGGTGAGTAAATCGTCTACATAAAAATCGCGAGTTATAACTTGATGAGCTGCTGGAAATTGTTCCTTCATATCTGATGCAGCCTGATGTAATGCCTGAATTGCCAAAAAAGAAGAGCTCGCTTCACCATAAGTTACAGTATTTAAATCATACGTCTGAATTTCTTCTTTTGGATTCCAACGCCATAATATTCTCTGCATTTTTCGCTGTTTCCTCTTGATCAATACTTGCCGATACATCTTGACGATGTCAGCTGACATTGCATATGCATGCTGTCGGAAACGAACGACAATCTGAAATAAATCTTGTTGTAACGTAGGACCTATACAGAGTACATCATTAAGTGAATAACCAGTGCTTGTCTTACAAGAAGCATCAAAAACTACTCGTAGTTTTGTGCTTGTGCTATCGAGTTTTAATACGGAATGGTGTGGTAAGTAATAAGATGGATATCCATTTTCACTACAGGTATTTTCATCTTGCCTTGCGATTTCCATGTGACCTAACTTAAGATACTCACTCATAAAATCGTGGTATTGTGTCTTCAGCTCGGGATTTCGAGAAAGTTTCTTTTCCATAGACAACAGTCTTCTTGTTGCTTCTGTCTTTGAATCTCCCAGATCACGAAAGTTGTCTTTCAATGGTAATTCTACCACGAATCTATCAGATGAATCTCTAACATGAGTTTTCTCAAAACAAAAAATGCAGAATTGTTCTTCCTGTGTGTAATAAAGTTTTGGTTGCATTTCCCCAATTTTCCAAAACTGCTCCATTTGATCTTGTAACCGCCTTTCTTGAACAAAATAACAATTTACACTATTTCGATTCGTGTTGTGATTTTCCAAAGGCCCAGAAATGATCCAACCTAGCTGTGTATTTTGCAAAACAGGATGTCCCTTCTTGAGTTTGATTTGTCCCAAACATAACAAATTCCAAAAGATAGTAGCACCCAATAAAATATCTACTGGCCCCGCAATGTAAAAGCTTGGATCTGCTAAATCCACGTTGTGTGGAGTCTGCAAGGAACTTGGATCAATTCTCACTGTTGGTAAGGATTCGGTTATTTTATCTACCATCAAAAATGACATATTTGCTTCGAAGTCATTTAATCTCGATTTTATAATTGTTTTAACTTGTTTCGATGATGCTGCTGAAGTCTGAACAATTCCTGAAATTCTAGTTTGTATTTCCTTTTGAGGAAGTTGCAAGCAGTTGCTCAACTCCTTGGTGATAAAGTTTGCTTGAGACGCAGAGTCTAAAAGTGCTCTACATTCGCGCATCTTTCCAAATTTATCCTGGATCAAAACGACTGCTGTTGCTAATAAAACTTGTACCTCACCTTTTGCTGTATGACAAAGAACATTGACCTTATTTGATATATTATCTGAATGTTAACTGTCATCTAAAATGGAAACATTTGACACATTAGTCTGTTGATTGCCAATATCAGAGGCTGATTTATTTTTATCTGAATGTAATAATGTATTATGATGACGTCCGCATTTTTTACAAGAACCGGCAATGCAGTTCCGTCCATGATAAGCCTTCAAATAATTAAAGCAAAGTTTGAATGCCTTTGCTTTCTCATATTTCTTTTCAACTGATAACGCTCGAAAGTCAGAACATTCAAAAATTTTATGTTTTCCCTTACAAACAACGCACGTTTTATCTTCGGTCGCAACATAAGATTGTGCTTGCCCCATTTGTTTCGAAGAATGACATTTGGGAATTATTGTTTCGCTTTTGCCTATTGTTAGCGATTTTGTACGTGAAAGTGGTTCCAAAAATGAGCAACGCGTTTTAAGAAATGTGCAAAAATCTTCAAATGTAGGAAGTTTATCTGTGTCCGCTCTTTCCGCTTCCCATTCACGTTTTGTTACATTGTCAAGTTTTGGAAGTAAAATATGAATGAGAAGTGTGTCCCATTGATATGTAGGCTGACCTAATCTTTCTAATGTTTTTATGTGTTGTTGTACAGTGTCATATAACTGTCTAATGCCCGGTTGCACCAACTTTTTAAGCAGACCTTAAATTTAAGTTATGTCTAGAATGTGACATTTACATATGGTCAGTACAGTGTCAAATACATTCTGATTGACATTTAAACTTCAACTTAATTATCAATTAGAATGTGACTAACATTTGTGAAATCTATAAATAATGTCATAGTCTAAACACCACTTAAATTTAAGGTCTGCTTAAAAAGTTGGTGCAACTGGGCATTAGAGCAGTGTGAGATTCTTTTGTTATGTTTGAAATATTAAGCAATGCTTGTACAACCTCAATCAAAAGTAATGAAACGCTCAAAACCGAAACGCTGTAGTCAGAGAGAGAAGATACTGAGTGAGATGAAGTCTTATGGCGAACGAATGTTTACGAAGTCTTTCGGAACCCCACAACACGTTGCGCTCTTCTCTAACTTGGCACCTTTGCACTCTGACTACAGCGTTTCGGTTTTAAAAGTTTCATTACTTTTGATTGAGACTGTACATGATGTTGCACAATTGCCCTTTTATTTTCGAATCTCTCTTTAACCAAATCCCAAGCTATCTGATAATTATCTTCTGTAAGTTCAATGACTTGAATTAATGCGGCTGCCTTGCCAGTTAGAGATGAACGCAAGTAGTGCAGTTTCTGCACTCCTGCTAATGATTTATTACTATCAATGAGATTCAAAAATATCACGCAATGGTAGCCAATCTTCCCAATTGCCACTAAATTTAGGAAGCTCAATGATTGGTAACTTTAGAGACCTTGAAAGATTCGAATGGACTTGTAAAACTGATTCTTGCTGCTGATTTGAATGTATGGATTGAGGTTGATTGCTAATATTTTGCTCCACTTGAATATTAAGTATTCGTTTAGCTTTCGTAATCGCAGCATGAAATTCATTTTCAAATTCTTCACGTTCTATTTCCTGAATTTCATCAACATCTATGCTTTCAATTTTCGACTGAATCTCATCGAACTCATCCCAAGAGGGTTCCAGTTTTTCTAAACGAGAAGGAATTTCGAATATTTTGTCTTTATCTGTATCACATTTATTCAGAAAATTTATAAATCTAGTCAACTTAGCTTTGACAGTGCCCCTTTGACGTATGAGTCCGGTGGACTCTTCCATATTTACAAATTAAATTATAAATTGACTTCCGACAATTAAAAACTGCTAATGATAAAACTTCTACTAAACCGCTTTTACTAAATCACTCACTGTACTGTAGATACGCTATCGCCGATTCTATTCGTCTTGATGTCTTGTGCTGAATTCACCTTTGTCGTGCCGACGTCCGGTGCCAATTGCGTCTTGATGACAATGTTCAATTACGCCTTGTTGAAGACTCGCTATTGCTACGTTGTGCCTTGTGCCAATGTTGCCCTCTCACACGTCGATGCCAAACGTGTCAGTTTTATGCCTTGAGCCAATGCTGCCTCTCACAAGTCGATGCCGAACTTGCTGGTCCTGCAATGTGTGCCAATGCTGCCTCTCACAAGTTGATGCCGAACTTGCTGGTCCTGCAATGTGTGCTACTGCTGCCTTTCAGTACGTCGATGCCGAACGTGCTGGTATTTTCTTTCAAAGTTGTCTTGCCACGTCGATGCCGAACGTGATCGCTGTAGAATGTACTACGTCTCGTCGTCGCAATTGTATTCAATCACTGGGTATCCGTCTCGATTGGACCAAATGTTGGGATGCTCCAGAACAAAATGTTGGGATGCTCCGGAAGTTTAAACTATGTGGACTGTATAATGTACTGCAGAGACGATAGTAACAACTTTGACCTCGTTCCTTTTCAAATTATATTTTTATTTCGGCACAAATTACAGTTTGCTTTTCAATGTATTGAAAAACTCGTTTCTAATAAATAATATGTTTCTTTAGCCTACTTTTATAAATTATAAAATGCATGACTTTCATGCTGCGATCAGCGCACCCTTAATACAGAATTTATTCTGTTCCGAACAGGATGAGAATACATGCCATTGCGTTTAAAAACCGAAAAGTTGAAGTGTCCATCTGAACGCAACTGCAAGGTCTAGGCGTGCGATCCAAATATGTGAATCGGGTACGCGCTCCATGCGTTTCAAATGCAAAAGCATTTACACGAAGCGATTTAATCTGCGCTCTTGGAGTGTACGTACCAAAACTGTCCGTGTAAACGGGGCTATTCACCTCTGAATCATTCGGTAATGAAAAGTCGAGCTTACTTTGACAGATCTGGAGCGTTCGACAAATACAGAACAGATGAAAAAGATCGCGCTCGCTCAGCTCGGAATATTTTGGAGGAGCTCTCAGATTTAGAACTTGTCAAGTAGGTTATGTTTATATATTTTCATGAATTAAGAGTAATCGTTGTCTAATTTAAACGATTTAGGGCCGATATTTCACTTGTAGATTAACTTTAAGCTCCGTTTTATTCCCTTAGAAATAATTGTCTTAACTATTGTTTCTATAGGAATAAAACGAAGCTTAAAGTTAAACCATGACTGAAATATCGGCTCGTGTTGTACTGTGTAAAATAACGAATTATAATGAGCATAATTAATTTCAAGAAATAGTATTTGATGATGAAGAATACAACCAATGTCTAAAAGTGAATAATAAAAGTGACTGTTGGAAGAAAATAGAGTACCTATTTCAAATATTGAAGACCGTCGTCAAGAGAAGAATTCATAAAATTCTGTTTGTTTACAAACTCAACTGGCAGAATCTACACTCCAATTGCTCGAAATCGTTCGTCATTAAGTTTGCTCATGTGGAGCACTCTGTGATCAGCTGATTAAAATCTCACTAGCTCTGCTCGAATCGCCGAGTGCATTGGCGAACTCACCTTATCTTTCTAATCTTTGATGTTAATCTTAGCTGCTTTCTCGTTACCCACTTTGTGCACGCAAACGAGCCCAAAAGCCCAAGAATTCGCGAAGCACACTTTCCAGTTGACATTTCGATGTTCGCGTTTTACGCCCAATACCCCTGCCCTCTCAAACACCACCTATTATTTTTGTGCTCGAAACACATGTTCCCCCACCATTGAATTCTGCCCTGATACGGTGTCTACAAAATGACTATAAAACAAATACGTATTATTGAAAAATAATTACTGTCAAATATTTTAATAAAACACTTAAGCCTTGGTCTATCTACAGCGCAATCCGCACGCGTAATGCGTAAAGCGCAATCCGTCATCCATTGCTTTAGTGTTTTCTTATGTACCTGGTCTAAATTAAGCGTAATGCGGTTGCGTAAATAAGTTTTCCGCTGCGCAGTGCGCATCAGTCGCCTCGTCGGCAATTTTTACGCAGCGCACAGTGTTGGTCGTAGCAATATTAAGCAATTGAAATGGTGACAAAGACGAAACACTTTTGTAAATTTACCAAAGAAGACGAATTATCATTAATCGAGTGCACCCGACCACCTCCACCAAAGATGGGATACATTTCATTTCTTTCTTCCATCCTTAAAATCATCGACATTATTTCTTCATCGTTATTTTCTTCCTCTAACATAATAGCAACTAATTTCCGTTTAAATTTATTCATTTTTCTCTTCAAATTTTATAAAATGACAGCAGTTAACAACATGCGCTTCAGCGTAATACGCAGTATAGATAGACCGCTTCGTGTGTAGTGCGCGTATGCGCATTGCGCACTGCGCATTTACGCTGTATTTGCGCTGTAGATAGACCAAGGCTTTAGGGCCAGTTTCATAACCGAATTTAAGGGAGACTTTAAATTTACAGTCACTTTCAGATGTCAAAACAAATATGAAAACACATTTGTTTACACATCTGAATTTGACTTTAATTTTAAAGTCTCCTTTACATTTGATTATGAAACTAGTTCTAAGGCCCGATTTATTCACCTCCCATTAAATTTATCTGGTGATTTATTCCCATAGTAACAATTGTGATCGCAATTGTTACTATGGGAATAAATCACCAGATAAATTTAATGGGAGGTGAATAAATCGGGCCTAAAATTAAACAATTTTTAAAATTCATTTTCAATTTGTTGTATGTCACGCCTCTACAAATACGTTCCCGTAAGCTTGTACTCGAAGTTCATGGGTTTAATACTCAACTGTGTTTATTGCGCAAAATTTAGAGCTAACGGGAAAACGCCTCTTGTTAATGCAGCCAATGATCTGGTAAGATGTAGATACACAGTGCCTTATGTGTCCTGCATTCTCGATTGATATCAGTATGTGAGTAAAATAGAGAATATCTGTGAGTAATTTTAGCTCATGTATGCGCCACGGATGTCACTCAAAGCCTAGATCACGTGACTGATGGCCGTATGCACAGACAAATCTTTAAACTTAAGCCAAAGTAAACCTTTACTTTGAACAGTGTAACTATATGGCGCACAATTTGATATGAAGTTAGCTTTAAGTATCAAGTCCACCTTGAGATTTGTCTGTGCATACGGCCATTAGAATGAACAATGCTTTTGAAACGGGTTTATATACCATCTCACTCTTAAGTTAATATCAATTCTTCTTTCTCTACAGGGAATCTGCTACTTGATAAATCTGTGAATGCAGCCAATGATCTGGTACAGGGTAGATAGACAGTGCCTTATATTTCCTGCATTCTCGATTGATATCAGCATGTGAGTGAAATAGCGAATATTTGTGAGTAATTTTGGCTCATGTATCCGACAAGGATGTCACTAGAAGCCTATGTCACGTGACGTAGGATGTGCAATGCTTTTTAAATGGGTGTATTTATCATCTCACTCTTAAGTTAATATCAATTCCTCTTTCTCTACAGGGAATCTGGCTACTTGATAAATCTGTGGAATGCAGCACGCAGCAGTGTTACCAACGATCAGAAACGCATTTCTGTACAGGCTGTATTACATATAGGGTGCGTTTCGTTTGCGCGCTCACACGCTTTAAGCGCTTACGCTTACAAGCGCTGTTTTCTGTTGTTTCCTTTAGGGTTTAGTCGCTTAAGCCGTTATACGCAAAGGTGTTTCTTTTGACTTTTGTTTGCACAACGAATTCATAACCTCAAAAATATAACTTCAATAGTGAAATTGATTCAATCATAGCTGCTGCTAATTATTCTATTCGATAGCATTTTTTCTGCTGGTTGCAGTGATGTATAACAATTAATACTTTTTTCAAGTAAAGTTAAAATATGATAAAAAAAGCTTGATGCAGTTTCGTCATGATTTATTTAATAAGTAAATTTATTCCTTAGTACTTTTTTTACTTACTAAATATTAATAACTAACATTCAAATGTCGGAAGAGGAAAAATCAATAAAATCAATCAATCAATCAACAAAAAATCAAAGGGCTAATATTTGGTGATCTTAGAGGCTACGCGACAGGTCCATTTGTACCTATCAGGAAAAGTTTGATTCAAATAATTTGTTGTTATTTCAGCATTATGTGCTGGTGCTCCATCATTTTGAAATTACAATTCCATAATATTATTTAGAGGAATGTAATCTAAAATGTTTTCCAATTCTGTCCTTAAAAAATCGATGTAGCGTTCAGCTGTTACATGATTTTCATAAATGATCGGACCATTAATTCTATTATGCCAAATACCACACCAAACATTTAAGCTGAATTGTATCTGTGGTCACACTTGTTGAAATCTTTTTTGATTCTCCCTGGACCAATATCTATGTACATTTCTATTAAATATTCCCTTGTTTGTAAAATTAGCCTCGTATAACAAATTCTTTTAACGGATACTACAAATGTGCACTATCAGTGTCCGTTAAAACAATTTATTATACAATAACTAAAGAGACAGATATTAAATAATTCATTGAAATTTACACTATAGCTAAGAAAATGAACTAAATATTTGAAATGATGTATTAAATAAAATTTTCATATAAAAATCTGTATTATTTAAGCTTCAAATTAATATCAACAATTAAGTGTGATATACCATTACAATCAGGAGAAAAAATGGCAACAAATACGATAATAAAAAGGTATACGTTATATTTAAAAAATGTAAACTGAGGATGGTCGCGGAGAGACGAAACGTTTGACCACAATTCTACTGCCCCTATTTAAAGTAGAATCCAAAAGTACCTGTAGAAAGTTAAGGCAGAATTTCTAAATTATTTTTAATAAGGGTGTTACATTTGTGTACAGTGTTATTTAACCGAATCTGTAACTCTCATGGTATAGGAGATCCCTTCAGTGCACACCAAATTTGAAACAGCCGGTATACTCAGTGACATTAGAAGTGTTACACCTATATAGAAGGAATAATTTTTTGGACTTGATTTTTTTGGCAATGTGGTAGTCTTACATCAAGAATGAAACGATAAAATTTGCAAGAAATTTTAATAACATATAATACGGAAAAAATTAATAATGTTTGGCGACTCCGTAGCTGAGTACACTCCTGTACACGCTAGGCATCCACAAAATGAGATGGTCGATGTCTGCTTGAGGCACCTCGTTCCAAGCAACTCAAATTTCGTGGATTAACTATGCCAGAGTCTGTGGAGGATGGTGCAAAGTGGACAGTCTTCTCCCGATCATATCCCACACATGTTCATTGGGATTTAAACCCGGTAATGTGAGGACGTGCGTTGTCTTGCTGAAAAAGGACGTGTGGACGGCCATCTAACTATGGCGGTAAAGTGGGCTGTATAACGTCATCCACATAATGTGCAGCTGTCATACTACCTCGAATAAACAAAAGAGGTGATCGGCTACCATAGGCAATAGCTTCCCAAACCATTACTCCAACAGTCCTGTGTATATGCCTCTCAACAGCAAACCCAATATCACATCGCTCTCCACGGCGGTGTCTTACCCTTCTATGGCCATCATGCATGCCTAGACAGAATTGCGATTTGTCGCTGAATACAACACTATGCCATTCTGCCTCCCAATGCTGCCGTCCTCTGCACCAGTCCAAACATTGACGATGGTGTTACACCGCCAAGCAAGCACTAATCGTGGACGGTATGAAACGTCCAACGGTTCGAATACGGCGATATAGGGTTCGCATGCTAACAGGTCTACCTTCTTCTCCAAACCATTGGTCACCGATTTGGCACATAGTAGCAAAACAGTTTCGCAGAGCTAGTTGTCTGAAGCGCCGATCTTGACGCTCTGTAGTACGCCTCGGTTGACCAGTTGGTCTTCTCCTTGTTCCTCTACCTTCTTCTCTCCACACCCGCCACACACGCATTACCGTCATTGCAGTGCTATTAACACGGCGACCAATTTCGCGATATGATAAACCAACATCTCGATAGGCAACAATTCTACCCCTGTCAAAATCGCTAAGATGGTGATATTCAGGGCTATTCTGTAGTATTGATATGCATATCAATATTGATATGGTCTTCAATAATTGAAGAGAACTTGATACGATTTCATAACAATTCAAGTCGATTGCCGACCGCCTTGAAGAGATGCATAACAACTTGATATCACACTTGTTGACGGCAGATGGTTTCAAAATGCATTTATATTTGAAAACAAGTTCAAATTATTACTATTTACGTAAAAATAATTACCTCGGTGACAACCGTTCCAATACTAGACAGCAGTTGTACGTCTTCAATAATTGATATGGCTCTTCAATATTGATATGCTCAGCAAGTGAGTTGTTGCTTACAGAATACCGATTTTGAAAGGTCACTTGTTACACAGCATATCAAGTCCATATCAATTGATATGAAAGTTACAGAATAGACCCCATTGTTGATGTCCTCGGGCTCTATGCTCTAGGCATTTTGTTAGGTCTGTTCGTTTGTGTGATCTAAATTGCTCAAATCGGGCAGTCAGATCATAATCACGTGACTACAAGAGTAAGTTCGAACGTTCAAAGTATTTCACAAACGAACATCAATCAAGTATAAAAATGTCAATTAGAAACAGCTGATTGTGATTCAAAAAATATTAAATCATCTAAAACAGAAGACTTATCTTTATTATGCGTTTATTGATAGTGGTTCACTTTCCAGATCCTTCTAAAATATAATAAATATTTTACACATCGCGAAGAAACGCTTTTATTATTGACATATTGGCACCAAAATTAAATTCAGAGGTTATGTTTCCTGCTCTACCCTTCTAGTCTTCTTACTCGACCTCTGCAGACCGAGCAACTTTTCTTGCTCAATGTGATCTCAAGTTACTTGCTCTGAACAAACGAATAGTCTTAGATCATTTGCTCGAATACAAACGAACGCCTTACTTGTTACTCGGGTTGCTCTAACCTGATTAGAGCAGACAAACGAACGAACCTCTCATGCTTGACAGCTTGACACAAGAAGTAGACGGAGGCTAAAATATCTGTACTAATCAGCTCTCAGAAACTGTTTTCTTCTCACAAAACTAAGAGATAAAACTTTCTTGTTGCAAGAACTGTCAAAGATAAAAGTTTGACATTAGCTGCTTTCTTTCCAGGCTCGTCCGACTTCAACGGGAAATACTGTATCCATAGACAAATATAAGACAGCCCACTCCCATGCTTTGACACTGGCAATGAGTGAACAGTGGCGGTGACGCGGGCGGTACCACCGAACTATTCAAATAGCGCCACTTTTAAAATATGGCTTCTATTGTTCTATTCAGAATTTTATTTTATCATTTAATTTAATGTCAAGAAAAATGTAATGATAAGAAATTTAATTTGAAAATATGCAAAGAGTAACCACAGCAATAATATTATTACTTTGGTTAATCCTTAATCATTTTCAGATTAAATTTCTTATCAATATATTTTTCACGACATTAAATTAAATGGCATTATGGCAAAAAAACGTTGATTTCCATGTTTTAGGACGGTGATTTTAGAAAACACTAAAAAATTATGGATACAAATTTATTACAATGTTAATTTACATATTTACCAAAGTCTTAAGACTGAAGACGTTAGTCTAATAAATCTAAACTAAGGCTTTATCATTGCCATACATACAACAGAGACGATATGAAACCAAATTCGTATCAATTTATTTGCATTATGAATATTGAGCAATCAGTATAAAATTAATGTGTTTTACTATTTTTATATAAAGAAATCAGTAGCATATTCAAATGTATGAAATGATAAGAACAAAAGCAACGGTTTATGAATATTATTGCTTACTAGTAATAACATTGTAGTACAATATTGAAGGAGCTAACAATATTGATAGTTGTAGGAACTAACTAATGCAGAAGGAGTTAACATTATTGTTAGGTCCTTCTGCATTTACAATAAAAAAACAATACAATAGCTAATTTAATAATGCAACATTTTAGAAAACATTATACATATATTATACAGTTTCTTAAATTACAACTGTTCAACTGTCAACCAAAATATATACACTATGTACTTAAGAGTGTACAAGGGACAATCACACAATGAATACTTAACCACAGCTCGAAAACTAAATTATTATATTAAGAAAAAAAAATATCCGAACAAAAACAGAGATCCGTTTGTATATTGCTACAAACATTGGCCCATATCATAATCGTTTCACTAGCTAATTGAAACACCTATTCAACATATTGCAGGAGATATATTTAGCCCTTTTTTCTCCAAACAAATTTTTAAACTAGACGTATGAATCTGCTTAGAAATTAAATACGTAATGAATACATAAGAAAATATAATTGCCCCTTTGACATTTTTGAGTAGTGTACTTACAGTACAAAGTTTACAAATGTAGTATTTTTTAAAAAAGTTTTGTGCAAATCGGTTTCGATTACAGCAGATTCCCCGAGCAGGCTCTGTACAGCTGTTTCAGGCCTAGTTGGGCCTTCGTCAGCAGAACCGTAGCTCGAGAACTCCACTGCAAACCAAACCGACTTGTCCAGGTTATTCGCCAATGCGATGTGAAAGTAATGAACATTTCAAGCAGCGACATCTTTTGATCGCTTTTTGACCTGACATTGCAGTAGGATTGACAAATTGAAGCTAGTTCGCCACATAATAAGTCATCCCATGCAAGGCGGCCATGCTTGCTGTCAAAGCATAATGAGAATTTTAAAAAAGTTTTGTGCAAATCGGTTTCGATTACAGCGGATTCCCCAAGCAGGCTCTGTACAGCTGTTTCAGGCCGCCTTGCATGGGATGACTTATTATGTGGCGAACTAGCTTCAATTTGTCAATCCTACTGCAATGTCAAGTCAAAAAGCGATCAAAAGATGTCGCTACTTGAAATGTTCATTACTTTCACATCGCATTGGCGAATAACCTGGACAAGTCGGTTTGGTTTGCAGTGGAGTTCTCGAGCTACGGTTCTGCTGACGAAGGCCCAACTAGGCCTGAAACAGCTGTACAGAGCCTGCTCGGGGAATCCGCTATAATCGAAACCGATTTGCACAAAACATTTTTAAAATTCTCATTATGTTTTGACAGCAAGTATGACCGCCTTGCATGGGATGACTTATTATGTGGCGAACTAGCTTCAATTTGTCAATCCTACTGCCATAGCCGACTCCATTAATAAGCTAACGCTTATATGGCCGTTTCAATTGGCGGTTTTTCATTGTTGAAATTGTTCCAGAAAATTTACAGATTCATACCACAGTCTACACACAGTCTGTTCACTTGGCGTCGGTACCTTTGATCTTTGTGTCTTCAATGCAACCACTGCGTATTCTTCCGTGCGTTGATTCTTACGTGGCGCAAACAATTTAAATTTAAAATCTTGCAGTGTTTGCAGTTGCCCGAACGTGCCCGAACTAAGCCGGTAAACCAAACTACGAACACAGTATAAAGAATACATTAGCGCAACTCGCTTGTCGGCACTTTGATCTCTTTACTGGATTTTCATTGACCTCGAGTAGATAAAAGGGGTGTGTCGAACTGTTTGTTCTGCTTTACGTGTGAACGATTTTGTTGTAAATTGTACATTCACACGTGCTCACACACCAGGACCGGATTGTAGTGTTTTGCGGACATGGTAAAAAAAAACAAGGCATAAATAATGTGTATTAACATAATTATAAAGATCCATTCGTCACCAGAGCCGTGAATGAATGAGCTCTGCATCCCGAGATTGTGACTCAGACCTTGCGCGGGATGTTATGCGCGAACTGAATATTTTCATGAGAGTCGCGCTACTGTGTAATCTTTATACTGTGCTACGAATAGAAGCAGCGAAACTACTGCGCATTCTTCCCCGAGTTTCCAAGAATTTTGTACGCGAAACTAGCGCCAGTGACAAGATTGTATGTAGACTGTGTTCATACATGGCCAGCTCCATTAACATTCACTGACGTGTATGTATGGCCGTTTCAATTCGCCTAAAATTCGGTTCCGAGAAAGCATGCCGTGGAGTACTCCCCTCAGCGCTCCCTATTAAAGATACTACAGAACTACTCATAGTAACGTAATGACAACTGCAATTACTTAAAAACTCACAAGAGGCGCTGAGGGGAGTACCCGTTAAAATTTCGAAAAGTCGAATTGAAACGGCCATACACACACGTCACTGAATGTTAATGTAACTGGCCATGGTTCATACGGTGACTAGTGACCTCTGTGGCGAAAATTGTTAGTTCAGTGAGCTGTCAAATGTAACAGTTTCAGAATTTTTCTGCTTGTAAGTTTAAATTCGAACATGTTTCTTCAAAAAATCTGTTTTCTCTCTACTTGTATTATCGAGAACAGGTTTCTCTACTGTCTTTTGTGATTGTCACAAGCAAAAATTATATTTTGTTGGAGTACAGGACAAAGAATTTCAAATACCTAGTTGTGCACAGGTTTTTGTATTTTCCAAAAGAGTAAACAGGAATAATATCTGTTAATAGCTTAATAATTCCAACAAATTTATTACTAGGATAGTTTAAACTTCCTCTGTCCTGAATCATAATAAGTTTCATCAAGGAATCAGATAAGAAAGAAGAGGTTCTAAGCAAGTATTGCAGTGAAATTTGTCGTCTCTGTTTTTAATTATGTAACCAGCTAAGAATGCCACAGAAGCAAATACTGCCATCAGGTAATATTTTTAAAGATACGTTTTGAACTCGAAGTTTTAAAATATGAGATAACTCTTTCTCAACTGGTTTGAAATTTGCCTAACTCGTGTAATCTATATTATCAGCAATATTAGCAGATGTCAAAGCTTTCTGCCGCTCTGACTTCAGTCATGTCATTTGAACCACTTCTAAGACGAACATGAGAAAATATGGGTTCCACTGCATCTGAACTATGAATTAATAGGCGCTTTCCAATTGCACAAACGAGCTACTCGTGCTACTCAGAAGCTACTCCGGAGCTGCTCAAATGCATTCCAATTGCACTTGAGCAGCACCGAGTAGCTCGTCTGTGCAATTGGAAAGCGCCTAATATGTCATTACACAAGCCGTTTTTTGTTGTTGAACCTGGTTACTAACGGTTCAAACTCTTACATTTTTGTATTAGACCTATGACGTCAGTATGCATTTGTAGTCAAACCTAAAGCGTGTGGTTCGAACATACTCCGCGCGTATGTTCTATTAGGTGCGTTTTATTGCAACGTTCGCGTCAGCCGGTAGAAGTAAAACGTCGTTTTATTGTGCTGCTGGTGTCCACTGGTGGCAACTTTCTCTACCGTCGTTCAAGACGGTAGAACACGGTAGAGAGGGTGGGGATATGTCATTTCAATTTGAATCCATCAATTCGTCTTCAATGACTCTTTGCTGTTGTAAAAATCGAACTATTATCGGAAACGGTATTTCACCGTTTTCCATTATTCCGTTAAATCAAGACGAAATAGTACCACTTTGACAGCTGAAGGTTAAAGCGTAACTATTACCGTTTTATTGTAACGCATCTACTGGCGTATACTTTTGCCACCGGTAGTGCACAATAAAACGCAGCTATTGTAATTGATTGTAATTCAACATGGCGCAGATCAGCTGTTGTTTTGTCTTACTTTGTTCCTTCTTCCAGAAATAATACAAAATGCGTAACTGACGATTGTAAATTGTAAGGTGTTCGTTTAATACATATAATAAAATCAGCTTTCGTCTGAAAAACATTATATTAGTTGAGCAATGCTCCTAATTTATTTGCTTAGTACCTTTTATTCATTACATACACTACAAAATCGCATCTATTAAAACGCTTTTCATTTTTTAATTGTCTACTAACAGAAGTGTTGTAGTGTGACATAACCTCCTTTATTAACGCTTGAACTACTGGTTTAATTCTTTCGTTTTCTTGACGAATGAATTAATGACGTCAGCTTTGGATAAGGTTTGAACAAAAAACGAACTAGTCCAAAATAGTGCAACAACAAAAAACGGCTTAATAACATCTGATTTGTTGCAAAAAAAATTTAATACAGAGGTTGTAAACTGTAAACCAATGGCCGTTTCTGTAGACAGTCCTTGAATAGATATTCAAGCAGATGCATTTGCTGATCTTTTTTGGATGTTATCAATGTAATGTTGCAATGTGACTTCTAACCAATATAATCTTTCATCTGTAACATCAACATATGGTGCAACACTGCTGTTCAAAGAATGAATATATTGTGTTCGGTTTGAAATATTAGGTTTGTTCGTGTAGCAGCTTCTGACTAGTCCAAAACTGTCAGAAGCTGAATATATTTGACAGTTTCAAACTAGTCAGAAATGCTGTACGAACAGACTTATTATGTACTTGAAAGAAGTGGTACATAATCTCCATATAATGAATAAAATTTAATTTAGTAGATTGTTTATCCAATTGTTTCTTTAATTCTTTAACCTTATTAAAATTTTCTGAACACTTCTCATTAAGTCTTTTTAATTTTAAAGAAATTTATTAGGAGAAATTATGCTTATTAATAGGTTGATTTCTTGGAGTTTTTCTTGTATAATTTTTATATCTTTAATTTCCTTTTTTAGAGCTGCGTATAGATTGTTTTGATGTTGCAAATCTGAAATTTGCTGTGTGGATATGGAATCTCCTTATAACTGTTTTCTGCTAAATATTCTTAATAGGGTCAAATACCCAGTGAATGAACAATTAAGACAATTTTTTATTATCTGGCAGCTGCAAGACGTCACATTATTGCTGCGATAGTTAAAGAATATAAAATAAGAATGTTTTGACATTAAAATTGTAATGAGCCAGAAAAAATCATCTTAACAATGTAACTTTTCTTACTTTTAACAGTTTTTTCGAAAAGTGCTCAAAAACCCAGTGAATGAACAGGCCAATTCTTTAAATTAGTTTTCGTTGTTTTCACAGAAATATACGTCTCTGTTCGGACTATTCATTCACTCGGTTGTGTTCACTCACTGGTCAACTTATCCTAATTAACTCCAGAATTTAAACAAACCATAAAATGATATAGTGAAGTAAAATTTAGAAAAAAAACTTACAAATAGATGGTACAGCTTCTTTAGTAAATCCAGTCTTGTTTTTATAATTTTTAAAGGTGATTCGTGAAAATGATTTCTACAAATTACACAAGAAATGAATAAAGTACACTAGAATTGTTATTTCCAATTCTGTACCTCAGAGGTAAAGAATCCATTATGATAGATTTAGAGAAAACGAAGTTTAAAGTTTTAAAATGCAGTATTTTTTACAAAAATAAAATAAAATCTCAATGTAACTTCTGGATTATTTTATTAAGTAATTTAACTAACATGTTTTACATTACAACTGGCAGTATATAACATGCTCTACCGGATAAGAAATATGTAAAGGCATTTAACCAAAAACTGGAGACACGATTCTTTACCTCTAAGGTACAGAATTAGGTACCATAAAGTTTTTTCATTGCTTCAAGCCACTTAGTTCGAAACGGAATTGCATTAAGAAATTCAAAGTGACATATTTTCGTTGCTACAAGCAATAAATTTTCTAATCATTATATATTATTATTAAATTCTGATCCCAAGTTAGACAATTCAAAACTAATTTTAGAAATACGAGATGATTTTAGTATTTTCACAATTGATGCAGTATTAAATTTTTAAAATCGCCGCATTTAAAAATGTTACTTCAGCGGATTCGTGATCTTAGGTCTGTTACATTTGACAGAATTTCAAATTCTGAACCGTTCGAGTCATGCGCAGTATGAAATTTATATCCAATTTTGTGCACTGCTCATGCTCAGTACGATTTTGAACGGTTTAGAACTCGAAATCCTTACAAATGGAACAGATCTCTTATCGCAAGAACGCTGATTTTAAACTGTCTCGTGGAAATAACAGAAAAATACAATATATGATTTCGTATTGACACATTATAAAAAAATTTAGGCTTCATTAAAGCATAATTCGTAAAAAAAGTCTGAACCAGTGCAGGTTAACAAACAGACTTATTGCTTTTCCTTAATACAAAGAAATTTGCAACGATCTTGTAACGAGCGTCTAGCTGCAGATCCACCTACAGCCAATCAGAACAAGGATAGGTCAAATTACCAATCAGAAGCGTATACCACGCTCTAGCCAATTAGAATAAGGCAAAGTAATTCAAATTTTTGAATTCAAACTTAGGAATACAGTTTCAATAATAGTGGTGTGATTCATATTAAACGGTACTATTGAGCTGGTGAACCAAAAGAACGTTTTAGCTTAAAGCTGGTAAATTGAAACGTGTTATATGTGAATGTTATGTGCACGTTTATTCTTGTACGTACATGCACAGATTATTTAATACAAGCTATTGTATGTAAACACATACATAAATTAGGTATTATTAACAAAAAAGGTATAGGTATCCACAAGTGACGAAGTTCACAATAATTAAGACAAAGAGGAAATTCAAATGCATTTAAAAACTTTAAAAAGAAATAATAATTTACGAACATTACACACAGAAATTAATAATAACATTACTGAGGTTTCAGAATATTGTAAAAATAGTAAAAATTACGACTTATTATCTAAGACAAGCAATTACTTAAAATTAATGAATAAAATGGTTAACAGGGTCCAGCATTCATGCAAGACAAATCAAAAAATAATAATCCAATAGATAAGAAAATTGATTTTCAACCTAGGTAATTTATACCGGGTGTTTCAGTGAAGATGCACCAAACTCGGTATGTTGGTAGATATCGTGAAAAGAAATAAAAGTTTCCTATAATATATTTTTTTTAAATAAATAAGTTTTGAGATAATCGAAGGGAAAGGAGAATCGTATATTTTTAAAACGAACAATAGATGAGAGCGGCCCGAATTCTTAACCTGCCGTAACGTTCGGTTTTTTACTTTATTATCTCATAAACTGTCGCGTCTCAGATGATATGATGAAACACATTTAGTTCGTTCACTAACGTTGTAGTGGCGAGTAATTAGTTGGTGTAGTTTATACTTTTCATTTTTAAGTTTATTATGTAAGTGTGTGTGTGGGTGTGTTGGTGGTGCGATGGGCAATTACACATTCGAGAATATGCATATTATTCGAACACATGTTGTAAGGTAATTGCCATTTGCGTAATTCGCCCGCTTCCGAAATTGTTTCTTCTTCATGTGATCAAGTTCAGTCTGATAGGCAAATAATTTAACAGACCGGCGTGGCGGAAGCAACAATTCTATTCAACAATTCCAATTTATTAATTGTACATAATTGTAGTAATTGTTGGATACAGAAACAAATAAAAACGTTACAAGCGTTAATTATTTATCGTACATTATTAAGACTCGGCAAATTTGATGTAATTACGGTTTGCATAAATGTTAGTGCGATGAAAACGCACGCTTTTTTCAAAGTGTTCATCTTTAACACGTCTTGCGGTCAAGGCCAAACTTAAAAGCCTCTCATAAATTTTTTCGTTTACGATAGTTATTTACTGTCTTCTTGCAGGCGCGTGCCATTCATAAAACAATTTAAATCGCTCGTCTTGTTTCACGGATGCAGAAATTTAAATCTCTACGGTATTTCTAAAAACATCGGCTCCAAATTATGCAAATTTCAAGTTGCACCGATTAAAAAATTTTATTAAGATATTTTGTTTGAAATAATGTCAGAAACGTGTCCCTTAAGTTTGGTGCATCTTCAATGAAACACCCTGTATAAATTATAAATACAAATATGTTCCATATAAATTTACTGGAAAATTCAATTTACAAACACTGAACATCAGCTTTCATCGTCTGATCATTAGATTATTCTTTCAAACTTCTATGTATTTATAATGCATACCCAGGACTTAATCGTTTACCAGCAAATTTATATGGAACTCACCATAGGTACAGTGCTCGGCATTAAAAATAAAACGTTCTGCCAACCCAAAGCCTAACTAGCACTCGGAGCCTCACTTCTGTTGAAAAATTCTAATAAATTCTGCCTTGATAATATGATCATATTTACTCTTTATCAATAAGATTCATTATTTTCGAACGAGATTGTGGTTTTTTGTTTAGTTTAAGTTTTTAATGCTAAGCACTGTATAGGTGTTTTTTTTTATATTTGCACCCTACCTAGATACTTTAACACCTAGAGAAAAACTGTAAATACAAAAGTTGTAGGGATTTATACGTATTATTTTTTAGAGTTTTCAAGCTCCTAAAGTAAACCTACATGTGGGGTGCAAAAAAAACCTGTACATGCAAACATTTTAAATTGCTTTGTTTTTTACAAAATACATAATTTATAATTCATTTTAGATATCAATCAACAAAGAAAAAAAGAAATGCCATAATTCGTCTAGGAAAACCTTCCCCAAAAGAAGTAGATTAGATTCAAAGCATGTTAAATGAATTAGAATTATATTCCAGAAAAAAAGTGTGCATTTTCAGTGTCCGTTAAAAGAATTTGTATTACAAAAGATTAAAGTTAACCAGTGCCTAAAGTACCAGCCCTTATAGTTTTAATAAAATCAATTTCAAGCGATTTAAAACTGCTACTTATGTGGCTATTTAGTTGAAAGTTTCACTGAAATTAGAAATGGACCCCTTTTAAACTCTATTTCTTCTGATCAGATGTTGCACTGAAATAAAACACGTCTCATTAGAGTTCAAAGTGTCATGCAATTTTCTTACTTATCGTATGTATTGTATCTTAACGCCAGTGCTATTGATGCCATTCTTGAAATGTAACTACTAACTACTGAGCGGAATTTGATATTTTGTTCGATTAAATACAAACGAAGCGGCAACGTATAAAGCTACAGCGACGAGTTAATGTGCACGCACTCGTTGCCGCCTTGTTCCAAATAAACCGAACAAAATATCAAATTCCGCTCACTAAAGATAACACAGTATCCACCCTGATTCGATGTTCAAATGAATATTACGATTGGCATTGGATATGATATTTTTAATTGCTGAAAGTAAAAAATAATAATGTTAATACGAAAGAAACATAGAGTATGGTATAAAAGCCAGGTTGAGTTTCTGCTAGTTTAAGGATCTCCGAGTTCTAACTGGAAGCATGCTGTAAAATATCTAACACGATTTGCTGTGTCGGTGCAAAATCCATATTCATGACATAACAGCTGCTCTTGTGTACACTAAAAATTTACACGTTTTAATCATAATGTACAGAATTTTAAACTTAAAAATATTGCGGCCTGACTTACGTGTCAAATTATTAACTTCCAAAGTAAAAGCGAGGTTATGAGCACCATGACGGCCTGATGACGGCTACCTGTACCAGTGACCAAAGATTGTCTAAGTTTTAAACGATATCTTGCTTCACCAGCTTAATTAGTGTCTTTAATGTGAACCACACCACTATTGGAACTGTATTCGTAAGTTTGAATTCGAAAATTTGAATTACTTTGTCCTATTCTAATTGGCCACAGTGTATTATAATGTGATTGGTAATTTGAGCTATCCTTATTCTGATTGGCTGTAGGGAGATCTGCAGCTATACTCTGTTCACGTTAAGAATGTAGCGTTGGAAAGGATAGGACAATATTTTCCGGCTTGTGATTGGTTAAAATTCGAGGCAAGTTTACAATTAAAGTTGTTCCGGAGAATTAATTTTATGTTCGATAAAATGTAATATCAGTATATCACTAGAATTGTGAAATGTCAATTTCGTTTATGTCGTTTGGATTCGTTATTTGTTTGTGTGGTTCGTGTGTTTATTGTTATTTGAGATCGTTTTAAAAAATTGTTCTTTTTAGAGCTTTACAGCTATTGTTGTAACTAACAGGTAAATATTTTATCAATAATGTTTATTTTCATGATAATTTATTATGATACATTACAGTGCTAATATGGAGGTTAGAGAGGAAGCTGGCCCATCGAAAAACCCTCAGGGGAAGCATGTACGACGTGACCAAAGAGTTATGGCTTATAATCAAACTGAGGACTCGCCGGTTCCTCTATCGCTTATGAATCACATCAAGCCGACGCGAGCACAGTGATGTACGGAGGCCGCCAATTCGGACTGCGGGGTTTTTAGCTTAATTCTGCGTTCATAATATAGTATAGAATTTCGATTTTACTTCACTGCTGATTCGGCATACTATTTAAAAATATTTCTGGTGATTTTGGTGAACGCTTGAGTAAAAAGGTTGATGCAGTTTTTAATCGTAATCCAGATTTACACACATTAAAATTACTTTGTAATGAAAACGTTCAACCTGACGAAGTTAGTGAAAAGTATATTCGTATTAGATCACATTTCCAATACGCACCTCTGACCAGCTGTGACGTAGAAAGAAGTTTTTCGATTTATAGAGATATATTAACCAGCAAACGCACAAAGTTTACAGCAAAGCATTTAGAACAAGTTCTAATCATTAGCGTAAATAAATCACACTTAATAAACAATATGATGTTTTCAGGGAACCCTTCGGCTAATCTAGTCCATTTCCAACCCGGATAATTTCTACTCGCATGCGTAACTATTTTGTATTTGTATACCGTTCGTTTAACAATCAGTTTTATTTTCGTTATATTGTGTTATGTCGTAGCCAAAATTATTTTTAAGGAATGAATTAGCTTGTAATTTAAAATGCTTAATAAATATCTGTATGTTTGTTTATGTTTTGACGATAAGCCTAGCCGAGGGAACGTAAAATATTAAGAGAGGCAGGACAGTTTTTTCTCGTGATGCAGACTCAGAACGGTCGGTAAAGCGCGTGAGGAATTGTGTTACGCGTCGAGGCGACGGGATGTGTGACCTAGAGGGTGGCTGCAGAGTATTGGCTAAGAAGGCAATGTTCTGGCAGTAGTATCGCGGTATACCCTGTTTATGTCATTGGCAATGAGGATCATCGATGAGTTGGAGTTATTCTAATATAGCGAATATCGTCCTGATGCCGATGATCCGGAGCATTGCAGGGGGTATATTGTGCACCAGTATACGGTACCGTGTGTGACTTGCCGCAGTGGTCAGCACCGCTGATGAAGTGCACGGTATCGGCGAAACAATCAGCTGGTATTCCATATTCATTGTGAATGGGAATTCAGTTGGTTGTATTCCTGACCTGCTGAAGCATTGCGCTCCAGAATGGTCTAACATGACATGATGTGCACTGGATCGGAAACGGAGTGTGCTGACACTTACGCGATCAGTGACATCAATTGATCCTAAGAACGTGAGCTTAGGAGGCAAGGTATGCTAATATCCATCGGGAGGATGGGTCTCCGAATTACAGGTGAATGTGGGGTTAATGCATGCGAAGATAAGAAGTCAACGTCTAAGGATAACTTCCGTAGTGTCCATTATCAATGTGAGGGAATGGTTGCTACTAGATGCACGTTGGATTTCCGCGGGGGCACGCAGGCCCCCCGGTGAGTAGTATTTGATGTATTTTCGGACACCCGATGTAAGTCGCATTGTTTGTTGTATGTGTATCCGTTTCTCACGATGCATCGTATGCGCGATAAGCGAGATGAAGAGCGAGAGAGAGAGAAAACTAGAAGGGACTAACCAGCGAACGAGTATTTAACAGAACGAGGTATGATCTGTTTAACGTTATTACTATTTTGACCCAAATGTACAAAAACAAAAAAAAACGCTCCGACAGTTATTATTTCTTTAATATAAATTATAAAGCGCCTCTGCCTATGTCTGAATTAGTTCAACTGGCGCTGTTTTTACTACGCGACGCAACAAAAACGAAATCGAGTGGATCTGTTTCATAGTTATGATAGTTTTATGTAAGTTACATGCACAGCGGTGCTGGGCGAATGCACTTCGCCAAACGAATACGATTCACAAGCGATAGAGGAGTCCGTCGGTCCCCAAACTGCTTATAATGCATTTGTTCAATACCACCGTGATAATTCCAAGTCAGCATCAGTAAAATTGGCTTCAAGATTGGTTGGCATTGGAGAGGTAACGATGTGGGCCATCGTAAAAGAAAAGGAAACCACGGGAATTCTACGATCTCCTAGCAAGAAGCGAAACCGTGACAAAATTTTCAATAAACTTGATGAGGCTCAGGAAAATTCTATTAGAAGACATGTGCATTCTTTCTATCTTAAGAATGAATTACCTACTTGCTCCAAAATTTTAACGGTAAATACATTTACATTTATTACTGTTATTTTGAAATTAAGTAAAAAATTTATAGGTTATACAAGCAGATGATACTTTACCTGTAATTCATCGTACCACATTGTGGAAAATTTTAAGAAAATTGGGATTTAAATGGGAGAAACGAAGCCGAAATTGTATTTTAATTGAACGTGAAGATATTCTTTTGTGGAGACGTAATTATTTAAACTCCATTAGAAATTTCGAAACATGGGAAAGAAAATATATTATTTGGATGAGACGTGGGTGAACGCTGGTCACACAAAGCCAAAAGTGTGGAAAGATACAACAGTGACTACTGCTCGACAAGTATTTTGTTATTCTCATTTTTGTTACTCATGTTACATGTTACATTTAATTCACAAATAAATTAACAGATTCATTTGTGTATTCATGCAACAAATTAAATTCACGTTTAGTTATTTTTCTATATATAAAAATTTTGAATTTCCCGCTTTTTCCTTATTGCTCCTGTGTGATACGTACGGCGACATCAGCGCCCACTACTACATTCTTAACGTGAATAGAGTACATATAGACGCTCGTGATCTCTAGGTTTAAGTTTAAAGTGACTTTCATAGATGACGTTGGTCACCGTATATCATGGGATGCTTTCTCGGAACCGATTTTAGGCGAATTGAAACGGCCATATAAGCGTTAGTTTATTAATGGAGTCGGCCATGCCAGGTATAACATAACTGTCAAGTGTTGGTAAATAAAACTTTCGTCTTGTATAAAGCAGAAATTTAGCAAGTTTTTTTCGGTTTTTTGTTTCATATAAAGTCACTAGTGTGTGAAATGTATTTTATTTTATTATTAAATGGCAGAAAAACTTGTTAGTGAAATGATAAATGTTTAAAGTTGAGGTTAAAATACAATACTCGTAACCTTATTACATTATTTATTACAGCTTGAACTTAATTCAATTGCTATTGAAGACAATGTTAAAGGTGTATGTTGCCATAGTAAGTGAACTCAGTTTAATATTTTTTTGTGCACCTCGCCCTATGTGACAAAACAGAACAATTCACGTAAAACGGTTTATTTAAGCTGCTTTCGTTCGTATCAATAGGTGCGTTTTATTGCAACGTTCGCATCAGCCGGTAGAAGTAAAACGTCGTTTTATTGTGCTACTGGTGTTCACTGGTGGCAACTTTCTCTACCGTCGTTCAAGACGGTAGAACACGGTAGAGAGGGTGGGGATATGTCATTTCAATTTGAATCCATCAATTCGTCTTCAATGACTCTTTACTGTTGTAAAAATCGAGCTATTATCGGAAACGGTATTTCACCGTTTTCCATTATTCCGTTAAATCAAGACGAAATAGTACCACTTTGACAGCTGAAGGTTAAAGCGTAACTATTACCGTTTTATTGTAACGCATCTACTGGCGTATACTTTTGCCACCGGTAGTGCACAATAAAACGCAGGAAATGATTACTAATCATAAATACTGGATTCACTTCGTGCACATTTATTCGTAACTTTCTTCCGTTCATTTTATGAAATATGAGTTTCAATCCTTCGTTTTTTATAGAATGAATACATAAAAGTTATGAATAAATGTACACAAAGTTAATCCAGTTTTTATTATAAGTAATCATTGGCACAAACGAAAGTAACTATAAAATATTGTACTGTTGTCATAAATGATTGATGAGCTGTGGATGAGCAGCATTTGAATTTAACTAGCAGTACTACATAATTAGTTATCATTTTTCTTGCCTTTCCTTTTAAAGTAATCAGATTCTTCAAAATGTTGGGAACACATACATGTATTTACTTGTTATTCTCTTCCCAATTCGTAATTTATTTACCCAAGCCTTGTGTTGACCAATGAGTTCTTTAAAGCCCATTTTGTTGATCAGAGACACTTTTCTTTTCCCAGGCTTAGGGATTTAATGAAACGAAATTTCGGGTTTTTTCTTAGCCCAAGATTTGCATCCCGGAACGCAGCAATAAATGTTACTCATATTTGTTAATATGAGTAAAAAATAGAAACAGTAAAATAATTATTTCACAAGAAACGTGTTCATAACTGACAGAATACCTGGTAATCGGCTTCCAAATTTTACCACCAGGTGGCGAGCTCCTGGCTTACATCGTAAGGTACTAAATCAACATACTTCGTATAGAGGTAACGCATTTAGTGATTTTTTATATCTATTGAGTTTAAATATCGCACCCCAAACTTTTATCGCATGATTCCGCCTTTTTCGTAAAAGAAAAATCTTGCACTTCTTAAAATAACAACTTTTTGATTGGTAAATAACTTAACAGACTTAACTAGACATAACCTAATACACTTTTAAATTGAAACCAGTGACATTGCGGTAAACAGAATTCCCTAAAACTGTTGTCTTTCTTATTGCACTTGCGACAATTGTATTTGTTATCTTTGTTTCTCAATCCTCTCACGAGAGGAATGGGATTGCGTTACCTGTACGGAGTGTTGTTTTAGCACCTTATTACATCGCGAATATGGGTAATTCCCAAAACAAATAGCGTTTTCGATTTACCTGCGCCGCTTACACTCAGTGTATTTGGTATTTGCATCTTCTTTTAACCTCATGCAATAACATAACTTATGTTATTTTAGGTTAGTATCTTTATCTTATGTTACATAAGATAAAGATACTCTGAGTGCGCACTAGTGCGATCAATCGAAAACGCTAAAAGACGCAGTTCACGTTTGAATGGTTTGAATACTGGTGTTCACTTCGTAAAAGTTATTTATTCTTTTATTATTCAACGTAACAGTGATTTACCATGAATCGTCAGGTGTGTGTAGTGTGTAAAAGTTCTGTGGAAAACATACAATCTTCTTGGTTTCCAAGATCAATAACCAGGTAAGTTAAATAAAAGCCAAGCACAAGAGACGTATATACAGTACAATTGGATATGGCCGCATGTGAGCAATAAAAAAATATGCCGCCCCAATACAGAAAAAATGCAGATACATAACTTATATCAGGCGATTATTTGAATTTTACCTCGCAGTTTGCCATGACTTGAAAACGTATAGGCGTGTTCCTTTTTTCATCTGATTTATTCCATCGATTCAGCGGTGTGACGTCATTGATGAATGTCAAATCAATCACCGATTACTCTGCTGATTACGCTGAATAAAAGAACAAATGAATCATAAGTAGATGAGCAGTTTGACAAATTGAAAGAGGTTGTGTTCATGTATTTGTTAATTGTTTTATATATATTTCGTTTTTACTATTGAATGCTATGAAATATAAAAATTTTATGTAATAATTTAGTTTGCCATTTGCTACTACTTGATAAGTAAGTGCATAACATCTTCGACACTTTCTTCAGTCATTTTTCAAACAGCAAACAATACGCAGCAAATATTTGTTGTTTACTACTATTTTATGGTCAATGTTCACGTGTCTATTTCATAAAATTCAAATCAAACTCTATCCCCTCTCCCACTTCATCGGCTCATCGGCTGTAAACCTCGATGACTTCGATGAGTTTTAGATTACCTCAGCGCAGAATATAAGAACACAACGCTTACTTTAAGCGGTACTTACATAGGTATATGCTGAATAAGAATACGCTTTGATGATATTCCAATGAATGCGATTAGCTCTTCGGTGAATAAAAGAACACGCCTATTCTTTGCGAATTTCTAATGGTGACATGCGCACATCGAATCATCACCGTGCACGGCCGCGCGGTAAAAATATTTATATTAATCAATTCGTGGAAATTTTAGACCTATTATTTGTGTTGAATCTGATGTAATGGATATATCTGATGCATCTAGTACACAGTATTTTATTTACTACCAGTGAAAGTGATAAATTATTTGAGGAGAAACGGCGACGAAAAATCAAATTATGTTGAAGTAAATATATTACTAAGATAGAGCACCACATAGCGTCACTGAGCGTCACATAGCGGTACATATATGCTGAATAAAAATACGCTTTGATGATATTCTAATGAATGCGATTAGCTCTTCGGTGAATAAAAGAACACGCCTTATGTCTTGACACTTACTTATGTCCTATTTTACATTATTTCATGCGATATTTTTGTTTGCTTTGCTTTGTTGAAAAATGTGGTCACAGCTTTGGTTCTTGATGCACATTTTAACAATTTCTTGAGAAATTTCCAATTTTGTATTCTGAAAATTTTCTTCAAGTTTTTTTTTTTTATTATGCAAAAAAAAGATTAATTGTTTAGAATCATATAAAAGGTTCAGTTTTATACATATTGAGGAACATTACTAAGTATCAGTTGTTAATTTTACATTATTTTATGTAAAGGTGTCAAGAATGGCTTACTGCTCTGGGTTTGAATAAGCCACCTGAACATGTACAGCGAAAGAAGAGAGTATGTGCCAAACATTTCACTCGTGCATCATTTCGAAACAGCCTCTGCTACTCACTCAACAGTAATGCTGTTCCGTCGCTTGTGGGTACAGAGAGTGTTATGGAACTTTTCGAACAACCCGCTCTTCTTCAAAGTGAATGCCCTCCCACTGCATCCTGCAATCCTTATTCACAATTTTCTGCAACTACAGATCCTTGCACATCCTCTGAAGTCACCGCACATCTCAACTCATCATCATCATCCTGCCCTTCTGTCTCGAAACCAAGGAGTTTACGATTATTATCCAAGGAGCAGAGTCAGCTGTTGACTGAGGTGCCTTTATCACCAAGGAAGACAGTGCTGTACAATGCTCTGAAGATAAAGCATCGACATCTAAAACGATTAAAAGCTACAGTGAAGGCTAAGCAACAGTACATTAAAGAATTATGCAGTATGGATACAAGTCCCTTAGTGCATAATATTTTTAAAAGATTCAAGACGCCTAGTGCAACCGTTTTCTTATTGAGTCAGATTCGTCAAGCAAATCGTAAGCCCCCATCGACAATGGACATTAGATGAAAAAATCCTAGCGCTGTCCTTATATAAACGTAGCTCGAAAGTCTATTTCCTGTTAAGTTCCTTTACAGCTCTTCCATCACGATCCACCTTATTGTCCCTTTTAGCAAAGGTGACTCTTTCTGCTGGTATTAATGGAAATGTTTTACAACACCTACAAGATTATATTAAACAGATGCCAGAACAGGACCGTATATGTGTGCTGATGTTTGACGAAATGTCAATTAGGCAACATGTTCAGTATGATCCAGCATCTGATTGCATATCTGGTTATGAAGATTTTGGAAACAAAAGATGTAATAGCTATGCTAATACAGCTTTGGTTTTCATGCTTCAAGGTTTGAGGCAAAGTTGGAAGCAACCTACTTTGTCAACAGTAAAATAAATTCATTAAAATTAGCAGACTGTATAACTCAAGTGGTTGACGTTGTGTGTTCCACAGGATTGGTTGTGCTTGCAACTGTTTGTGATATGGGCACTAACAATGTCAAAGCTTTGCAGTTATTAGGAGCCTCCTTTGAAAATCCTTCTTTCCAACACAAATCCCAACAAATCTTCACTGTATTATGATCCTCCTCATCTCCTCAAATGCACAAGAAAACTATTCCTAAAATATCCCATTGATTTTCCTATGCAGTTGGCTGGTGAAGAGGTTGTTGGCAGATCTGATGTTCAGGTAATTAAGGACGCCTTTGAAATGGACAAGATTGAAACAAGATTTCGATGTGTCCCGAAGTTAACGTCAGAACATTTAGCTCCCGACTCATTCGCAAAAAAGAGAGTGTCATTGGCAGCACAGCTCTTTAGCCATTCTGTCACATGTCTAATTTTCTACGGTGGCGTGCAAAAAAATCGCGTACACCCAATTTTTGTTGTATTAAGTCGGTCTTATTTATAATCTGTCAGTGTCAAATAATAAAAATGCCGAACTGACACAAACAGAATCAATTTTAATACTCTCTTAGAAAATGCATGACGAATAAGAGCAGTGGCGGATAATTATGGTCTAAATAAATGCACTCTTACACGAACAGAGAAGATGTACTTAGAGAAAGAAAGTGTAAGTAGGAAAGAAGCTTTGGGACGTTAAAAAAATTCAACTCATGAGCAAGATGAAGCCTTCTTTAAGCATTTGAAGTAAAATCTATCTCAAATAATAGGAGATCTCGTTATTTGTGACAAACCTTCCGGCATTATCGTCAACTGCAAGTCGAAGGATTATAAATTTTGATTCAAAGAATTCGACAAGTGCCAAAAAAATAGTGTTGATGGAAGAACAGAAACTGTCACGCTTTCTATTTTACTTGAATCATGATAAGGTAGAATTAAGCCAGGGTGAAAATTTTTGGTGAAATTTTATATCATATTATGCCTGAAAGATCGAATCGAGTATTAGAAGCCGATGGAGAAATGATATAATATATTGAACTTTATATTTCCTTTATTCATAAATTCTATTTTATAAAAATAAATGCACCTCTGTTACGTTTGTTTCCTGATACTTTAATAACAAATTCATGCTTAAATAAATCGTAACAAGAATCTCAAATTCTCAGCTTATAACCTACATTGTTGATTTTATGTCAAAATTTACAAAATACCGATTTACAAAGCCAAAAATAGGTAAAAACTCTGTTACTTGATTTTGAAGGTGTACGCGATTTTATTGCACGCCAGTGTACAATATATCTCGAGGTAAGTTCAGAATCTACATACAATCTTACTTCATAATTTCGTACCCATAATATTTAATAGAATGATCTGTTCTTCTGGCTGATACTTTCAGTAGAGTTGACTGATTCAATGCACAAAATGTAACTAATTGACAACAGATATGTTATAAATTTTCCTAACAACATTTTTCTTGTGTGCTACAGGTACATTGGGTAATAATGCCCTTAGTACTGCGACATTTGTACAAGATATAGACATGCTCTTCGACAGTTTTAATGACAGCTCGTTGTACCCGACCCAAGGCAAACACTTACGTACAGCTGTGTCCACTTCTTCCAGTCATTTGCAGTTTTGGGAAACCATGAAACATAAAATTAGTAAGTTATAACTATTAATTTGCGACATGTATTTATTGCTTTAATTAATGCCACTTTTTAAGTTAAATATCACTCTTATTCTTATTAAACTTAAATTTTTGTTAGACAGTTATAAGAGTCGTTTGAACTAATAGCAGTAGATTTACAATAGCTAATAATAATAGGCTGCCTCATTTTTAAGAAAACATTTGTCCTGCATGTGTTACTCTCAAATTGTAAATATACTTTTTTTTCCACAGATCAGTGGCGTTTTGTTGGCTACGCCAGTAGAACCATGCCGCCCTCGCAAAAAGGCTGGTTGGCAAATTTCACAGCAGTGACTGGAATCTGGAAGAAGTGTGAAGCTATGGGACTGAACCATCTACGGACACGCAGCATAAATCAGGATGCACTGGAGAATGTGTTTGGCGGGCTTAGGTCGTACTGTGGTGACAATAGCAATCCTACAAGCCTTCAGTTTGTAAGTTGTTTAAAAACTCATATTATCAATGGACTCACAAATTTTGATGTGAGGGGCACTAATTGTGAGGGTGATTCTAATGAGTTATTAAGCAATTTACGTTCTTTTATTCAGGAAGGAACTACCCGTGGTTCTACGGAGACAACTAATGTTGATGAGGACACTTACAAACACGTACTTGACAGCATAATTGAAGATGTTGGTTCATCATTAGATGTCAACATTTTTAGTGGTGCTGCAGCTGACGTGTATGTGAGTGGTTTCATTGCAAGGCGCATATTGAAAAAGTTACCTTGTGAATTCTGCAAGACTGCATCATTGTTTATGCAGGGTTGGAAAGTTTAAAACAAACTGTTTAAAACATTGTGTTTAAAACATGTTTAAAACACCCAATTAAAAACATGTTTTTTACTTGATGTTTTAAATTCATTTTTGTGGTTTTAAGCGTACAACAAACACTTCTGATGTAAGTGTTTTGCATTATTGATACATATAATATGTATTTAATAATAAAAAATTTGTTCTCTTATTAAGGGCCAGTTTGATAATGGGATTTAAAAGAGACTTTAAAATTAAAGTCACATTCGTGTAAACATCTTTCAGCATTTATTATTTAATTATTATTGTAAATTAGATGTACAGGGTGTCCCATTTTCGATGGTATTCCATAGGTATCTTCGTTAATAACGGAAATAGAAAAAAACCGAGCACGCAATATTGGGTCAACTTTTTATGCTAATATGAATGGCCAACTTAAAAATTTGCTGTTCCCTGCCATTTTCGCGGTACAGTTGAAAAACGAAAAATTCATCAAATTTTCAAACGCGCATGTTTTTTTTTATTTTTAAAGATATCGAAAAATGATAAAGGCATTTTTGATTCAGCTTTTAACATAGATCATGATTCAAGCAGAAAAAATACCCTTTTTAATGATGTCAAAGCCAACTATGGCTTCCATTTAAAAAAAACATTAGTTGTGGTTATATCTCGGTTATTATGAACTTTTGGTGCGATTTGATTAAAGAATCATGATCTACGTTAAAAGCCGAATAAAAAGTGCCTTTATCATTTTTCGATATCTTTAAAAATAAGAAAAGTATGCGCATTTGAAAATTTGATGAATTTTTCGCTTTTCAACTGTACCGCGAAAATGGCAAGGAACAGCAAAGTTTTAAGTTGGCCATTCAAGTTAGCATAAAAAGTTGACCCAATATTGCGTGCTCGGTTTTTTTCTATTGCCATTATTAACGAAGATACCATCGAAAATGGAACAGCCTGTACAGTATATAAATATACTTGGTGGTCTAATATTCAAAATAAATAACTATAAAATTATTAACAATACATAAAATTTGCTTTTAGAAAGTTACATCTTAACTTTTACTTTCTTTTCACATTTCCTATTAATTTTATCAAATTTATTTTTATTTTGTTTTACTATTATTGGTAATTGAATATAGAGTTTGGTCCGTTTCTCGATTTGCTTTGATTTGCTTAACCTGAAAAATTGAGGACATTTTTGAAACGTTATACAGGGTTAGTTAAGTCTGGAAACGGTCATTTATTGCCGTTATTATTCATTTTAGGAAATTATGTTCTGTATGAAAGTTTTTTTAGGAAATTTTTATCTACAATTGAGAATACTTGAATTTTTTTTTTTCAATTGTTATTGAGTTATGGCTATTTGCGTAATTTTTTTTTTAATGGAAACTTGTTAATTTTACTCTACCGTTCGGTAGAGTATTTTTTTCTCTTTACAATAGTATTCTTGTTTTTTTTTTTTTTAAATTTAAAGGGTTTTCTGAAAAAAAACATTGTTTTTTTTGTGAAATTGAAAACTCTGGTTCAAATATTTAGTTAGGTAGATCTAGACAAAATTGAAGTTATCAGTCACAATCTTATCATTAAAAACAAAAGCAACAAAAAAAACTAATAAATAACTAAGTAAATTAAATTAAATGTTCAAATTGGCACGATGCGTATTATTAAATAAATTACAAACGTCTTGTAAACTTCATAATTATTTCAATTTTTTGACGTTCATTTAAACTCGCCATTGCTGATATTAACAGCAGTCAATTGCATAATTGAATTTGACGTAAACAATAACCACTGATAAAGTTACTCGCTCAAGTTTGTTTATCGTTTACTTAGATGTACCTGACCTGGCGCTAATAAGCATGCACGACGGAAAATGAATACTTGAAATATTGTTTTTTTTTTCAGAAACTCCGCAATTCTAAAAAAAAAACAAGAATGCTATTATGAAGAGAAAAAAATACTCTACCGAACGGTAGAGTAAAATTAAGAAATTTTCATTTAAAAAAATTATGCAGGTAGGCATAACTCAAAAACAATTGAAGAAAAAAAAATTCAAGTATTCTCAATTGTAGATAAAAATTTCCTAAAAAACTTCATACAGAACATAATTTAGAACGTCTATTTAGTGCATTTAATTTTGTATATTCTTAATTAAAATATCAGTTAGAATATCATTAGAAGTAGAAAAGCTGGTAAACTAGTTACAATTTTCAAGGACGTAAATAAGAAATAAAAAATAAAATTGAAATTAGAAATTGCATATGTAGAAAACATTTTTAGACGAAAATTGAAAGCCCACAACTGTTTTCTACTTTATTCTATTTTCAACCCAAAAAACTGCAAAAATGAATCTCTAGAATTTTTATCGTAAATATTTTTAAACTTTTATCATTTCGCAATACAACTAATAACTACTTTTTCCTTTTTACTATGTAATTTAGGTTGTAAGAGTATTTAAAGCAATTAAAAAAGTGTAATAAATTTAATTTATTTAATTTTAAACAGTTTTTTTTTTTTGTTTAAAACATGATTAATTTTAAGTCATTTTTAAACATGTTTTAAACAAAAAAAACTCTTTAAAATCAAATAAAACAAAGGTTGTTTTTTTTTAAAAAAAAGCAGTTTTTTTCCAACCCTGTGTTTATGTATTACTATTGCTTATATATGTCTAGTTAGTCAACCGACGGAAATTTATTTTAGTTCTGGACCAAGATTGATAGGGGGCGATGGACCTAGAAGTGTAGCACTCCATCGGATGTTAGCAGGTTTGAATCTCCACTCAACTGTTTCCAGTGGTTTCCAGTAAATGCCGATTTATTTGCGCTGAGTTACTGTGTATTTCATCTGTGATTTTCATCGAGGTTCTCTGTAGTTGTGTACATAATACCGTATGATTTTTAAAATTTTAGATAAAGGGAGGCCGTGAAGAGGAAAATATACAGCTTAAATTAACTCAGACGTACGTTTTGGTTAACATCACTGCGAAAATATGGTTCAATGATGAATGCCTTTTCAAGTTTTGTAAATATTGTTTTGAATAAATTGTTATATTTGCTAATTTTACGCCATACGTTTTGCTTTCACTTCTTGGCTTCCCTTCTTCTAAAATTTTAAAAATCATACGGTACCTAGTTACAATTTCTTCAAATTTCTCGACGATTTTTTTAAGATGTCGGGGAACAAATATGTATAGTTATTTTATGTGCGAAAAGAGCCTGAGAAAAAACCCTGGCTTAGAAAATTTATCTTTCCATTCATGACGATGTACGATGTAAAAAATGGATTTTAAATTCAGGTTAACGAACATTGCTGCTAAGAAGGGAAAGTTCCCAATCCGAAAATTCAAAAAAAAATTGAAACTTTGTGGGTTATTAATTCACCCTACGGTGAACACAGAACAATTTTTTTTACCTGCCTAAAAAAGCTTTAATATTTTACCATAAAATTTTTATACAGTGACCGCCAAAAGGTTCGCACCATATGAGAAATTTTTTTATTAGGTATTGATTTTCCTAAAAAAATTTTGCGCTAATAGTTTGTGCATATTCGATAACCAAATATAAGCAAGACAAATACGGTGAGCAGTTCAGTATGGCTAAAAATGGTACCTATTTAAAATACGAAAATTAAAAAAATGTTATAATTTGTAATTTTCTTGAAATATTATGCCTCAGAAAATATTGGTGAGTACCAAGACACGTATTTTGTAATAACTTATCGGATCCTATTAAAATTTTGTGTCCAGCAACTCTAAATTATAACATTTTTTTAAATTTTCGTGTTTTAAATGGATACCATTTTAGTCACACTAAGAATTGCTCACCGGATCTGTCCTGCTTATATTTGGTTATTGAACATGCATAAATTATTGGCGCAAAAAGTTTTTTTTTAATCAATAATAACAATTTTCCCATATACCGGCTGCTGCATTGATGAACGCACCATAGGAAGTCCCATGATATATGTGTTCAAATTTTGGCTTCTCTAATTATTTACAGCAAAATTCCATTTAGATTTATTAAAGTACTCTTCAAGATGAATCTGTCTGTTCAGTTTGAGAATTTTTCATTTGCTCAGTTTTCATAGTAAGAAAGTTAGAAAGCAGATATTATGGTACTGTTACAAGCTAAGTTGAAGGTATCTACAGCAGTTATAAAATTTACTATTCCTTAAACAGGGTGTCACCCAAGTTTAAATTAAATCTACTTGTCTCTACTTACCACGGTTCCAGGTGACAAGTCTGCCGATACTTAGATCAGCTGTGCCCCAGCTAGCAACAGTGGAAATGGGGGCAGGTTATCTAAACGATGATGTTATACCGGGCGCCAGAAGACGATTTAAAACAACTAATCGAAATTCCGACTGGCCGACGTCTTCAATCGACCACGTCGTGCAGAAAGGAAACTACTAATAGAGACGAGACTATTACCCACTGTGTGTGTGAACGTAGAAAAATTAAAATCGTACTTAAGTTAACATAATTTATTGCACAAATAAAATAAAATAAATAATGCATACACAAGTCGCTAAATGTGCTTAATTTCTAGCGTAACGCATATTTAAATAAAATCGGCGTGAAAAGGCCTTAATCCTCTAGTAAGAATGCATGCGCAACAAATGTCAAAAGTTTACCTCGCAACTGATATGTCTTTTACCGTCTGAAGTTGGCTGTCACTACGCCATCTAGTGGTCCTGTCCGAGTCGATGACCGGTAGACTTCAAAATGGCGTACCCACACGACGGGGAACGGCAGACGGACAAGAATTGTCGCGGCACCAACACTCGATAAACTGGGAAATCCCTCGCGTATGAGCTTGCGGGGATTACCTGGGCCTGCGCCGTAACTGGCACCCAAACGCAAAACCAAGTAGGAAAAGGGAAAAGCCAAAACTAAACGCCTACATAGAAGAAACGATATGCGTTAGCGGCCATTTTGCTCGGTGATATGCGTCGTTACATGTTACCTGAGAGAACTGGAGCCTCAGGCTTGGTACGGGGATTAAAACTATCCCCAATCGGTGTTCGGCAGTGTCGAATGATTTTCCAGCCAAGCTGCGATTGATTTCTTCTCCAAATGAGCAAGGAATCCGTTAATTTTCTCACACGCGAAAGATACGTCTTTACAGCACACTGCCTGAACCACGAAAGAGAGCGACCAAGCTGCTAAAGAACGCAGATCGCCTTGACGCAAGGAAATTACCAATGGTAGGCGGCCTGAGAGTCACATGGACCTTCAGAACCTATCAGAAATCAACGATCGCAGCACGCAGGCTTTCCCCCATAGCGTTGTAAAGGAGGGGTACCAGGGTTGCCACGGCGCGAAAACGAAATTACTAGCTAGTAAATCGCCGCTACATTTTAGCGCCAAATTTAAAATGTAACAACCCCCCCCCTTTACCAGAGAGGAAATTTTTCCCTGAAAGGAAAAATTTCAGAGACTTGGGCAAGTTGGAAGAGCCCAGCGAAGATTTAGTGGAACACCTACATGAGCGATCCTGGGACAGAAGGGAGAAGAGGAAGACAGAAGAAGGGGAAAGAAAACCCTAGTCGGAACACACCATACTGCAACCTAGAGACGTAAGACGTTGACGTTGACGCATGACTCACTAGTAGAGAGGGCAGGAAGTGCCTTCACGTGATCCGGCACGCCTGGTAATCCCACAATACTCGTAATCTGCGAATAAACATCTCCCGGCCATCAAGGCTGAGCTGATCAATCCAACGAGGAAGAAGAAGAAAAAAAAACAGTGGAGTACATAAGGAAGAATGGTATGAAGGAGAGATCCTACAATTTGGGTTTGGCGAGCGAAATCGGCTATAACGAAATAATGATACTAAACGATAAATATAAAAACCGGACGAAAACTTAGGTCAAGGACCTCGGGAAAAATCCTAGATCTAAATAAAATAATTTACCCCCCTCAAGGAAAAATTGCGTCCTGACGTAGAGACGACTTCGGGGTAAATTTACATTCCTAATAGTTAGCAAACAACAAAGAACAAAAAAAGAACAAATAAAAAAAAAGAAAACAAGAAGGAAAAGAAAACAAAGCGAAAAAGGAAAACAAAAAAACAAAAAAAAACCGCCTGTCGATAAGCGTCGACATCGTCTGACCTAACTACCACTAACTTCCTGACGAAAATATAAGAAAAAAGAAAAAGAAACGAAAGTGAAAGGGAAGAAAAATTTATCACCCTAGTTCCAATTGCGTCATGCCCACGACTAATGTTGGTGCGTTTCGAGAGCGCGGAAAACCGCAATGTGTCAAAGACACCGATACAACCACAAAACCAAAATATGTCTCAAGGACATCGATATAAACGAAAACGATAATATGTCCAAAGACATCGATATAAACACGAAACCACAATAAACACAGGAAATATATACAGGGTGCGTTTCCCGAGATGTTAAGCGGAAACCAGAATTTTTTAGGGGGCTTGTACCCCACGCAGAATTTTACGGCGGAAGGATTCTAAGAGGCCCTAACCCGCAGGCCGATAATATTAATTTTCCACAGATGTTAAAAGGAAAAACTGTATCTTTTAGGAGCCTTTTACTCCACGCAGAATTTTACGCCGGGAGTATTCTAAGAGACCCATCCCGCAGGCCGAGAAGAAAGAATGGGGGGAAACAGAAAAAAAATTAAGTACGAGACAATTATTCAACCGGGCTAGGTTTAAGTTGTGAACTGTGCCAAGTTCCGGGTAAAACTTTGCCATCACAATCTCTCAATTCATAGATGTCTGTGGAAATTCGACGATTAATAATAAAAGGTCCGACAAACTTATCAGCCAGTTTGGCTGCGAAATGTTTGGATGCGTCAGACAAAACGAAATTTTTACGCCATACCAACTGATCTTGCTCGAAATCAACTTTGCGCCTACGTAAGTCATAACGACACTTTGACTTCTCATAGGACTTTTGGAGACGTTCTTGAACATCTTGGTATAATCTAGCAAACTTGCCAGAACGGGATTGAAAATCAGTCGGATTTTGCTCAATTTCCACATCAATTACGACAGAATCAGGGATTTTATCAGGGTTAAGGCTACCTTTGAGACACATCTCTCTGCCGAAATTTAAGAAATACGGAGTCAACTTAGTAACCTCATGACGCGCAGTCCTCAACGCACAAGCAACCTTCGGTAAAAATAAATCCCACTTACGATGGTCTTGGGAAACGTAAGAGATCAACATGGTCTTAATAACACGGTTGACCCGTTCAACAGGGTTTGCCTGAGCGTGGTAGTATGAAGTGTATGAGGGTCGAACCTGATACGACGTCAAAAGATTTCGATATTCACGGGACCTAAACTGTACTCCGTTATCCGATATTACGATACGAGGGACTCCAAAAAGTAGAAAGATGTTCTCCTCCAAATGTTGAACAATCTTCGGGGTGGTAGCTTTACGAAGAGGAAAACACATTGTAAACTTACTAAAACAGTCCGTTACTACAAAAATATATTGGTTTCCTTTCGTCGAACGAGGAAGAGGTCCGATAAGGTCGATGCTAATAACCTCCCAAGGTCTAGAAATTTTTGAATGGCCACCCATGCGTCCAGCAGGAGCCTTTTGCTCGGGTTTGGCTCGGATACAAGTCTCGCACCGACGAATGTGCTTGATAACATCCGAACGCATTTTTGGCCAATGATAATCTTGGGCGATTCGATTGTACGTTTTGTAAACGCCTAAGTGCCCACTTGTAGGAGAATCATGGCATTAACGCAAGATGTCGAAACGTTTTTCTTTTGGAACAACCTGCTTCCATTGACGATCGGTTTCGATGAGATGGTAGTATGTACACTTAACGAACTTATACAGGGTGTTTCCCTCAACACGATAATCCGGAAAGTTCAACGGGTTAGCCTTAACTTTATTTAAAAGATCCAAATACCGTTTATCTTTTACTTCAGAACAGTCGATAGAATCAATAATGGGTACGGCTCGAGAAAGGGCATCAGGGACGACATGATCCTTACCCTTACGATGGATGACAGTGAAATCGTATTGCTGAAGTCGAACACTCCATCTACATAAACGTCCAGAAGGATTCTGCAATCGATTCAGCCACAGCAAGGAGTGATGGTCAGTGATCACTTGAAAGTGTGTGCCTTCGATATAGGGTCTGAGTTTTTCTATGGCCCAAAGCATTGCCAACAGTTCCTTCTCGCAGGTGGAATATTTACGTTCTGCTCTGGAGAGTGAGCGACTTAAATAGCAGATGACTTTCTCACCATCAGCCCGTTGCTGTGTAAGCACCGCACCGACACCGTAATCTGAAGCATCAGTCTGTATAGTGAACTCCTTGGTGAAGTCGGGACACGAAAGAACAGGAGCAGACACTAAGTGCTCACGAATTTTTTTCCAAGCTTCATCACAGGTTTCATCCCAACGATATTTGGTGTTTTTGCGCAAAAGATTTGAAAGGGGCGCGAGAATCGAAGAGAAATTCGGAATGAAACGGCGATACCAACTCGCCATTCCGATAAGTCGTCGAACTTCTGAGACCGTGGTAGGCTTAGGGATTTTAAGAATAGCCTCAACTTTGTCAGGGTCAACACGAAGTCCGTTACGGTCGACAACATAGCCCAAATACTTTAACTCATTCCGGCAAAAATGACATTTGTCCTTGCCAAGAGTTAATCCAGCAGATACCAAACGTTTATGCACCTCTTCGAGGATCTCGAGGTGTTTCTCGAAGGTCTGAGTGACAATTATGATGTCATCAAGGTAGACAAACACATGGGGTTCCAAATCTGCACCATTAACACGGTCAATAAACCTCTGCCACGTGGCAGGTGCGTTATGCAACCCAAAGGGCATACGACAAAATTGAAATAACCCTCGGTTCAGGACGGTAAAAGCGGTATATTGACGAGACTCTTTGGCAACGGGTATTTGCCAATAAGCAGACTTGATATCCAGTGACGTCAGATACTTTGCGTCACGCAGTTTGTCTAAAGTGGCAGAAACGTAAGGCAAGGGGCATGCATCTTTGGTGGTAACCTGATTGAGTTTACGGAAATCCACGCAAAATCGAACTGTACCATCTTTTTTCGGCACCAGGAGTATTGGAGATGACCACGCAGAGTTAGAACGTTCCACGATTCCTAATTCTATCATCTTATCTAGCTCTTGATTGACAAGGGTCTGCCTTGCAGGTGAGATGGGGTAATAGCGTTGTTTAATAGGAACGCTTTCTGTTTTGATGACGTGCTCGACCAGGTTGGTGCAACCTAATTTTGTATCGTCGATATTTTGAAACAATTTGGAAACGGTGGCATCAAGTTGACATTGTTGAGTATAGTCAAGGTCAGAGCGTGCAGTGACATGTTCTACAGAACAGATGGCTTCACTACGAAAACTCCATTCACCGGATCTTAAGTCGGGAACAATCTCCATAACTCACCAAAAATCCGCACCTAAGATTAAAGTGTGTGGAAGATCAGGTACAATGAGAATGTCGATAATTTTTACTCGATCTCTTAATCGAACAGGGGTAGTAACACTTCCAGGACTCAAACAGGGTTGTCCATTGGCAACAGTGCAAGTTGTCTGATATTTGACAAAAGGAAGTCCGAACAGGGTCGCCCGGTGGCTTAGCGGTAGCCTAGCCGACTTTGTAAAGTCGTGTCGCTTGGCGGCGTAGGTTCGAATCCTACTATTAACCATGGATGTTTGTGCTGTGCAAGGACTTAGACCCAGCTTTATCACACTATGTGACTGGCAAAATGAGCCTTAGTAGTTCGGCCAGAGTTGGCGGGTACTGCGCAAAGCAAAACTAAGCAAGCAAGCAGAAGTCCGAACGTTTTAAGAATTTCCCATCCAGGTCCACCGATAATCGTGCAGGAAGCACCTGAATCTGAAAGTCCTAAAAACTTAGTATCAAAAATTGTGACCTCTAGATAAGGACGTTCGTCACCTTGGGCACTGGCCAAAACAAAGTCAAGATAATTTTGTATATGCTGAGGAGTGGTCGGTTTAGATAAACGAAAGCATCGCACTAGACGGCCTCCTAGTGTGTGGCTGAAAAGTTTTTTTGAACATTTCGGGCAAGTTTTGGTGGTTTCATTGGGCTTGCCACAGCGAAAACAATGCTTTTGTACCGGGATTGTACAATCACGAGAATAGTGTCCTTCTTTTCTACAATTCCAGCACCTTTTGTTTCGATTTGCTGGTTGCTTAGGGCCTGGGGCAACCGTATTGCACTCGGCAAGATTGGAAGAGCTAGTGCCGATGTAAGCTAGGTCAGGCTCTAAAGAATGTACACGACGTGGAGGTGGTACATACGATTCGACTGCGGATTTACTCGCTTCTAATTGTCTACCTAACTTTAATAATTGCTCAATCGAAACAATTTTTACCAATCCTAGCTGGTTTTGATAAAAAGGGGCGAGATTCTTTACAAGGATTTTAATCTGGACAGACTCCGGTACGTCAGCGTTCAATCGATTAAAAAGGTTTGTCATAACCGAAACATAAATACCGATAGATTCATCCGGACCCTGGGTGCGACGTTTTATTTCGTCAAAAAGTTTTTCATCAAAATCTGGAGCCTGGAATTCCTCCCGTAAAAGATGAACCAAATCGTTCCATGTTCGACAGCGACGTCTATTAGCACGGAACCAGATGAGAGCTTTGCCGCGAAACAGATCAGACACAGACATCAGCAAAGTTGCTTCAGAGACGTTACGAGAAATGCAAAGTTCATCTACTCTTTCTAAAAAAGCATTAAGCGACATGATTTTATTATCGCCAGAATAAAACAAATTCCATTTCGAAACCGGAACAGGTTTAACCTCATATGGTCTTACAGGGGTACTCTCGAAAGTTGACAACCGTTTAGGGGTCCTATCATTCCGATTAGTTTGAAGAAATAAAGTGCTCGGGGCCGGAGCCGCAACTACTGATTGAACAGATTCGGCATCGTCATCATCCGTCATGTCATTGTCATTATTCGTCTCGTCCTCGTCTCGCAAGTTCAATAACGAAACGTCATTAACGATTGCGTTTGCATTCGACGAAGGCGAATCAACAATTTCGGCCGTATTAATTCTAGGCGCATTAATTTTTGTTTTAAATTGCGCACTCAATTTATTAAGTTCGGTTTGAATTTGATTGCGTGTCTCGATTTCGGATTCCGAGACAGCTAGACATCTCTCGGCACGAGCCAAGGCATGAGCGAGCTTTGAAGAAGCCTTCTCATAAAAATATTTAGTCGAGGTCTGCGACAAGGTTTCGACCAACGCATGAATTTCAGTGACCTTGGTTTGTAAAGCTATGAGGTCATCGACAGCTGGCACTCGATAAGGTACAGGCGTGAGGCGAGCCTCTTTTTCTGCATGCAAAAGGTCTTTTAACAGTTCGGCCTTCTGAGCCGCAGTACCATCGTCACAAATTCCACGAACAAGTAATTCATATGACAGTTCGTCGCTACTTAATCTATCAGACCGCAATCTTAAATCCATATTATTTTATTTCTACCTTCACACACCAGCTCAAGTGAGTTTTCAAACAAAAAGGCCACACGTCGGGGCGTCAAATCTTGTCACTCAAGTTTAAATTAAATCTACTTGTCTCTACTTACCACGGTTCCAGGTGACAAGTCTGCCGATACTTAGATCAGCTGTGCCCCAGCTAGCAACAGTGGAAATGGGGGCAGGTTACCTAAACGATGATGTTATACCGGGCGCCAGAAGACGATTTAAAACAACTAATCGAAATTCCGACTGGCCGACGTCTTCAATCGACCACGTCGTGCAGAAAGGAAACTACTAATAGAGACGAGACTATTACCCACTGTGTGTGTGAACGTAGAAAAATTAAAATCGTACTTAAGTTAACATTATTGCACAAATAAAATAAAAATAATGCATACACAAGTCGCTAAATGTGCTTAATTTCTAGCGTAACGCATATTTAAATAAAATCGGCGTGAAAAGGCCTTAATCCTCTAGTAAGAATGCATGCGCAACAAATGTCAAAAGTTTACCTCGCAACTGATATGTCTTTTACCGTCTGAAGTTGGCTGTCACTACGCCATCTAGTGGTCCTGTCCGAGTCGATGACCGGTAGACTTCAAAATGGCGTACCCACACGACGGGGAACGGCAGACGGACAAGAATTGTCGGGGCACCAACACTCGATAAACTGGGAAATCCCTCGCGTATGAGCTTGCGGGGATTACCTGGGCCTGCGCCGTAACTGGCACCCAAACGCAAAACCAAGTAGGAAAAGGGAAAAGCCAAAACTAAACGCCTACATAGAAGAAACGATATGCGTTAGCGGCCATTTTGCTCGGTGATATGCGTCGTTACATGTTACCTGAGAGAACTGGAGCCTCAGGCTTGGTACGGGGATTAAAACTATCCCCAATCGGTGTTCGGCAGTGTCGAATGATTTTCCAGCCAAGCTGCGATTGATTTCTTCTCCAAATGAGCAAGGAATCCGTTAATTTTCTCACACGCGAAAGATACGTCTTTACAGCACACTGCCTGAACCACGAAAGAGAGCGACCAAGCTGCTAAAGAACGCAGATCGCCTTGACGCAAGGAAATTACCAATGGTAGGCGGCCTGAGAGTCACATGGACCTTCAGAACCTATCAGAAATCAACGATCGCAGCACGCAGGCTTTCCCCCATAGCGTTGTAAAGGAGGGGTACCAGGGTTGCCACGGCGCGAAAACGAAATTACTAGCTAGTAAATCGCCGCTACATTTTAGCGCCAAATTTAAAATGTAACAAGGGATCCAGTAAAACTATTTCCATTTCGACAGCAATTGAAGAGTAACAACTTTTTTTTTTAATGGAACGGTATTATTGTTATGTAATTTAATTTTAATTTATATAATTTCCAACAAAAAAGCACATGTGAACATATGTCAAAAATGGCATAGTTTTAAAGTGTATTGCCATAGACCATAGAATAACATAGAGTGTTCCAGAACGCTGGAATGGTGAATTCTAAGTAGCGCACACGGCAGAAATAGAATTATAAAAATTACATGAACATGACTTGCAAATGAAGATTAACATTATTTTGTACGCCAACATTAAATAAATAAAAAAACTAGTGATATTAAATGAAGTACACGAAAACTTTAAATCTCCGTTAGTTGGAAAGTACAAAAATTCAGTTACAAGGTTTTGCCAAAACACGATCAAATAGTAACCGTATTACGTGTGGTAACAGAGCGGTTATCTAAATAGTGTCATCAATTGTAACGAATCGAAAATGAACAGTCAATATTATTATAATGAGCAATAAAAGGGATACTTAATACAAATGCCTCCAGTTAACAATAAATTTAATAATTGATTGCGTTTCTGATAATAGAAAAATATTTTGGAAGTACTATTACGAGATAAATATTTGGTACGGCAGATTTTCCACACGAACATTGGTAGAATCAATGATCCTAAGGCTTGCTGATGTGTTGGAATGGAATGGTGGTTGCATTCTGCATTGCAATAAAAACTACATCAGAATGCAAGAGATGCAATGCAAGAAACTGATTAAAACAGGCTTTATACGATGCAATTTATATTGCAGCAAGACGCTAAAGATTAAACGATAAAGATTTATCGTGCGCATACGCACTGGCAAATGTGTGTGAATAATAATTGTTAATTAACTCAAATATAAGGCACCATAAATATTTACATTTAAAGTTGGTTCTTGTCCGATGAAAATTGTATCACAAAATCTTTTAACCGGACACTAAATAGTGTACAAACACTTAACGTTTCGCCGTCGTTCGACAGCTTCGACGGCGAAACGTTAAGTGTTTGTGCGCCACTTATTGTCCGGTTAAAAGATTTTGTGATATAAAAATTTACATTCCGAAATTGGTACCTTTCATTGTAACTACTCAGAAATTGCTTAAACATAAATCCGCGAGCAAATGTAATTATTGTGTGCAATGTTCATCGCATTGCGTCCATGTAAAGCACGCTTTCTTTGCGCACATCCGTGCAATAGAAATTGCATCTTGCTACAATACAAATTGCATCGTGTAAAACAGTCTTGATACTTTGCCTGAGTTGTGGTACGAATCTTAGGTGGATCCACTCCTTCTTAATCTTTTTCCTTAGTTGTGGTAATATGGTCATACTTTAATTAAGATCTTACAATCACACGATTAATACAAGATACATTGGATGTTTAAGAAACATTTTCGCATATTTTACGCTTTTTGATAACATTTTTTTAATTGCGTCATTTTCAAGCAACTATGATCCTACAATTTTCATCGGACAAGAACCTGCTTTAATTATTGTATCACAAAATCTTTAAAACGGACACTAAATAAAATTAAAATAAATATTAAATCTTTTGCTGCCACACAGCAAAAGTTTTAGTATCTAAAATTGACGTCAAAAAAGTGTCCACTTTTCTTGGCGGCGACTGTACAAAAACAAACGAAAATTTAAAAAATTTGTTGGTGGGCACTGGGACCGTTTGGATTCTATTTTAAATGAAACGCTCTATGCTCGATATTTTGTCGGAAAATTCATTTTTTTGCTTAATTCTTTTCAAATTTCATGTAAATGGATTTAAAAAGAAAAATTCCGGAATTCACATAACGAGGGACTCTCGATATATTTATAGATACTCTTAAAAATAGATTGTAACATAGAAATAAGAAAATATAACTAAAATTTTTCCACAGAAAACGAAACAAAAAAAAAACAAAATCTTATAATGAATTTTTATTAAATAAATGTAAAACGGTAAATAAAAATAAAACAAATTGCAAGCGATTTTGACAGTTTTTTTAAGTATACGATCTCGGACAAAAAAGTGGATTTTTTTTACGTCAATTTTATAATATAAAACTTTTGCATGGTGGTTGTAATTATGAACTGAAACTTACGGATTACAATCAGTAATATTTATTGTTTGTCATCCGTATCAGCTCATAATTACAACAACCTAGCAAAAACTTTATATTTTAAAATTGGCTTGAAAAGAGTCAACTTTATTGTCCGCGACTGTATGACGATATTTTTGTAAATTTTAGTGTGATAACAAATAAAACAAGTCTCTAGTGTTCCAAATCTAAAGTAATTAAACGCAGGCTCGTATTCCTGCAGATATTATGTATTTATAAAGCGACGACAATTTCGTTCATATTTATCAAATCGACTATAAACCAGATTTCAGTGACAGTAGATAAAATAATTTTTATTTCAGCCGAGTTTTAAACTTCATAAACACATGCCGTTCGTGCATTTTGTTTTAATCAACAGTTATTAGATGGCAGCACATTCTGAAGACTAGGTTGACTAACTAGAAATACATAAATAATGGTATTACTAGTTAGTCAACCTAGTCTTCAGAATGTGCTGCCATCTAATAACTGTTGATTAAAACAAAATACAGGAACGGCATGTGTTTATGAAGTTTGAAACTCGGCTGAAATAAAAATTATTTTATCTACTGTCACTGAAATCTGGTTTATAGTCGATTTGATGAATATGAACGAAATTGTCGTCGCTTTATAAATACATAATATGTCTGTAGGAAAACGAGAGCCTGCGTTTAATTACTTTAGATTTGGAACACTTGAGACTTTTGTTTCATTTGTTATCATCACACTAAAATTTACAAAAATATCGTACGTACAGTCGCGGACAAAAAAAGTTGACTCTTCTGAAGCCAATTTTAAAATATAACGTTTTTGCTAGGTTGTTGTAATTATGATACGGATTACAAACAATAAATATTACTGATTGTAATCCAGTTTCAGTTCATAATTACAACCACCAAGGAAAGATTTATATGTATTATAAAATTGACGTAAAAAATCCACTTTTTTGTCCGCGATTGTATATTAAAAAAAATTGTCAAAATCGCCTGCATTTTGTTTTATTTTTATTCACCGTTTTACATTTATTTAATAAAAAATCATTACAAGATTTTGCTTTTTTTTGTTTCTTTCTGTGGAAAAATTTTTAGTTAAATTTTCTTTTTTCTCCGTCACAAACTATTTTTAAGAGTGTATGTAAATATATCGAGAGACCTTCGTTATGTGAATTCCAGAATGTTTATTTTTAAATCCATTTACATGAAATTTGAAAAGAATTAAGCAAAAAAAATGAATTTACCGACAAAATATCGAGCATAGAGTGTTTCATTTGAAACATGTAGAGTGCCGCAATGGAAATAGAATCCAAACGGTGACGGTGCCCACCAACAAATTTTTTTGACGTCAATTTTAGATACTAAAACTTTTGCTGTGTGGCAGCAAAAGTTTTAATATTTATTTTAATTTTATTTAGTGTCCGTTTTAAAGATTTTGTGATACAATTTTCATCGGATAAGAACCTGCTTTAATTATTGTGTGATCATAGTTGCTTGAAAATGACGCAATTAAAAAATATGTTATCAAAAAACGTAAAATATGCGATTTTTAAACACCCAGTATATCTTGTATTAATCGTGTGATTGTAAGATCTTAATTAAAGTATGACCATATTAGCACAACTAAGGAAAAAGATTAAGGCCCAGTTTCATAAAACGTAGTTAACCACTCGATCATGTTAATCGTGTGATCAAGCAATATCATTGGAGGAAATTTAAACTTTCCTCCAATGATATTGCTTAATCACTGGTTAACTTGACCGATGGTTAACTACGTTTTATGAAACTGGGCCTAAAAAGGTCCACTCCTTCTTAGGCCCATCTACCTAAGATTCGTACCACAACTCAGGCAAAGTATTAAGACTGTTTTACACGATGCAATTTGTATTGCAGCAAGATGGAATTTCCATTACACGCATGTGCACAAAGAAAGCGTGCTCTACACGGACGCAATGCAATGCAACGAAGATTGCACACAAAAATTACATTTGCTCGCGGCTTTATGTTTAAGCAATTTCTGAGTAGTTACAATGAAAGGTACCAATTTCGGAATGTAAATATTTATGGTGCCTTATATTTGAGTGGTCTTATTGCAGTTAATTAACAATTATTGTTCATACACATTTGCGAGTGCGTATGCGCACGATAAAGATTGCGTCTTGCTGCAATATAAATTGCATCATATAAAGTCTGTTTTAATCAGTTTCTTGCATTGGAAAATCTGCCGTACCAAATATTTATCTCGCAATAGTACATCCAAAATATTTTTCTATTACCAGAAACGCAATCAATTATTAAATTTCTTGTTAACTGGAGGCTTTTGTATTAACTATCCCTTTTATGGCTCATTATAATAATATTGACTGTTCATTTTCGATTCATTACAATTATGATGACACTATTTAAATAACCGCTCTGTTACCACACGTAATACGGTTCGTATTCTAGCGTATTCTAGCAAAACCTCGTAACTGAATTTTTGTATTTTTCAACTAACGGAGATTTAAAGTTTTCGTGTACTTCGTTTAATATCACTAGTAAATCACACAGTAAATTGAGTCTTGACAATAACCTGATAAACTCAAATTCGTTATAAAATAACGAAATTACACATCGTGCAGTCAAATTGAGACACTCTGTATATTTCCAAATGATTTTAAATTAATTGCGAACCTTGAAAGGGTAATAGTTTTGTATAAAACATTTTTCCATATATTCAATAGGAACAGCGTTATTGAATAGACCCTGTTAAATATAACACCCTGTACATATGTTCATATGAACTTTTTTGACGCAAATTACTCGGAGAATAAGCCCTTAAAGTTTTTTTGCATATATTAAGAACCACCCTGTATACAGTGACTGCCAAAAAATTCGCACCATATACCGGGTGATTCAGTTTGGTATTCGCACCCATGTAATTTTTTTATTTCTACTTTTAGGAAAATGACATTTAGTTTAAATAATATGGGCCTACCAATAGTTTATTGAACAGCATGAAACAATATGTACCACTTCCGGTTTAAGCGGAAGTGGTTTTAAGTAAAAAAAATTAAATACGATACCATGTAATTTTTGCATTTTTGGATTGTAGAGGTAATTCGCGATAGAAACGGTGTAAAATATTCCATATACAGGGTGACTGAAACTCCGGAGAAGAACAGGGATCTCGCTTATTATAAAAGATAGAGAATTGGTTAAATGGAGGAAAAGTTGCCAAATTTCATGCTGGTTATTAAACGGTTAAGAAATTTCAAATATTTCGAACAGTTTTTTCGCAATAGAAGAAAAACTAAAAATTGCGACTTTCGAAAATCGAACATAACTTCTCTATCTATGACTTTTTTTCAAAATCTATGAAAACATTCCCAATCAGCATGAAATTCGACAACTTTACCTCCATTTAACCAATTCTCTATCTTTTATAATAAGCGAGATCCTTGTTCTTCCCCCGAGTTTCAGTCACCCTGTATATGGAATATTTTACATCATTTCGATCTAGAATTACCTCTCCAATCCAAAAATGCAAAAATTACACGGTATCGTATTTAATTTTTTTTTACTTAAAACCACTTCCGCTTAAACCGGAAGTGGTACATATTGTTTTATGCTGTCAAATAAACTATTGGTAGTCCTATATTATTTACACCAAATGTCATTTTTCTCAAAATAGAAATAAAAAGGATGCAGGGATGCGAATACCAAACCGAATCACCCGGTATATGGGAAATTTTTTTATTATTGTTTTTAAAAAAAAACTTTTTGCGCCAATAGTTTGTGCATGTCCAATAACCAAATGTAAGCGGGACAAATCCGGTGAGCAATTCTTAGTGTGGCTAAAATGGTACCCATTTAATACCCGAATACCCAAAATACGTTTCTTGGTACTCAGATAATATTTTCGGAGGCATAATATTCCAAGAAAAAGAAGATTTTTTATTTTCTCAGTTTTGTTCAAGGTGTGAAGCGGTAAATGGGCATTTGGTATTTAACTCTTACGAGTTTACTCATTTATATTCATAAAAAGTTTTTAAAAGAATCATATTTGCTCTTGAGTTCTTAAAAGTTTGTATGCACAAGAAAATTTGTGACGATTTTTCACGTTTCTGGCACAAGACTTTTTTTGCATAAAATTTTGTAATATTATTTTTGATTTGATAATTTAGCCTAGGCAGACCGAAAATTGCAAGTATTTCAAGCACTTTTTATTTTCGATCCGTTTAATATTCGTACTTAAAAAATCGATATTTTTCATAGTAGCCAGGAAATATTTAAAGTTGATTTTATAGGTGCGGATATTAAACGGATTTAAACTAGAGATGTGGGTTCAGAAATTTTCCAATTTGGAAATTTTCTAAAATGGAAACTTTCCAGAAACTTTCTAACCAATTTTTCTGGAAAATTTCCGACGAAAATTTTACGAAGTTATTATTTGTTGCGCTTGCGCAGTTTAACATAAAATCATTTATTAAAATGTAATGCCCAACCTAACTTCAAAAGATTATGCGCCCAAAATGCGGAAAAATACCTATACGTACAATTTATTAATTATAAGCGAACGCCAGAGCGTAAGTTTGGTTTCTGAATACACATTATTTTGTAATTTCTGTCATTTTTTATATTACCGTTGTACATGAGTATTTGGTTCTATTTTAATTAGCGTTTGCTCCTGAGTTTATAAAAAATACTTTTTTAAAGAATTACGTTACTCTAACTGATTCGGAAATTTTCTGGTAAATTACCGGAAAAGGTCATCGGAAAATTTCCATCTTTTTTATTTGTCCGGAAAAATTACATCTCTAATTTAAACTACAATTCTTGTAATTTTCTGTCTGCTTAGGCTAAATTGGGGTTATTAGAATTCCATTATCAAGAAATTAAAAACGAGAACACAAATTTTTATGTAAAAAATGGGTTGCACCGGTAACGTGAAAAATCGTCTCAAATTTTCTTGTGCATGCAATAGTTAAGAATCCAAGAGTAAATTTGATTCTTTTAAATATTTTTTGTGGATATAAATGAGTAAGCTAACTACTCCTGAGAGATAAATACCAAATGCTCATTTACCGCTTCACACTTTGAACAAAACTGAGAAAAAGAGAAATCTTCTTTTTCTTGAAATATTATGCCCCAGAAATTTTTTTTGAGTACCAAGTAACACATATTGCAATAGCTTATCGGATTTCACTAAAATTTTGTCTAATACGTCGAACAATTACAAATTATAACATTTATAAAATTTTCGTATTTTAAATAGGTACCATTTTTGGCCACAGTAAGAACTGCTCACCGTATCCGTCTTGCTTATATTTGGTTATCGAATATGCACAAACTATTAGCGCAAAAAGTTTTTAGAAAAAATCAATAATAGAAAAATTTCCCATATGGTGCGAACTTTTTGGCGGTCACTGTATAAAAAATTTATGGCAAAATATTAAAAGACAAATATTTTGTCATATAATTTTATTTTTTATCTCTATTGGTTGCCGAGTTTTTCACAGAAAACCGAAAATCGCAGAAATTTAAAAGGGTGTTTTTGCCCATTTAAAGCTTTTTTAGGCAGGTAAAAGAAATTGTTCTGTATTCACCGTAGAGTGAATTACTAACCCACAAAGTTTCAATTTTTTTTGAATTTTTGGGTTGGGAACTTTTCCTTCTTAGCAGCAATGTTCGTTAACCTGAATTTATAATCTATTTTTTACATTGTACGTCCGCGTCGTCATGAATGGGAAAGATACATTTTCTAAGTCCAGGGTTTTTTCTCAGGCACTTTTCGCACATAAAATAACTACATTTGTTCCCCGACATCTTAAAAAATTCGTCGAGCATTTTGAAGAAATTGTAACTAGGTATTATGTTCACAACTGGAGCGAACCTCGGTGAAATCGCAAATTCGCAAATGAAATCTAAAATCTAAAATACACTAAGATACTAAATCAACACTCCGTACAGGTAACGCAATCCCATTCCTCTCGTGAGAGGATTGAGAAACAAAGATAACAAATATAATTGTCGCAAGTGCAATAAGGAAGACAACAGTTTTAGGGAATTCTGTTTACCGCAATGTCACTGGTTTCAATTTAAAAGTGTATTAGGTTATGTCTAGTTAGTTATTTACCAATCAAAAAGTTGTTATTTTGAGAAGTGCAGAATGTTTCTTTTACGAAAAAGGCGGAATCATTAAATCTCATGCGATAAAAGTTTGGGATGCGATATTTAAACTCAAATTTCTTAACCACTGACAATAACTTTGACAAACGTCACTTCAAATAATATTTCCAACTGTTTTTTATCCCTAGATGAGAGTAATGTGCGACAAGGATAGATATAAAAAATCACTAAATGCGTTACCTCTATACGAAGTATGTTGATTTAGTACCTTAAAATACACAGCAACACAGCGCAAATAAAACAAGACGGCATTTACTGGAAACAGTTGAGTGGAGATTCAAACCTGCTAACGTCCGATGGAGTGCTACACTTCTAGTCCATCGTCCCCTGTCAATCTTGGTCCAGAACTAAAATTAATTTTCGTCGGTTGACTAACTAGATATATACAGGGTGTTAATAAAAAAACTGTACACCACTTGGCAGGTGATAGTAGAGGTCAAAACAAGAAAAAAGTTCTAATAAACCCATATCCAATTCTCAATACAGGGTGTTCACGCCATGTGTTCACTCTTCTAGAATTTTTATTTTTTACATAAAATTCGGGAGCGATAAATTAAATAAAAAGCTGAATTTTCCGACATACCACTGGCCACCATAGAACTTCCGGTTTCGCCGGAAGTGATATCAACTTTCTTATTTTAAATGGAACGGCCTGTATATTTTTACATATTTGGAATCTACAGATCATTGTGAGTCCGAATATGTATCACTTGGTAATTTTGGTTTCCATGACAACGAAAAAATCCTTTTTGTTTTCAGTATGCAAAGCTATGTACGGTGTATTTTCGCTCTAATGCGACCAAATAATTCGAGAAAGCAACTTCTTTGGTTGCACTTTGGTTTATTGACATTTTTACAGCATGTGAAATTTTCATTAGGTCGTAAATTATTTTTTTTTTAACGGAACTTATTTAAAAGACACTGTTTATGCCAGAGAAATTAATACAGAAGGTGAATTTTGGCAGAGAGTTGTAAACGCTTGTCAGCAACTGAAAAATCAAGTTGCTTTCAATCAAGTGCGCGAGTCTCTTCGACGGCGACTGCAACTTTGTTTACAACAGCAAAGACGACAGTTCGAACATCTTCTGTGATAATTTTAGTGTGTTAAATTCGTTATTGATTGTTCGATTCTTTTTTAATTAAACCATACTTCAAATGCCATTGAATATTGAACCTGGGTTTATTATAATTTTTTTTGTTTTGTTCTCTGCTATCACGTGCTAAAATGTGTAAAGTTTTTATATTAACACTTGTATACCGGCAATGGCTTATTTTTTCAGTTAAGCTGCCACATGCCATCCCAAATTTCATTGCAAGAGTTGATAAAGAGTTTAAAAAAATAACCCTCTATTTGGTGTCAGCGTATTTAAAAAAATGTTTTATTAAACTGCGCTAAAAAACGCAAGAAGTTCCGTTAAAAAAAATAATTTAGTTAATAAACCAAAGTACAACCAAGGAAGTTGCTTTCTCGAATTACTTGGTCGCATTAGAACGAAAATTGACCATACATAGCTTTGCACACTGAAAAACAAAAAAAAATTTTTTTCGTTGTCATGGAAGCCAAAATTACCAAGTGATACATATTCGGACTCACAATGATCTGTAGATTCCAAATATGTAAAAATATACAGGGCGTTCCATTTAAAATAAGAAAATTGATATCACTTCCGGCGAAACCGGAAGTCCTGCGGTGACCAGTGGTATGTCGGAAAATTCAGCTTTTTATTTAATTTATCACTCCCGAATTTTATGTAAAAAATAAAAATTCGAAAAGAGTGAACACATGGCATGGACACCCTGTATTGAGAATTGGATATGGGTTTATTAGAACTTTTTTCTTGTTTTGACCTCTACTATCACCTGCTAAACGGTGTACAGTTTTTTTATTAACACCCTGTATAAGCAATGACTGCATTAACTTCCCATCCTGATCAGTGGACAACTGATTTTATTACTTTCAAGGAATATTCTGATAATGTCAGTCGTTTAACGTATCCTTCACAGGATATAGTTAATACATTGACATTAGGGAGTTTTTGCAATTACGTTTCACGTGCCCTCATCCTTTAACGTTAACTTTATTAAACCCGTTGTAGGAATTTACGTAATTTAATACACTTTGAAAGTTTTTGCATCATATTTATGTCGACGTAAACGTGAATGTGAATCAAGAAAGTAAATCATAGTATTTTGTCTTGTCAGATTTGGTTGCAGTCATTATAGCTGCGTTCCTTTTGCCACAAATCTTAATCTCAGATCACTTAAACGTCATTTTCGTTAGCACGAACAAGTAAGTTTGAATAGATATTTCAATCTAACAACTAATGGGAATGCTCGAGCAGCAAGGTGGGAGGTTGAAATCTCAATTCAAACTCACTTGTTCGTGCTAACAGAAATGACGTTTGTCTCATCTGAGGTGGGATGTGTGGTAAAAGGAAAGCACCTATAGTCATTTAATTTATGTACCAAATCTGAGTTTTGTAACTTTCGATAACATATTCCAACGCTTTGAATTGTCAAATTTCATAAATTGACCGGCCCGTCATTGCATACGTGATGAACTTAGGTTTCACGTAGTCCGTCATACAAGAAACGTGAACGTAAACGTTAAAGCTGAATGTAACCACAGCATAAATACATACAGCAGGTTCACTCTCCTTGGCGGGAAAATTTCCCGCGCAAACTGAGCCGCCATATTCCGGATGGAAAATCTGTCATGTGATTTGTTAGAGCGCATTCGACTGGACGCACGGAGTGTTTCTTTTTCTCACTCTTACATACACTGAAACGCAGTCGCTCTCCATCACACTTCTGCTCATTGCGTGCATCGAGCATTATGTCGAATGCGCCCTTTAATTGCACGAATACGATCAGTGGTGTAATTAGCAGCATAATAGGTGCTTTCGATTATGCATGCTGGGGTGTACTGAGTAAACTTAAAACTCTAGGCGTTCAAGTAGTGATCGGATAATTCAAATTAAAAATAATCTGTCATCCGATTATCAAAAGAACCTAAATAATTCGATTATCAAAAATATTTTTATTGCGGCACTGGTTTATACATCCGCAAAATGGCACCAAGGTCAACAAATTTTGCCTCGCCAGATCAAAGGTGCCGACAAACAGTTTCCATGCTGGTTATGCTGTGATGTAACTAAGCAACTGGTCATTTACGTATACGTTTAATACGAAAACATAATTGCAAAAACTCCCTATTTTCAGCAAATATTATTGAAAATATGTTGTCAAATATTTGTCATACTGCTGAGGTTGGGAAGCAACTCACCGAGCAAATTTTTCAAAATGCTGACTTTAGTTGGTTTCATTGTATTGAGCACAGTTCTTTTCTAAAGGAAGGGATTGTTAAGAGGCCTTTTACAAAGCTCTAATTTTTTAAAAAGTTTTTCTGAGTAACCATTGTAAATTATAACCTCAAATTTTCAGTACGTATTCATGAGGTAATTATCTAGGTCTCACGTTGACATTTTTTCAAAAAAAATTTTTTTTTGAAAGATCAAATCGATATCTCCAAAACTATAGGGAATTTTGAGAAAGACGAGAACGTGAGACCTAGATATGATGTTCTACAGCATATTTAAAAAACAATCAGTTCTGTGAATTTAATAATAGCTGAGAAAAACAGCTTCAAAATTTTCGGGAAATCTCGTCGTTGTAATACAGCGCCTCTAACGGAGAGCTGTCTAAACTACAAATTTCGTATTCGGGGCACAATAGCTACGAAATTTGTAGTTTAGACAGCTCTCGTTAAAGGCGCTGTAATACAACGATGAGATTTCCGTATTCGGGGCACATTAGCTACGAAATTTGTAGTTTAGACAGCTCTCCGTTAGAGGCGCTGTATTACAACGACGAGCTTTTCCGGAAATTTTGAAGCTGTTTTTCTCAGCTATTATTAAATTCACAGAACTGATTTTTTTTAAATATGCTGTAGAACAGTGTTTCTCAAAGTGGGCGATAACGCCCCCTTGTGGGCGCTAGAAGCCTACAGGGGGGCGGTAAAGGGCACAGAGAAAATTGGGGGAAACAAGATAAGACTCATATATGGCAGGCTATACTTTAACTAAAGTTATTAAAGTAATGATTTTAAAATTTTAGGGGGGGCTAGAAAATAATTGATTCTCAAAGTGGGCGGTAGACGAAATTAGTTTAATAATAATAATAATAATAATAATAATAATAACTTTATTTCCTTCAGACATGGAATACATGTATAGGAATTGTCAGGAGCAAAGACTATCTAAAAACAATGTACGAACATTTTGGTATAAGGATGAGACACAATTAAAAAACAATGTTAACAAACATGTCATATTACATACATAAACCTACCACAATGTAGAGTTAAAAGTATAATTGCAGGTATTCACTAACTCTTCCTTCAATGTTTTTTTAAAGATTGTTATAGAAGTCGCTTCTTTTATCTTTTTTGGAAGTGAGTTAAAGGCTTTGGGCCCCAACGTATTGGGTGAGTTTAAAGAAATATTGTATTTATTGTAAGCAATATATAGGTGATCTTTTTGCCTAGTATCTTTATCATGAACATCCTGTACATGCGAAAACTTACGTTTATTTAAAAAAGTGTATACGCAAAGTTCAAACTTATAGATGTCGGGGACCGTTAAATTTTTATAATGTCTAAACACCTCCCTACATGACTCTACTCGACATGCCGAACATGCTTCTTACAGCCCTTTTCTGGGAAATAAAAACATCTTTCGCTGCACTAGAAGAACCCCACATACAGATACCGTAGCGAAGCCTGGAGTCTACTTGAGCATAGTACAATTTTAACAGTTGCTGTGTATTGAGGACTTTTTTTAAACTGAGTAATTGATATGAGATAGAATTAATTTTTTTTTAAAGTTCCCAGCAGTGCCTATTCCAGTTTAAATTTTCATCAATTGTAACCCCTAGAAACTTAACATATGTATCCGAGCAAATTAACGTATAATCATTATTTATCACAAGTGTTGGTTTCTCACACACCTTCTGTCTGTTATGAAATCTTATAGCACTGGTCTTTTCAAAGTTTAAATGTAGGCTATTATGCATAAACCAGTTGTACATTTCACTTAAAGCTTCTTGACATTTTTGTGTTAAAGATTTTCCATTTTTGTTCGAGATATTCAAGGATGTGTCATCCGCGTACAGGGTAAAATTACCGGGTATTTGTAAATAATTCAGATCGTTAAGATAAATAACAAATAATATTGGTCCCAGAATGGAACCTTGTGGTACGCCAATATTGCTACTCTCTAAGTGAGATTTGACATTATTAATAGCGATGTATTGCTTCCGGTCAGAAATAAAACTAGTGATCCATTTCAGAGGTATACCTCGAATTCCATATTTGTTTAGTTTATTTAGTAACGATTCATGATTGACACAGTCAAACGCTTTGCTTAAATCACAAAAAATTCCTACTGGGCACTCCCCTTCCTCAATAAATTGTAGTATTTGTAAATAAAATGTAGTGATTGCCGTCGTAGTTGACTTTCCTGATATGAACCCATGCTAATTTTGACACAAAATGTTTTGACTTGAGACAAAAGAAAGTAATCTATCCAAGAAAGCGTATTCAAAAATTTTTGGGAATATAGAGGTAACCGTTAATATGGGTCTACAGTTTTCTACTTTTTCAGGATCTTTGGATTTATATATAGGAGTAATTTTTCCAATTTTAAGGCAGTTAGGGAATTTACCTTCTTTAAATGATAAATTTACTAAGTGCGTTAAAGGTTTTAAAAGATAGTTCAAACAAGTTTTGATTAAGAACGCCGGAATTTCATCATAACCAGAGGAACTTTTATTTTTTAGTTTATTAATTAATAAAGAAGAGAGTTCTTTTTCAGTAAACGGATTCAAAAACATAGAAGCATTATTTACAGGGATAGTTTCGTTCACATTTGTTTTTATAGTTTGTTTATTTTCCTGTAAGTGATTAGAAATTTTTAAGGGCGCATCTCTAAAATAAGTGCTAAAAATATTGCTGACCATCTGCTGATCATTTACAGTACAATTATCAATCCTTAAACATATTTCTCCACGGTGTTTTGTTTTATTACTTAACTCATTTACTATTTGCCAAGCTGTTTTTGTTACATTTAGTGAGTTTTGTATTCTTGTTTGGTAAAATTGTTTTTTGATGTTGGACACCAAGTCATTATGAATTTTCTTTTGAGATTTATAGAAGCCCTTGAGCGCAGGGTGTGCAACTTGTAGCGCATATAACTGCTTCAAACGTAGACTAGATTCACGTAGTTCATCGTTTACCCAGCTCTTGGCATCCCTATTAACACGTTTTAAACGTTTTGGAAAACAGATATCAAAGTGAAATGAGAAAATAGTTTGAGAACCTATGCTGTAGAACATCATACCTAGGTCTCAAGTTTTCGTTTTTCTCAAAATTTTGTATAGTTTTTGAGATATCGATTTGATTTTTTCCAAAATTTTTTTTTTTTTAAATGTCAACGTAAGACCTAGATAATTGTCTCATGAATGCGTATTGAAAATTTGAGCTTATAATTTACAATGGTTACTCAGAAAAAATTAGCGCTTTGTAAAAGGCCTCTTAAGTCATATGTATTCCCTGGTACTGTACGCGCATTAACCGTACGTTTAAAGCTGGATTCACATTATCACGTTTCAAGCACGTTGCGTTTCGGTTTCGTAAATTTTTTTCACACGTATTGAATACTGCATAAATGGTTGCTGCAAGAACGCATACGTTCTGCTAAATGTGAATACATTCATTGAAACACATAAAAAAATATTTGTCGGAGACTGAGACGCAACGTGCTTGAAACGTTCATTGCCTGATAATATGAATCAAGCTTAAACCGTCATCCAGGGCATCTCGTAGAGTGGCGATTCTCCAGCACATGTAAATGGTGCTTTTATTTCAATTATTTGTAAAATTGAGTTGTTCAGCATTAGGATTTATTTTTTTAAATTTTGTTTCCTTTGTGTTTTCCCTTTAGAATTTCATTTTGTTTATAGAAATTCTTTCTAAAATTTTGTTTTGTTACTTTTTACGATTTATTTATAGTTAGGATTTCGTTTTCTTTCTGAATGATTTTTTACATTTCATTTCTAATTATGTATGTTGCATGAAAGTGTGACTATTTGTTTACACATTGTTAACACTTCGGTATCACATTTGTCCTGCATCAGATAGTGGTCGTTCCGTGAAGTGTATTAGAAACTTGAATTATTTGTAATGAAATGTTTCTACACAGTTACATTGCTGACTGAATTTGGTAGAATCACTTAATCACTGAAATTCTCATTGTACAGGGTGGATCAATTTCGATGTCTCTTATGGGCATCTCTGTAAGTATAAGAGATAGAAAAAAACTAGGGGCCAAGTCTCGATCTCTTTTTTAGAGATAAAGTCAATAGACTAAACAAAAATTGGCTATCTTCTTTTGTTTTGGAGTTATAAGCCAAAATTCAGATTTTCGACTTTTCGTCAATCAGTCATATCTCGTTTATTTTTACAGATATTAAACCGTTTTGACATTATTAGGACACTTTTTGGAATACACTTCAGTGATGTGGTAGGTTTTTGAATATTTAATTAAATTTTCGAGTTATAGCATAAAGTTATATTTTTTTAAATGGAAATCATAGTAGGCAATGTCATCATTAAATAGAGATTTTTTTCTGTTTTCAAAATTATATACCTTGTTGGATTTATTTCTTACAGTTAATAAAATAAAACGCCTTTTTTTATTATTTTTGGTGCATTCTTTTCTTAGTAGGCTAGTTTCAATAAAAGCCGATAATTTTCTTTTGTTTTTATTAAATGTTAACAAAGATTTGATGATTGCGTAGCACAAGAGTGAGAGGCATTGCGATTAACATAAGAGATAGAAAGCTAGCACCGATAGAGCTGGGTTGGGTTACAACATGAGTTGGCTGCGTATTTTACCGCGGCAGTGATTGTGATTTTATTTTGATGTTATTTTCTTTGTTTTAAGTTATTTATAATGATATATCAAGAGTTGTATTTATTATCTACTTACATTTCAGTATTCTTTAACTTTTTCTGCAATAATTTCTTATTTTTAAGATGTTTTTAATTTATATATATAATTTAGTTCATTATCCCATGAAATGCATATTTGATCGAAAAAAATGCGTTTTGAACTTAAATATTAAATGAAGTTACATAATTTCGAATTTGACCCAAACCACATGGTATCGGTATTGTTGTAATCTTTGTGACTCTTACAGGATGCTCGTTCTATCTTTCTTTCTCTTTATGCGGCTGCAACTGTCAAAATATTTGAACAAGAGTTGATATTTAATAAAAACAAACAAAAAATTGTCGGTTTTTGTTGAAACCAGCCTACTAAGAATAGAATGCACCCAAGAATAATAAAAAAGGCGTTTTATTCTATTAATTATAACAAATGAACCCAACAAAATACATATTTTTGAAAACAGAAAAAAATCTCTATTTAACGGTGGAATTGCCTACTATGATTTCTATTTAAAAAAATATAACTTTATGTTATAACTCGAAAATTTTATTAAATATCAAAAAACCAACTACACCACTGAATTGTATTCAAAAAAGTGTCCTAATAATGTCAAAACAGTTTTTTAATATCTGTAAAAATAAACGAGATATGCGCGATTGATGAAAAGTCGAAAATGTCAATTTTTGCCTATAGCTCGAAAACAAAAGAAGATAGCCAATTTTTGTTTAGTCTATTGACTTTATCTCTAAAAAAGAGATCGAGACTTGGCCACTAGTTTTTTTCTATCTCTTATAGTTACAGAGATGCCCATTAGAGACATCGAATTTGATCCACCCTGTACATTTAATATTACTGTTGTTTTTCAGTATGTATTACATATCAAAGACGTTTTTATATCTTTTATTTCGGTGGATGAATAGCTATGCTCTTTTCAAGTAGCATTTAAACTGATAGTACAGTACAGTATTGTGCACCAAAAACAAAAACAAAATTTGAATCAGCAGTAGAAATATTTTCACATGAGAATGTGCAAGCCCTTTTGTATACTAAGTTTCATGTTTATTTTTAACGAGAATTGTTGAATAATAATATATCTAAATTTGGGTATTAAAATGCTGTTAACTTCTGTTGATATGGTAACCAATCATGTAACAGCAATTTAAATGTTAATATTTTAAATAATGTCCCCTTGATTTGTTGAGCTATTATAACAATCGATTTGAACTTGTATTTTACATTTTATTGAGTAAAGTTATTAAACTGTATGCTTTTGTTTATTTTGGGAAGTACCTAATTATATACTACACCAGACACACTAACAATTCAGCAAATGTACTTGTATTTTGAAACACAATCCGGCAAATTATGAGCTAAATAGTTTATAACTTGAATTTCACTTTGTGTTTCCGAATACAAGTACCACAAAATCTTTTAAGCGGACACTAAATCGCGCACTTTACACTTTACGTTTCGCAGTCGTTCGACGAAGCGGTCGAACGACTGTGAAACGTAAAGTGTAAAGTGCGCGATTTAGTGTCCGCTTAAAAGATTTTGTGATACAAATTTCATCGGACAAGAACCAACTGTAAATAAGAATACAAGTACGTTTGCTGAATTATTAGTGTTTCTCAAAATTTAAAAATTAAATAGAATTCATATGTCCCGCCCATAATATTTTTGAAGCGCCATCTAGTGTTCTTAATTTTGCTTTTGTACCGTTTTATTTTGCACATTTAGTATTGGTAGCGTCATCTATGATTGGATATACAGAAGCTCCTTTCTTGTGGTGGGGAAAGTATACACAAATAATAGCATTGACATAACCATCTCTTGTTGATGTGATCGGTGGTTAAAGTGTACCAGTACTCATTACAGTATTCAAATCGATACCTATAAAAAATCGAGTCAAAAGTATCGATATCTACTCATATCGTATCATATGAGTAACTTTTTTAATTATATGGTAATTATACATTATTTATTGTATAAGTGGATAATAGGTAAATGCATTTAAAACACGCATGCAATACAACGTTTTATCCACAATCACCACATTTATGGAGTCAGAATGAGCGAAATTTAATTAAAACATATTCGTATTCGTAAAATGAAACGTGACAGGCTTTGTCACACCTACTGGTTGCTATGGTACGTTGTTTATTATTATCCACTAGTGGAATAAAGTAACTTTATTCCACTAGTGGATAATAGGTCGCTCAAAATGCTTCATAAGTGTGGATAAAAGTCCAATTATAATGTGTTAGTGGATAAAAGAATTTTTTCCACTACTAGTACTATAGCCTGTCATTTTGACATGTGTTAGGTTGCTGTGAAAAACAATTTCTCGACCTGAGGTAAATAATTTTATTATTTACCGGTAAATAATGAACATCAATGTTACGTACGCTTTCAGGTACAAATCTCTTGATTTTTCAGGCAACAGATTGTTTGCCACTTGTCCGGCAATTTCTCGCATTTCAGGCGGCGTACAATTTAAATCGCCATATATCGTTTACCGTACTTACTTTATTTAATTGACGATTTGGCAAAAAGATCGACGTAATGTTTGTGACAAATTAAAAAATTTAAATCATCTGTCATATCGGTAATACAGAAAACTGTAAACCTTTCGTAATATGAAATAAATATTTGTTCAAATTAAAATTATCATTTGCACTAGTAGTGGAAAAAATAGTATATACACCACGGTAGAGAAGTCTTATAACCCTCGGTCCTTTACATCCCTCGGCCCTAAGGGCCTCGGGATATAATCATACTCTTTTTCTTTTTTTGATACCCTTGCTTTCTACTAAGTTATGACTGTGGCCTCACATGTCACATTAATATATCAACAAAATCTGTGTAAAAATGTTGTCACTAATATGACCGAATCTGGTTTTGTGTTAGTATGATGTCACACTAACAGGGCTATGAACTTTTTGTGTATAAGAGAATATGAACATCACAAGAGATACTGAAGGGCTTTACGAGTTTATTTTATAAAATATAAATTATGTATTATCTAGATGGCATGATCAAAACACTTTAATTTTATTTGCAAATGAGTAAAGATAACATTGAATTACGCTTAATCATTTGATTGTTGCTCTATTTGCTCTTAGTAAAATAGCGCAATAAACTGCGAAACGTGAATTTCAAAAGAATTACCTTTCATGCGATTGTAACAACTGTTTGCATTAATTAGAAACTTTCGCTAGTAAAAATATTCTTAAGTACAAAAACTTTTAGTTAGTCTGTAGTGAGATCAATTTTCACAAATTCTGTGACTTGTTCAGAATCTACGCTTTCAGAATTTTATTCTGAGAAGATTGAACGGCAATTATTTTGTCGTTAGTAAAAAAAAATGAGCAAGGAACTGAAAGAAACCGTAAAGATAAAATTTCGTTAGAATGAGCAGTAGTAATAATAGATGAATTACAAATAATATTTTAAAGCTTCTGAGAATGATGAAAAGTAAAAACACAAATTGAATATTGCAATATTGAAGTAATCCAGTTGCCTAACACAATAAATTGCTGTCGATCCAATTGCCCAAATATCGCCACGTCTGTGGTCTCCATAGTACGCTATTATTTTCCAGTGGAACGAAATAAAATATAAGCTCTTTCATAATCAAATAACTTGCTTTTATTTTTATTACTTTTGCATTGATTTTAATTTAAAGTAGGTATTTTAAATTTGTAAAGTAAAATATATTTTTCAGTTGTAAGCTTTTTTTTAAATTGTAAAAAAAATTGAATCAAACATTTATTTTTATTTTAGCGAAAAAGATGGTACTGGGTGTACCACGCCATGTGTTCACCCTTCTAGAATTTTTATTTTTTTAATCGATTTACATGAAAGGATAAATTATACAAAGAAACGGATTTTCCAACATACTACTGAGCAAAGTAGGACTTGGTAGTAGACGGTTTCGCCGGAATGGAGAACACTATTCAGGGTGTTAGGTTTTTGCTTAGACAAATTAAAACTGTAGATTAAGGGTGTCAAATGGAATCAGAAAATATCTACACATGATGGATTTTCGGAACAAATTGAAAAAATGCAAAAAGAGTGAATTATTGAGGACCGCTGATAGTACTTATGGAGCGAGCGCCTATTAAAGCTGATGTCTCTTGCCCGTTGCACAATTGCAATAATTGTTTGATGACGGTGTACGACACAGGGGATACCGCCGCCGATATCTACGCACTGCAGCACGTGCATTGCACTTACATTCTCCGTACGTTAAAATAATGTCAACAATTTCCTTCACACTCCGAAGTCTGTTAAGACACTGAACGTGCGTTATTTGCTTGTCGTAAAACAATAAACCATATGGGAATGGCAAGGGACCGCCCGCCCGGATGCCGTTCGGCACGTGGGTGTAACAGTAGATAGGAAAATCAGTGGTTTCGAAACAATTTTTATGGATTTTTGTTTGAATTTTTTCCTGGAAAACGAAAGCCCCAACACCCTAGAATGTAAAGGCTTTTTTACCGTACAGAGTGTTCTCAATACGTGGTTTGAAGGTGTCCAGTCAATTACTTAACATCCTGTATATTTTTACGTATTTATAATATACAGATCATTGCAAATTCGAATATGTTTTATTTGATAATTTTGGTTTCCAAGACAACGAATAAAAACTTTTTTGTTTTTTCATCTAGAAAGCTATGAATCGTGTATTTTCCTTATAATGCGATCAAATTCGAGAAAATCACTGCTTTGATTGTATTTTTATTTTTAACATTTTTACCTACAGCATTTGAAATTTTCATTAGGTCTTAACTCTTTCTTTTTTTTAATGGAACATCATGTGCTTTTTAGTCTACTTCAGCAGAATTTTCCTAGATTGAAAAAAAAAAGTTTTTTTTTTCGTTGCCATGGAAACTAATGATACATATTCGGACTCGCATTGATCTGATTCCAAATATTGAAAGATATCGGTTAAATGTAGAAAAGTATGTAATATTTAATTCAAAACAATGTTGTTAAATCAAAATTGCACAAAATACAAAAATAAAATAATAAACGCTCAAAAATATATTTTTTTTTTTTATTTAAATATAAATTTTCTCAAAAACTTTCTTATGCAAGATAAAAAACGGCAATTTTGACTGATAGCTGATCTATCTTATCTTACTTACTAAAAAATCAACAAAAAATAAGTTCTCATTAAAAAATGATCACGGTTTCATAACTTTTACATGAGTCGCCCTGTAAATTTAAGTTTAATGTCAAAAAGTGTATAATTTAAAACAAAAGTTGACCTGTTTTTGGATTTTTGTTGTTATTAGTTCATTTTTTATCGAATTTATTCCTTTACTGTATACACGGTGGTAATAAAATCCCGCATCAAGCTCATAATTTGTTTATTAAATGTTTTTCTTTTGTGCAAAATCCTGAAACTGGTAAATTTTTAATTTTAAAAAGACACATTTTAGTGCAAAAATCTTTTCATGATTGACATTTGTTTTCCAAATGTGATGTTATTATTAATTTTTTAAACGGTAACCCTAACTTTTTTATGCAGATTTTGATCATACTCAAAATGGTAATATAAAAAAAATAGTACATTAGACAAGTTAAAAAAAATAGACATTATTGTTCCAAAAATATAATTTTATTTTAATTTATTATAATGATAATCTTGAAATTGTAAACAAAAACAAGTAAAAATTAACGAAAATATTGAAGCTGTTCCCCGTGATCCAAGTGTTCTGATTTTAAATACAATTTAACATAAATTATCACAAAAGTCTGGATCATGTCTATTTTTTTCTTTCGAAAAACATTGTGTAAAGTACTATTTGTTTATATCTCCATTTAACTGACAAGAAGGTCGATCAATATCTGCATGGAAAAGGTAGGATTGCCATATAAAAAATTAAAACTGACAGCGGAAAAATAAATGTTCGAGAAAAGATTTTTGTACTAAAATGTATTTTTTTAAAGTTAAAAATTTACCTGTTTCAGAATTTTGCAAAATAACAATAAATAAACAAATTATGAGCTTGGTGGGGGACTTTATCACTACTCTGTACAGTGGTAAGCATGACAAACTGGAAACTGTTTTTTCCTAGATACTATCCAGATATAAATGACATTATACAGTGCTCGCCAAAAAGTCGGCATAAAATGGGAAAAAATTTTATTTCTGATTTTTTGAAAAACTTTTACGGCAATAATTTGTGCTTGTCTGAAAACCTATTTAGCCCTTATTAGATATACCGAGTCATTTTTACTTAGTTAGAAAATAGCGTTTTTCGAAATTGCCAAAATCCTAAAATTGTTATTTCTTGGAAATTAATCAAGATTTCAACAAGATTTTTTTTATCGTGTAGGTATTACTTTTAGCTTATTGAACAATCTCAAGGCCAGAAAATAACGTTTTTCGACTACCACATTCGAAAATACAATACCGTACCCATTCAAGTAAAGAAAGCAGTACTTTACTTGCCTAGACAGGTAAAATATTTTACCTGATTGTGACGAAGCCTACTTCGACCTACTCTGAAGTAACATTAATCGGTTCTAATTGATATTATTGTTTATCTATAAATGATAAATTGTTTTACATTTGATTATTTTACAATAATGCTGTTGAAATCTTTTTATTTTGGATCAATTAGTATGATTTTTAATTCATTTTAGGTAATTTTTAAAGAGCATTGCCTGCATCACGGCCTGCATTATCGTCGAATCCAATTAAATGTCAAATTAATTTATCATTCAAATCAACTCAAAAAGTAACAACATTTTTACGCTCGCGTCGCACCTCTTGGTGCAATCGAAACGCCGCGCCAGCGTCGTTTATAACGTATTATAAGGTAAAAGAAATACATTTTTCAAAAATTTACGAAGCTATAAACATAGATATAAATCTGCAAGTTTTGAACACTTCAAAAATTAATGGTTGAGTAAGTGGTAGTCGAAAAATGTACGTACCACGGCAGCAAAGTGTCTTTGTCGAACTCGTTTGCTTGCTCGTCGCGGCTTCGCCTTGGCTCCCAATTTACAAACTCGTTCGACAAAGTGCTGCTTTGCCACCTTGGTAAATAAATAACTATTTTTTCTTTAATTTCCGCAAAAATTGAATTTTTCAATTTTTAAACTTTTTCAATTTTCATTTTGGATGAAAACTTTAGATTTTAGACTTTAAATTTATAATTGGAAAAAAAATAGAGAAAGGTATTTATTGCTTTAGATATTTTATTATTTACCGAAAAGTAATATTTGTATATAATCGCAACGTTTTTGACGTAATATGCTTCCGAGGAGAAATATTTTTTTAATGATAATTAACATGGGTTGGTGGAATGGCTTCTAAAAACTGCATATGGCATCAAAAACGTTGCGATTATGTACAAACATTAGGTACTTTTCGGTAAATAATAAAATATTGTGATTATGATGAGTATGATTATGATTGTCTAAAGGAATTTCTATTTCTCTATTTTTTTCCAATTATAAATCTTTGAAGTTTTCATCCAAAATTATTTGTAATTTAAAATTAAGTTTTGATATGTGAAATTTTGTGAAAGTTCAAAAATCGAAAAATTCAATTTTTGCGGAAGTTAAAGAAAAAAACCGTTATTTTCTGGCCTTGAGATTGTTCAGTAAGCTAAAACTAATAGACAGCAAAAAAAAATCTCGTTGAAATCTTAATTTATTTCAAAAACATAACAATTTTAGGATTTTAGCAATTTCGAAAAATCTCAAATAAAAATGTTTCCCATTTGATGCCGACTTTTTGGCGAGCACTGTATGTTTTACAGCTTTAGATTTTAATGTCATAATAATGAAGCTCCTAATAACTTGAGTAAATATTTTTAAAGAATCGATTTTTTTAAATATTTTGCACCCTACGTAGAGGCTTTATTTTAGGAGTTATAGAAAAACTTTAAATTAAAAAGTTAAAGGGTTTTATGCGTATTATCTTCTAGAGTTATCGGAAAATGGAGAAAAAACAATTAGAATTTTTTTAAAGGAACAATCTGTATATTGTTCAGTACAATTAAAGATCTTTTCTTTCTGATTTCAAAAACATATAATATGTTGATATTTCGAAGAGCCCTTTGTGATGTACTTACATGTATACAAAAGATAAACGTATAAAACCATAAAACTTTTGTTTTTAAAGTTTATGTCTAACTTCTAAAATACAACCTTTAGGTGGGGTGCAAAATATAAAAAAAGACCTGTACAATCACGTTAAAAAATATTTTTAACGAAATTTAAAATGTGAAAGATTTTAAAAAGTTAAAAGAAATTTAAAAAGTTATAGTTTTTATAAAATTTGGGAACATGTGAAAAATAAGTCAAAAAGAAAAATTATTATAATTTCTTTTGTCATAAAACTTTTAACAAACCGGACAATCAAATTCACTAAACGTCAAGTAAGTACTTTATATACAGGGTATCTACCGAGTGCCGCGGTCTTCTCTACTGTCTGCACTCTACAGTATATAAAAATTCAAACGAGCTAAGATGTAACTCAGTCAGCTCTATTTTATAAATTTTTTTTTTGCTATACAGAGTGTTCAGTAACTAAGAGCCGTACCAAAGTTATATTTTTTTAAATGGAACAGTCAGTTTATTTTTACATATTTCGAAAGTACGCATAACGAATAGGTAATAACCAAAAATTTCGGAACTTTTACTTAAGAGTTTGTAAGATATTGACGTTTAAGTGTAAAAAATGCTGTATATGAGCGCTTATATTTTGGTTATTTATTAAAATTTGGCCGTGAATTTTTGCTGAATGCTGTATTATGAGCGCTTGTATATTGGTCATTTATTAATATTTCGTCGTGAATTTTTACAGGTAGTCAATACAATATCTTTTCTAGAGAAATATCAGAACAGCTTCGGTCTATCAGTTATTATGTGTACAGGGTGTTGAGTTCTGTAAAAGATAATTTTTCTCAAAATTTTCAAACGGAACACCCAGTATATATAAACTCTCGTGAAACACTATATTAATAAGCTTTCATAAAATGACAAATGTATTTCTCTAAACTGAAGAAAGCCCGAGATAAAAATTATTTATTTTTTTTCTTTCAATATTGACATTATTTAGTCTTTCCGACAATTCTTCTGTTTTGAGTTGCAGCGTTATCCTATGAGAAAAGACCCGGATTATAGAGTTTTCCAAAGACTAAAAGAATGACTCGAAACGCCAAGAAACATTAAATACAGTAAAAATGTTATTCAAATAATGTTATTTAAATATTTTCAAAATAAAAAAAAAATAGGAATTAGTTTAACAGGAACATAATATTAAATTACTTTGAACAACAAAATGAAACAACATTCATTGATTTATCAGCAAATCAAAACAGAAGAATTGATCGGAAAGGCTAAATAACGTCAATATTGGAAAGAAAAAAATATAATTAATTTTTGTCTCGCTATTTCTTCAGTTTAGACAAATACATTTGGCGTTTTATTAACGCTTATTAAAACAGTGTTTGATGAGAGTTTAGACATACTGAGTGTTCCATTTAAAAATTTTGAGAAAAATTATCTTTTGCAAAACTCAACACCCTGTACACATAATAACTGATAGACCAAAGCAATTCTGATATTTCTCTAGAAAAGATATTGTATTGACTACCTGCAAAAATTTACGACGAAATGTTAATAAATAACCAAAATATAAGCGCTCATAATAACAGCATTTTTTTTACACTTAAACGTCAATATCTTACAAAATTTTAAGTAAAAGTTCTGTTTTTTTTGGTTATTAGGTAATAATTCGTTATGTATACTTTCGAAATATGTAAAAATATACTGGGTGTTCCATTTAAAAAACTATAACTTTGGTACGGCCCTCAGTTACTGAACATTCTGTATAGCCAAAAATAATTTTATAAAATAGAGCTGACTGAGTTACATCTTGGCTCGTTTCAATTTTTCTTCTATCTCATATACTACAGACGGTAGAGAAGACCGCGGCACTCGGTGGACAGCCTGTATGTATATTTTTACTCGATATAAATTTGTTATATTATAAAACTTATGGTTCAGAACGTAAAAATCTTCTTATGGCTTTACAAAAGTAAATACAGTGAAACTTGCTTATAACGAGCACTGGTTATAACGAGAGCTCGGTTATAACGAGGAAATTGAAAAGTCCCGTTCCTCGATATGGTAAATTACATATACAAATATTTGTTTAAAACGAGCACGCTTATTACGAGAACTTGCTTATAGAGGCTAATTTTGTAATTTTTTTTGTTTTACCTTGCATATAGCGAGCTTAATTTCAAAAAATTTGGAAATATTTTTTTGTTTGATGTAGAAGTACGTACTATGCCCGTCAAAAAATCTAAATACGACCAATTAATTGTTAAAATAAAATTGTTCGTTTGTTTTTTTGCGTATTTTGTACGTTACCATAAAACAAGCAAAATAAATTGTTTAAAATTGTATTCAAATTTATTAGTTTGTTAAATAAACACAAAAATGCAGGAGTACAACTGTTCCAGATTTTTTTGGTGTTCGTAGTACATACATATCACATATGCATATATTTTTTTCATTTATAACGAGCACTTGCATATAGCGAGCAATAAGCGTGGTCCTTTGAGCCCTCGTTATATCCTAGTTTTACTGTAATATATTTTTTTAATTGACCTAATAAATTCAATTTGCATAAATAATTTTTACTAATTATCTTGATTTGACAAAAATCTTAAAATAGAAAAATATTTGTAACAATACTTTCTTATTAACTACTTTTTTTAAAATTTGCTTCCATAATTTAATTTTTAACCAAGTATCCCGTAATATTCAGAAAAAAATATAAAACTGCTTTAATGTATGTTGATATTACCGATACTGTTAGTTGTGGGAGTTTATTTGACGGTAAGTTATTTATATAATTTTAAAATAAAAAATATTTACACTAAACTTCATGATATAAAAGTAATATTATTGTGACATCACTCCTGTAATCAAAACACAAAAATATAACTCCGAAATATAAAATACCGATAGTTATAAAAGTCACCGATGGTGGCACTAGTTAGCAGTTGTTGCTAAGGTGTCACAGTATAAGGTGGGTGTACTATGAGAGTAAAACCGGAAAATGGCATCATACACACTTTTTTACATTTTTTGTACCAAACGTCATGATATGACGATGAGTAGATAAAGAAAATATTAAAAAAAAATTGTGACATCAGATGTAAGATGTCACAATTTGTGAAGCTGTCACAGTACACCACTATGCACATACAATATGTCACAGTTTATGAACACACACCCACACACACACACCCACACACGCATACACACACCCACACACACACATACACGTACTACATTTACTGTGGCATCACCAACTTAAACATCAATTGTGGCCACATGGATGTCTTATCTCTCTCGGTAAAGGCTTAGACCTGGGATACGCGTAGCTCTTTCTCTTTTTTTGATACCCTTGCTTTCTACCAAGTTATGACTGTGGCTTCACATGTCACATTAATATATCAACAAAATCTGTGTAAAAATGTTGTCACTAATATGGTCGAATCTGTTTTTGTGTTAGTATGATGTCACACTAACAGGGCTATGAACTTTTTGTGTATCAGAGAATATGAACATCACAAGAAATACTGAAGGGCTTTACGAGTTTATTTTATAAAATATAAATTATGTATTATCTAGATGGCATGATCAAAACACTTAATTTTTTTTAAATAAAAAGATATTTTAATTTTATTTGCAAATGAGTAAAGATAACATTGAATTACGCTTAACCATTTGATTGTTGCTCTATTTGCTCTTAGTAAAATAGCTCAATAAACAGCGAAACGTGAAGTTCAAAAAAATTACGATTATAGCAACTGTTTTCATTAATTAAAAACTTTCACTAGTAAAAATATTCTTAAGTACCTACAAAAACTTTTAGTTAGTCTGTAGTGAGGAGATCAATTCCCACAAATTCTGGTGACTTGTTCAGAATCTACGCTTTCAGAATCCTTCAATTTTATTCTGAGAAGATTGAACGGCAGTTATTTTGTCGATAGTAAAAAAATTGAGCAAGGAACTGAAAGAAACTGTAAAGATAAAATTTCGTTAGAATGAACAGTAGTAATAGTAGATGAATTACAAATAATATTTTAAAGCTTCTGAGAATGATGAAAAGTGAAAATAACAAAAATTGAATATTGCAATATTGAAGTAATCCGGTTGCCCAATACAATAAATTGCTGTCGATCCAATTGCCCAAATATCGCCACGTCTGTGGTCTCCATAGTACGCTATTATTTTTCAGTGAAACGAAATAAAATATAAGCTCATTCCTAATCAAATAACTTGCTTTTATTTTTATTACTTTTACATTGATTTTAATTTAAAGTAGGTATTTTAAATTTGTAAAGTAAAATATATTTTTCAGTTGTAAGCTTTTTTTTTAAATTGTAAAAAAATGAATCAAACATTAATTTTTATTTTTATTTTAGCGGAAAAGATGGTACTGGATGTTCCACGCCATGTGTTCACCCTTCTAGAATTTTTATTTTTTAATCGATTTACATGAAAGGATAAATTATATAAAGAAACAAGTTTTCCAACATACTATTGAGCAAAGTAGGACTTAGTAGTAGACGGTTTCGCCGAAATGGAGCACTATACAGGGTGTTAGGTTATTGCTTGGACAAATTAAGACTGTAGATTAAGGGTGTCAAATGGGTTCAGAAAGTATCTATACATGGATTTTCGGAACATTTTGAAAAAATTCAAAAAGAGCGAACCATTGAGGACCGCTGATAGTATTTACGGAGCGAGTACCTATTAAAGCTGATGTCTCTTGCCCGTTGCACAATTGCAATAATTGTTTGACGACGGTGTACGACGCAGGGGATACCGCCGCCGATATCTACGCACTGCAGCACGTGCATTGCACCTACTTTCTCCGTACGTTAGAATAATGTCAACAATTTCGTGATTTGTGTAAGCTGACCCTGACCTGACACTGATCTTCACACTCCGAAGTCTGTTAAGACACTGAACGTGCGTTATTTGCTTGTCGTAAAACAATAAACCATATGGGAATTTATGGCAAGGGATCGCCCGTCCGGTTGGCGTTCGGCACATGGGTGTAACAGTAGATAAGAAAATCAGTGGTTTCGAAGCAATTTTTATCGATTTTTGTTTGAATTTTTTCCTGGAAAACGAAAGCCGCAACACCCTAGAATGTAAAGGCTTTTTTACTGTACAGAGTGTTCTCAATATGTGGTTTGAAGGTGTCCAGTCAAGTACATAACACCCTGTATATTTTTACATATTTATAATATGCAGATCATTGCAAATTCGAATATGTTTTATTTGATAATTTTGGTTTCCAAGACAACGAATAAAAACTCTTTTGTTTTTTCTTCTAGAAAGCTATGAATCGTGTATTTTCCTTATAATGCGATCAAATTCGAGAAAATCACTGCTTTTGATTGTATTTTTAATTTTAACATTTTTACCTACAGCATTTGAAATTTTCATTAGGTCTTAACTTTTTCTATTTTTTAATGGAACCTCATGTGCTTTTTAGTCTAGTTCAACAGAATTTTTCTAGATTGAAAAACTAAAGTTTTTTTTTTTTCGTTGTCACGGAAACTATAATTACCTAATGATACATAATCGGACTCGCATTGAGCTGCTGGTTCCAAATATTGAAAGATATCGGTTAAATGTAGATAAATATGCAATATTTAATTCAAAACAATGTTGTTAAATCAAAATTATAATAATTGCTCAAAATGCAAAAATAAAATAATAAACGCTCAAAAATATTTTTCTGGATTTAAATATGCATAAATTTTCTCAAAAAATGCAAGATGAAAAAACGGCAATTTTGACTGATACCTGACCTACTAAAAAATCAACAAAAAATAAGTTCTCATTAAAAAAATGATCACGGTTTCATAACTTTTACATGAATCGCCTTGTAAATTTAAGTTCCATGTCAAAAAGTGTATAATTTAAAACAAAAGTTGACCTGTTTTTGGATTTTCGTTAAAATTCAGTTCATTTTTATCGAATTTATTCCTTACTTTTTTTCAATACTGTATACACGGTGGTAATAAAATCCCGCATCAAGCTCATAATTTGTTTATTAAATGTTTTCTTTTGTGCAAAATCCTGAAACTGGTAAATTTTTAATTTTAAAAAGATACATTTTAGTGCAAAAATCTTTTCATGATCGACATTTGTTTTTCAAATGTGATGTTATTATTAATTTTTTAAACGGTAACCTTAACTTTTTTATGCAGATTTTGATCATACTCAAAATGGTAATATAAAAAAATATGTAGTACATTACTCAAGTTTTTTTCAAAAAAAAAATAGACATTACTGTTCCAAAAATATAATTTTATTTTAATTTATTCTAATGATAATCTTGAAATTGAAAACAAAAACAAGTAAAAATTAACGAAAATATTTAAGCTGTTCCCCATGATCCAATTGTTCTGATTTTAAATGCAATTTAACATAAATTATTTACAAAATTCCAGAGGATTGTCTAGATCATGTCTATTTTTTTTTTCGAAAAACATTGTGTAAAGTACTATTGGTTTATATCCCCATTTAACTGACAAGGACAATCAAAATTAGCATGGAAAAGGTAGGATTGCCATATAAAAAATTAAAGCTGACAGCGGAAAAATAAATGTCGGTCGAGAAAAGATTTTTGTACTAAAATGTATCCTTTTAAAGTTAAAAATTTACCTGTTTCAGAATTTTGCAAAATAACGATAAATAAACAAATTATGAGCTTGGTGCGGGACTTTATCACCACTCTGAACAGTGGTAAGCATGACAAACTGGATACTGTTGTTGAATACCTCCATGCTGTTTGTATCAATCCAGCTTCCAGTCCTGCTTGGTTCCTGGGAGACTCGGTGTCCTCATGTGTTTTAAGGACTGCTTATCAGCTTGACAATGTCTTTGTAAGACGAAACCGCGGTCGCTTATTTAATAGTATATTACATAACGAGAGTTGTAAATAGCATATTACGCACGGTGGAAAAGTCGCGCATGAGCCGAGCAGCGGCGAATGCAAGTAATTCTACAAGTGCGTAATTAATTTACAACTCGAGTTTTGTACTACGAGTATACTTTATCTACGACCATAAAAATTACCTTATTATTCAAGTTCAAAATAATCAACAATGACACTTGAAATTTCGACGACTGTCAATCTAATGTGATGCGGCTACTTAGATCTAATTACAAGCGTGCGTAAAGTAGGTGCGCTGTGCGTTTTTCTTACTTTACGCACGACGTTTGTAAACACCCGCTTACTTAATTTATGTGTTGTACGTAATTCGTTATTTACAGTAGTGGTTGTAAATAAATAAAATTTGTTGTATCATTGGCACTGCTTTTTCCTCAAGATTAAAACTGAATACTCTTTTTTCCTAGACACGATCCAGATATAAATGACATTATACAGTGCTCACCAAAAAGTCGGCATCAAATGGGAAAAATTTTTATTTCTGATTTTTTGAAAAACTTTTTACGGCAATAATTTGTGCTTGTCTGAAAACCTATTTAGGCCTTATTAGATATATCGAGTCTTTTTTATTTAGTTAGAAAATAGCGTTCTTCGAAATTGCCAAAATCCTAAAATTGTTACTTCTTGGAAATTAATCAAGATTTCAACGAGATTTTTTATCGTGTAGGTATTAGTTTTAGATTATTGAACAATCTCAAGGCTAGAAAATAACGTTTTTCGACTACCACATTCGAAAATATAATTTTACCGTACCCATTCCAGTAAAGAAAGCGGTACTTTAGTTGCCTACAGGGGTATTTTACCTGACTGTGACGAAGCCTACTTCGACCTATTCTGAAATAACATTAATCGGTTCTAATTGATATTATTGTTTATCTATATATGATAAATTGTTTTACATTTGATTATTTTACAATAATGCTGTTGAAATCTTTTTATTTTGGATCAATTAGTTTGATTTTTAATTCCTTTTAGGTAATTTGTAAAAAGCATTGCCTGCATCACGGCCTGCATTATCGTCGAATCCAATTAAATGTCAAATTAATTTGTCATTCAAATCAACTCAAAAAGTAACAACATTTTTTACGTTTTGAACACTTCAAAAATTAATGGTTGAGTAAGTGGTAGTCGAAAAAATGTTGTACACACACACACACGCACGCACGCACGCACGCACGCACGCACGCACGCACGCACGCACGCACGCACGCACGCACGCACGCACGCACGCACGCACGCACGCACGCACGCACGCACGCACGCACGCACGCACGCACGCACGCACGCACGCACGCACGCACGCACGCACGCACGCACGCACACACACACACACACACACACACACACACACACACACACACACATGTCATTTCGTCGTATACAGGCTGTTCAAACTTAAGTCGGCACTATTGCTAACTTTGTTATTATAAAAGCTACAGAATCGGTAAAATTAGCAAACTAATAGTAATTTTTACGCTGATTACAATGACGTAACCAAAAAAAATGAGCATCACGTTTATGAGATAAAGTCAAGGATACACTTTTTTTTAATGGAACACCCTGTATATTATATTACAAATCGATAGAGAATATAATTGTCCTTTGTCATTTTTTCGTAAATTAATAAATAAAGACGATATTTTCATTTTTATAAAGGTGCCTGTGCTTTGGAAACGAAACATTTACAAATCGCCGTAATCAAATTTTTCTATTGACAAACTACTGTTACAAGTTTGTGGTTTATTTCTTACTAAAAAATTATTTTACACGCATCCTGAAAAATGAACAAAAATTATGACAATTTTTGAACATTTTTCATGGTTTTTGCATGCTACTAGAAAAATTAATAAAATTATGACATTTTTTGTGGTTTTTATACGCATCGAGAAAAATGATAAAAAACTATAATAATTTTTGTAAATTTTTTCTAGATGCGTAAAAACTATTTTCTAGCAAGAAATAAGTCACAAACTTTAAAAACAATAATCTGTCAACAGAATAATTTGATTACGATGATTTACAAATGTTTTGTTTCTAAAGCACAGGTACCTTTAATGATTTCGTAAAAATCAAAATATTTTCTTTATTTATTAATTTACGAAAAAATGACGATTTTGATTATGAATTGTATTTTCTATTCATTGGTAAAGTAATATACAGGGTGTACCATTTAAAAGAGTGTATTTTTGACTTTATCTCATAAATGTGATTTTCAATTGTTTTTTTGACAGCGCCATTGTAATCAGCGTAAAAACTACTACTAGTTTGCTAATTTAACCGACTTTGTAGCTTTTATAATAACGAAATTAGTAATAGTGCAGACTTAAGTTTGAACAGGCTGTATATTCTTCACTCAGATATACAGTCACCGGCAGAAAGATGGACACATATGAGAAATTTTTTTATTATTGATTTCTCAGAAAAATTTATTCTTTATAAAGTCCTTGCGTCTTCCCAAACTCAAAATGCACATATCATAATTTGATTACCTCTTGTCATAATACCGAGGGAATTAAAATGTTTGAAATCAACATAAGAGTAAAGTACCTTTATTTTTCTAACTACGCGGAAATATTATTAAGTTATTTTTATCAGATCTCAAACATGAAATCATGACCGCCTACGATGAAAAATGTGCTGCCATCTAATAACTGTTGATTGAAACAAAATGCACGAACGGCGTGTTTATGAAGTTTGAAACTTGGCTGAAATAAAAATTATTGTATCTACTATCACTAAAATCTAGTTTATTGTCGATTTGTTGAATATAAACGAAACTGCCGTCGCTTTATAAATATACCTGTAGCTGTAACAAAATAAAAACCTGCATTTATTTAGATTTGGGACATTTGAGACTTTTATATTATTAGTGGTTATCACTTATCACTTTATAATAATATAATAATAATAATGACTTTATTGCGTATGAAGAGTAACAATTGACAAAATTATAAAGTTTATCACACCAAAATTTACAAAAATAAGAAAACATTGTCAAGATCGCCTGGATTTTGTTTTATTTTTCTTTATCACTTATTACCACCTATTTATTTAATAAAAAATTATTAGAAGATCCTATAGTTATTTAGATTTACATAAAATTAAAAAATTTAAATTAAGCAAAAAATGAATTTTTTAACAAAATACAAGGTGAGCTAATAGTGCGTATTAGGAAGATAGCGTCTTTATTATTGCAAATGTTTAAAATCTGTTTTCACTATTACTTACGTATGATACAGGTGCATCGTTTAAAATTAGTTACAGGGTGATTCATGTGGCTGTGCCAAACCAAAGTTATGTTTTCTTAAGTGGAACATACTGTATATTATGGCTCATATCAAATTGTCTTTAAAAGAAGATCAAATAAAGGTACTATACAATCTGTGGCATTTAACCGGGTTTCTTCATTTACGCCGTTCCTATTGAAAATATGAAAAAATGTTTTATACAAAAGTATCATCCTTTCAAGTTCCGCATAATTTAAAATTATTTTCGAATATACAGGATGTCCCAGTTTGGCTGTACGATGTGTTACTTCTTTATTTTAAATGGAACACCCTATATTTTATAACGAATTTGAGCTTTTCAGGTTATTTTAGGGTAAGTTTGATAAGGGTTTCCTATACCTAAGTCCTATAGTTTTTAAGATATTAGGCTTTGTTTACGGTTTTTGGAAAATACGGATATAACTTTGATAAAATTAATATCTCAATAACGAAGAATGTTAGAAAGCAGATATTATGGTGCTGTTGCGGCTAAGTGGAAGGTATCTACCGCAGTAACAAAATTTACTTTTCATTAAACAGGGATTCAGTAAAACTTTTTCCATTTTGACAACAGTTGAAAGGCAATAATTTTTGTTTTTTAAATGGAACGGTGTCATTTTTATATCGTTGTTAGATGCTCCATAAAAGTATCTTTCAATTAACTATACACTTGCCTATACCAATTATCGACGGTTCAGGAGATATTTAACGTTATTTTATAATTTCTGCATTTTAACATATTAATTAAAATCAGGAGTGAGTATTTACCGAAACTTTGAATAAATTGTTAATTTCTTAAGTTTATTCATCTCTGTTATATTAAATGCATACATTCTGAACACTTAGTTGTGAAATTACAAGACATCTGGGAATTATTTTGTTATTCCTATAGTTTTCAAAAGTTTCGTATTTATTTTAGGAGACCAGTGTTTAATTTTGTTAGTTCTTGTTGTATTATTCAAATATAATTAATAAATATTTCGTCAATAATATTTAGAGCGCACTTTATTATTTGACATAAACAAAAAGTTAAATGAAGTACAAGAAGTCTTAGGGCCAATTGTATGAAACGTAGTTAACCACACGATCAAGTTAATCGTGTAATTAAGCAATATCACTTGAGGAAACTTCACACTTACTTAAAAATGCCAATAAAAATTATTTCTCTCGTTACTGTTTAACCTATCACAAGCCTTAACAATGGAATTAAATAATCATGTATTTAACAATATTTTATACGACCAGGACTTAAAAACTTAGCAAATTGACATTTAATTCAAACCAGGTAAAAAGTGAGCAAATAAAAATCAGATTAGAGTAGGCGGTGCAAAGAAAATGTATGTCTGTGTTTAACCATGGCCAGCTCCATTAACATTCACTGACGTGTATGTATGGCCGTTTCAGTTTGCTTAAACTTCAGTTCCGAGAAAGCCTGCCATAGAGTACTCCCCTCAGCGCTCCCTATTAAAGATACTATAAAACTACTAACGGTAACTTAATGACAACTGCAATTACTTAAAAACTCACAAGAGGCGCTGAGGGGAGTACTGTCAAAATTTTTAAAAGTCGAATTGAAACGGCCATACATACACGTCAGTGAAGGTTAATGTAGCTGGCCATGGATTAACTGAATTAATTAATGCAATACATTCACGGACTGTCAAAATTATTGACTTTTTATTTAATCACAGACATACATTTTCTTTGCACCGCCTGCTCTAATCTGATTTTTATTTGCTCACAGGTTATTATATTTGAATAAATACTCACTCCTACTTTTAACTAAACTGTTAAAATGTAGAAATTATGAAAAAAAGTTAAATATCTCCTGAACCGTCAGTAATTGGTATAGGGAAGTGTATAGTTAATTGAAAGATACTTTTATGGAGCATCTAACAACGATATAAAAATGACACCGTTCCATATAAAAAACAAAAGTTATTGCCTTTCAACTGTTGTCGAAATGGAAATAGTTTTACTGAATCCCTGTTTAATGAAAAGTAAACTAAAAATTAGTAAAGGAGACTGTGGTTTAAGGAATAATTGAAATTAACCTCCGCCCACAAAAATTTTATATCCGTAGATACGTATTTCGGCAGCTAAGCTGCCATCTTCAGTACAATTTAAAAATACTACATGAAATCTAACAGCTACCTACCTAGCTACCTACCTACCTGATCATACTATCTATACTACTAATACTATCTAAAATTAACAAAATTAACACTAAAAAAGGAGATTGTGGTTTAAGAAATAATTGAAAATTATCTCCACCCACAATAATAACAGTCAACACCTACCAAAAAAAGCAAATCAAATAAAACGGAAATGAGTATTGGTTTAATATCCGAAAAAGATTCTTATTCTCCCGAATAAAGAACTTTTGTAAGCATTTAATTCCCTGTTATTTGATACCGCTTGAATTTATCCCTGAAAAGAAATTATATACCTATATATGTATATACCGGCTGTTTCAAATTGGGTGTGCACTGAAGGGATCTCCTAAACCATGAGAGTTACAGATTCGGTTAAATGGAAGAAAAGTTGCACCAGTCATTGCTTAATTCGTATCCATTAACAGAATCAATTTTCTCTTAATTGTTCTTGAAGTATTGGTGAAAATGTAAAAATATCGATTTTCTTTTTTCCTCTGTAACTCCCTTATTAAAAATAATTTAGAAATTCTGTCTTAACTTTCTACAGGTACTTTTGGATTCTGCTTTAAATAGGGGCAGTAGAATTGTGGTCACACGTTTCGTCTCTCCGCGACCATCCTCAGTTTACATTTTTTAAATATAACGTATACCTTTTTATTATCGTATTTGTTGCCATTTTTTCTCCTAATTGTAATGATAACTTAATTGATGATATTAATTTGAAGCTTAAATAATACAGATTTTTATATGAAAATTTTATTTAATACATAATTTCAAATATTTAGTTCATTTTCTTAGGTATAGTGTAAATTTCAATGAATTATTTAATATCTGTCTCTTTAGTTATTGTATAATAAATTCTTTTAACGGACACTGATAGTGCACATTTGTAGTATCCGTTAAAAGAATTTGTTATACGAGATAGTTGTTGACGAGGCTAATTTTACAAACAAGGGAATATTTAATAGAAATGTACATAGATATTGGTTCAGGGAGAATCAAAAAAGATTTCAACAAGTGTGACCACAGATACAATTCAGCTTAAATGTTTGGTGTGGTATTTGGCATAATAGAATTAATGGTCCGATCATTTACGAAAATCATGTAACAGCTGAACGTTACATCGATTTCTTAAGGACAGCATTGGAAAACATTTTGGATAACATTCCTCTAAATCATATTAGGGAATTGTAATTTCAAAATGATGGAGCACCAGCACATAATGCTCAAATAACAACAAATTATTTGAATCAAACTTTTCCTGATAGGTACAAATGGACCTGTCACGTGGCCTCTAAGATCACCAAATATTAGCCCTTTGATTTTTTGTTGATTGATTGATTGATTTTATTGATTTTTCGTCTTCCGACATTTGAATGTTAGTTATTAATATTTAGTAAGTAAAAAAAGTACTAAGGAATAAATTTACTTATTAAATAAATCATGACGAAAGTGTATCAAGCTTTTTTTATCATATTTTAACTTTACTTGAAAAAAGTATTAATTGTTATACATCACTGCAATCAGCAGAAAAAATGCTATCGAATAGAATAATTAAAAGATATACGTTGTATTTAAAAAATCGAAACTGAAGATGGTCGTGGAGAGAGGAAACGTTTGACTTCAATTCTGCCACCTCTATTCGAAGCAGAATAATAAAGTGCCTGTAGAAAGTTAAATCAGAATTTCAAAATTATTTATAATACGAGAGATACAGAGGAAAAAAGAGAATCGACATTTTTACATTTTGATCAATATCTCAAGAAGAAATAAGAAAAAATTTATTCTGTGAATGAATACGAATTAGGCATTGATTTGTGCAACTTTTCTTCCATTTAACCAAATTTGTATCTCTTACGGTTTAGAAGATCCCTTCAGTGCACACTCAATTTGAAACAGTCGGTATATACAGGGTGTTAATAAAAAAACTGTACACCGTTTGGCAGGTGATAGTAGAGGTCAAAACAAGAAAAAAGTTCTAATAAACCCATATCCAATTTTCAATACACGGTGTCCACGCCACGTGTTCACTCTTCTAGAATTTTTATTTTTTACATAAAATTCGAGAGCGATAAATTAAATAAAAAGCTGAATTTTTCGACATACCACTGGCCATCGCAGGATATCTGGTTTCGCGGGAAGTGATATCAACTTTCTTATTTTAAATGGAGCGCTCTGTATATTTTTACATATTTGGAATCTACAGATCATTGTGAGTCCGAATATGTAACACTTGGTTACATGATAACGAGAAAAAAAAATTTTGTTTTTCAGTATGCAAAGCTATGTATGGTGTATTTTCGTTCTAATGCGACCAAGTAATTCGAGAAACCAACTTTGGTTGCATTTTGGTTTATTAACTAAATTATTTTTATTAACGGAACTTCTTGCGTTTTTTAGTGCAGTTTAATAAAACATTTTTTTAAATACGCTGATACCAAATAGGGCCGATATTTCACTTGTGGATTAACTTTAAGCTTCGTTTTATTCCCTTAGAAACAATTGTCTTAACTATTGTTTCTCTGAGAATAAAACGAAGCTTAAAGTTAAACCATGACTGAAATATCGGCCCTTAGAGGGTTATTTTTTGAAAACTCTTTATCCACTCTTGCAATGAAATTTGGGATGGCATGTGGCAGCTTAACTGAAAAAATAAGCCATCACCGGTATACAAGTGTTAATATAAAAACTTTACACACTTTAGCACGTGATAGCAGAGAACAAAACAAAAAAAACTGTAATAAACCCAGGTTCAATATTCAATGGCATTTGAAGTATGGTTTAATTAAAAAAGAATTAAACAATCAATAACGAATTTAACACACTAAAATTATCACAGAAGATGTTCGAACTGTCGTCCTTGCTGTTGTAAACAAAGTTGCAGTCGTCGTCGAAGACTCGCGCACTTGATTGAAAGCAACTTGACTTTTCAGTTGCTGACAAGCGTTTACAACTCTCTGCCAAAGTTCATCTTCTGTATTAATTTCTCTGGCATAAACAGTGCCTTTTAAATAAGTTCCGTTAAAAATAATAATTTACGACCTAATGAAAATTTCACATGCTGTAAAAATGTTAATAAACCAAAGTGCAACCAAACAAGTTGCTTTCTCGAATTACTTGGTCGCATTAGAACGAAAATACACCATACATAGCTTTGCATACTGAAAAACAAAAAAAAATTTTTTCGTTGCTATGGAAACCAAAATTACCAAGTTATACATATTCGGATCCACAATGATCTGTAGATTCCAAATATGTAAAAATATACAGGGCGTTCCATTTAAAATAAGAAAATTGATATCACTTCCGGCGAAACCGGAAGTCCTGCGGTGGACAGTGGTATGTCGGAAAATTCAGCTTTTTATTTAATTTATCGCTCCCGAATTTTATGTAGAAAATAAAAATTCTAGAAGAGTGAACACATGGCGTGGACACCTGTATTGAGAATTGGACATGGGTTTATTAGAATTTTTTTCTTGTTTTGACCTCTCCTATCACCTGCCGAACGGTGTACATTCTTTTTATTAACACCCTGTATACAATATGTCCCAGATAACTTTTCCAGCATGGGGATCTCGCTTATTATGAGAGTTACGAATTCGGTTAAATGGGACGAATTATTCCAAAGTATTAGGGTAGTCATAAACTTTTTTGAAATTTAAAAAATTCCATGTGGTTCAGGAGTTATAGCCAAAAAACCAAAATTTTCAAATTTCGTTTTTTTGTAATAACTTCTTTAATGTAATCGATATGTTTTTGTTATTTGTACTTTCTTAAGGCACTTTTTCATGCAGAATTTAAATATGCTTTTAGATTTTTATTTTCACTTTCCGTTTTCGAGTTTTCACCCCCAACTTCAGTTTTTCTTATGGACCGACAAGTAGGCTTTGGAAGAATTGAATGCGCTCTTTTTTTCTCTTTACAATGATATAACACGTAATATTTATTTTGACAGATAATGAAGAAAATTAAAAAAAATACATTTTCTCGACAAACGAATGCTTTGTTTAATGCAAAAAATAAAAAATAAACAAATTTTCAAACAAATGAATAAAGTAAAATAAGAAAGAGTCACAAGAACAATAGGTCCACTATTTATTTTTTGGTTTCGACAAGATGACGCGCCACACCATTATTCTAACATAATCAGGGAATATCTCAGTAACCGGTTCCCTAATTCGTGGATTGGTAATAGTGGGCATATTTTATGGCCTTCACGGTCTCCGGATTTAACCCCTTTGGACTTTTTTGTTTGGGATTATGTCAAAAATAAAATTTATGTTCAAACATTTGAAAATATTGAAGATCTTCGTGAATCTAGCATTTCGCATCGTAATTTACATAATGCATTAAGAGCAACAATTCGTAGGTCACAAACATGTTTAGAACGCAATGGTCAATTGTTCGAACATTTTTTGTATTAAATAGTTTAGTACTTCCCATTTCAACAAATTCAACTACGTATTATTTGTTATTAACTAATAATTAAGTTTTTGTTTCTTGTGACTCTTTCTTATTTTATTTTATTCATTTGTTTGAAAATTTGTTTATTTTTTGCATTTAACAAAGCATACGTCTGTCGACAAAATGTATTTTTTAAATTTTCTTCGTTATCTGTCAAAATAAATATTACATGTGTTATATCATTGTAAAGAGAAAAAAAGAACGCATTCAATTCTTCCAAAGCCTACTTGATGGTCCATAAGAAAAACTGAAGTTGGTGGTGAAAACTCGAAAACGGAAAGTGAAAACAAAAATCTAAAGGCACATTTAAATTCTGCATGAAAAAGTGCCTTAAGAAAGTACAAATAACAAAAACATATCGATTACAATAAAGAAGTTACTACAAAAAAACGAAATTTGAAAATTTTGGTTTTTTGGCTATAGCTCCTGAACCACATGGAATTTTTTAAATTTCAAAACAATTTATGACTACCCTAATACTTAGCAATAATTCGTCTCATTTAACCGAATTCGTATCTCTTATAATAAGCGAGATCCCCATGCTGGAAAAGTTATCTGGGACATATTGTATACCGTCTGTCTTATGAAAAACGCACGACACTATAACTCTGCTATTAATGATTCGATTTCAATAATTCAAAAAGCACATAAGACTAGTTTAAAAATACTACAAAAGGATAGCATTTTAGATTCTTTTAAATATGACATTTTTGTCAGGCGATAGTCAACTTTTTTTTTTTTCAAATGGCGACAGATTTTTTTTTACTCAGTTTGATAGAGATTTATTTTCTGAATTCAATTATTTAAAAGTCGATTTCGAAATATCAAATTTGGGGGAGGGGGGATAATCGAAAAACTTTTGGAAAAGTGAAACTCACCGTGCGGGTACTCAAATTAAAGGTCTCAAAGAGGAAAATCAGATAATCGAAAAATCGAATGTTCGGTTTCACTAACGCGGATTGAGAATAGCAGTCGGTTTAACTCTAGTTTACCCTATTACTTTCTTATAAATGACTCAGAATTAATCCGAGTGGTAGTGTCAAATCGCTTTGGTGAAATCGGGCATAAATGAATCTTAGTCTGTACTGACATATGGGCCACCAGTTCGGTGGCCTGCACGTTCACCTGATATTACGCCGCTCGACTTTTAGTTATGGAGCTATGTCCATGTTTATTTAACACTACCCGAAAATGAGGATATTAGCTGCTTTCTTTCGTTTGATCCAAATGCAACATAACGCGTTTCGATTCAAAGATGGATGCTCTCTTGTAACTGGATCTTCGCGAAATTTCAGTAACTGGATCTTCGCGAAATTTCAATTCCGATCGGTAATCCCATTTCCCCTTTCAATCTTCCAATTTTACGATCCGTTTGGATTGAAATGCATTCAAATCCAGAGCGGGTAACGAAAAATTCTTCGAATCATGATTCAAACTTTTCAGCGAAAGAAAGCAGCTATTTTAAGGCAGAGAATTATCCGCACTTGTCACGAGATACCTCTCAATTGAATCTTAAATGCAATACAAGGAGTAAATAGAAGGTGTCAGCTATGTATTCAACAAGGCGGGGGACATTTTGAGCAATATTTATAATAATTATAAAATTTTAAAAACTCCATTTTTTTTCCATCGCACACTTCATTTTTGTTTAAAAAGCGAAATTATTTCCCGCACGGTGAGTTTCACTTTTCCGAAAGTTTTTCGATTATCCCCCCCAAATTTGATATTTCGAAATCGACTTTTAAATAATTGAATTCAGAAAATAAATCTCTATCAAACTGAGTGAACATTTGAAAAAAAAAAAGTTGACTATCGCCTGATCAAAATGTCATATTTAAAAAAATCTAAAATGCTATCCTTTTGTAGTATTTTTAAACTAGTCTTATGTGCTTTTTGAATTATTGAAATCGGATCATTAATAACAGAGTTATAGCGTCGTGCGTTTTTCATAAGACAGACGGTATATACATTTTTAATCCAAGTCGAGATCCGGATAAAACTTGGACAACCTGAGATCCCCCAAAGGGATTTTATTTTTCAGAGTATATTTTATGTCACTAGCCTATAAATGGTGACTCAAAGCGTTACTGCCACAGAGGGGTAAAAAAATTCGGAGTATATTTTTCTGTGATAAACATTGACTAACATGAGATCCATTAGAAAAACATGCACAGACGAGATCCGTTAGTGTATAAAATGATATTTATGAGATTAGATGAGATCCTTCGGTGTTGCCAAATGTAACATAACCTTGAACTGTGTATATTTCCGTGCGTTCACTCCATAGTTAATAAATTGCTTGTATTTCCAGCTGACAATGTGAATTTGTAAGCCCCGAATAAATTATTGCAAATGTTTTTAGCTATAGTGGAACAAACTAATAGTACTTTAACGTTACTATCTAGTGAATAAAGTGGTTTTCGTGTCAATTGGAAGTTTCGTTTCATTAAAAAAAAACAACTTCAGCTGTCAATGTGTATTTGTAAGCCCCAAATAAATTATTGCAAATGTTTTTGGCTATAGTGGAGCAAACTAATAGTATTTTTTGGCTATAGTGGAGCAAACTAATAGTATTTTTACGTTACTATCTAGTGAATAAAGTGGTTTTCATGTCAATTGGAAGTTTCGCTACATTAGAAAAAAAAACAACTTCAGCTGTCAATGTGAATTTGTAAGCCCGAAATAAATTATTGCAAATGTTTTTAGCTATAGTGGAGCAAACTAATATCATTCTTACATTACAATCTAGTGAATAAAGAGATTTTCGTATCAATTGGAAGCTTCGTTAGATTTAAAAAAATTAAAGAAAAATTCCAGCTTTCAATGTGAATTTGTAAGCCCCAAATAAATTATTGCAAATGTTTTTGGCTATAGTGGAGCAAACTAATAGTATTTTTACGTTACTATCTAGTGAATAAAATGGTTTTCGTGTCAATCGGAAGTTTCGTTTCATAAAAAAAAAACAACTTCAGCTGTCAATGTGAATTTGTAAGCCCCAAATAAATTATTGCAAATATTTTTGGCTATAATGGAGCAAATTAATATCATTTTTACATTACAATCTAGTGAATAAAGAGATTTTCGTATCAATTGGAAGCTTCGTTAGATTTAAAAAAATTAAAGAAAAATTCCAGCTTTCAATGTGAATTTGTAAGCCCCAAATAAATTATTGCAAATGTTTTTGGCTACAGTGGAGTAAACTAATAGTATTTTTACGTTACTATCTAGTGAATAAAGTGGTTTTCGTGTCAATCGGAAGTTTCGTTTCATTAAAAAAAAAAAAAAAAAAAAACAACTTCCGCTATTCAGGGCTCCAAGAGCATTAAATTAAAATGGTTTAATGATGATTTAGCGCAAATGAGAAATAATGTGTCTCTTCTGTATGACATGTCGAAAAACGGTTATGATGTTGCTGACATTCTTAGAAATTATCGTAGGTTCTACCGAAGGAAGTTAATGGAAGCAAAAAAGCATGCTCATGATGACTTTGTAAAAAAATCGAATTGTTCCCCTAAAGCATTGTGGCAAATTGTATCCGATAATATTAAATCTTCCACTAATCCAGAGATTTCCCTAACACCTGACGACTTCAATGTCTATTTTACCGACGTCGCTAAAAACATTATTCAAAAATTACCGGACAGTAAAAATCATTTCACTTCTTACTTATGTCAGGAGAGTCGAACAGACAAATTTGAGTTTTCAGAGATTACAATTAATGAAATTAGAGAAATAATTTTTAATTTAAAAAACAGTAATACTAAAGATGTTTATGGTATAAACACCAAAATAAGGCGAGCGCTTACTCATTATGTAGTTGGGCCTCTAACTAAGCTCTACAATTATTGTTTAAGAGACGAGGTTTTTCCTTCAACATTAAAAATCTCCCGAGTTATTCCTATACACAAAAAAGGTTCCGTTGATGATGCTAATAATTTTCGTCCAATCTCCATCGTTCCTCTTTGGGCAAAAATTCTAGAAAAGGCGCTGAAAAAGCGAATTTGCACCTATTTGGAAAATCATGAAATACTAAGTACTTTCCAGTATGGGTTTCAAAAATCCTTGTCTACAATTAATGCAATTAATCAATTAGTATCGACCATTAATGACGCCTTCAGCGATTGTTCTCACGCTTCCGCCTTATTTTGCGATTTAGCACGCGCCTTCGAATGTGTCTCTTTTGATACGCTCACGAAGAAGTTATCGTCTTATGGTTTCTCAGAAAAGGCTGTAAATCTTCTGGATTCGTATTTGAGGGATAGAAAACAGCTGGTGACTCTAGATAATGTCAAATCTAAATTTCGCAACATTTGTCATGGTGTACCACAAGGTTCGGTGTTAGGCCCGATCCTATTTCTACTTTACATTAACGATCTTCCTCGTGCAGTTCCCGACATCGATGTCATTCTTTTCGCTGATGACACCACTATAGTAGTTATTGGCAATAATATAGATGAGTTGAATAGTAAAATGCAGCAGGCTAAATCAGACCTGGAAGAGTGGTTCGCCTCTAATAAATTGAAACTCAATGAATCTAAAACGGAAACAATGTTGTTTTCGCTTAAAAAGTTCGATAATGAAGTAATAGGGAATTCTGAAAAAGTGAAATTTTTAGGTGTTTATTTGGATCCCAAATTACGGTGGGACAAACACACAGATTATCTAGCCACAAAAATTGCTTCGAATATACATTTGTTACGTAATTTGGCCCGCGTTGTTTCAGAAAACATCTTGCTCACTGTCTACTACGGATTAATTCATTCTAGACTTTCTTGTGCGTTACTAATTTGGGGCCACGCGTCCTCAACGCAACGTATTTTTTCACTTCAAAGAAGGGCAGTAAGAATTATAGCGGGACTTAACTACAGGGATGATTGTAAGTCAGACTTTATACGGTTAAGAATCTTAACTGTTCCATCGCTTTATGTTTTGCAGTGCCTGCTATTTGTTAAGCAAAACTTATCTAATTATGTTACTCATGAGGAAAAACATAAACACGATACTAGGAACAAATATAACATATGTATTATTCAGCATAGAATTAACAAAACTTGTTGCGGAATGAATTATTATGGCCCAATGCTGTTTAATTTCTTACCGGTAGGAATTAGGCAATTGCCTCTTACGACTTTTAATAAAATTATTAAAGAGTATCTAATACAGAATGCGTTCTTTAGTTTAAGCGAAGTTGTGAGCGACTGCTTTACGCATATACAATCTGTCAATTTTTGATTTTGTTACCCTATTTGACTTGTGTATACATATTTTTATGTCTGGACACCAATAAAATTATTATTATTATTATTATTATTATTATTGTCAATGTGAATTTGTAAACCCCAAATAAATTATTGCAAATGTTTTTGGCTATAGTGGAGCAAACTAATAGTATTTTTACGTTACTATCTAGTGAATAAAGTGGTTTTCATGTCAATTGGAAGTTTCCTTTCATTTAAAAAAAAGACAACTCCCGCTGTCAATTTGAATTTGTAAGCCCCAAATAAATTATTGCAAATGTTTTTGGTTATAGTGGAGCAAACTAAGAGTATTTTTACGTTACTATCTAGTGAATAAAGTGGTTTTCGTGTCGATTGGAAGTTTCGTTTCATTAAAAAAAAGACAACTTCCGCTGTCAATGTGAATTTGTAAGCCCCAAATAAATTATTGCAAATGTTTTTGGCTATAGTGGAGCAAACTAATAGTATTTTTACGTTACTATCTAGTGAATAAAGTGGTTTTCGTGTCAATTGGGAGTTTCGTTTTATTAAAAAAAAAAAAAAAAGAAAAACAACTTCAGCTGTCAATGTGAATTTGTAAGCCCCAAATAAATTATTGCAAATGTTTTTGGCTATAGTGGAGCAAACTAATAGTATTTTTACGTTACTATCTAGTGAATAAAGTGGTTTTCGTGTTAATTGGAAGTTTCGTTTCATTAAAAAAAAGACAACTTCCGCTGTCAATGTGAATTTGTAAGCCCCAAATAAATTATTGCAAATGTTTTTGGCTATAGTGGAGCAAACTAATAGTATTTTTACGTTACTATCTAGTGAATAAAGTGGTTTTCGTGTCAATCGGAAGTTTCGTTTCATTAAAAAAAAAAAAAAAAAACAACTTCAGCTGTCAATGTGAATTTGTAAGCCCCAAATAAATTATTGCAAATGTTTTTGGCTATAGTGGAGCAAACTAATATCATTTTTACATTACAATCTAGTGAATAAAGAGATTTTCGTATCAATTGGAAGCTTCGTTTATAACCAAATAATTCTTATTTTGTTTTACATTGCTAACGGCTTCCAGTTTGTTATTGGAGAGCAAAGGTTGTGGTTCGATTTTATTACATTAAAAAATTAATAGAAAACTAATGTTTAAAAAAATTGAGCGCCACCAATTTTTTATATAACGAGGCAAAATTGGAAACCTCTTTAAAATTTTAAGTGTATAGTTAAATACGGGCTGTAATTTAAGATTAAATAAACTCAACAATGGTAAACTATCAATATATTTAATAGCAGCTCTAAAAGAGCACATGCAAACAATTCCCAAAAAAAAATAATTAGGGGACGATATATATAATATATAATGACGATAAACGCAAATAGGAATGTGCAAGACTTCATACAGCACTTTAAATGTAATTGACAAAAACAAAAAGGATTACCCTTTTTTTTTATCATACCACGATATTGAGCTCAACTTCGTTCACAATTTCAAATACAAATTTCAATTATTAAATGACAAAAATGATAATTCATAAGAAATATTATTAATTAAATAAGGTAAATTATATAAATTGAAAAGTTAATAATTTTGCTAATATACTAATCGTAATAAAAGTTTAAGAGAATTAATCTTAAGAAGAAATTAATAATTAAAGTGAATTAAATTAATTAAATGATTGAATTTTAAGCAATAAAAATAATTATTCGTGTAACTAATTTAATTAAAAAAAATGGAACGGCAAAAGCGACGTTGAATTGAATGTAAATTTCTGATGAAGTAAAAAAAAATAGAAGGATTACGACCTGCTGTCCTTTCTCTTTATCCTGACACTCCAGATGATTACGTCTTCCACCTCATTGGGGGTTCTGGATGGTCGAAGAGAACTACGTGTGGTGATCAGCAAAGGCGCATCATCTTCACAAAAAAACGTTGACGGAAACTTCAATAATTAAGATTCAATTTCATGATATGAGGGATCGTTTGCCTCTGACGGTGAATTATAATAATGGGAGATAGTGAAACATCCCTCCGGTTTTCCTAAGAAAAGTAAATTAGAATCGTCCTCACGAGGTCCGGAACAAAGGCGAACTTTTCAAGTGAAAATGTTAATAAATAAGAAGAACTAACTTACCCCTAGTTAATGATGGGGATTAAACAAACATTGTTAAATTAAATTTTCAACGGATGATTGATGGATTTCGAAATATTTTAAATAAAATGAAAATAATTAGCTGGCCATTTTAATCTGTGCCACTATCCAACGACAACTGCCCCTTTTCCGCGCTAGTCCCCGAACTCCGCCCCTCATTCTAATCGAACCAATCAAAATATCAGAAGGATGCGGGAAATATGAAAGGAGTCCGAGAAGTTCAAGAACGTATCCCAACGCTGGCAGTGACGCCAAAGTACAATAGCGAAAGTTGTGGTAAAATCAAGTATAAAGATGAATTTTCCGTTTAAACAATGAAGTCAAGCAACACCCAAATATTGTATAAGACAAAAACACATGTATCTGTTCACAAACAACAATTAATTAAAAGTTAAAGATAAATATTCTCATTGGTTAACTCTGACTGGATCCTCAAACAAACTTAACCTCTAAATAGCTCTAATGAATGTAAACAAAGTTGAAATTGAATTACGAAAGTGAACATAATGCTTACGGCACTTAATTTAGGTAAGTAATTTTTATCGATTTTTGATAAGGATAATACGAAAATCACTGGTTAGTAAAATAATGAAGTTTTTGTAACTTTAAATGTTACACGTTAGATTTAAAAAAATTAAAGAAAAATTCCAGCTGTCAATGTGAATTTGTAATCCCCAAATAAATTATTGCAAATGTTTTTGGCTATAGTGGAGCAAACTAATAGTATTTTTACGTTACTATCTAGTGAATAAAGTGGTTTTCGTGTCAATTGGGAGTTTCGTTTTATTAAAAAAAAAAGACAACTTCAGCTGTCAATGTGAATTTGTAAGCCCCAAATAAATTATTGCAAATGTTTTTGGTTATAGTGGAGCAAACTAAGAGTATTTTTACGTTACTATCTAGTGAATAAAGTGGTTTTCGTGTCGATTGGAAGTTTCGTTTCATTAAAAAAAAGACAACTTCCGCTGTCAATGTGAATTTGTAAGCCCCAAATAAATTATTGCAAATGTTTTTGGCTATACTGGAGCAAACTAATAGTATTTTTACGTTACTATCTAGTGAATAAAGTGGTTTTCGTGTCAATCGGAAGTTTCGTTTCATTAAAAAAAAAAACAAAACAACTTCAGCTGTCAATGTGAATTTGTAAGCCCCAAATAAATTATTGCAAATGTTTTTGGCTATAGTGGAGCAAACTAATATCATTTTTACATTACAATCTAGTGAATAAAGAGATTTTCGTATCAATTGGAAGCTTCGTTAGATTTAAAAAAATTAAAGAAAAATTCCAGCTGTCAATGTGAATTTGTAATCCCCAAATAAATTATTGCAAATGTTTTTGGCTATACTGGAGCAAACTAATAGTATTTTTACGTTACTATCTAGTGAATAAAGTGGTTTTCGTGTCAATCGGAAGTTTCGTTTCGTTAAAAAAAAGACAACTTCCGCTGTCAATGTGAATTTGTAAGCCCCAAATAAAGTATTGCAGATGTTTTTGGCTATACTGGAGCAAACTAATAGTACTTTTACGTTACTATCTAGTGAATAAAGTGGTTTTCGTGTCAATCGGAAGTTTCGTTTCATTAAAAGAAAAAAAAAAAACAACTTCAGCTGTCAATGTGAATTCGTAAGCCCCAAATAAATTATTGCAAATGTTTTTGGCTACAGTGGAGCAAACTAATATCATTTTTACATTACAATCTAGTGAATAAAGAGATTTTCGTATCAATTGGAAGCTTCGTTAGATTTAAAAAAATTAAAGAAAAATTCCAGCTGTCAATGTGAATTTGTAATCCCCAAATAAATTATTGCAAATGTTTCTGGCTATAGTGGAGTAAACTAATATCATTTTTACATTATAATCTAGTGAATAAAGAGATTTTCATATCAACTGAAAGCCTAGAGTGTGAATTTGTAAGCTCCAAATAAATTATTGCAAAAGTTTTCGGCTATAGTGGAGCAAACTAATAGGTTTGTTCCAGCAGCATTTTCTGACTAGTTCGGAACCATTAAAAACAGCTGCCCACCGAAGTAATGACCGATATTAACGGCGCCGTCAAATGTACAATTTTGATAATTGCATGCTTTTAACGGTTTCGAACTAGTTGGTGATATGTTTTCGGACTCGCAATAATCTACAAATTCCAAACATGTAAAAATATACCTGTAAGGTGTTCTACTTAAAATAAAATTAAAAAAAAGTTGACATCACTTTCAGTGAAACCGGAAGATCTACTGTGCTCAAAAGTATGTGGGAACATTAATTTTTTTATTTAATTTATCCTTTCCAAATTTCATATAAGTCAATTATAAAATAAAAGTTTTAGAAAGGTGTAGGACACCTGGTGTTGTGAGGTAAAAACTATTATCATTTTTGCCTAAAAATGACGTGAATAAAGAGGCTTTCGGGACAATTGGAAATCTCGATAGATTCAAAAAATCAGCTTTCAGTGTGAATTTGTAAGCTCCAAATAAATGAGAAGCGTTCTAGCAAAACAGGACATATTCATCTTTGATTGAACACCAATATATTTTTTTTTATCTGTGGTGATTGCCCAACGGGGTTCTAAGTCAAAGATTTGTCAGGACCTCAGGAGCGGGAGTGTATTTGAGTGTGTGTAAAGTGTTCCATGGCTTTGTTACTTCCAACCTTCTCGCCGTTTAAGGGGAAGCAGTGTCGTATTTTATCCCCAACACTGAAGGGTGCCTGAAGTCGATACCGACCACCCCCGACAAAAATTCCGAGTGCGGTTCGAATCGACGACCATGCGATTGCAAGGCCGGTCCTCTTACCACTGGACCGTTCAGGCGTTACATTTAAGTATTATAATTTGTCAAGTTTTTATTGAATACCGTAACTTTCTAAGCATTTAAAATAGCCCATGATCAATTTGAATTGCTTACATCTACATATTTTATTGAAGCCACTAAATTCTTGACTCTTAACCACTAAAATTCCATTTTTCATACAAAATGGACATGTCCTGTTTTCTAGAATGCTCCGCAAATTAATGCTAATGTTTTCTGCTGTATTCGAGTAACTACTACAATTTTTACATAACAATAAAGTGTAAATTTATTTGAGGTTTACAAATTCAAATTTGACAGCTAGTTTTTCTCTTTTAATCTAACGATACTTCAAATTGACACAAGAGACTCTTTATTTACTTTACTGTTATGTAAAAATGACGATAGCTTATCCACAGTATACTTATCAATCAGTAGGGACAGCTCGTGTCGGCACCTTTGATGTTCATACTACCGTTTTCAGAGCCAATATGGCCGTTACTGGCGGGCTTTCATTTTATTGCTACTAGATGTCACTGGTTGAAAAAATGGCACGGATAGAAATGATTGCAAGCAAATTATAGAATGCGATGTTGTTTTACAAAACTTCAGACTTTCTACACAACATAAATTCATTTTAATCTAACAAAGATGGTTTTCTGTTCAATCTTTCTCATCTCTCCGCATCCATCACACAAAATGCTGAATTAAAAAACGCCCGCTTAAAAGCAATTGATGAATTTACCGGTGCGCCACAACGGTGCCACACATGCCGTTTGTGGAAAGTCCGCCAGTTTTCGCACATGCGCACTCAGAAACTGTAGCCCCCTAGCTGTCCCTACTGATTGATGAATATACTGTGGCTTACCCTCTAGTTTACCCCACTGTAACAGAAAACATTTGAAATAATGTATTTGAGGGTTACAGATTCACATTTGACAGTTGTTGTTTTTTTTTTTAATATAACGAAACTTCTCACTGACACGAGAACGTTCATTCTGTAAAAGTAACAGTTATTTATTGTATAAGTGTTTCAGATAGTATTTTATTAATAAATAAAAGTCCAATTATAATGTGATAGTGGATAAAAAAAAATTACCCTACTGTAGCAGAAAACATTCGCAATAACTTTTGTGAAGTTTACAATTCCACATTTGACAGTTGGAGATTTTTTTAATCTAACGAAATTGACACAAAAGCCTTTTTATTCACTTCATTGTAAAATAATTTATTTCAGGCTTATAGATTTACGTTATTTTGACAACTTGTTTTTTTTCTTTTTTCATTTAACGAAACTTTACATTGACACTAAAACCTCTTTATTCATTTCATAGTTATGTAAAAATGATAACAGTTTACACTGTAACAGAAAACATTTGCAATGATTTATCTGAGACTTGCAGACTCACATTTGACAGTTGCCTTTTTTTAATATAACGAAACTTTCCATTGACACGAAAGCCTTCATGTAAAAATTTAAAAAAATACCCCACTGTGGCAGAAAACATCCGCAATAATTCATTTGAAGTTTACAAATTCACTTCACAGTTGGAATTTTTTTTAATCAAATGAGATTGACACGAAAGCCTTTTTCTTCATTTCATTGTAAAATAATTTATTTCAGGCTTACAGATTTACTTTATTTTGACTTGTTTTTTTTTTTTTATTTAAGGAAACTTTCCATTGACACTAAGACCTCTTTATTAACTTCATTGTTATGTAAAAATGCTATAGTTTACCCCACTGTAACAGAAAACATTTGCAATAGTTTATTTGATACTTACAGATTCACATTTGACTGCTTTTTTTAAAATATATTAATTAAATTTCCCATCGACAGGAAAGCCTTCATTGTTAATATGAAAATTTAAAAAATTACCCCACTGCAGCAGATAACAATTGCAATAATTTATTTTAAATTTACAAATTCACATTTGATAGATGGAATTATTTTTATTGTAACGAAACTGAAAGTCTCTACTAACTTTATTGCTGTGTAAAATCGATAATATGTTATTGTAAACTATTTAAATTAAAATGTACTGCTATCAGATAGTGATTATAACTGTCTCTAGACGGTATTTTGCAGTGTCAAATCAAGCAAACTACAATTCCTAAATAACTCAGAAAGTGTTTCGTCTTAAATCTCTAAGGCGGGATTTCTCAGTCCTAGTTTAACTTTAAGCTCCTGTTTAATCTCATGGTAGCAATTATAAAAACAATTGTTTCTATGGAAATAAATAGGAGTTTAAAGTTAAACTAGGACTGAGAAACCCAGCCATACTGGATTGAAGTAATTGTAAAATTTACGAAAAGCTCACATAATCATTATTAAGTAGAAAAACAAAGATATAAACGTTTCACGTGACGATTTTTAAGCTGTGCTTTAAAGATTATAAACAAATTGTTCTACACAATTTCATCAAACAAGAGTCTAGTTTCATTAAAAACGTATAATTCTTTCATGTTAGAAATTCTACTGTAAAGTAGAGCTCTGCTGTGTTGCCAGACTGTCGGATCTCACTTAGGTTAGAAACTATGTACATGTATACTTGGCTCACATGCGCCCTCTGCATAACTAATTGTGAACTACTGGTGTATAAAACTGCAAAGAAATCGGTAAAACGAGATCCGGAATAAAATTTGAATTTGAGCTCTTTATTACTAACAAAGTCGGTTATGACCCGATATACACGCTAAGAAAGGTGAGATCCGATTTCGATTTTGTTGGTAATAAAGAGCTCAAATTCAAACTTTATCCCGGATCTCGTTTTACCGATTTCTTTGCAGTTTTATACACCAGTAGTTCACAATTAGTTATGCAGAGGGCGCATGTGAGCCAAGTATACACTTACATAGTTTCTAACCTAAGTGAGATCCGACAATCTGGCAACACAGCAGAGCTCTGCTTTACAGTAAAATTTCTAACATGAAAGAATTATACGTTTTTAATTAAACTAGCCTCTTGTTCGATGAAATTGTGTAGAACAATTTGTTTATCTTTTAACGCACAGCGTAAAAATCGTCACGTAACACGTTTATATCTCTGTTTTTCTACTTAATAATGATTATGTGAGCTTTTCGTAAATTTTACGATTACTTCAATTCAGTATGGCTGGGTTTCTCAGTCCTAGATTAACTTTAAACTTCTGTTTATTTCCTTAGAAACAATTGTTTTTATAATAACTACCATGGGAATACACAGGAGTTTAAAGTTAAACTAGGACTGAGAAACCCAGCCTTAGAGATTTAAGACGAAACACTTTCTGAGTTATTTAGGAATTGTAGTTTGCTTGATTTGACACTGCAAAATACCGTCTAGAGACAGTTATAATCACTATCTGATAGCAGTACATTTTAATTTAAATAGTTTACAATAAAATATTATCGATTTTACACTGCAATAAAGTGAGTAGAGACTTTCAGTTTCGTTACAATAAAAATAATTCCATCTATCAAATGTGAATTTGTAAATTTCAAATAAATTATTGCAACTGTTATCTGCTGCAGTGGGGTAATTTTTAAAATTTTCATATTAACAATGAAGGCTTTCCTGTCGATGGGAAATTTAATTAATATATTTAAAAAAAAGTAGTCAAATGTGAATCTGTAAGTCTCAAATAAACTATTGCAAATGTTTTCTGTTACAGTGTAAACTGTTATCATTTTTACATAACAATGAAATGAATAAAGAGGTTTTAGTGTCAATGTAAAGTTTCGTTAAATGAAAAAAAAAAACAAGTTGTCAAAATAATGTGAATCTGGAAGCCTGAAGAAAATTATTTTACAATGAAGTGAATAAAAAGGCTTTTGTGTCAATTTCGTTAGATTAAAAAAATCTCCAACTGTCAAATGTGGAATTGTAAACTTCACAAAGTTATTGCGAATGTTTTCTGCTACAGTAGGGTAATTTTTTTTATCCACTATCACATTATAATTGGACTTTTATTTATTAATAAAATTCTATCTAAAACACTTATACAATAAATAACTGTTACTTTTACATAATGAAGGTTCTCGTGTCAGTGGGAAGCTTCGTTATATTAAAAAAAAAAACAACTGTCAAATGTGAATCTGTAACCCTCAAATACATTATTTCAAATGTTTTCTGTTACAGTGGGGTAAACTAGAGGGTAAACTATCATAATTTTTGCATAACAATAAAGTAAATAAAGAGTCTCTTGTGTCAATTTGAAGTATCGTTAGATTAAAAGAGAAAAACTAGCTGTCAAATTTGAATTTGTAAACCTCAAATAAATTTACACTTTATTGTTATGTAAAAATTGTAGTAGTTACTCGAATACACCAGAAAACATTAGCATTAACTTGCGGAGCATTCTAGAAAACAGGACATGTCCATTTTGTATGAAAAATGGAATTTTAGTGGTTAAGAGTCAAGAATTTAGTGGCTTCAATAAAATATGTAGATGTAAGCAATTCAAATTGATCATGGGCTATTTTAAATGCTTAGAAAGTTACGGTATTCAATAAAAACTTGACAAATTATAATTCTTAAATGTAATATTGGTGTTCAATCAAAGATGGATATTGTCACGGGCCCAGGGTTCCGTCCGTTTAGGGCGTAGGTAGCAGAGGTAATAGATGGTAGAGCTTGAAACACAGGCGTTTTAGAAAAAAAGGAATTAATACCTCTTTATTAAAGGAAATTAAATAAATTTAGTTGCGGGGGTTCATCTCGAATTGTTGGGAATGCGGTCCGGGTGTCCACGGCGACGGTTAGCTCACATCGTTCCTTTTCTGGCCGGAGTGGAACAAGATTCTCCCCTGACGGATTGGTGGACTCGGGTATCGTTTCCCTTGGCTGGCGGGGAAAGATGGTCCTCGATCCCGGGGGTCGGTACTGTAGTCGGCCAGCAGGGTTGCAGCAGCTCGATGCAGTAGCGTTTAGTTGTAGGACAGCGTCTTGGTGGAGTGGCGTTCAGTTGTAGGACAGTGTCTCGGTGCAGTGGCGTCCCGTTGTAGGACAGCGTCTCGATGGAGTGGCGTTCAGTTGTGGGACAGCGTCTCGATGGAGTGGCTTTCAGTTGTAGGACAGCGTCTCGGTGCGTGGCATCCCGGTGTGTCGGCACTAGTGCCCACTGAGTCGGTTCGGTAGAACGACTGCCTCCTAATTTTTGGCTCGCATTTTTATACACCGTTTTTGGCTAGTTTGCATGTTGCATCTCTTTGTTCTTGCCCCGTGTTTCGTCCATCGATTTCATATGTGCGCGGCCTCGTTTATCGTAATTTTCGCTGAGCTCTATCGTTGTGGAATTCGAACCGATTACCTGTTTATTTCGACATGGTTGCGGTGCCCTCGATTACACATGTTCGCGTTTAAATTATTTGTTTTCGGAATACAACCAGAAAGCCTCTCGTGGTTTTTTAGAAAATCCCTTTCGTGACAATATGTCCTGTTTTGCTAGAACGCTTCTCATTTATTTGGAGCTTACAAATTCACATTGAAAGCTGATTTTTTGAATCTATCGAATTGTCCCGAAAGCCTCTTTATTCACGTCATTTTTACGCAAAAATGATAATAGTTTTTACCTCACAACACCAGGTGTCCTACGCCATGTGATCACCTTTCTAAAACTTTTAATTTTTAATCGACTTATATGAAATTTGGAAAAGATAAATTAAATAAAAAAATTAATGTTCCCACATACTTTTGAGCACAGTAGATCTTCCGGTTTCACTGAAAGTGATGTCAACTTTTTTCTATTTTATTTTAAGTAGAACACCTTACAGGTATATTTGTACATGTTTGGAATTTGTAGATCAATCCGAGTCCAAAATATACCACCAACTAGTTCGAAACCGTTAAAAGCATGCAGTTATCAAAATTGTACATTTGACGGCGCCGTTAATATCGGTCATTACTTCGGTGGGCAACTGTTTTTAATGGTTCCGAACTAGTCAGAAAATGCTGCTGGAACAAACCTACTAGTTTGCTCCACTATAGCCGAAAACTTTTGCAATAATTTATTTGGAGCTTACAAATTCACATTGACAGCTGAAGTTGCTTTTTTTTAATGAAATGAAACTTCCAATTGACACGAAAACCATTTTATTCGATAGATAGTAACGTAAAAATACTATTAGTTTGTTCCACTATAGCCAAAAACATTTGCAATAATTTATTTGGGGCTTACAAATTCACATTGACAGCTGAAGTATTTTTTTTAATGAAACGAAACTTCCAATTGACACGAAAACCACTTTATTCACTAGATAGTATCGTAAAAATACTATTAGTTTGCTTCACTATTGCCAAAAACATTTGCAATAATTTATTTGGGGCTTACAAATTCACATTGACAACGGAAGTTGTTTTTTTTTTTAATGAAACGAAACTTTCAATTGACACGAAAACCACTTTATTCACTAGATAGTAACGTAAAAATACTATTAGTTTGCTCCACTATAGCTAAAAACATTTGCAAAAATTTATTTGGGGCTTACAAATTCACATTGACAGCTGAAGTATTTTTTTTTAATGAAATGAAACTTCCAATTGACACAAAAACCACTTTATCCACTAGATAGTAACGTAAAAATACTACTAGTTTGCTCCACTATAGCTAAAAACATTTGCAATAATTTATTTGGGGTTTACAATTTCACATTGACAGCTGGAAATACATGCAACTATTGAGTGAACGCACGGAAATATACACCGTTCAAGATTATGTTACATTTGGTAACACCGAAGGATCTCATCTAATCTCATAAATATCATTTTATACACTAACGGATCTCGTCTGTGCATATTTTTCTAATGGATCTCATGTTAGTCAATGTTTATCACAGAAAAATATACTTTGAATTTTTTTGCCCCTCTGTGGCAGTAACGCTTTGAGTCACCATTTATAGGCTAGTGACAGATATATACATTTTTAATCCAAGTCGAGATCCGGATAAAACTTGGACAACCTGAGATCCCCCATAGGGATTTTATTTTTCAGAGTATATTTTATGTCACTAGCCTATAAATGGTAACTCAAAGCGTTACTGCCACATATTGCTGTGGTATTTAGCATATACCTTTTTAGAAATAAATGGAATCTCAGGGCCTATTGTTTTAATTATTAGACACGTTACAACACTGCTCGGGGTTCCTAGGCAATGAAGTAATTTTAAAATAGCAATGAAACTCTGAAGGCATTTATTGAATTGTTGTTGTGCAAGTTTATGAGCAACGTGGTGAAATGGGTAAGTAAAAAAAATATTTTTAATAACAAATTTATTTAATTGTGGTGTTGGCAATATTGTATAGTAAACGTCAACGCAAATATAAACATAACCAAAAATAATCATGGGTTGCGACACGTACATAAAATTACAATTTACTTTGTCATGACAAATTGAGATTGATAAAACTTAATCTCGCATTCATCAAGAACAAACAGGTTTGTTATCCTCAGAGACCGTTAAGGTAAAAACCCTCATTCGAGTCCCTCAGAATTCTAGAAATTAATGAATGCAATGAAACGTTATTGTGTCGTTGTGTAAATTGACTATGTGGCATGTATACAGTGGTTTGTTGAATTATTATGTGCCGATTAAAACAAAGATGTTGTGTTAGTGTCAGGCATTAACTTCGTATGATAAAACCAGCACGTAATTATTCCGTGTTGTGTTTCCTCAGAACGAATCTTTGACGTATCAGATATGACAACCAGTCTGACCTGTATACGACACGTTAAAAATAACAAAAGTATGGTGTTTGTGTCGGGCATTAACTTCGTATGATAAAACCAGCACGTAATTATTCCGTGTTGTGTTTCCACACGTTCATTACAAGTGCAAATGACCAAAAATCAACAATAATAATATTAATAAATTTTAAAACTTTTACCATTCTAGAAGATGTTACCACTATCACTGCCCAAGGAAGACTTAAATTTACAGGTAAAATTTCCCCACTTATATACTAAAATGAGCCCACAAAAACTAACTCAAAAGAAAACCTAACCTCAAAATTAGAAATTAAAATCAAAAATTTAACATAATTAACTAAAAAACTAATTCAGCTCTTTGTAGGCCATGCAATCAGTCCCAGTCGAAGTGCCTCCACCTTGAGCATCTTTACTTTGCCCCCATCAGGAAGGTGGAGCAGATATCGGCGCTTGTTCCCTCTTCGGTCCTTGAGGAACTCACGAGGAAACTTTTTGACGCCTTCCTCGAACTCAGCAGCCTCCATCTGCAGCGGGGCAGGCGTTTGAAAACCCGGCAACCCAACCTCCCTGATCGAAGTGCTCTGGACCTCAGGCATCGACAGGACAGGCCTATCGGGTGTTGTGACGAAATCAGGCATGGCCTCGGTGTCCGAGTCATCCCCAAAGAGCTCTCGGAATTAGCCCTTCAACCAATTGGCAGTACTTGGTGAGTCGAGACTCAAAGGATCGTCTTCCAGGTTATGTAAACTCTGCATTTAACAAATTAAAAATATAAGTACAAGAAACATCTTAATGAAAGTTTAATTTTTAGAACTCTAAAGGACCCTGTTATACAAACATGATAGAAATGTGGCATCAAAAGCCGAAAGAAAAATCATTTAACAAAATAAAACAAATTCAGCGTGTGTATCCTTTTCATTTAAATTTATTAAATCCTAGGAAAGGAAATAACACAGCAATGTATATATATATATATACACAGATGGTCTAATGAAGACTAAGGATACGGTTTACTGTGAGTAAATAAAGGAGAGGCTCATTGAAACTTGTGTGGAAGTGAAATAGAGATATTACAATGTTGCGTAAGAAGGTAGGAATTCGACCGGCGCTAGCGGCCGGAGTGTAGTCCGTGTTATCAATCGGCAACGTCGATTGATGTAGCTATTTCGTTTACTCATGCGCTTTTTACTATTCTATCCTTCATTTACTCACGGAAAATGCAACCCCAGTGGTCACTGGGCCAACGCGATATATAGGTGTATTGTATACATATACATATATAGGTATATAATTTCTTTTCAGGGATAAATTCAAGCGGTATCAAATAACAGGGAATTAAATGCTTACAAAAGTTCTTTATTCAGGAGAATAAGAACCTTTTTCGGATATTAGACCAATACTCATTTCCGTTTTATTTGATTTGCTTTTTTTGGTAGGTGTTGACTGTTATTATTGTGGGCGGAGATAATTTTCAATTATTTCTTAAACCACAATCTCCTCTTTTAGTGTTAATTTTGTTAATTTTAGATAGTATTAGTAGTATAGATAGTATGATCAGGTAGGTAGGTAGCTAGGTAGGTAGCTGTTAGATTTCATGTAGTGTTTTTTAAATTGTACTGAAGATGGCAGCTTAGTTGCCGAAATACGTATCTACGGATATAAAATTTTTGTGGGCGGAGGTTAATTTCAATTAATGAAAAGTAAATTTTGTTACTGCGGTAGATACCTTCCACTTAGCTCGCAACAGCACCACAATATCTGCTTTCTAACATTCTTCGTTATTGAGATATTAATTATCAAAGTTATCCAAAAACCGAAAACAGAGCCTAAAATCTTAAAAGCTATAGGACTTAGGTATAGGGAACCCTTATCAAACTTACCCTAACATAACCAGACAAGCTCAAATTCGTTATAAAATATAGGGTGTTCCATTTAAAATAACGAAGTAACACATCGTATAGTCAAACTGGGATATCCTGTATATTCGAAAATAATTGAAATATGATACTTTTGTATAAAACATTTTTCCATATTTTCATTAGAAAAGGCGTAAATGAAGAAACCCGGTTAAATGCCACAGACTGTATATATACAGGCTGTTACAAATTCGAGGCTCACCATTGGGATCTCGGAAACGGTAAGAGATATGAAGTTGGCTAAATTGGGGCCAAGTTGCGTATTTTGGTGCTGAATAATAATCCGTTCTGAAAAATCTTCTACGATTTGTAGTTTTTGAAATATTTCCAAAAAACCGAAAAACGAAATTTCCTTTTTTATTTCTTTCTGAAGTTATTATTGCAGGGTTCTTAACAAAATTAATACATTCTACAGGCACTTTTTTAAGCTCTTTACGATGATATCATTAGATTTTACTTAAAACGTTTCGTCTCGTTCTAACCATCATCAATTTCATTTTTTCTTATGGGCGCTACATTGGGTTTTAACACCAGTAGTAGGGATAGGCCGATTCTGGAACCTCCTCCGACCTTGACGGAAAAATTCAAGGTCAAGGTCGGAGGAGGTTCCAGAATCGGCCTATCCCTGACGTGACTTTCACCATAACCTTGACATGGAGGAGGTTCTATCGGGATGACCTTGAAGTGACCTTGAGGTGACCTTGAAATGACCTTGAGGTGACCTTGAAGTGACCTTGAAATGACCTCGAGGTGACCTTGAAATGACCTTGAAGTGACCTTGAAACGGCCTTAAGGTGACCTTGATGTGACCTCGAAATAACCTTGAGGTAACCTTCATATAACTTTGAATGTAACCTCGAAGTAACCTTAACATGATCTTCAAACCACTTTAACCTTAAAGTATGTAGCATATATAAGGAGGTGTATAAATTCGTACCTACAGGTGAAGTGTGACACTCACGTTGAGTTAACCTATTGTATTGAACGTGATCGAAATAACAGTTCTAAAAACATGTTTGAGTGTAATCAGTGCGGAAAAGAATTTACGAGAGTTGATAATAAGAATTGACACATGCGTACAGCATGTCACGGTAAACGTTTAAAATTAAATGAAGCCGGTCCATCCAAAGTTCTTGACCCCGTGAATGTCGTGAAATGTGATGTGTGTGAAATATACGTTAACAGAAAGTGTTTGTCGGCACACCTACGTAGTAATTCACATAAAAGCAATGCTTTTGTAATTGTTGATAATGGTGTAGAAAAGATAGCAGGTGCATTCGGTGATAAAATTGTTTCGTATCGTATCACGGAACCCTACAACTATGTGGACGTTGACGACTTTACGTATAATATTCAAGAAAAAGTATTAACTTTGGTTCAGAGTATATTGGATATTCATAAAGCGTTAAAATGGAATGTCGAAATTTTCGGAGTGTATTTCTTGGATTCTAAACAAAGTACCGAGATAAAATCTTTCAATACCAAAAATAAAATAACTTGTTTTGGAACGGATATATATAATATATATCGAGACTTCGTGAACGAAATTCATGCTAAAATGTCAGAGTTTCAGGAGCGAGATTCAGGTAAAGAAATTAATTAATACATTCTTTTGGAATAATGTATAATGTTGTAAATATTGTTGCAGGGTGGACTTTGTGCAGAATTTTGTATATGGAAGTCAACATTAATAAATATAATCCTTTGAGAGCATCCAGCTTCATGTCATTACCGGCTTCAATAAGTGCGAAAAAAGCAGTCATAAACGTTAGAAATAATGACAACGCTTGTTTTGCCTGGGCGATAACATCAGCGATGTGTCAACCGACAGGTCTTCCTCAAAGCATATCTTCGTATCCCCATTATAGCACGGTAGCAGATTTCACAGATTTAGAATTTCCACTGAAAGTTTGTGATGTGAAAAATTTTGAAAGTCAGAACAATATTTCTATAAATGTTTATGGACTTGCTTCCCATTATAACGGTAACGTTATAGTCTATGAAGTTGTAGGACCGCTACATTTTACTAAAAATCGAAAAGATATTCATATAAATTTGTTATTGGTTGATGACGGTAACGAAAATACTCACTATTGTTGGATTAAAAATTTATCGCGTCTAGTGTCAAAACAGACGTCACACCACGGTCACGAGAAATATATTTGTGAAGGATGTTTAATATACTTTCCATGTGTAGAAAAATTGCAACGACATGAAAGAGAAGATTGTAAAATTATCAAAACAATTTTACCATCAGCAGAGTTAAAAATAAATAAATATGGTGAATCTATCCCAGAAAATATATTACAATTTGAAAATTTTGAGAAGCAATTGAAACTACCCTTTGTTGTGTACGCTGATTTCGAGGCTTTACTAAAACCATTAGATAGAGTTGAACCAACTCCAGATAAGTCTTTCACAGTTAAATGTTATGAACACGAACCTCATTCTTTTGCGTATTATATTAAGTGTAGCTTTAATAACAATTTGTCAAAATTAAAGTTATATCGCGGACAAAATGCTGCTACTGAGTTTATGAAATCGTTAGAAAAACATATTAAAGAGATTTATGATAAATATTTAAGTAAAATTAAACCAATGCTTGATTTAACACGAGAAGAAAAAGAGGTCTACGACAGCGCAACGATGTGTCATATTTGTGAAAGACCAATACTGGATGTTAAGGAAAAAGTCCGAGACCATGAACATTTAACTGGAGCGTTTAGAGGAGCTGCTCATTCGGTGTGTAATGTTAATTTTAAAATACCAAAATTCATTCCAGTTTTCTTTCATAATCTTTCTAATTATGATAGTCATTTATTTGTGAAGACGATGGCATTAGAAGGAGAGGACGTTGATGTGATCGCACAAAATAAAGAAAAATATATATCTTTTTCGAAATTAATACACGTAGGGGATAAGATAGATTGTAAAGGAAAAATGCGTAAAGTCTATTTCAAAATAAGATTTGTAGATTCTTTTCGTTTCATGCAATCGTCTTTGGAAAAATTAGGCTCATACTTGGAAGATTGGCAATGTAGGGAAATTAGGAAATATTTCAATGATGATGAAATGTTTAAATTAGTACGGCAAAAAGGGGTTTTTCCATATTGTTTTATTAACTCATTCGAGAAATTAGATTATCCCACCTTACCTTCTAGAGAAGAATTTTATGACGTGCTTTATGATGAACACATTAGTGATGAAGATTATGAAAGAACACAGCGCGTTTGGAATTTATTTAATTGTAAAAGTATGGGTGATTACAGCGATATATATGTAACATCAGATATTTTATTATTAGCAGACGTATTTGAAAATTTCAGAGATCTTTGTATTGATAATTATAAACTTGACCCTTGCCATTTTTCACAGCTCCGGGATTAAGTTGGGATGCAATGTTACGAATGACGAAAATTAAGTTAGAATTATTACAGGATGTTGATATGTTACACTTTTTCAGAATGGGTATTCGTGGTGGAGTGAGCATGTGCACTAAAAGAATTGAAAACGCTAATAATAAATTTTTACAGAGCTTTGATTCAAGCAAGGCAACTAATTATTTACTTTATCTTGATGCTACAAATCTCTACGGGCATGCGATGTGTTCGAGATTTCCATGGGGAGAATTTACTTGGTTAAGCAGAGAAGAAATTAACAATCTTAACATTTCAGAATTCGAAGAAAATTCAGATGTTGGGTACGTATTCGAAGTAGATTTGGAATATCCGACTTATTTACATGAAAAGCACAACGATTTGCCGTTTTGTCCAGAAAACATAATTCCACCAAAGTCAAAATATAGTAAACTTATTCCAAATCTCTATAACAAAACCAAATACGTAATTCATTATTTAAATCTAAAGCAATGTTTGGAACATGGTTTAACATTAATTCAAATTCACAGGGCAATTAAATTTAAACAGTCTCGTTGGTTAAAAATATATATAGACTTTAATTCGCAGAAACGAGCTGAAGCGAAAAACGAATTTGAAAAAAATTTCTACAAGTTAACTAATAATAGTGTCTTCGGTAAGACCATGGAAAATGTTGAGAATCGCGTCGACATTAAATTAGCTACCAGTTGGGAAAGTCATAATCGGAGACCGGGAGCTGAATCATTGATTGCTAAACCGAACTACAAATCGAGTAAAATTTTTAATGATCACCTGGTCGCAATAGAATTAACCAAAGTACAAGTAAATTATAACAAACCTTTATACGTAGGATTTTGTGTTTTGGAAATATCGAAAACAGTAATGTACGAGTTTTATTATAATTTCATAAAACGAAAATATAACAATCATGCAGCTCTATTATATACCGATACGGACAGTTTAATATTATCCGTTAATACTGGTAATGTGTACGAAGATATAAAGCAAAATTTAAATAGAATTGATACTTCAAATTACCCAACAAATAATATCCATGAAATGCCTCAAACTGAATCAATTATTGGAAGATTCAAAGATGAATACGCCGGACAAGTAATAGAATCGTTCGTGGGTACAGGCGCGAAAGCCTATTGTGTAAAGCTTACTTCAAAATGTACTAAGAAAGCGAAAGGTGTTAAAAAATATGTTATAGATAAATATTTAACTGTGGATGACTACAAAGAAATTATTGAACGAGATGGTTTCATTTTTAAAAAAATGTACGTGTTTCATTCAGATTTTCATACGGTATACACAGAGTTGAAAAATAAAGTTGCATTATCATCGAAAGATGATAAACGTTATATTCTGGATGACAAGATTCATACTCTCGCGTGGGGTCATTATAAAATAGCTGATATAGAAAGAGATAGAAAACTGAAAGAATTAATTGAAGAATTAGAAAAGGAATTAGAAAAAAGTAATAAAAATAGTAAATAGATTAAATATATATATGTTAGTTCGTAAAATATATTTATTGTAAATAATGTATGTTTCTAATTATAGTTAATAAAAAGTTATTATAAAACATTGCGTTTTGGTATCCAAGCATTATGTTCAGAACTTAATCCTAAATAACTAACTAGTGCTTTATTACCTTTTTTTCTCAACACATTAATTAAATATACATCAGGATGTTTCACTTTTTGTAATTCGTACTCATAAAACCCACCAAGTATAGCTTCACCGTCAGCGTCTTTAATTAGATATGTTCGAGGATTAGTATTCTGCACTGATGAAATTGTAAATATTTCGTTAGACCAATTTGGAGTGTACATTTTCGCAAATGCTTGTCGATATTTGCTGATGCGCACATGATCTCCAACTTTAAATTTTGCACTTCTTGGATCCAAAATTTTAATATTGCTGTAGACGGACTGTAAAATAGTTTTCGCATTTCTTTGATTTATCTTACTAGGTTTGTAACCCGTCGTACTGTGAACTTGAACCAGCTGAAATTTCCTTGCATGCTAAATTCTTTCCACATTTTTTGTTTTAATGTTCTATTAAAGCGTTCAACTATAGAACTTTTTAAATTAGAATATGTGCTGTAGTGATTAATTTTATACTTCTTCATTAAATCTTGAAAGACTGCATTGTAAAATTCCTTTCCGTTATCTGTTTGCAGATTTCTCGGTATAGAATTTCTACCTTCAGATAAGATTGTTTGAAAAGTTTTGGTTACTTCTTTACCTGTCTTGTTTTTTAATGCTATTCCCCAAGCAAATTTAGAAAATGTGTTGATCACAGCCAGAATGTACTTGTATCCTTTGTTTATCTTTGAATAAGGAAGCATTTCAATTAAATCTGCTTGGAAGAGATCTCTGAGACCTTTTATTATAACTCGACGACGGCGAAAGTTTTTCCTTGCTGGTTTGTGCAGTTCATCGACAACATCACGTTTTACACTCGATGATAAATTAGACATTTTCAGTTAGAACTCGTTTCCTTATAATGAATTCAACAAATAATGTAGTTGCACAAACTACAGCTGTGCAAGAAAACGAGATTTTATCTCCCACATTCAACGTTCTTCCAATTAAAGTATCAGTACAATTTATACCGTTGATATATACTTCCCTGTTCCAAGGTTTATGAAAGATTACTTTTTTAACCACGCAAGTTTCTTGAATCGTATACGTCGTTTGATTACCTCTATTTGAAAGAATAAATTCGCCTTGGGCATTTAACTCGTCACTTCGAAAGTCTAATAATGTTTCGTAAAATAATTGTCTAGAAACAATATGCTTGAGAACTGTATGTTTAGTAATGTGCCTTCCAAACTTATCAATGGTCATCGTGAACTGACCAACAAAGATGTGAAACTGAAGAATGATCTCGATATCATCCAGCTAAATACTTAAAATTTACGAAATAATTTTGGCTTCTTTCAATTCTTCGATAATAGCTATAATCTCATTGGTATGTCCTGTATGACCTGCAGATTCTGATGCTTTCAATAAACGTAATCGTTCTACTAATTCATTAGCATTATCCCAGTATTGATACTGTGTACAACTGTTAGGTATAAGTTCTTTTCTAAAGCTCCACCTGTTTTCCAGCTTCGAGCCCACCAAACGTTTGGTGGTTTTCCCTGCATTATTGGTTTTATAATATGTGTATACTTATATCCTTTACTTGCAGATATTCGGCCAGAAGGATTATAATTTACTTTAAATGCATGAGTTCTTCTCAATATATCTCTATAGTCACGTACATCATGAAATGTAAATTTCTCAGGAGCTTTCTTAAAAATCAGTTCATATAAACCTTTTGTACCTTTATATGTTAAGTCTCCTACTACAAGATCACGACCATCAAACGCAACTTCCGCGACACCAATAAACAATTTCCCATCATGTTTTCTTATACCGTATTTGGTGTCAAATTCATTTTCCACATCAACATTAAATTGTGTAATATAATCACGTGGTAACGGATCAATTTGTTATAAAGCAGCCTGTACCTCTGGTGATTGTAATTTAGATTGTAGTATTGATTTCCGTTCTTGTAAAAGAGTACGAGCATGAGCTTCGGATTCGTCTAAAGGGACACTACTGCTATCTGTATGAAACTCTTCAGCTTCTTCATAAGCAGATTTTGATGGTCGAGATTCAGGTTCTCTCCATGAGAGATGTCGTGAATTTCTTCTTCTTCTAAGATGGAAGGTTGTTTCTTTCCAATTTCACGACCAACTGGTGTTGAAGTACTCACATCATGCTTTTCTGACCATGTAATTTGTGATGAAGGATCAGATTTTAATTTATAAAGAGGTCTTTTTCGTATGAAAGAACTTTTCGGGTCCCCATTAAAGCCTTTTTCACTGGCTTCGTACGATTGTTGCTCTTCTTTTGTAGGTAAAATACTGTGAACAACATCTAGCTTATTGACAATATCTCTTAGTGGTTCCACAATAGGTGAATAAGTCGCCTGAAGGTATTTTCTTGATTGCTCAATATGATGTTTTGATCGTTCGATATCGGATTTAAGTGTTTTTAATTTAGTACGCAAACTTTCACGTGCAGTAGCTAATTCAGCTTTAAGTTTATTACTCATAGCGCATCCGTTTCCTTTAACGCCTTTTACAACACTGAAGAACAATGTTAAAATGTAGTGGTTTTAAAGGTTTATATAATTGTCGAATCCTTTACGATATCTACCTCCGTTGATAGTACAGTCAGTATCAATAACTAAAAAACCAAACGGTTCCTTCCAACAAGCGTAGCATATATCACGAAACTGGTCAAAGGTCATGTCTCCATACACATGGTCATCAAATACATGCTTTAGATTTGTAGAATCTTGCCGAAATAACAATTATCACGAATCATTTGTTTTGGAATTGCACTATAAGTTTGACTTAAATAGAAACAATCGACATTTTTATGGCGTCCAAAAGAGAAGTATTCTTTAATTACATTTTGTGTAGTACATTGAACGTCATCAAAAACAACAACTGAATATTCTTTTACATTTGCAGGGGATACCATCTTATCAGTATCAGAAATTTCAAAGTTACCTATCTCCGGCACTGTAGGCAGTAAATGTCTAAGAAAGTTATACTTTTCTTGAGATAAGGTCTTACAACAAATGTATAAATTTTTGAAACGCAACCCATTAGCGTTTACCAACAAAGACACTATCAAATTACTTTTACCACTCCCACTTTTACCACTGATTATGGCACGTTTAGTTGATCCTCCGAAAAGAACACTGTGACGTTTAAAGGTTTCGTTTATGATTGCATCATCAAAATTTTGTATAGGTAACTTTAGAGACTGTTGTTTAAACTTCATATTTCTAAAACAGTAGTTTTCTGATATGGTACTTTCACTCTTTACCAAATGCGACACTCTGTTATTATGTTATAGTTATTAATATCATCTGCTGTTTATAGTAAAAATGCGTGTTGTAATTAAATTATTTATTTAACACTTTTTAACACTTAAAAATTTAAACTATAAATAACAAACTAAACTATAAATAACAAACTATAAACTATAAATAACTTAAACTATAAATAACTTAAACTAACTTAAACTAAAGAGCGCCTCCACCGTAGTCTCGCCCAACCGACAGGGCGATCTACCGCTCTATCTAATCTAATCTGGATCACTCTAGAACTTATTCTGGCCAATATGTTGCTGTAAGAGGGTGCTGCGGCCTTCGAAATCTCTTGTCCATCCAAGTTCTAAAGTGATCCAGTTTACTGTCAATCTTCACTGTAAAAAGTAATGTTATTAAAAATGTTGAAAAATGTAATAATGTAATAAAAAACAAACCTAAGACTCGTCCATCTCAGTGGATGACGCCTCCACCTCCACCTGCACCGTGTTTATGGGTGCCGGTGTAGGGATAACTTCCCGAGGTAGAGGCTGCAACACAGGCGGCGCAAACACCCCCCTTTTTAGGCGGATGCGCTGAGGCGACGCCACTTGCTGCTCCGGCGGCCGTCGTTCCGGCGTCGTCGTTAGCAGCGGTGTTGGTGTGTACGATGGCGAGTTACGCGGAAACCCAAGTATAGTATAATTGATAACTGCGGTTTCCGCGTTTAAAAGTGTCCCGTCAGTTAACTGGAAAAGTAAATAATCAAATAATCCAAAAATATACCTAAAGTGTAAAAATAAAAATAATTGAATAAAAATAATTGACTCACTCTTAATTCTACTTGCTCACACTCTATTGATTTAACGTATGGGACAGGGACATTTGGTGAAAACATCTGTAAATTGAATAACATTAATAATACAGATGTCTTATTAGGTATACTTTATACCTAATCTATCTCTTGGGAACAACTTCATTCGATGAACAATCCATTTAACAACAATAAATAAACACAGACATATCGCTGCCTTGGAGTTACAAGGTTCTATGTTATGCATGATTGATAGATATAACATAGAACCTTATAACTCTAAGGTAGCGATATATCTACTTTATGATGTCTGCAGCAAGATTATGAAATAAATCTTTGATCAGACTCAGACGGTCGCGTACAAGCGAAATTTTATCGTATTGTTCGCTCAAAGCCCGGTCAGTCGGAGACCTTGGGCGAACTATACGCATAATCTCTTCGCATGTTTCTAACTCGTCCGTGACTTTTCTAAGATTTATCTCACCCTGTAAACAATAATTCCTTACTTCAGGCATTATTCCATCATAATAATTTTGGACTGCTGTTGAGATAATTTTAGATAAATTGGAAAAGGGTTCTTGTAAAGGAATAGAGGGTGCTAAGTGTTCTTGTGAAGGAATAGAGGGTGCTGGTGCTTGTGAAGGAAGTGGTTGTGAAGAAACGATAGGTGTAGACATTCGGGGCTGCAGTGGTTGTGCTGGCATTTGAGGTTGAGGGGGTGGTTGAATCTGAATATTGGAAATAATGTTAGAATTAATATTATCCTCAATAGGTGATTGAGCTGGTGATAATTGAGATATCTCCATTGATCGGTCTGATATATTAATTATCTCAGAATCATCAGATTCATTAGGATTTATCGGGATATTATCTGCAACAACTCGAAGTTGCGACTGACCTAACAACTCCGCACTGGACTTTTGCTTAGACAAAAACATTGAGTCTGAGTCATTTTGCGGCGAACGTAAAGATGAAAGGATAGCTGCTCTTCGATTAACTATCCTAGTCATCCTTTGTTGACGCCTAAATAACGCATACTCATGCTTAGGCAACCACAAACTTTCAGCGGTCCTTAGATGAGAAGATTGACTACCTCGGGTACATCTGCGACTACCCCGGGTACATCTGGATTCACGAGATAGAACGTTATAAAGTTCAGAAATAGAAGCAGGTGCAAGTGTAGAAATAGGAGCAGGTTTAGAAATAGGAGCAGGTTTAGAAATAGGAGCAGATTTAGAAATAGGAGGTTTAGAAATAGAAGCAGATTTAGAAATAGGAGCAGATTTTGCAGTAGAAGTATTTGCGGTGGAAGTAACGATAGGAGTAACTATTGATTGTTGGGAAACTAGTGAAAGGGATTGAGTGGGCTTTTGGATAGGTTTAAGAAAAGATGAAATAAGGGGTTGTGCGGGTTTAACGGAAACTGCTTGAGGTTGTGCGGGTTGAACGGAAACTGTTTGAAGTGGCTTTGAAGGAATAATTATAAATTGTGTTTGCGGATGTGTTTGCATAAATTGTGTTTGCGGATGTGTTTGCGGAATTTGAGTTTGAAGGGGTTGTATTTGAGTTTGAAGGGATTGTGTTTGAAAAGAAGTAGACGGGGTTACTTGAGTTTGAAGGGGTTGTGTTTGAAGAGGAAAGGATTGAATTTGAAAAGAAGTAGACGGGGTTAGTAAATTTTGTTGAACAGGTTGAATTTGAAAAGAAATATTCGGCGTTAGTAAATTATTTTGACTTAAACGATCTATCTCGTCACCAAGTACGGTCAAGGCAGAATCAACTGCACTTTCCTGGAGGAATAAACCATTATCAAAGTCTTTCAACCAGGATGGTACAGCATTTGCCTGAGTGGTAACTGCACTTTGAGAAGTTTCTGGAAGTGCAGAAACCACGCTAGTAGTAATTGAAGTAGAAGGGTTTCTATCCTGCAAAAATTGTTGCAAAATTGAACGTTCATCATTTCCGCCACGTTCATCATTTCCGCCAATATTCGACATTACTGTTATGTAAAAACACGGGTGCATTAAAACATATCATTTTAGTAATCGTATATAAAAAATACAAAAATACTCACTATTAGATTGTAGAAAAAAGAAAGATATGAAGATATGAATCTATGTTAGATCTACAACAAGAAATAAAAACAGTATTAAATTAAGGAACAAAAACAGTATTAAATTGTATTATCTTCAATTGTATAAAGAATTAACAGCATTATATTAAGATAAGTAATAAAGAATTAAAAGAGGACTTACCAGTACTGTTGTAGAAAGCACTTATGATGTTAACTGAACGGAAAACTTCTTATATACCCGAAAAGTGAACGTTAAACCTTCAGAAATGATGTAATGGAGATTGCTTCATATTTGTAGGAATTGTTTAACATTTGTAATATCGAAAGGTTACATAAATGATGTAATAGGAAATTTCTATTATGTATTTCAATAACATCTAAAGGTTACATACCAGACGGGTGTGGGAATTTTTATGATATCCTGTTTCCAAGGCAAAACACAAGGAGAAATGGGAGGAGACTAGCCAAGGGGAAATGGGTGGAGACTAGCCAAGGGGAAATGGGAGGAGACTAGCCAAGGTGAAATGGGAGGAGACTGATAAAGGTTTAGTGGTCGGATTCGCTGGACTTTTCTTTCAATAACTAAGAACCAAAGTTCCCTCACACTATATCACAAATGCTTCTTGAAAAATTACGTTTTTGTAACTGGTTCATTACAAAATAATATAGATCATACACGTTGGTTAATGCGCACATACAAGTTCTTCTTAAATGAAACGGACACTTGGCTTCGGACTGTTGTAATTTTTGCACATTTCCGTAAATTTCACTCAAATCCATTACAGGTATTACACATGTACTTCCTGTAAGAATTCCACGTAGAAACCGAGTCTTCTCCGTTCCTTTAACGTATACAACTTTGGCTGTACAACACAAAGAATTGATAATTGCATCAAAATCCGATAACGGAACGAATCCCGTATTCCAGCTAATGCAATGGTGATTAGTCATTAACCAGTTTGCAACATTCTGATATTTTCTGGATACTAATGACAAACTGGTGTGAGGTTGAAACATAAAATGACTTACTTTATTTTCACTATCGTAAGAAGCCAACTCTTTCGGTATAAATTTATTATCTTCCACTTTAAATCCTTGGATATCAATGATAATAAACTCTTTCATGGTTCCGTTGATGTTGCTTCTTACAAAATCAAATTACGTTTAGCTCATAGCTTCACTTTTAATAATGTTCATAACGCTTCAACGTTTACATCAACTGACGTACGATTTTTGTGAGAGGTAAATAAGAGAATGCTTTGTCGTGCAGAATTAAACAGTATGCGATAGTATTTGCCTTGATATTTTCTTTAGTTGTAAACTCAATTCTGATTTCTACTGCACTTTTATGCATCGTATCTTTTTGAAACGTGCAGTCAATTCCTATTAAAGGACATCGAGCTAATTCCTTTGGATTGAACCAAGGTTGACTACTTTCACGATGGTAATATTTTTCTTGAAATCTAGAATACATATCGTATAGGATGGCGTATTTATTATTCTCAATGTCGATGTCTAAATTATCATACGGATATCGTTCACCATTTAGAAATACTGTTAAAGATTTTAACTTAACATCATCAAACAGACTCATGTTAACATCGGCAACACCCTTTCTCTTAGTCAGAAAAGCAATAATTATATATCTTGGCGTTTCTAACTGTGGAGCAGTTTTTACAGTCCATGAATGATTTGTACTAGTTGGAATGGAAGGGTACTCGTGTAATTCCCAGCTCCTAAAAGGGACCTGTATTTCAACATCTCTATCTGTTATCCTCGTTAAAACCAATTGCTCTCGCAATCCTACTGATACATGCGGCATCCTCCATACAATTTTATCAATTGTTAGTTTGATTTTTTCAGCCGTATTACTTTCATAAATTGCATCAACGTCATCATTCGTTCTGATCAACACCAGTTCCTGCCTCATATTCAAGATTATCTTTCTATAATCTTCCCCAAAACCTAACAATGTCTTTAAAGGTACGCTTGCTGCGAAATTTCCCTTAACGTCGAGTACATTGCTTATTCTTGCTTTCTCCTGAAGCCATCCTGCATTTTCCAATTTTATTGTTTCGTTGGGAGTAAAAGAAAAGTAACCTTTCATCGTGGACGTTATCCCAACATTTCTTACCGAATCCACCTGAACTCCATTCAGAAGATATCTAATCTCGCTAAATAAATAGCAATGAATTTGGTTGACTAAAATCGAGCTTAACCGAACTGTTTATGGTTGCCTTTAAAGTATTATTATTTCCATGAATGTTTATATAATCAGGAATATTCTTATTTTGAAAATAATCTTTCAGAAATTTATTAATATCATCGAGTTCATATGTGCCTGTAGGTATATCGATAGTTTTCCAAGCAGACTTTTTTCCTCTTTCTTCATAATGTATTAAATTATTACTTTCATCTATGTTAGGTATTGCGTTAAACGTTTCAAAATTTAACATACACATTTCATAGGTTGCGTCTTCGCTCAGGTATATTGGTGGATTAAACTCACAAACTAAAACCGATTCATTTCCCGTTAGAGTAAATGTATAATTAATAACGCCTACTCCGTTTAACAAAAGATATTTTTCCACTTCCACTGGAGGTCGTAATCTCCATAACTATCAAAATACTTTACAGTTCCACCTCTTTTGTAATATGCTACCCAATGTGTTCCTTCACCAGAATTGTCATCTAAATTTATAATTCCACATTCCTGTTCTCTTATTTTTTTAGGTAATGTATCTCTCATAAACACTCCTCGAAAAAATGGTAATTTTAATATTTTAGCATATTTTAGTATGTCAAAGTTACTCAATGGTCGCCGAGGCAAATATTTCAGTTTTTTGAATTAGATGGTAAATATAATCCACATCCTGTTTTGTAAGGTTTAATGTAGAATCCACTTCCCACTGCTTTTGTTTCCATAGCCCTATTACGTCGTTCTGCCTCTTTCATTTGTTCTTTCGCAGCCTTTGCATCGTTTACCGCCTTAACAATTGCAGCTGCACCGCCACCGAGTGATCCTATTGCTCCCAAAGCTGCAAATAATGGAATTAAAGATAAACATCCTCCTCTCTTGGGAATTGGAATCACTCTTTGACGTGGACGTCTTATTTTTTGTGTTTTTTCTTTCAAACTGACTGCGCCAATTTAACATTTTCTAAGAGGCTCTTGTTACCGCTGCGCGAAATGGCATGTCGAGCTTTCTTGACAGCTTCCCGAAATGATAATTCACCACCGCGCTTCCTCGCACGCTTAATCGCACGCTTTCTCTTCCCACTGTTCCCCATTCCGAGCTTCGTCTTAGCTCGCATTATGGCGGCTACAGATAATGCCGATGCCCTCTCTCCAAGTCCCGCTTCTGAACTTTTAACTCTTTGTACTGCCGCTTGATACAATTTTCTATCTGCTTCGTGACGCTTATCTAAATCGTCACTTAACGAATATGCAATGTCGTGTTGCTTACACGCTTCGTCCAATACATTAACACCTCTGTCTCCTCTTTTAAGACGAGTATCTAATTTTGTACCTGGACCGCAGTAGTTGTAACCTGGTATATGTAACTCTATTGGCAGTTTATTAATTAACGTATTAAGTAAACCACGACCTTTTCGTTTTACACTACTTCTCAAAATGTGGTCTCTCTTGACGCGATGCCGCATTTATGGCTTTTGTTTCTAACAGTTGACGATGATAATGTGTACTACTCTGATACTCTTGTCGCTAAACATTATATATCAAAAGTTATTAGGTGAGTAAATGATAAAACTATTGTCAGAAAATTTTATTTTTAATTTCATATGTTTACAATTTTACAGTAATATGTACATAATGAATCAAAACATTTACATAGTAACGGCTTTATGCATACTTATGTCACACATTAATTTATTAATTCCGAACATTATTAATTCATTTGTAATCGCCCCTTTCTCAGATATTTCATTATTGAGAAATGCTTTGACAGTTAGCTTCACGTCACCATCCATAACACTCACGCATGGAATCATGTTGGAGTAGAATGTTTTATAATTCAATTGCTTCAAAACCTCCAAACGATATGATATAATATCACACAATTTCCATAATTCCAATAAACCCTTATAAGATATATACAGTGTCTCGTCACCTCTTTCTAATTTCAATACTTTTGTTCCTTCGATACGTTCGAACGATGCCTTTACCGAACTAATTTTCATTACCGGATAAACAGTTTTTTTCTCGGTAAAATATGATTTTAATGTGTAGTTATAAGAACAAAATTGTTTCCATTCCTCTTCTAAAAACGATATGCTCTGCCTTTTAGTACCCATAATGCGTATTACTGGATCAAAAAATGTTTCGGCACACAGTCCCACGCAAACCCATTTCGTGCGACTCTTATTTAAAAAATATACACTTTGAGCTAACAATGGTAATTGGTCCACATCAGCCACTTCCCTTACTTCTGATATCTCTGAAGGTGCTTTCTCGCTAATTCATACTGACGAAAATCTTCATCCGTGAAAAAAGGTTGAGACAATACTTCAAATTGAAACTCGTTTCGAACTGAGGACACATTCAAATCTTGCTCATCCTGTTCTTTTGGTTTATCAACGCTTTGAGTGAGAAATCTTTTCTTCTGTACATCATCACCTTGATCATCCACGTGTCTTTTCTTCTGCTTCGGGAAATATTCCACTTGTTTAGACGTCACTATTAAATACATCAAAAATATAAGAATTGTATATGATTAGAAAAATTTAATAAACTTACTTTTATATAGATCGACGATACACTATTAAATTTGTATAACACAACTCACAGTTCTGCAACAACTGAAACAATTCACAAAATAACGGCCTTATATAACAAGATTTTAGGTGGGGGTAATACTAATTTAAATAATCACCTCCTCCAACCACAAGGTCACTAAGCAGAAATCAACACTATAACCTCCTCTGACCTCAACACCATTTCAAGGTTATCTCACTCTGGAACCTCCTCAACGTCAAGGTTATGGTGAAGGTCAGGAGTAGGTCGATTCTGGAACCTCCTCCGACCTTGACCTTGAATCTAGAACCTCCTCCATGTCAAGGTTATGGCGAAGGTCACGTCAGGGATAGGCCGATTCTGGAACCTCCTCCGACCTTGACCTTGAATTTTTCCGTCAAGGTCGGAGGAGGTTCCAGAATCGGCCTATCCCTACTACTAACACCATTGAATAGATCTATTTTTTCTGATGCTTTTCCATATATCACACATTCCTATTTAATAATTTGAAACAGCTGGAAATGCAAGAAACTGTCGAAAATAACACTACAAAGAAAAACATGGTATGCAGTGCAAACAAAAACCAAAAAAGTTTGATATACCTTCGGAGCTTCGGAGCAGTGTTGGGCAAAATTTAGTTCGATTGACGACTAAATGACTACAATTAATTTTGTCAATCGTTAGTTGCGATTGACAAATTTAATTGTTAGTTGCAGACTGTAGTTGTAAGCCACGATTACAACTAATCAATCGTAATCGTAATTACAATTAAAAAGTTAAAGTTCGGCGATTAATTGTCTGAATTACATACGACATATTTACTTTTTCGCGAGCAATTTTATGAAAACGAATGATAACAGAGTATAAAATAGTACCTACTTGGCTTGCAGAAAAGAGAAATCAATTTATTATGTTAAGAGTATTTTGACGACTGTGCGTTCGCAATGAAAGATTCATGGTATTTCTTGTTGTCAAATTTAAAATACCTTCCACATAAAATTAATGTTAATGTTGTATAAGAGGAAAATAATACAAGTATGTCTTGTATCCCTAGGCACGGTCCCGCTATTCCTCGGAACATGACCATCGGTACACTGAGAAAATAAAATATTAAAACCTAATTTTTTGTTTGAATACAGTCAATGCATTTCTTGTATTCAATTTAAGAAGAAAATGTTTGAATCAACAAAAAAATACTTGAATCAATGTAAGATATGTTTTCGTTCAAAAAAAATTAATGCATTGACTGCATTCAAATAAAAATTTAGGTTGTTGTAACATATTGTTTTCTCAGTGTAGGTACTTGCGCAGTGTGGAGAAATTTTAATCGTATCTCTGCGATTGAACTAACGATTGAAGATTCGCAACTAGCCCTCTAATCGAATTGACAACTAACGAATAAATCGCGATTGAAATTGGTTGCGATTGATTTAATCGCAACTATGTAATTTCAATTGACTAATTAATTTAACTAACAAGGTAGTTGATTACGCCCAACACTGCGTTCGGAGTTTTAATTCGTTTATCACAAAAGCAGATTTTTGAAAAATTTTTAGATATAAAAATATATAAATTTTTAAAACGTATTGTGCTAACAACAACAATTTAGTAATAACAAGAGAAATTTATTTCCAACAATGACGATGACGCAGTATTTAATTAGTTTCGTAATTAAATTATACATTTTTATGATTAAAGCAAGAAAGTATCACAAGAAATTATGTCTTTAAAAATCTCTCATTCTTGTAAATTTAAAAATGAATTGTGCTAACAACAATTTAGTAATTTAGTAATAGCAAGATAAATTTACTTCCAATAATACCCAGAAAGATGCCATCCACACAGAACAATGATATTACGAACAATGACGTTAGATAGAAACATTGCACTTTATTGATATTTTCATAAAACTCGAAGGACGTATCGAGATCGCCTTAATGATGAGAATGAAGAATTATTAGAAGAGGTAATTAATAGTTATTTATAAAATGTATAAAATTATGAGAGTACAAGAAAGAATGTTTCGTCGAGCAGTAATATCTCTTAAAATACGAGTTTTCTAAAGACATACATAATTTAATTTCTTGCTTTAATAATAATAATGTATAATTTAATTACAAATCTAATCAACTATTGTTTTGTAGTTGTCTTTCTGGATATTGTTGGAAAGAAATTTTGTTCGTTATTACTGAATTGTTGTTGTTAAGACCATAATAAATCGATTAATGTACGTCATTCTTATAGACTCATAACATTCATTTTTAGATCTAAAAATTTTTCAAAAATCTGCGTTTGTGATAAACGAAATAAAACTCCAAAACTTTTTTGGTTTTTGTCTTCACTGCATACCATATTTTTCATTGCAGTGTTATTTTCAACAATTTCTTGCATTTCCAGCTGTTTCAAATTATTAAAAGGGATGTGTGATATATGGAAAAGCATCAGAAAAAATAGATCTATTCAATGGTGTTAAAACCTATTGCAGCGCCCATAAGAAAAAATGAAGATGATAATGGTCAGAACGAGACGAAACGTTTTAAGTAAAATCTAACGATCACAAGAGCTTAAAAAGTGCCTGCAGAATGTATTAATTTTGTTATGATCCCTGCAATAATAACTTCAGAAAAAAATTAAAAAGAAAATTTCGTTTTTCGGTTTTTTGGAAATATTTCAAAAACTACAAATCGTAGAAGATTTTTCCCAACGGATTATTATTCAGCACCAGAATACACAACTTTGCCCCAATTTAACCGACTTCGTATCTCTTACCGTTTCCGAGATCCCAATGGTGAGCCTCGAATTTGTAACAGCCTGTATACAGTGTTTCACTTTACATGAAGCCACCTGAATAACTTGTTGATCAATAACGCAATTAGTATAAAATTTTTACCAGATATAGAGACCATTAAGATTAATCTTTTTGTAGGAATGAATTCTTTTTGGAGTCTAAATCTGGCCAACTATGATTTAAATAAAAACTAGTGTTTCAAGTAAAGTCATAGTAGCGATAAAGATAGAGCAAAAAAAGTATTTAAAAAAGTTGTTGCTAACCACTAAAATACTCCAAATACTTACCAAATACCAAATAATTAATCATAATCATATTTAATAGTGTAACAAACCTATGATTTCATGTTTAACCCGTTTTTTCCCGGTGTTCCAAAACTGGAACATGATACATTTTTTCAGATTTAAAACAATTTGCCAATCATAGCCGTCGCCTGTCTCGTATTACTTGTTGGCACACTTGTCGGTTTCGTTTGACGCAAAAATCGTTGAGTTGGCTAATTTCGTTTATGATTTTTGTTGTCTTGTTCTATACTGTCAGATGTGATAAAAATGTCTTGCAAAAGATAAGCAAATACCTACTAACATATTTCGTATATTGTAAAGTGTATGGTTCCATTCTGTTAGTAAATGCATTCAAATTTATTATTACTATATTGCAATATTCTAATAAATTTTGTATTATTTTTATTTCGCATAAAAGTTGCTTGTTCCGATACTGGAACACCGGGCCTAAAAGATGCATACCATAATTAGTCAAAAAGAAATTTGGCTAATATTAAGAATACCCCCTACTCGCAAAAGGCCCTAAAATTTTAGATCTTTTGAAAGCTCATATCTTAAATTACCTGAATTTATAAAAAGATTTTGGCGCTGATGAGTAATTCTTCTTCTACGCTTCTTTTTATACGTCTTAAAGATGTTATACAGAAATAGGGCAAAGCTGAACTTTGTATTTAATCTGTGAGAAAAGTTAATCAATAAATTGTATATCTTGAATGTGCTGAAGACTTTTGCCGACGTAGAAATATGTTTTATCTTGAAAATTTCAAAATATTTTGATTTAAAGTTACTTAATGACAGATCATTTTTTCACTTAGATTTAAGTGCCATTTTGCTGTTTAATTTACCGATTCCTTAGTAACCATATGATTGTTATTACGCTTTGTCCAGCAAGATTTTCAATACGTTCCTCAACTAATATACCCAGTACCCAAAATATTAAAGAAAGATTAATTTTAATATAGAACATTTCAAGCCTTCATATTTAAATACAGAGTGTTCATTATTGATTGAAATGCGTTTGAATTTGGCGCGTTGTCGAATTAGTAATTTTCTTACAAGATTGGTATTCATACTGGATATGATGACTTCATGACTTCATGTTGAATTTCGTCAGTAGCATGCGTGAGTTGTATTGTTTACTAAAGGTTTCCGTTCCCTTAAAATTTACCAACAAAAGTTGCCCTTCCTTAAAATATACCTATTTATACATAAAGATTTCCCTTCCCTTAAGATTTACCTACAAAAATGTCCCTTCCCTTAAAATATATTTATACATAAAGGTTTCCCTTCCCTTTTTAATTTAATATGTTCGTTGCTCATTTAAATACGCATACACAGTACCCCTGAAAGCCAATCCTATAAAAATTATTTATGTAATGCCCAAATAACTATAGGTACATTTTCACGACCAACCCCCGATGAGCCAGCTTACTTTAACTAACATTATACAGACCCATCTATCGCCAAATGTGCCATTGTGCCTCCTTTAAGGAGACAAAGCGCTTGGGATTTTATAATTAGTGCTGGCATGAATTTTTGGCGTTTACATCTCAAATTTAATTTCTTTTCTTAATCTTTCAATTTCGGAAAGAAGCTAAATAGAAAATTGCAATTATAACAAGGGTTTCCTTTCCCTTAAAGTTTACACACAAAAGTTTTTCATCCCTTTTAGAACACACACAAAAGTTTCCCTTCCCTTAAAACTTACACACAAAAGTTTCTCTTCCCTTAAAATGTATTTAGGTATACATAAAGATTTCCCTTCCTTTAAAATTTACCCACAAAAGTTTCCCTTCCCTTAAAATATATTTATACATAAAGGTTTCCCTTCCCTTTATAATTTAATACGTTCGCTGCTCATTTAAATACACGTACACACTACCCCTGAAAGCCAATCCCATAAAAATTACTTGTGTAATGCCCAAATAACTATAGGTACATTTTCACGACCAATGTCCGATGGAGCAGCTCACTTTAACTAACATTATTGTTTACACAAAAGTTTCTCTTCCCTTCAAACGTATATACACGAAAAGGACTCTTTCCTTCTCTGTAACAACACTTTTTAAGAATAACTTATTGGAAAATATTGATATAGATCAAATATAATCTAGAAATCGTAACATTGAGTACGTTTACACGAAAAAATAAGTCAGGTTGTAACAACGGTTGTTACTACTTCTACTTTATGTTGTATGTTGACACCACCTAAAGCTAAAGGTGTTTCAGAGATTATTTTTCAAAGTCAATTTATTTGTGTAATGTTATAACAACTAAATAAATGTAGCTACAGTTCTTTCGCTCGATCTTTGCAGTTACGTCAGAAAATTATCCACTCAAAATGACAAATTTATAAATTCTATCATTGTTTTAACATATAAAGTGTGACGTGACTGCAAAGATCGAGCGAAAGAACTGTATATTTGAAATTCAATATTAGCAGAAGAAAAGTCACTGCTTGATATTAGTAAAACCACCGTAAAACGGTTTAGTAAAACGGGTGTTAGGGCTCATCTACACGACTATTTACATCGGTTGTAGTAACGTTGGTTGTAAGAACGGATAATCCGTAAATTCAGATTTTCTGTTAACCATTCAAAAATTAATTGAAACAAAAAGAAATTATCTTGAATATTGTTACATTATTTATGTTAATAGGCTATTAGAGAACAAAGACAAAATGAACATAATTATTGAGAAATCATTCCTATACGCTTTTGACATCAAAAAGTAATCTCGACTTCTTGATTTCCGCGGTGCAAAAACCAGGAAAAAACAGAGAAATTAATGTCATGTGTCATTGCAATATTATACACTACTCAAAAATGTCTAAGGGACAAGCACATATCGTGATCGCGTTAAAACAAAATTGATTAAAAACTTGTTATTTAGTTTTTATTTGCTACTTTTTTGTAAAACAAAACAGAAACTAATATTTTTAACAATAATGATTATAAATGAGAAACAAAAAAAGTTCACAAAGTCAATGTAATGAAAATACAAATCTAATTAAGTAATGTTAATACTTTTAAACAAATAAAATTTATGCAATTAACATATCCCATGCATGTTCTATTGGGTTTAGGTCGGGCGAGTTAGCTGGCCATGCCATAGTTGTAATTCCTGCTTCTTCAAGTGAGTCCCGAACTATCCTGGCAATATGTGGTCGAGCGTTATCATGCATGAAGATAAAGTTGGGACCAAAATTGTTTGCAAAAGGAATAACCACTGGTTGAATAACTAAATCCTTATACTGGACAGCATTAACAAAATTATCTAAAAATACGAGATCTGTTTTCATATCGATACCAATACCGGCCCATACCATAATCGTTCCACCGCGATATTTATAGACCTCCTGAACATTTCGCAGATGATTTATCTGTCCCTTCTCTCTCCAAACAAATTTTCTTCGAGAGTCTGGATGTAAACCGAAGCGAGACTCGTCACTAAACATCACATTACCCCATTGTTCTTCTGTCCATTCAAGATGATTTCTTACAAAATCAATTCTAGCAGCTCTGTTATTAGGTGGAATAGGTGGACACCTCAAAGGTCGTCTAGCATGAAGATTAACCTCGTGTAAGCGATTTCGCATGTTTGATCGCTAACTGTTATGCCATGTGTTTCGTGTAACCTTCCAACGATTTCAGAAGCAGCAACTGTAGATTGTCTTCTGGCCGTTAATTGCATATAACGATCTTGTTGTCTTGTTGTAACACGTGCTTTGCCTCTATGACGTTCCGACACTTCTCCCGTTTCTCTGTATCTGACGTTAAGTCGATTTATGACACTCTTATTTGTCCCAATAGCTTCAGAAACAGCACGTTGAGTCATGCCTGATTCCAGCATTCCTACAGCTCTTAGCGACTCCTCACGACTTAAATGACGCCTAACCATATTATTTTATTAATAACTTTCAAAAAAAAAAAAACGGAACTTTCAATTGAACAGCAAATTTATGCGTGCCTTCTAAATTTATCGGGTTGTTACTAACGCTTTGTTTGCAAAGTATATGTAATACTGACACCTTTGACTGACACTAATTCAATTACTTGCTAGAAACAGTCGATTTGATATTGTTAATATTTGTTAAACATGGCAACTAGATGTATAACCCAATAATAATGAACATATTTGAAAATATAAGATTGTCCCCTAGACATTTTTGAGCAGTGTATTTACAGCTTACGGCAAAGAGAAAGAAACTATTATTTTTAACTATTATTTATAGTTTCACTGCAGTTTTAGAGTATCAATTCGTTGTAGTATCATCACGCCACACAAGTATTTATATTTTTGCATCTGCTGAATCTGCTCTGATACTTTCACAGGTAGGTAAACGAAGTTCTACTTGTTTTCACATTTTGGTTATTAATTTGTATATTTTCTCAGTATGTATCACTTTCCGCCATAGTTTCTACTTTCATAATTAAATTATTTACTCTAAAAAACTTCAAGACATTATTTTTGTTTAAATTTGCACATTAGGGGGGATTCTTAAAACGGCCCCATTGATGTATGTACAACTCCATCAAATGATGGGTGCTGAGAGTGAAGAACACAGTGCTGACGAAGTTGGAACTTCAATTTGAGTGGACGTCAGCTTGAGGTTAAGGTATGGTTCAGGCTACGGTTTAATTTTATTCAAATCAGGGAATTACTACATTGGACGACGATGATATTGACTATGACGACGATTACGAAATATCTATTACTCATCTACAAAAGAAGGTTCATCATTACAACCAGAGAAATCCAGAAAACTAGTTCCACTAGTTCAACGAAACTGTTCCAAAATTGATCTGAGCCCAACATTTGGTCCTTTCATTACTTCCATTAGCCAAAAAATTCCGGAACCTATATCTTCAGATCTTACTAGCTGCTTCGACTTATTTTTTGATGAAGAAGTAAGCAGCTTCTTAGTCAACATGTTTACTGCCTAAGCCAGATCAAAAACAGATTACAATTTTGAAATGACTACTAAAATGCAAGTACTCTAAGTACAAGCAGCGTAGGTGAATAGAAAACGCTATTAGTGAACATCTAAATACAGGCGAAAGTATGATGCCCTATTAGTATGATCCCATGCGGCAGAACATTTATACGTGGGAAACGGATACAAAATGCGGTGGCTTAGCGAACCTTTAGGATATCTTATGCAATTCCAATCTTCAGGGAAAGAGAAAACATTAATTTCGGAGGTAATGATTCTGTAATCATGAACCTTTTATCTAATCTTCTAAGGACTGTCCGATTTAAAATTTTCATTGCATTATTATTAATGATTGGCAATAACTGTGTTCAGTGCTCGGTGTTCCATTTTTGGAATATCATCAAAAACAACTACGCAAAAGAAAAATATTATAAATATTGATATATTATGCATTAATTACCTGGTTTTACTAAATATTTGCATTTAGTAAACAAAAATTTAAAAAAAATAGAATTCGGGCAAAAATGGGTTTGTATTTTTCAATTTTTTCAATGAGTTTTCACAAAAATGTATAAAAATTAAAATTTTTCAGCGAAACTTCGTATTTGGAGTATTCTAGTGGTTAGCAACAACTTTTTTAAATACTTTTTTGCTCTATCTTCATCGCTACTATGACTTTACTTGAAACACTAGTTTTTATTTAAATCATAGTTGTCCAGATTTAGACTCCAAGAAGAATTCATTCCTAAGAGAAAAGATTAATCTTAATGGTCTCTATCTCTGGTAAAAATTTTTTACTAATTGCGTTATTAATCAACAAGTTATTCAGGTGTCTTCAAGTAAAGTGAAACACACTGTATATAACCAGGACTAATAGTTTTTGAGATATTAACATCTAAATATAAAAAATGGTACTTTTTGACATTTAATAGATTAGATGTTTATTACAATTAGGGCCATTTTCATAATAGAACTTTAAATTTAAAGTGACTTTAACCTATAAAAATACATTAGTTTTCCTATGCTTAAAGTGACTTTAAATTAAAGTCTCCTTTAGCGCTATTATGAAAACGGCCCTAAGGCTTTTAAACTTTACAGTAATATTACATAACCTGTCTGGATTAGAAAATAGTATTCATTTTGGAAATATTCTCTTTATTTGTACAGGGTGCAAATGTTGTTTCTAATGATAACAAGCCATTCAAAAAAAAAAAACCGTCATGAAAGCAGGCCATGAACGAGAAAGATAGACGTAGCAGTCACGTCGAAACCAGGGCTAGCTAACTTGAATAGGAATATCCGTTCCAATACTAAAAAGAGATAGAAGATATAATTCCGGATCGGAAAATCGGTGCGCTAAAATCGTTACTGTTGCAGGTTCCTGTAATTTTTTGGATTTTACTGGAATTAAATTAAACAATTAAATTGCTTTTGCCCAGGAGCACTAATGATCCCACTAAAAGTGAGTTGGGCAGTAGAAAGTATTAAAAGGAGACTTTAAATTTAAAGTCACTTTTAGATGTAAAAACAACTGTGAAATTATATTTGTTTACACATCTGAATCACAAAATTTGACTTAAATTTTAAAGTCTCCTTTAAATTCGATTTTGAAACTGGCCCTAAAGCAAATAAATTGAAAAGATTTATGGAAAGTGCATTTGTATGCACGCATGTTTGTAAGAGAATAGTTTTTTAATTTGAAGTGTTATTATTTTATTAATTATATAAGTGACAGTTTCTTGTGAAATTTATGACGTAAGTATTTTGATGTGTCTAATCTTTCTTCTTAAAAATAGATTCCATATTAAACATATACAATAAATAGAAATTATTATATTACAATTTTGTTTTACAGTAGTTATGAATCTAACTTCTGTTCGGCGATCAGGAACACATACGTAGTTGTTGCATATGTGGTAAAAAGTGTCTCCTATTTTCCAATTTCCAAATCCAAATCGATTCTTGGATAGATTTATAAAATGGAAGGAAGCTGTTAATAATGCGCTAGGCATGCCACATTATCAAACCAAGAAAGTTTTCACCGCAGTTTTGTTTGCATAAAGCACTTCACAGCTGAAGATTTTGAGAGTGATAGTTTAAAATTATTAAAAACAGCAATACCATCTCCAATTCCAAGAAATGCGAGTCCCAGAAAAAGTAGATCGATTACAACAGGTGAATTTTGTTTGAAGTTTGGTCATAAGTTCTCTCATAACTTCATTAAATTTTTATAGGTGATACTGATAATATCAGCATATGTACTCATCTACCCCCATACTCAGAAAACCCAGAATGTGAGTACATAACATATAATGTTAATTGAATAATAGAAATTACTCTTACATTTTCAGCTGTATCTTCTGGAATGAACCTTGGAATTATTCCGCTAATACGGGAGATACAAACTGAAAAAGGTACTTTGCGTTGTATTTGCATGAATATAATTACATTACTAAAAAATCATACATATATATTAACTGGAGCCCTGTTGAAGAATACAATTATATATGTATATATTTATGTTTGTATGTTTTCAGAATATGAAGCAGTTATGAAACCTCAACCGTCATCTTCAAAACAAATTGGAATGTATTCTCATTCGGCAGTCACAACACAAGGTAAACTGTCTTGATAATTTAGAAAATATCTTTGTTTAACTGATTTATTAAATTTTACTTTTCCAATCTTAAAGGAATTTCAATTTTGTATAAAATATTTTGTACCTAATATTGATTTGCAACAATCGATGGAAGTTCACTTGAATGTATTTTTAGGAGTCTCAAAGCCTTCAATTTCACTGCAGTCTAAGAGAGCTACACTAATATTAAAAGGAAAGTGCATCCAGAAAAGCACCACCACATTAAATAACACTGAATTTACTTTATATCAGGAGGCCCGCCGTTTGCAGAAACGAATTGCATGGATGAAGAAAACAGCTAAACGCAACAAAAGCATCTATAAATTCAGCCATTCATTAACGAAGATGCCTAGTTTTGAAAAGATGTGCCAAAATTTAACACTGAAAGTCACCTTTGCCAGAACAGAAAAAAAGTAAAAGGGTAGAAGATTTACTTGAACAGAAAGCAGATGCTGTGGTAAAAGATATTTTAAGTTAAATTTTTTATTAACTTACTTTTGCACCTACTTTATATGAGATGTTAGTTTCTAAAATTGTTTTGAAGGAGTAACAATAACAAAAAATTAAACTTGTACTTGAGTACTTACTTCAGTTCTTTTAACATGAACAGAATTTGTTTTTTTTTGTTTTGTTAATTTTCTTTAAAAGTTCTATAAAAATCCCCCCCAATAGTAGCATTAGTTTTGTTACATTCTATATAAACATTCGTGTGCTACTTTTGACTTTTGTGAATAATAAAAGTAATAGTTAATTCAGAGGTATGTTTCATTTGCACGGTAATTTTAATTTATTATATCACTTATGTATTTGTTTGAGATATCTCTTGATATGTTGTACTTTGTGCAGAATTTCAAATGAGTGGAAATTGTTCTACACAAAGATCCAATATATTAAAAAAATTTCAATGAATACCTTTCGTATTGAGGTAATTAAATTTCCCGCCATTTTTGTTGCAAGCGCTAAGGATTTCGATCCCGCCGGATGTCGCCACTAGTATTTTCTTAGGAACCTGCGTTTTACTAGGGACTTATCGTTCTAGAGAGGGGGTATTCTATGGTCGAAACTAAACTGTAAGACAGACGTTAAAATTCGTGAAAACGTTTTACGCAAACATGGAATTTACATTTACTAAAGAACAAAAACGCGTTTCAGTAGAAATTTATTTTAGAAATGGTAGTAAAATCAATGGAAATTGTGCATATTTAATGACGGATGCATACGAGGAGTTTAGAGAAGTTTAGAGTGAAAAATATACCTGACATTTAAGTTCCTTTGTACAATTATGGAAAGATATACGACTTTTTTCCTCGGCCTGCTTTGATGAGGTTTTTTTGAATGTCTCGTTATTAACTTACGTTTGCAACACTGAACGTTGAATATAAATTTTAGAAGCCAAAGGGCAATTATTATACCTGCGCTAAAATGTGAAAATTTGAAAGACATTAAAATTTAAATTCATTTTGTAAAGTTGCTTGTGGATCGCATTTTTAATCGATAACATAATGTAATGTACGGTTGCGAAATTAAAAAAAGCATACACTCAAAATGTCTCGCTGTGAACTTAACTTTGTTTGAAATATTTTCGACTTCTACGTCAAAATAATTGTCAAGGTGACATACCGACAGTAACATGCCGCATGTTATGTATCAAGTGAGCATATGTACTTACATAAGGTTGTTAGGGTGATATATAAAAAAGATAATACATAGCGACTGTCAACTGATCATAAAAATAGATGTTAATTTGAGTTATATTAAATCATATTCTGCTGTAATTATAAAAGTAAATAAAGGATTTAACACTGGCGACGAGGATTTAAAAGATGAGTACGATTGGACATATAGAAGAATTTGATGTTAGCAAACCTTTGTTGTGGTCAAATTACGCAGACAGATTAGAGTTTTACTTGGAAGCTAATCAAATATCGGATGATGGAAGAAAGCGTGCCATATTTTTAAGTGTATGTGGAGCACAAACGTATGCCATAATCTCGCCAAACACACCCAGGGAAAAAACATTTGAAGAGATTTTAAGCTTGTTAAGTAGTCACTTTAATCCACGTCCTTCGGTCATATATCAACGATTTCAGTTTACTAAACGACTACAGTTACAGGGTGAAAATATAGCAACATATATAGTAGAATTAAGGAAAATTGCTGAAAACTGAAACTTTGGATCCACACTCGAGGAAAGACTGCGGGATCAGATGGTTTGCGGAATAGCGAACGAAGATTTACAGCGAAGACTACTTGCGGAAGCAGAATTGTCACTAGCTACAGTGGTACAGAGAGCTTTGGCTGCAGAAGCTGCTGCAGGGCAAGCAAAAGAAATACGATCTCAGTGCAGTACAGCAGCAGACATTCACGTAGTCAAGTCCAACTGGAAGAAAGGAACGTCGAAGCAAGAAGATAAAGTAAAAATTTGTACTAGGTGTGGAGGAACTACACACAAATCGGACGCATGCCGGTTTAAATCAGCGGAATGCAGAAAATGTGGTAAGGTAGGTCACATTCAAAGAGCTTGTCGAAGTAAATGGATACCACATAACAAAAATAACAAAAATGATTCAAAAAATCGAGTGGCATTAGTAAAAGGTTCGGATGAAGATGTTGACAATATGCTTAATCAAATTAATCAGCATAATAGTTATTGTAAACGTCCTTCTGATAAAATTAAAGCTTCCATCATTATAAACAAAAAATTGTGTGAATTTGAAGTAGATTCTGGGTCAGTTTGTTCAACTGTGTCAACAAAGACATTTAATGAAATAAATTATAATGGAAAATACAAACTGAAACAGTATCAGATGCAGTTGCGAGATTTTCAACAAAATAAGGTTCAAACATTAGGAACTTGCGATGTACATATTCGTTACAAAGGTTTTGAAGGCAAATTGCCACTCGTGGTTGTTAAAGGTAACCGGCCATCCTTATTAGGAAGGAACTGGTTTGCTCCGTTGGGATTGTCAATCGCCGGTATTAATCAAGTTAATGTTAATACTAGTAATTTATTGGAAGAATTTAAAGATGTATTTTCCAAAGAATTAGGAACTTTTAGAGGTCCTCCTATAAAGTTTGCGTTGCAAAAGAATGTAACTCCGATTAAAATGAAAGCACGACCAGTGCCATTTGCAATGAAAGTACAGATTGATGAAGCACTAGATAAATTACTTCAACAAGGCGTAATTGAAACAATCGATTATCCTGAATGGACTACGCCAATAGTCCCCATATTAAAGGCAAATGGTACCATTCGTTTATGTGCAGATTATAAGTGTACACTGAATAAAGTTTTAAAAGAACATCCGTATAAGCCACCAGCAGTTAAACAGTTATTAGCAGAACTGTCTGGAGGTAGAGTGTTCACAAAATTGGATATGTCACAGGCTTATTTACAATTGCCTGTCGATGACGAAGCTGCGAAGGCACAAACTATTATCACGCATCGAGGAGCTTTTAAGGTAAACCGTTTACAATTTGGAGTTTCAGTCGCACCTGGAATTTTCCAAAAATTAATGGAAGAATTGTTATCGAACCTAAAAGGAGTTCTACCATACTTTGATGATGTTCTTATAGTAGCAAAATCTGAAGATGAGCTGACAGACAAGTTACGCGAAGTGCTCAGTCGTTTGCAAAATTATGGCCTTCGATTGAATAAAGAGAAATGTACACTGAAGGCAAATGAAGTTACGTTCCTAGGTCATCGAATTGACAGCGAAGGAATTCATCCTACCGAAGATAAAGTGAATGCCATTAAAAGAGCGCCAAGACCGAAAGATAAGAAAGAACTCCAAGCATTTTTAGGTCTTTTCAATTTTTATCACTCATTTCTTCAACAGAAAGCGACTGTTGCTGAACCATTACATCGCTTACTAGACAAAAATGTTAAATGGGATTGGAAGCCCCATCATGACAAAGCATTTAGCGATGCGAAAGAGTTGCTGTCGTCGTTTTCAGTCCTTGGACATTTCGATGAGAGAAAAGGCGTTATTTTAACATGTGATGCGTCTCCATTTGGCTTAGGTTCGGTTTTAAGTCAGCGAAATGATAAAGGAAGAGAAGTACCAATAGCTTATTTTTCTCGTACAAGCATTGTCAATAATATCTTCAATCAAGAAATTTCATGATTATTGTTACGGACGATTTGTAGAAATTCGTACAGATCATAAACCTTTATTGGGTTTATTTGCACCGAACAAACCGACACCCGTCATAATATCACCAAGAATGTTAAGATGGGCAATTACATTAAATGCTTATAACTACGAATTAAAATATTATCCGGGAACAAAGATAGCAAATGCAGATGGTTTGAGTCGATTGCCTATTAAAAATACCAATGAAACTAACATTTCGTTGCCTGATATTTTTATGTTGGAGCAAGTTGACAAAACTCCTTTGCAAGCCGAAAACATAGCTCAGTTAACGAAAAAAGATGCTATTTTATCACGAGTTTTAAATTGGGCATGGAAAGGATGGCCTGAAAAGAAGATTTCCGGAGATTTTAGTCCATTTTGGGCTAAGAGGAATGAATTAACTGTACATAAAGATTGTTTATTATGGGGAAATCGTGTAATAATACCGGAGAAAGCACGAAAATTAGTATTGGACATACTGCATGAAGGACATCCAGGAATAGTACACATGAAAGCATTAGCTCGAAGTTACGTGTGGTTCCCTGGAATAGATTCTAAAATTGAATCTTATGTTAATCAGTGTCGGGAATGTCAGAACATAAGAAGCTCACCAGCTCAAGCACCGATTCATTACTGGGCAAAAACTGGTACACCGTGGTCACGATTGCATTTGGACTTTGCGGGCCCTTTTGAAGGTAAAGTGTTTCTCATCGTAGTCGACTCATATTCTAAGTGGCTAGAAGTGGCATTAGTCCCCTCTACATCTTCAAAATGCGTAATAGACGTTTTAAGAAGATTGTTTGCAACTCATGGTTTACCAGATACCATAGTAACGGACAATGGACCAGGATTCACTTCTGATGACTTTAAGAAATTTTGTAATAATAATCTTATCCGATTCATTACTGTGTCACCATACCACCCATCGTCAAATGGGCAAGCAGAACGAATGGTACGTTCTACCAAAGAAACTTAAAAAAAAATGAAAGGCGAGTGGAATACACGAATTAGCAGATTTCTATTAAAACAACACATTACACCAAATTCAGCTACCAACAAAAGTCCAGCTGAACTACTTTTACATCGTAAAATTAAAACTTTGCTGGATAAATTAAATCCAGATCTAGCACCAGAAAAAGAGAAAATTATAGATGGTGTGCCAAGAACATTTGAAAAAGGTGAAGCTGTGTTTGTAAAAAACTATAGTGGAACAGAAAAGTGGCTACCAGGAGTAATTACCGACGTAACAGGTCCAGTTTCTTACAAGACAAGAATTGAAGATGGACGCATTCAACGACGACATGTTGATCAGTTACGCATTAGGAAGAGTACTGCAGAAATGCCGATTGAGGTGCCGAGTGAGGAGAAAGATACATAAGAAGAATCGTTACCATCCTCGACTATTGAGGTTCCACCAACTCAGCTAGAGCCAGGGCCCACGAAGGAACCTTATGAATCCAAAGAATGTTTACTTCCGTCCGAAGAGAAAAAGAATTCAATATCGTCATCTACATCGAGAACACCACGACAGAAAAAACTTCCAGACTATCTCAAAGATTATGAAGTTAACTGGGGGTGAGGGGTGTTATGTATCAAGTGAGCATATGTACTTACATAAGGTTGTTAGGGTGATATATAAAAAAGATAATACATAGCGACTGTCAACTGATCATAAAAATAGATGTTAATTTGAGTTATATTAAATCATATTCTGCTGTAATTATAAAAGTAAATAAAGGATTTAACACCGCATTTAACTGTTGCCCAAAAACCGCAAATAATTACACTAATTGAAGAAGGGTGGTTAGTAAGAAGATACATTTAGAGTTGTGAAAAGCTGGCTTGAAGAAAATAACGTTGTGCGTTTGCCATATTGCCATGGCCTTCCAGAAGCCCAGATATCAACCCCATTGAACGTGTTTGGGGTTATATCGTGAAAAAAATGTACTCCATTCATTTTAGAGCTGCAAATGCACACGAATTATTAGATAAGATTGAAGAAATTGGGAATGAACGTTCTCCTGACTATATCCGTTCTTGTATTTATTCAATGCCTAAGCGTTTGTAAAGTGTGAGAAATGATGGAGCTGCTGTGAAGTATTAGACATTAATTTGTTAAATATATTTATGTATGTTATTTTATCGTAAATGAATTCTCAGTTTAGTTTACTATTGCCACAATCTATTGCTTTCTTGGTGACTCCTAAAAGTGAAAATTGAATTATGCATTGTGTCATTTTACATGATTTAATTGTCAGCGTTTATGTCAATCTGACAGAGATCGATTTACACTACTCTAATATTGCAAAATATAACCTAAACGCCTAATATTTTTCTTCAGTTAATCCTTGCAAAAATTATATTAAATTTTATGTTCGATATGTTGATGACATTCTTATTATTTATGACGGTCCATCTTCTTCTCTTATAAATCTTTTAGATGAATTTAACTCATTACATCCAAAAATTAAATTTACTTTAGAAAAAGAAGTTAATAATTCAATTAATTACTTGGATTTAACAATAACGAAATTTAATAACTCTCTTCAATATAAAATATTTCGTAAAACTACACAAACATATAATTGCATAAATTTTAAGTCTTTTCATCCTTTCGAACATAAATTTGCTGCTTTTCAATCATTTTTTCATCGTTCTTTTTCTGTTCCTATGAATGAAATAAATTTTAGAAAAGAAATTAGTATAATCATCCAAATTGCTTATCTTAATGACTTTCCTATTAAACCAATACATAATATTTTTAACAAAATTAGAAATAAATTACTAAACAACATCATTTTCCCAACAATTACAGAAAGTAATAATTCAATAAATAATTTTTTCTCTATTCCGTATGTAGGTACTTTATCAGTCAAACTAAAGAAATTATTAAAAACATTAGGAATACAAATCTCATTTTCAAATCAAGTTCATTTTTCAAATTTATTTTGTAAAAATAAAGATCAGATTGATAATTTTTCCAAAAGCGGAGTTTATTCATTAAATTGTAATTCATGTCAAGCAGTATACATTGGACAAACTGGAAGAAGTCTTCAAATTAGAATTAAAGAACACTTACGATCTTTACGTTTAAATAAATCTGATTCTAGTTTTGCAAATCACCTTTTAGAAACTTCCCATACTTTTGACCCTACAATTAACACAAAATTATTACATAATTTTTTGAAAGGTACCAAATTAGATATCGCTGAAAATTTAGAAATATTTTTACATACTTTCTTGTTTCCTAATGCTATTCTCAATGAACAAACTTTTTTCAACACAAATAATTTCTTTAGTTCGATTGATCGGAAATCGTGTATTTGAATTCGTAACCTGTATCTAATAAAACACATAGCTAAATTTTACGTTCTTCAGATATTTATTATTTCATGACATTTTACAAAAAATACATACAACTTACATCTTTTCTACACATAATTTAGAATCTTAATGTTATAAAATATCCGTAAGTAATTTTTATTGTTAACTTAATATTATATTTTACTATTATGTATTTTTTCTTGAAGGTTTGATGCACTGACGATGCCTATGTAGGTGAAACTAGTTTGCAATAAAAGAACATTTGGAAATTATAGAAAAGAATATCTTTCTTAAATATTTATAACAGAACCTATCAACAGCATGGAGAATTTCATCATTGATATACAATGTGTTTCATTTCTCATCTACACATCCCTGTAGTTTTTATATTTATTAACGGATCGATTTCAAATTTTCGCCAGATGAACATCCTCTTAAAACACACATTTTTCAAATTTGAAACCTTTTGAATTGCAAGCCATGACCTACTGCGATTTAATAGAAAGTCGAAAAAATTAAGAAAACATAGTAGGCCTTGTTTGATCAAAAAAAGTTATTAGAAAAAGTTGTTTAGAATTACGAAATAACCCCAATTACCAAATTTGGTTGAAAATTTTTAATTTTTAATTATTAAAAAAATAGAATTTCAATTTAATCTACAGTTTTACAAAACGCTAAAACTAATCGACTAAAACACACAGAATGAAAAAACAGCTTAATCTAATATTTTACCAGGCCCCCATCGTGCAGTATGCATTTTTCGATACGTTTCCTATTATTCTTTACAACTTTGTTTAGTTCCTGGGGTGTTATTTCAAGACAAGCTTGACGAATCCTGTTGCGTAGGTCTTCTGCGTTATTATTTAGTCGTTTTAGTGTTTTAGTCGGTTAGTTTTAGCGTTTTGTAAAACTGTAGATTAAATTGAAATTCAATTTTTTTAATAATTAAAAATTAAAAATTTTCAACCAAATTTGGTAATTGGGGTTATTTCGTAATTCTAAATAACTTTTTCTAATAACTTTTTTTGATCAAACAAGGCCTACTATGTTTTCTTAATTTTTTCGACTTTCTATTAAATCGCAGTAGGTCATGGCTTGCAATACAAAAGGTTTCAAATTTGAAAAATGTGTGTTTTAAGAGGATGTTCATCTGGCGAAAATTTGAAATCGATCCGTTAATAAATATAAAAACTACAGGGGTGTGTAGATGAGAAATGAAACACATTGTAGAACTATTTTCAGCTATTGGTACGAAATAGACACAAACGCCATCGTGAGTTTAAATTTGCCAAAGAAAATTTTAATAGCCGGCAGTTAACAGTACCAAAAATAACATTGCAGATAGGTGTACTTTTGCACAAAAACTTGTTTCATTCTTTATCTTCACTAGAATTTATGCAAAATCATTATGAGTAATGTAAAAGTCTTACTGAAAACTAGTCAAAAACTTATTTTTTCAATAATTTTCCATAGTGTGCCTACCACAATAACATGGCTAGGTTAAATCATGTAGTTCACTGTTATTCACAGTTTCTGCTGCTACAAGCGCTTGTCACTATTACGTCTTACGAGAAATTGTGGCGGTACGATTTAGGTGCAGGTAGGAATTAGACAAGTTTACCCTACAGTTGAAAAAAAACTCTAGCATGCTTTGAAATGACAATGAAGGTATGAGTATGAAGGTATGTCTTAGTACTCTTATTTTATTTACAAATGTCACTTGACACAGAAAATAACGTCAATTTTATATCGTTGAAAAAATGCAATGTTACTAATTAAAATTTTATTTTTAATTTATAAAAAGGATTGAAAACGCCCTCCACCCTGTTCAATACATTTTAAAACTCTACGTTTTAAACCATTCATGACGTTCTGTAATATGACTGTGTTTGCATTTATTTCATTACAATCAAGTTTAGACACACGTTAATTTTCCATGGATTGCTGCGAGTTTTTTTTTCAACTGTACATACATTATAACACGTGATCAATATCTTTTCTAATCAAATGACCTATGGAAAAAAATTATGTCTTTGTTTGGTTCATTATTTCAAATGCCATTTGAATTATTTTTATTGCATAAGAACCGTAGCTCGCATTGGCGAATAACCTGGACAAGTCGGTTTGGTTTGCAGTGGAGTTCTCGAGCTACGGTTCTGCTGACGAAGGCCCAACTAGGCCTGAAACAGCTGTACAGAGCCTGCTCGGGGAATCCGCTGCAGTCGAAACCGATTTGCACAAAACTTTTTTAAAATTCTCATTATGTTTTGACAGCAAGCATGGCCGCCTTGCATGGAATGACTTATTATGTGGCGAACTAGCTTCAATTTGTCAATCCTACTGCAATGTCAGGTCAAAAAGCGATCAAAAGATGTCGCTACTTGAAATGTTCATTACTTTCACATCGCATTGGCGAATAACCTGGACAAGTCGGTTTGGTTTGCAGTGGAGTTCTCGAGCTACGGTTCTGCTGACGAAGGCCCAACTAGGCCTGAAACAGCTGTACAGAGCCCGCTCGGGGAATCCGCTGTAGTCGAAACCGATTTGCACAAAACTTTTTTGACAATAGGTTCGTTCCATTCGTCAGGATTTCGAGTTCTGAACCGTTCAAAATCCTACTGAGCATGAGCAGAGCACAAAATTGGATATAAATTTCGTACTGCACATGATTTGAACGATTCAGAACTTGAAATTCTGCCAAATGGAACAGACCTAATTATTGTACAACCATATAAAAAGCCATAAAATGTTTTTCGCAGCATTCGGAAACACTCGGGTAGTGGTAAATAATTTACCGCCGTGTTCAGTACCTCAACCAAATCTTGTTCTGGTTCTTTATGATAGTAATGGTACTTTGGCCGAATGATAGAACTCTAGAAATTTTAAGTTAGGAAAGCGTAGGTGTGGCAACTAGAGTTTAGCGAAGCACTTTGAACTGCACTCTTGTCCAGTCCAGTAAGAAGTCGTTAGCAGGCCACAAGCTTTAATATTATACTACTAATATTTAACTCGTAAGCAGGACTTTCAAACCATATAATATGTCTCATATTTTATTTTTAACACGTTTCATGGCATATAAAAATTGAAACAACTAAACATCACATTAATTTAAAACATTAGACAAACACGACTCACAAAATATAACAGCTTCTATCAATATAATAATTGTGTGCAGTTCACAAAATGATTTCATTCTTAAAACTTCGAGATAGCTCCTTATTTGGCAATACTATCGAGTTCAAAAGGATAGTCTCTGAAGGAACACTCACGGAACACCCTGCAAGAATTTCTTTAACTGTTTTAAATTTAATATACATACGTTTAAATTTAGTTGTATTATTATATTAGATTTTACTTTTCTAGGCACCGATTCGACTGTAAAGCCGTAGCCTCATCAAGCCTGTAACAATAATATTAATAATAATATTTAATAAGTTATATTTATGTATTTATTTTATGTGTTTTGTACGTGAACCTGGTCATATGTGTAGATGTTGTGCAGGAGTTTGTTGGGTTAATGAACTAAAAATATGGGAGAAGCAAATTTTTTTAAACCAAGTGCAAATAATGGCTTATGCTAGATTAAATGAGGACCATTTTAGATTACCTTTTCTCTTGTACAAGATTTGGTTCAATTTGTACAATAAAAATACCATATGTCCAAATAAATTTTTGATAAAGTTAGGTCATGGAAGAGTAAATGTATATCTAATCTACAACACCAAGCAATTTTTGAAGTTAGTGACACATCAAGCTGTAAAATGTGGCAAATTAAACTTCAATTTTACTTAACTACTCAAGAACTAGACAATATTTTAATGTAGATAATGTAATAATTTATCTTCCATGGCCTACCTTTATCAAAAATTTATTTGGACATATAACCTGTGAGCAACTAAAAATCAGATTAGAGTCGGCGGTGCAAAGAAAAAGTATGTCTGTTACTAACGCGGGTTAGGCTGATCTGACAGTTCATGAATGTATTAGGTTAATTAATTCAGTTAATCACAGACATACATTTTCTTTGCACCGCCTACTCTAATCTGACTTTTATTTGCTCACTTTTTAGTATCATCATTTACAAAAAATAGGATAGTGTAAAATGGCCTTAACGAAAGGAGTTGCTGTAGTGTAATTATGTGGGATGTGAAGATGATTATATGTATTTGGTTAAAGGCCCGATGAAAGCTTCACAGCCAAACCTAGTGGCTACAAAGATTAAAAATTTAATATAATAAAAGGTGTAATTTAAATTACATTTAGGCCCGGTTTTACAATCGTCAGATAACTGAGAATGATACTATTCTTGAAATAACGTATACAATATGTCCCAGATAACTTTTCCAGCATGGGGATCTCGCTTATTCTAGGAGATACGAATTCGGTTAAATGGGACGAATTATTCCTAAGTATTAGGGTAGTCGTAAACTGTTTTGAAATTTAAAAAATTCCATGTGGTTCAGGAGTTATAGCCAAAAAACCAAAATTTTCAAATTTCGTTTTTTTGTAATAACTTCTTTATTGTAATCGATATGTTTTTGTTATTTGTACTTTCTTAAGGCACTTTTTCATGCAGAATTTAAATGTGCTTTTAGATTTTTGTTTTCACTTTCCGTTTTCGAGTTTTCACCCCCAACTTCAGTTTTTCTTATGGACCGTCAAGTAGGCTCTGGAAGAATTGAATGCGCTCTTTTTTTCTCTTTACAATGATATAACACATGTAATATTTATTTTGACAAATAACGAAGAAAATTTAAAAAATACATTTTCTCGACAGACGTATGCTTTGTTTAATGCAAAAAATAAACAAATTTTCAAACAAATGAATAAAATAAAATAAGAAAGAGTCACAAGAAACAAAAACTTAATTATTAGTTAATAACAAATAATACGTAGTTGAATTTGTTGAAATGGGAAGTACTAAACTATTTAATACAAAAGATGTTCGAACAATTGACCATTGCGTTCTAAACATGTTTGTGACCTACGAATTGTTGCTCTTAATGCATTATGTAAATTACGACGCGAAATGCTAGATTCACGAAGATCTTCAATATTTTCAAATGTTTGAACATAAATTTTATTTTTGACGTAATCCCAAACAAAAAAGTCCAAAGGGGTTAAATCCGGAGACCGTGAAGGCCATAAAATAGGCCCACTATTACCAATCCACGAATTAGGGAACCGGTTATTGAGATATTCTCTGATTATGTTAGAATAATGGGGTGGCGCGCCATCTTGTTGAAACCAAAAAATAAATAGTGGACCTATTGTTCTTGTGACTCTTTCTTATTTTACTTTATTCATTTGTTTGAAAATTTGTTTATTTTTTATTTTTTGCATTAAACATAGCATACGTTTGTCGAGAAAATGTATTTTTTTAAATTTTCTTCATTATCTGTCAAAATAAATATTACATGTGTTATATCATTGTAAAGAGAAAAAAAGAGCGCATTCAATTCTTCCAAAGCCTACTTGACGGTCCATAAGAAAAACTGAAGTTGGGGGTGAAAACTCGAAAACGGAAAGTGAAAACAAAAATCTAAAAGCACATTTAAATTCTGCATGAAAAAGTGTCTTAAGAAAGTACAAATAACAAAAACATATCGATTACAATAAAGAAGTTATTACAAAAAAACGAAATTTGAAAATTTTGGTTTTTTGGCTATAACTCCTGAACCACATGGAATTTTTTAAATTTCAAAAAAGTTTATGACTACCCTAATACTTAGGAATAATTCGTCCCATTTAACCGAATTCGTATCTCTTATAATAAGCGAGATCCCCATGCTGGAAAAGTTATCTGGGACATATTGTATATGGAGGAAGGTTAAAGAAAATTCAGCAAATAGTCATTATGTCCTTATTCTGCGTTTGTAAAATAGGGCCGTAATATCTCACCCAATTTATGTAGCAACCATAAGATCTGTAAACCTGTAACTCAATTATTGAAATATGGAATTTTGAAGTTCTGATTTCTCCTAGGTCTCTAGGATTACTCGTAAGACGCTGTGGTATTTTAACAACTGAACACAGTATATTCATCAATCAGTAGGGACAGCTAGGTGTTTCTGGCACTACAGTTTCTGAGTGCACATGTGCGAAAACTGGCGGACTTTCCACAAACGGCCGCGTGTGGCGCACTGGTGAATTCATCAATTGCTTTTAAGCGGGCGTTTTTTAATTCAGCATTTTGTGTGATGGATGCGGAGAGATGAGAAAGATTGAACAGAAAACCATTTTTATTAGATTATAATGAATTTATGTTGCGTAGAAAGTTTGAAGTTGTGTAAAACAACATCGCATTCTATGATTTGCTTGCAATCATTCCTATCCGTGCCATTTTTTCAACCAGTGACATCTAGTAGCAATAAAATGAAAGCCCGCTAGTAACGACCATGGCCAGCTCCATTAACATTCACTGATGTGTATGTATGGCCGTTGCAATTCGCTTAAAATTCGGTTCGGAGAAAGCATGCCGTGGAGTACTCCCCTCAGCGCTCCCTATTAAAGATACTACAAAACTACTGACAGTAACTTAATGACAACTGCAATTACTTAAAAACTCACAAGAGGCGCTGAGTGGAGTACCGTCAAAATTTTTAAAAGTCGAATTGAAACGGCCATACATACACGTCAGTGAATGTTAATGTAGCTGGCCATGGTAACGACATGGCCAACTTTATTAACATTCACTGACGTGTATGTATGGCCGTTTCAGTTTGCCTAAAATTCGGTTCCGAGAAAGCATGCCGTGGAGTACTCCCCTCAGCGCTCCGTATTAAAGATACTACAAAACTACTGATAGTAACGTAATGATAACTGCAATTACTTAAAAACTCACAAGAGGCGCTGAGAGGAGTACCGTCAAAATTTTTAAAAGTCGAATTGAAACGGCCATACATACACGTCAGTGAATATCAATGTAGCTGGCCATGGTAACCAGGGTTGCCACGTCTAGGGATTTTTCCCGGATCTAGGGATTTTTGATATTGCGAAGGGACGAAAGGATTTTTTTAGCATTTCCCGTAAATCTAGGGAAATTTTCGAAAAGTTTACAAATAAATATGAATTATGAATAAGTATGAAAAATATGAATTGCTATGACATTGAAATGGAACTTAATTTAATTTAAAAAGTTACAAGTAATGTGTATGTATAAGCAAAATTAAATATAAGTTGTAATACCTATAGGTCCTGTAAACTTCCAGCCAACTTTCGTCGTTAATGACGTTGAACCATTACCAACTGAACTCAAAATGTAACTTGTATCACAAATTATTTTTATGGATATGATATTTATGTTGGTCTAGACGTTTTTTTAAATTTTGGCTTGTTTCGCCAATATAACATGAATTACAATTTAAACATTTAATTTCATAAACAACGTTAGGTTGTTTTAGTTTTGGTGTTTTGGTTTTGAAGTAACTCTAAAAATTCTTATCAAATTAATGTGGAAATTAGATTATACTTTAGGACAGTTAAGTAATTTTCTAGATAATATTACATTAAACAATTTTCTACATTTTGAAAACCAAAAAAATGAAAGGTTGTTTAATAGAATTCGATCGACACAGATTAAAAAGTTGGATAATCTTATTTCTATTAGAGATAAAAACTTTTATATCAAATTTGACCAAAATACAATCAATAAATGGTTAATTAATTATACCAAAACTGAAATTCCGTCAAATTTAAAATACATTTTTGCTTTGGGAAAAAAATTTTCATTACCCTATTTTAATAAAAAACAAGTAGATTTTCTAAACGTTTTAAGTAGCTTAGAGTTTGGTATAAAATCTTTAGATTCAACTTCTAAAGTACAAGTAAGAAATAAATTTTGTTCTAATTTTCTAAATTACATTAGGAATATTGATAGGACTTTTGAAAAATCAAAATATAAAATTCTTATTCAAGATCTTTTGGCTTGTAAAAAATTTCTTAAAGAAAATCCTAACATCATTGTCACAGTAGCAGACAAAAGCAATGTTACTGTTTTAATTGACAAAAATGACTATTTTTCAAAAGTTCAAACCATGTTCTCTGACAATAATACATACGTAGAATTAAATAACGATCCCACAGAAAATTTCCAACGTAAAACTTTCAATATTATTAATAAGTTAGAAAAATCTGTTGAAATTAGTAATAATATTGCTAAAAATATGAATTGCTATGACATTGAAATGGAACTTAATTTAATTTAAAAAGTTACAAGTAATGTGTATGTATAAGCAAAATTAAATATAAGTTGTAATACCTATAGGTCCTGTAAACTTCCAGCCAACTTTCGTCGTTAATGACGTTGAACCATTACCAACTGAACTCAAAATGTAACTTGTATCACAAATTATTTTTATGGATATGATATTTATGTTGGTCTAGACGTTTTTTTAAATTTTGGCTTGTTTCGCCAATATAACATGAATTACAATTTAAACATTTAATTTCATAAACAACGTTAGGTTGTTTTAGTTTTGGTGTTTTGGTTTTGAAGTAACTCTAAAAATTCTTATCAAATTAATGTGGAAATTAGATTATACTTTAGGACAGTTAAGTAATTTTCTAGATAATATTACATTAAACAATTTTCTACATTTTGAAAACCAAAAAAATGAAAGGTTGTTTAATAGAATTCGATCGACACAGATTAAAAAGTTGGATAATCTTATTTCTATTAGAGATAAAAACTTTTATATCAAATTTGACCAAAATACAATCAATAAATGGTTAATTAATTATACCAAAACTGAAATTCCGTCAAATTTAAAATACATTTTTGCTTTGGGAAAAAAATTTTCATTACCCTATTTTAATAAAAAAACAAGTAGATTTTCTAAACGTTTTAAGTAGCTTAGAGTTTGGTATAAAATCTTTAGATTCAACTTCTAAAATACAAGTAAGAAATAAATTTTGTTCTAATTTTCTAAATTACATTAGGAATATTGATAGGACTTTTGAAAAATCAAAATATAAAATTCTTATTCAAGATCTTTTGGCTTGTAAAAAATTTCTTAAAGAAAATCCTAACATCATTGTCACAGTAGCAGACAAAAGCAATGTTACTGTTTTAATTGACAAAAATGACTATTTTTCAAAAGTTCAAACCATGTTCTCTGACAATAATACATACGTAGAATTAAATAACGATCCCACAGAAAATTTCCAACGTAAAACTTTCAATATTATTAATAAGTTAGAAAAATCTGTTGAAATTAGTAATAATATTGCTAAATCTCTTAAAGTACAGCGTCCCACATTTCCTAAATTATACTGCATTCCAAAAATTCACAAACCTAACACACCTCTTCGGCCAATAGTTTCTACTATAGGTTCTTCTCTATATTTCTTATCAAAATTTGTTTCAAAAATTCTTACTCAAGTTACTAGTAAATCAGAATACTTTATAAAAAATTCTTATGAACTTGTAGATAAATTGAAAAACATAGATATACCAAATAACTGTATTATAATTTCCTTAGATGTTGTTTCTTTGTTTACTAACATTCCAAAAGAGTTAGCTTTAAAAAGCATTAATGATAGGTGAATAGAAATTAAAGATTTTACAGACATTTCCAAAGAAATTTTTTTAGAAATTGTTACTTTATGTTTTGAAACATCTTATTTCGCTTTCAATGATAAATTTTATAAACAGATTTTCGGTACAGCAATGGGTTCACCTTTATCGCCTGCTTTAGCTGAAATTGTCATGCAGGAACTAGGAAAAAGTGTCATTAACTCATTACCTTTCAATTTAACTTTATATTTTCGTTACGTCGATGATATTTTATTGATTTTGCCTTCAGATAAAGTAGACTTTGTTTTAAGTAGATTTAACTCTTTTCATAATAGATTACAATTTACAGTAGAAAAAGAAATTAACAATTCACTAAGTTTTCTAGATGTAAATATCATCAGACGTAATAACAAATTAATAACAAATTGGTTTCATAAACCTACGTGGTCAGGTAGATATATTAATTTTCATTCGTATACTTCTAAAAACTATAAAATTGCAACAATTATTTCTTTAACAGATCGAGCTGTTTTACTTTCTGATAAACTTTTCATTTACGATAATTTAAATTTAATAAAAAAGACTCTTGTTCAAAATTCTTATCCAATAAATCTTATAGAATCAGTAATAAAAAATCGTATTAAATATTTACAAAATTCAAAAATCCACAATAACAATAAACAAACTTCAAACAAAAAATACATATCATTACCTTACATTGAACCACTACATGACACATATAAACACATATTCAAAAAACACAATTTAATTTTAGCTAGCAAATCTGTAAGTAATTTAAATAGTATTTTCTCAAATTTAAAAACCAAAACACCAAAACTAAAACAACCTAACGTAGTTTATGAAATTAAATGTTTAAATTGTAATTCATGTTATATTGGCGAAACAAGCCAAAATTTAAAAAAACGTCTAGACCAACATAAATATCATATCCAAAAAAATAATCAAAATCATTCAATGCTTGTAGAACATTCATTAGAAAATGACCATAATTTTGATTTTGAAAATACTAATATTTTATATTACGAGTCTAATATTTTCAAAAGACGTTTTATAGAAATGTGTAAAATAAAAATGTCGTCGAATTCTATTAATAAACGTACTGATTTTGCAAATTTAAACGATACATTTTGTAGTTTTCTCGATTCCTTAAATAGAATATAGATCTGTCAATTTTTTAACATTTATAATGTTCAAATTATTTTTAAATTAAAAAATAAAAATTAAAAAAGAAATCAAGTTACTTTTTCAGTTTCCGTTGACAATCTTGTTTATTTTGACAACATATTTTTCACTTCTGACGAAGCTGTCGAACGACGGTGAAACGTAAAGTGTTATAGTGCGCGATTTAGTGTCCGCTTAAAAGATTTTGTGATACAAATTTCATCGGACAAGAACCAACTGTAAATATCAAAATGTAACGTACGATGTATTCGTTGAAATTTAGTAACATTTTGTTACTACAAGTTTTTGAAAATGACAACGTTGCCACCGCTTCAATTTTATCACTAACGTCAGATGTGTTTACTTTGAATATACAACACGTACATAACCTATACACCATCAACCACCGATCATATGTAAGCACTTAAATACTTGGCAATATTGTTATAGCATTACGTCATAAATATGAATGACGAAAGTTGGCTGGAAGTTTACAAGAACTGTAGGTAACATTGTAAATGTACAGTTTGTTGTATCTATATATTTTAAAAATTTATTTCCTATTTAGTTACTTCTTATGTTAATATCATTACGATTATACAATGCGATCGAAAAAATTTTTACTTTGCCATGAAGCCCGTTTACGTGCTTAGTTACATACATGTTTAAATGCTTGGTCATTACAAACATTTTTTTTTCGATCGTATTGTATTAACTCTTGTTTTTGTTTTTGCGTTATGTTGTTATATTTAAATACATATTATATTCTTTATAACGGATGTGTTAAGAATAAATGTTTCATTTTACAAATCTTATTAATCTGTTATCATTTATTTATAATTAAATAATAATTAGATTAAACATGACTTTTAGGGAAATCTAGGGATTTTGTGGGTTTAAGTCTGCGGATCAAGTAAAATTTTATCTGGGAACCCTGATGGTAACGGCCATATTGGCTCTGAAAACGGTAGTATGAACATCAAAGGTGCCAACACGAGCTGTCCCTACTGACTGATAAGTATACTGTGAACTGAATTGCAGGCTTACAGACTTACGGTTCTACAGATATGAACAGAATAGACCCATTAGATATGTTTCAAGATCACATTGCAGTGCGTACCTAAGATTGTGATAGATGGATTCAGTCTACCGTCGCAGTTAAACAGGGGTGGATTCTCCATTTTTGCGAAGGCCTTGTTGGGGTCTGGATCAGACGGGGTTCCTTCCACACGAGCCCAACGCCCAATTCGGCTGTTCCTTCCAATTATACTGTGAAGCACTAGGCTGTGATTTTCTATTGCGGCATTCGCCAAAACTATACTCTCTCTGATGCGGACGCCGGGACCTATCGTCACCTCACGGCCTATGCTAACATTTGGCCCTAACTAATAAAATACGGGCACAAATTTAACGCAAGTAGAAAAAATTGAAGAGCAATTCTTACAACTAGAGGTGGGCGATACGGGAAATTGTGTATCGAATTTCGATACGATTTCTGTATCGATACGTATCGATATATCGAATATCGATACGTATCGAGTATCGGCTACCGATACGTATCGATATGTATCGAAATATTGGATTGATATGTATCGATATATCGATACGTTTCGAAATATTGAACAGAGGTTTAAAACTTTGTTGCAAAAACCGGTTAAGACCAGTTTTTCAAGTCTCGAGAAAATTGAAATAAACTAAATATCTTCTAAAAGGTAAAATAAAATGAATTTAGTTTAAGGTTATTGTTTAAACTTATGATAAGAAATCCGATATTTCGATACGTATCGATATTCGATATCCGATATTTGGATTCGTATCGATATTTCGATACGTATCGACATTCGATATCCGATATTTCGATACGTATCGATATGCGATACGTCGATACAGCTGAAAATGTGTATCGATACAGCTGGCGTATCGATACGTATCGATACGCCAGCTGTATCGATACACATTTTCAGCTGTATCGACCTATCGAATATCGATACGTATATATCGGATATCGAATACCGATACGTATCGAAATATCGAATATCGATATGTATCGAAATATCGGATGTCGATATGTATCGAAATATCGAATATCGACATACCGACACGTATTGAAACATCTAATTACAGACTAACTAAACATTTTATTTATTTATTTGCATTTATATGGTCGAATATTAAGCGTTATTATTTAAACTTATTCCAGCTCTATTGTTCATTTCGTATTTTTTAAGCCTCTGTTCAATATTGCGATACGTATCGATCTTATATTTCGAAACGTATCGATATTTCGACACATATCGATCCGATATTTCGATACATATCGATACGTATCAGTAGCCGATACTCGATACGTTTCGATATTCGATATATCGATACGTATCGGTAGCCGATATTCGATATATCGATACGTATCGGTAGCCGATACTCGATATCGTATTCGATATCACTATCGATATTCGATATATCGATACGTATCGATACAGAAATCGTATCGAAATTCGATACACAATTTCCCGTATCGCCCACCTTTACTTACAACCGCTGTTGGATGTATCGTTGCGGTTGGATGTACGTAAACATCGGGAATAATTTTGCAGATGAACTTTGAGTCTCCAACCTCACTATCTTGAGTGCATAGTCTTTCAGGGTGGTTTGTGCGGTACAATTGCAAGTAATGTCGGTTGGCATAAATAGCAGATCCTGCCGTTTTCAGCTGAGACCACCAATTGCTAACCTGAAAGTAACACAGTTGTTCCAAACAAGAAGTAGGTACTGTGACCCCTGCCAAAATGAAGATTGTTAGATCATTAAAATATATGACATAAATAATTATCTTATTTTCGTGGAGGTTGTTATTATTTCAAAGTTGGAACCCTGTTTTTATCACTACATATAACGAGTGATCAATATCTTTTCTAATCAAGTGACCTATGGAAATAAAATCGTGTGTCTTTGATTAGTTCGTTATAATGCCATTTGAATTATTTATATTGCCTCCCTAACAAAATCTAACTGCTGTTTTATGTATTATATTTTTTTTTATAAATTTGGACATCAAATCCCAAGTTCACATTTCCAGAAAAAGAAGCACGCGCCAAGAGCAACGAAAAACTGGTTCATGGTTCGCCGTTCTTTTGTAAACACAAGTGAATTCTGCGTTTTAAATCGTTAATAACATTCGCTAGGATTACTGGATCGTTATTTAACTATTCGCAATGTAACAATAAGCTCTTATGAACAAAGATTTCTGTTCATGCATTAAACTTACTGACAGTTATAAGTAATTGAAATAGGAATAACATTTGAAAAAAATGAATTAATAAAAGACATACGATTTTCTTTCCATAGGTCACTTAATTAGAAAAGATATTGATCACGTGTTAAAACAGACATTTTTAAAATCTCCTAACATTCAGGTAAGGCCGGTCGTCCTTTGGATGCGTCTTCATGCGAATTGACTTCGTCAGAAATCGGACGAAACCATGCGATGTGCGAACTATCCGAAATAAATGGGATTTTTCGTCCGAATTCGGACGAATCATTTCGGACGCAGTGGACGCCTTTCCGTAAGTTTCAATAACATGGGAGCATTCGCACTTCTTCGTCCGATTTCTGACGAACTCAATTCGCATGAAAACGCATCCAAAGGACGACCAGCCTAACAGATACGAACATCAGAAACATTTGACAGGTATTACAGAAAAAAAAAACAACGTACCGAGTGATTTTGTATCAACTCTTTCCATGAAATCTGGAAGGTATATCTTAGCTTAGGTGAAAAGTAAGTCACTGCACTCCTTGATGCTGTTTTACAGTAACGCTAAGACTGGCCATCTAAATTCCATGGCAAGAGTTGTTAAAATTTTTTTAAAAATTACTCTGTATTCATTTGCAAAGTCGCCAAAATTGGTAACCATATAATCATAACATGTAGTAATGTCAAAAAGACAAGATAACGCTAACAAAAAACAGGCGGTCGTGGATGTAACTAAATCCAAACGTTTTTATTTGGAAATTTCAAATTTAACAAAGTTACTGCCGAATCCAAAGCAAAGGCCTGGACGAAGTTTTTACAAAAGGTGCAGTCTCTTGGCTGGGCTGACCACAAAAGAAATTGGACCTATGCTTGAATTTCTCTGTTCGGTCTGTGGAAAAGTTGCTCAGTGGTAATATAAGATTCATTATTATGTCATATTTATAGAAAATTGTCTTTTTAATAAACGGAATAACGTGCGGTCAACTGGCCCCGAAGTTGATAAAAAGTTCGACGAAGTGGATTTAACAATCTTTGGGATCCTGGAAAAAGAATCCCCTGTGGTCGTTGGTTTGGGACTACCCGGACAATAACTCAAGATTACAACATTTACACTCACTGGAAAACTATCACTTTTCTAAACTTATAAATCAATATACTGTTTTCCATCGTTATTTGTATTAAAAGGTAAAAAAAACAATATTTCAGAGATTTAATTTTGAAAAAATAAAACTGCATGAACTATACCTGCAATGCGAAAATTCTTCCACTTCCTGCTAATTGTGGAAAGATTTCTCGCTCCAGCTGGATGTGTCCGGCTTCCTTGCCGCCATTTCCATTCCTGAAATTATTTTTAAATCAAGATCTCTTTGGTAAAATACATATATGTACACACCTTAGATACTCCTGTTGTTTTAAAGTCAATGTATCGCCAATAAACTGGAAAATTTCAGGGGCAAAAATATAAATGCCACAATTGATTAAAGTTGAAACGTAAGAGCTGGGTTTCTCCACGTAATGAGTTACTTCCTGTGTGTGCTTGTCTGTCACCATGCAACCATAATTCAATGACTGTGGGCGAGTTGCTTCGGTGCCTATGATTGTAACCTAAAATTAATAAGAAAATTAATACTTCATTAATTGGTCGATTCTATTCATATCTGTAAAGATGATAAGATCTGTAGGCCTGTATTCAATTATTAAAAAATGGATTTTAGAAGTTCTCTGTAAGATTGATTTCTCCTACTATTATTCTTTACAACATTGTTTAGAAACGTATCGAAAAATGCATACTGCACGATGGGGGCCTGGCAAAATATTAGATTAAGCTGTTTTTTTCATTCTGTGTGTTTTAGTCGGTTAGTTTTAGCGTTTTGTAAAACTGTAGATTAAATTGAAATTCTATTTTTTTAATTAAAAATTAAAATTTTTCAACCAAATTTGGTAATTGGGGTTATTTCGTAATTCTAAACAACTTTTTCTAATAACTTTTTTTGATCAAACAAGGCCTACTATGTTTTCTTAATTTTTTCGACTTTCTATTAAATCGCAGTAGGTCATGGCTTGCAATACAAAAGGTTTCAAATTTGAAAAATGTGTGTTTTAAGAGGATGTTTATCTGGCGAAAATTTGAAATCGATCCGTTAATAAATATAAAAACTACAGGGGTGAGTAGATGAGAAATGAAACACATTGTATATGATGACGAAGATGAACATTGGAAAAATGGGAAAAATAACTTTACAAACCTTACCAAAAACTGTAAATATTATCACTTCTTAATAATATTCACATTTATAAATTACAATGCAATTTTTGGGGTTCCGGTCTTGTAGACCGACGCGACGCGAGTACTAATGTTACAAAATTTCGCGCGAGTAGTGGAAGGTAAAATAATTTCATTTTACATTCAATATTTTTTAATTTTGCACTTTTCATTGCTAATTTTTAAGATGGTTTTAAATTATACATGTAATTTAGTCCATTATCCCTTGAAAGGCATATTCGATAAAAGAAATGCGTTTTACACTGAAGGCTGAAGTGTTAAATCAAGTTATATTTACGTCGGTCTAATTCTAATATCCCCTAAGTGAATGGATGAAAATTTTACAGGATAACCTTTTTTTAGGTTTTAAATGTTAATAGAATTCAAAAAGTTACAAAACTCTTTAATTAACGTTATTTTAAGTGCTTTATACCTAAAATATATACAGGATGTCTCAGAAAAACCGTTCCTTTCAGAAGTAGTAGAGGGCATGTAATTAAGCAATTTTTACTAATGAAGTTGTGTCCGGAAATGTTTCCACATCAAGTTAAAACTAAATAAAGAAAATGAGGACTAGAAATAATCTCGATGTAAGAAGTAATTTTTCTACTTATTTCAGATAGCTATACAATTATAATTTCTTTCAATTTATTAAGAAAACTTGAAAAATTATAAGAAATGTTAAAAATTGAGGCTACCATTTTGGATGCATAAGTTATAATGATGTAAGATTCAACGACGAATTCTACGAAATATCTGAGGACGATAATAAAGTAAAATCAAAAGTAAGAATAATTCGAACCACTAAGGCCCAATTTTACAATCGTGGAATAAGGACGGAATAACTGTTCGCCAAATATTCTTTAATGTTCCTCCAAATCTACGTCACACCTACGTCACGTTACACCAATAATAATGCTTATCCGACGATTGTAAAATCGGACCTAATTCCGCTTCTGTGTTAGCATAGGCGTTCGATTTAATATGACCCCAAATGTAAAACTGAATTGGAGTCATATCTAGCGATCGTGCGGGCTCAGGAAAGGACCATCCAGCGATTGTCTTTCTAAAGACGGTCCTTTTCCTTTTCCTGCACGATCTCGAGTTATGACTCCAAATAATTTTTACATTTGAAGGGTACAGGTCCACAAGGAGTTATGTCACAAACTGTTCGTTTTGCGTAAAATGGAATTTAAGTTTAAAAACTAATTTTATTGAAAACGGTTTAGATTTTATGAACTCTACTCATTGAAGTATTTACTTGGGTATTAATTGAGAAAACTGTACTATAAATAAACTTATATTTTAAAAACAAAATTAGGGAAAATGTTCTAAAACTACCAAAAATTTTAACGCAAACATCGAAACTATAACACTTTACAATAATACATTGTCCTGAATTCTTCGGAAGCTTATCAAAAAATGATTGTGCTTCAACACTGCAGAATTTCTTCAAGTCTTGCAAGCATTGAAATTTTTTAGCTTTGACCTCTACTGGTGCTGTATTCATTAACAAAAACTTATATTTCCTAGGAACTTAGCACTTTTTCGACCTGCAGGAATACGTTGGCAGATTCTACATCAAAAATGCCACAAGATGGCACTAGGAGCTCAGTTTGGTAAAAATTTTGACTTGTCTCCTTTTGGACCTGTACCCTTCATTTGGTATCATCTAAAAATTAGTAAAGGAGACTATGGTTTAAAGAATAATTGAAATTAACCTCCGCCCACAATAATTTTATATCCGTAGATACGTATTTCGGCAGCTAAGCTGCCATCTTCAGTACAATTTAAAAAACACTACATGAAATCTAACAGCTACCTACCTACCTGATCATACTATCTATACTACTAATACTATCTAAAATTAACAAAATTAACACTAAAAAAGGAGATTGTGGTTTAAGAAATAATTGAAAATTATCTCCGCCCACAATAATAACAGTCAACACCTACCAAAAAAAAAGCAAATCAAATAAAACGGAAATGAGTATTGGTCTAATATCCGAAAAAGGTTCTTATTCTCCCGAATAAAGAACTTTTGTAAGCATTTAATTCCCTGTTATTTGATACCGCTTGAATTTATCCCTGAAAAGAAATTATATACCTATATATGTATATATAGTCGACCACCGTATCTTGTGACATCCAGTAAAAATGACGACGTTTAGGCATCCACTCTTTAAAGAGCAAATAGAGACAACATAAAAATATGACTTTATGGAAATCTGGAGATGGCGCTAGTGTGAACAAAAAATTTGAAAGATACATAAAATTAAAATCAAAATATTTACTATTTCTTTGACATCCAGTGTATATCCAGTATATATTTTTATGTTATAAGTCTTGTGACATCCCTAAAAAAACTTGCAGTACTTGTGACATCCTTACAATGTTGCCAGTTGGAAAGATTTTATGAGTCACATTAAATGCTAACAGAGAAGAAGGATACAGAAACTTAACGATATAATGTAATTTTCTTTATTAAAAAAGTTCTATTAACATAGAAGTATTATGTTATATTTGAATGGTTTAAGGCAGGTATTTATATTACTCTTATATTATTTTCTAATTGTCTTTTGTACTTATATATGCTCACCCTTCTAGAACTTTTATTTTTTAATCAATTTCAATGAAATTTGGAAAATGAAAATTAAGCAAAAAAGCGCATTTTCCGATATACCATTGAGCACCGTAGGACTTCCAGTTTCACCGGAAGTGATGTCAACTTTCTTATTTTAAATGTTTATTTTTACATATTTGGAATCTGCATATCATTGCGAGTCCGAATATGTATCATTTGGTAATTTTGGTTTCCATCTCAACAACAAAAAAACTTTTTTGTTTTTCAATCTAGGAAGCTTTGAATCGCGTATTTTCTTTCTAATGCGATCAAGCAATTCGAGAAAATCACTATTTTGATTGTATTTTGATTTTTGATATTTTTGCGGCATTTCAAATTTTCATTAGGTCGTAACTCATTTTTTTTTAATGGAACCTCATATGCTCCTTAGCCTAGTTCAAAAGGAATTTTTTTTCTGGGTATGCTAATACCAAATACTTCATACTTTCTTTGAAGGTCATTTAAAACAGAACGTGATTTATTGAGGTTTTATGTCCGCTCTGTTTCAAATGACTTTCAAAGAAAGTATGAAGTATTTGGTATCACTGTACTCAGAAAAAAAATTCCTTTTGAACTAGTCTAAGGAGCACATGAGGTTCCATTTCAAAAAATGAGTTACGACCTAATGAAAATTTGAAATGCCGTAAAAATGTTAAAAATCAAAATACAATCAAAATAGTGATTTTCTCGAATTGCTTGATGGCATTAGAAAGAAAATACGCGATTCAAAGCTTCCTAGATTGAAAAACAAAAAAGTTTTTTTTTTCGTTGTCATGGAAATCAAAATTACCAAATGATACATTTTCGGACTCGCAATGATCTGCAGATTCCAAATATGTAAAAATATACAGGGTGTTCCATTTAAAATAAGAAAGTTGACGTCACTTCCGCTGAAACTGGAAGACCTACGGTGCTCATTGGTATGTCGGAAAATTCGTTTTTTGCTTAATTTTTATTTTCCAAATTTCATTGAAATCGGTTGAAAAATATAAGTTCTAGAAGGGTTGAGCATATGGCGTGGCACACCCGATATACAGGCTAAGTCCAAAAAAACGCCTACGCCAATAGCGTCGGTGTTTATTGTCGGATTTGACTGGAGAAAAAATCAAATGAAATTGCAGAAAAAACTCTACAATATACCATGATATGCCGCAATAATAGTATATTATACACCTAGGTAGAGAAGTCTAGTGTTATAACCCGAGGGTATGATTACATCCCGAGGCCCTTAGGGCCGAGGGATGTAAAGGACCGAGGGTTATAAGACTTCTCTACCGTGGTGTATATACTATTTTTTCCACTACTAGTGCAAATGATAATTTTAATTTGAATAAATATTTATTACAAATTACGAAAGGTTTACAGTTTTCTGTATTACCGATATGACAGTTGATTTAAATTTTTTAATTTGTCACAAACATTACGTCGATCTTTTTGCCAAATCGTCAATTAAATAAAGTAAGTACGGTAAACGATATACGGCGATTTAAATTGTACGCCGCCTGAAAAGCGGGAAATTGCCGGACAAGTGGCAAACAATCTATTGCCTGAAAAATCAAAAGATTTGTACCTGAAAGCGTACGTAACAACTGATGTTCATTATTTACCGTGGTAAATAATAAAAAAATTATTTACCTCACGTCGAGAAATTGTTTTTCACAGCAACCTAACACATGTCAAAATGACAGGCTGTAGTACTAGTAGTGGAAAAACACTTATTTTTCAAAATAATAGAAGAAAATAAAAAGAAATAAATTAATTATTAACATGAAATAATGTAATAAACAATTGCCGAACAATAAATGATCCCTGTTTTACAGTAAATAGCGTAGTCTCTATAAGTACTTCCTCATAGCCAAACAAATGACAATAATGTCAACATTTTTGTTTTGTTTTTGCTGACAAAAAAAATGTTGACAGTTATGGTCATTTGTTTGGTTATAAGTAAGTACTTATAGAGACTACGCTATTTACCGTAAAACAGGTATCATTTATTGTTCGGTAACTGTTTATTACGTCATTTCATGTTAATAATTTATTTATTACTTTTTATTTCCTTCTATTATTTTGAAAAATAAGTGTTTATTGCGGCCAGAGCTGGGCATTAATTGAATTAAAATGCTTGAAAAAGTAATTGAAGCGTTTTCGTTAATTGAATTAAAATATTTCAAATACTTTTGATATCAGGTCTTGATAATTGTTATTTTAATTACTTTATTGAAATGCTTGGTATTTGAAATAATTTTATGTTATTTCAATTAATTTTCACTATTTGAAATACTTTTGAGTAATTGAATTACTTTTGAGTAATTGAATTACTTTTCAGTAATTGAATTACTTTTGAGTAATTGAATTACTTTTTAGTAATCGAATTACTTTTGAGTAATTGAATTACTTTTTAGCAACTGAATTACTTTTGAGTAATTCAATTGCTTTTAAGTACTTCAATTAAATTTTAATGATTGAATTAGATTTAAGTATTTGAACTGTTTTTGTATATTTGCGTTATTTTTAGTTTACAGTTGGTTCTTTTTGGTTATTTTTAGTATTTGAATAATCTTTTATTATAGGTAAATTATATTTATTGAAATTTTTGACTTTCTTCCGACAAAATGATGCCAATAAGTATTTTCATGTTATTTTATTAAATGAAACATTTTCCGTATGTGTAATACAATATTTATTGATAAATAATTTTGAAGTATAAAAGGTATACAGGTTGTCCACCGACAAAATTCAAAAAAATTCAAATGAGCTAAGATGTAACTCACTCAGCTCTATTTTATAAAATTATTTTTAAGTATACAGAGTGTTCAATAACTGAGAGCCATACCAAAGTTATATTTTTTAAATGGAACACCCAATATATTTTTACATATTTCGAAAGTACGCATAAGGAATAGGTAATAACCAAAAAGTTCGGAAGTTTTACTTAAGAATTTGTAAGATATTGATGATATTGATGAGTGTAAAAAATTGCTGTATTATGAGCGCTTATATCTTGATTATTTAACATTTCGTCGTGAATTTTTGTAAGTAGTTAATGCAATATGTTGTCTACAGAAATGTCAGAACAGCTTCGGTTTATCAGTTATTATGTGTACAAGGTGTTGAGTTTTGCAAAAGATAATTCTTATCAAAATTGTTAAATGGAACACCCAGTATATCTAAACTCTCATGAAACACTGTTTTAATAAGCTTTCATAAAACGCCAAATGTATTTGTCTAAACTGAAGAAATAGCGAGATAGAAATAATTTTTTTTTTTCAATATTGACGTTATTTAGCATTTCCGACCGGTTCTTCTGTTTTGATTTGCTGATAAATCAATGAATATGTTTTATTTTTTGTTCAAAGTAATTGAATATGTATGAAGAAAAAGGCATTTCCTAATTTCTTAATCTTATTTATTCTAGCGACCGGTTTCGATGAAAATCACCTTCATCAGGCTGCTAACGTCGAAATAAATTAATTAAAATAGCATAAATTACAAATATTGGAGAAGAAAATAACGTATGTGTGTATGGTTTCACCGAAACCGGTCGCTAGAATAAATAAGATTAAGAAATTAGGAAGTGCCTTTTTCTTCATACATTGAATTCACCAAATTATGGACTTCATTCAATAATTGAATATGTTCCTGTTAAACTAATTCCCATTTTTCTTTATTTTGAAAATATTTAAATAACGTTATTTTAATAACATTTTTACTGTATTTAATGTTTCACGGCGTTTTGAATCTTTCTCTCAATCTTTAGAAAACTTAATCAATGCATCCCTAACCACATAAATTCACTGATAGCGAATAGTATTTCAATAACGACGTTACCATCCTCAGCGCTAAACTGATATTACAGTCTTTTTCTTTTGGTTTTCCCCTTTTGTCAAATGTGTTTCCTAATTTGTCAAATGACTTTCCAATCCGTTCAAAGTATAGTAGGCCTGCAGATTGGAAAGTCATTTGAGAAATTCGGAAACATAAATGACAAAAGGGGAAAACCAAAAGAAAAAGACTGTAAATTTAAAATTAGGAATAAAATAAACTAGTTTAGTTTAGTTTATTTAGGTTATTTAGTTTATTAGTTTAAACTAGTCTAGTTTAGTTTTATTCCTAATTTCAGTTTAGCGCTGAGGATGGTAACGTCGTTACTGAAATACGTATTCGCTATCAGTGAATTTATGTGGTTAGGGGTGTATCTCATTGATTAATTTTGAATACAACCACAGGTTTAGTGTTGCTTTGTGATTACTTTAGAAAACTCTATAATCCGGATCTCTTCTCATAGGATAATGCTGCGAATATAATCTTAATGCCAAAAGATAGTTTTGGTTGCGTTTTCCTAGTAGGTATGTCATGTCACATAACTCTTCATTATTAAAATGCATTTTATTATCATAAAAAATACAAAACTGTAAAAGTAGTGTTATCTACTAATCTGAATAATTGAAGAGGTGAGATGCAAAACTCACTCGTTCCACATAAACGTGTTCCTCAGAAAACGTAAAAAATCTCTACCCCTGATGGTGTGACCAGGTCAAAACAATTTTTTTTGCTTTCTAAACGTGCTACTGTCCTCGAAAAATATGTGTTGAATGAATGCAGTTGATTTAAAAATAAATGCATGACATAATCTTGTAGTATAAGGGCTTTTCAAAAAATGGAACGAGCGAGTTTTGCATCCTACCTCTTCAATTGTTCTGTCAATTAAAAATTCATAGTAATTGTTCTTCTTTTCTAGTAAATGGCAACGTGAATCTAAATTTTAATCTAATTATTTGTCTGCCAATTCAAAATTCATAGCAACTGTTTTCTTCTTTTCTAGTAAACTGCAACGTGAATCTAATTAAATTTTATTTTTTTTAATTATTATAATAACGTTATTTAAGTATTTTCAACGTAAAGAAAAATAGCAATTAGTTTAACAGGAACATATTCAATTATATTAAATAAAAATAAAACATATTCGTTGATTTATCAGCAAATCAAAACAGAAGAACCGGTCGGAAAGATTAAATAACGTCAACATTGAAAAAAAAAAAATCATAGTAATTCAATTACTTTAGAGTCATTCAATTACTTCAGATTAATTCAATTACTTTAGAGTAATTCAATTACTTCAGACTAATTCAATTACTTCAGACTAATTCAATTACTTCAGACTAATTCAATTACTTTAGAGTATTTCAATTGTTTTGAATTACTTTAGAGTAATTCAATTACTCTAAAGCAATTGAATTAGTCTAAGTAATTGAAATACTCTAAAGTAATTCAATTACTCTAAAGTAATTCAAATAATAATTCAAGCAGTCAAAATAATTGAAATACTCTAAAGTAATTGAATTAGTCTAAAGTAATTCAATTACTAATTGCTCTGCAACTTCAAATACTTTTCTTTTTAATTGGTAATTGCCAATACTTTGTATATGAACAAAAAAAGATAATTGATAATTGCCAATACTTTTCAAAGTAATTGAAGCTTGTTATTTGAATTACTTTTTTTAAGTAATTTGCCCAGCTCTGATTGCGGCATATCATTGGACGCAGAAAAAAATGCTCTTTCGAAATGTATTACAGTAATTATACCATTACACTTGAAAAACAAAAGTTGTCAGCTGTCGTTCAGCTGTTTTAAATGTATTAAAGACCCAGGATATGGTATATTGTAGAGCTATTTCTGCAATTTCATTTGATTTTTGACCAGTCAAATCCGATAATAAACACCGGCGTTTTTTTGGACTCGGCCTGTATGTGGTTCTAAATTTCCCACATGATAATTGATGTTGAAGACACAAACTTACTAACTATTGATCGAAGTAGATGTTCGAATTGCCATCCAGTCACTTCTTGGCAAAAATTAAGATGGTTATAAAATTCATGAAGTACTTTGTCTCTAGTGACCTGGCTAATTTGTCGACATACTAAAGTTATGCATTCTTGTAATTCTTCCCGAATTCTAGGTCGTTGGATATATATTCGTTACTTTAGATACCCCCAAAGAAAAATGGTAATTCGAAGATCTACTTTGATCAATAGTTGGTTTGTGAGTTGATTTTTTTCTTCTACATCAATTGACTTATTTATGGGAAATTTAGGGCCCTACAGCATATAAACAGCTTATCCTAAGCCCTTATTGTTGTTTATAACTGACTTAACAAGTCAATGGACTTTTTATCCGTGATGTCAAAATATGAGAGTCCTATTTAAAAAAAAATGAAGATGACGTCATTACGTTGAAAACTTATTTTATGTGCAAAAAGTTCCAAATAATATATAAAAATTGACATGTCGAAAGATTTTTCGCAAATATAAATTGTTAAGGAAATATTAGTTTTATTTCATGATTTTTACGCTCACTGTATTCTAAATGAATGGTTTGAAGCCGGTGAGTTCTGTAAGTTGTTTTCATTAGCACTTTTATTCGAGCTAATTTAAGAATTTTCTACTGCTTATTTAACGTTTCATTAAATTTATTCTTAGCTTCTTCAAAAGTAAAATAAAAAAACTAGAAATAAATTCAGAAAAACGTTGAGTGATGGATAATTCTTAAATTAGGTCAGTTAGAGAAGACTAATTATCAAAAATTGAATAAAACGTGAAAACTTTATCCATATACGACGCAAATAACACTGTTGCCAATTTTTGGATGTTATAAAGCGCGGTAAATTAAACTATGAAATACACCGGATGTCACAAGAATTTGAGTGCAGATATAAAATATACAACACCGACATTTCCGCGCGCGCCCTGGAAAGTAAACTCCAGAACTAAAAATATATAAAAATTTTCAAATTCCGGTTTTTTAACATCCACCTAAAATTTTGTGTACGTCATCCTGCCCCTTCACCTTTCAATTACATGCAAAAACGTTATGACATCCGATTTTGGATGTCACAACGTCGATGGATGTCAAAGAGCTAGCATTTTTTTGCGCCGTGATGCCACAACGTCGACTGGTCGAATTTATATGTATACAATACACCTATATATATATATATATCCAGCTATCATTTGAGCGTCCCTATATTGTCAATTTGCCATCATTTGGGCGTCCGAAGTAATTGAGCGTCCGTATACGGACGCTCGATTGAATCCCATGTAAAAAAAAATTTGGGGCATCGTGCGACCTCTGTCTATCATTTAAAAAAATTCTTTCTGGACGCCTGAATGATGATCAAATGAAAGTTAGTGTATATTTTTAGTTCGAGCGTATATCCACTTGTGGCGCTAGTGTCGTTTCCGTATATAGGGGCGTGTATAATCGGCTTTCACGTGTAGCACAATAAGGCGTCCAGTAAATCTGTCAACACTGTTGTAATTGAAAGCGGACGCTCTCTTGTTGTGCATATCATTTATGCAAGCGAATATTTGACACTTTTAAAAGTGAATGAAATTGTAAACGTTGTTTATAATCTTAAGTGTGCTACACAATGCAATACTGATACAACGCAGCAAGAAAATGCAAAATTTTCACATAGAAAATAGAAAATAGAAAAATTTGAATGGCTTCAGCCTGTGGTTACCTTTCTTGAAGACAGGTATAATCTAGTAGGTTGTACAGGCTTTTTGTTTATATTTTAAACGGTACCTACACATTTTATTGTTAGAAAATGTTAAATACAAAAGTTTTCTGGATTTACCTGAACCGCTAGAATTTACTTTTAAAAAGAACAAATGACAGTCGGAAACCTAACAAATGAGTTTCAACTTTGTTGCAAAATACTACGTAACTTTTTTATTAGAGATCCTACTACTTATATATATTTTACATGTTGCTTCTAAGGAGTAACAAAAAAGACAATCTGAGCACAAATTCGATTTATCAGTGTTGGGGGCGGCGCGGTACTACGTAACATTTTTATTAGTGATCCTACCTCTTCCATATTTTGCACATTGCTTCTGAGGAGCAACTAAAAAAAAACAATCTGAGCACAAATTCGTTTTATCGGTGTTGGGGGCTGCGCGGTACTACGTAACATTTTTATTAGTGATCCTACCACTTCCATATTTTGCACATTGCTTATGAGGAGCAACTAAATAAATAATCTGAGCACAAATTCGTTTTATCTGTGTTGGGGACGGCGCGGTACTACATAACGTTTTTATTAGTGATCCTACCACTTCCGTATTTTGCACATTGCTTCTAAGGAGCAACTAAAAAACAATCTGAGCACAAATTCGTTTTATCGGAGTTGGGGGCGGTACGGTACTATATAATATTTTTATTAGTGATCCTACCACTTCTATATTTTGCACATTGCTTCTAAGGAGCAACTAAAAAAACAATCCGAGCACAAGTTCGTTTTATCGGTGTTGAAGGCGGCGCGGTACTACGTAACTTAATTATTAGAGATCCCGCCACTTACATATTTTGCATGTTGCTCCTAGGGAGCAACTAGAGAGTCTGAGCACAATTTCGTTTTATCAGTGTTGGGGGCGACGCGGTACTAAGTAACATTTTTATTAGTGCTCCTACCACTTCCGTATTTTGCACATTGCTTCTAAGGAGCAACTAAAAAAACAATCTGAGCACAAATTCGTTTTATCGGAGTTGGGGGCGGTACGGTACTATGTAATATTTTTATTAGTGATCCTACCACTTCCATATTTTGCACGTTGCTTCTAAGGAGCAACTAAAAAAACAATCTGAGCACAAGTTCGTTTTATCGGTATTAAAGGCGGCGCGGTACTACGTAACTTTATTATTAGAGATCCCACCACTTACATATTTTGCATGTTGCTCCTAGGGAGCAACTAGAAAGACAGTCTGAGCACAAATTCGTTTCATCAGTGTTGGGGGCGGCGCGGTACTACGTAATATTTTTATTAGTGCTCCTACCACTTCCACATTTTGCACATTGCTTTTGAGGAGCAACTAAAAAACCAATCTGAGCACAAATTCGTTTCATCGGTGTTGGGGGCGGCGCGATATTACGTTACATTTTTATTACTGGTCCTACCACTTCCATATTTTGCACATTGCTTCTAAGGAGCAACTAAAAATATAATCTGAGCACAAATTCGTTTTATCGGTGTTGGGGGCGGCGCGGTACTACGTAACATTTTTATTAGTGATCCTACCGCTTCCATATTTTGCACATTGCTTACGAGGAGCAACAAAATAAACAATCTGAGCACAAATTCGTTTGACCAGTGTTGGGGGCGGCGCGGTACTACGTAACATTTTTATTACTGATCCTACACTTCCATATTTTGCGAATTGCTTCTGAGGAGCAACTAAAAAAACAATCTGAGCACAAATTCTTTTTATCGGTGTTGAGGGCGGCGCGGTACTACGTAACATTTTTATTAGTCATCCTACCACTTCCATATTGTAATGATTCATCGACACCAGCGTCACTGCCGCCTAGTCGACGTGCCTTGGGCCAGAGAATTCTGCCGGCAGAATAAACTAGAATAGAGAATTCGGGATTCCAGGCGATTCCCGAAGAAAGAGCCGGTTTATAAAATGTACGCGGCCGGGGGGTGGAGTCAGTTCGATTAGAATGCAGCGTTAGAGTTCGACACAAAAGTCCGCGTAATAAACTTTCGCTCGGCTGTTATAAATAAATTAGATTTAAGGTTGTAAATAAATTATTGTTAAATGTTAGTGTTAAATTAGTTTGCTTGTAAATAAATTAGTTATTAACTATTTCGTGTCTTGTTTTAAAATAAAACTTAATGAACCTTTAAAAATCGTTACATTGGTGCCAGGTGTGTGGAGTTCATCGAAATAAATAAACAATTAAATTAAATTTAAACAAATTATTAAACAAAGTGCAGTGTCGAAAAAGAAACAATGGCTTCAAAGAAAGTGCCGTTAAAAGACTTAAAAGTGAACGACTTAAAAACCGAATTAGAAGAGCGCGAATTGGAAATTTCCGGAAAGAAATCGATTTTGCAACAAAGACTCCACCAAGCGCTACTAGAAGCAGGAGAGGACCCGGAAAACTTTCTTTTTGAAATCTCGAGCGGACCTGCAGATTTAACTAAAATATTAGACGAGAAATTTCGAGAACAATCTGGAAATTTCAAGGACGAATTGCAAAATAAATTATTGGAACAATCTGGAAATTTAGAAATTAAATTGTTGGAACAATCTGGAAATTTAGAAGCTAAATTAAAGGAACAATCTGGAAATTTAGAAATTAAATTGTTGGAACAATCCAGAAATTTAGATGAGAAGTTTCGAGAACAATCCGGAAATTTGAAAGGCGATCTAGATAAATTAATGGAATATTCTAGAAACACGGAAGAAAATGTGAAAATTTTAGAAGAAAAACTTGAAAATAAATTGATACAACAGTCGACAAATCTGGAAAGTAAATTGCTCGAACAATCTAGAAATTTAGAAGATAAACTTCGAGAACAGTCTGGAAATTTGAAGGATGAATTTCTAGAGCAATCAAAGGGGCTCGAAAATAAACTAGTTGTAAAGATATCAGAAGAGACAAGGAATCTGCAAGAAAATGTCGAAGAAATACTATTCCAGCAGGATAATAAAATTAAGAATCTCGAGCAAATCATGGCAGGGTTGCGAGTGTTCGGGGATCCGTTACCAGCAGGAATGCCAGAAAATAATGAGGCCCAAACTGTGGTAGGACCAGCGGAAACTTCTAAATTGAAAATAAAACCACCGACGTTCGATGGGAAGTCTTCTTGGCCTAACTACTTCAAACAGTTTGAAGCTGCAGCAAAAGCGAATGGATGGACGGCCAGGGAAAAGGTCACTTCGTTAATTGTGGCCTTGAGGGGGGACGCTATCGATGTGCTACAAGTGATGCCGCTAGAGGAACAAGAAGACTTCAACAAGCTGGTGAACCGGCTGGAGATGCGTTACGGCCAGGCGCATCTGGCCGACGTGTACCATGCGCAGCTGAGAAACCGTTACCAGAAATCCGGAGAGAGTCTTCAGGAATTCGAGGCTGATGTAGCGCGCCTAGCCCGGTTGGCATATCCTGCAGCTCCTGATGATTTCCTGCAATGTTTGACGCTGCAGACCTTCGTGGGTGGAATCCGTGATCCGGACAATCAGCAGGCATTGAGAATGTCCCACCCTAAGTCATCCAAGAACGCATTGGCCTACGCCTTGGAATACGAGGCGACGAAGCGAGTTTCAAGAGGACACGTCAAGGTACGAGCTGCCATGGACTCCCAAGAAGAAGAACCCGCCAGCATCCAGGTGCGATCTGCTGCAGAGGAGCGGCCCAAGGATTATACCACCACGGAGGATGTTCGCCGCATTGTGGAACAAGCCTTGAGGCAGAAGAATCCTCTGGTGTGCTGGAATTGTCAGGAAGAGGGACATGTTCGTAGGCGGTGTCCCAAGGCCAGGCAGGAGCCTTCACGAAGGAAGCCACAGGGAAACTAAGCCGGGTCGGTGCAGAGGGGCAAACGTCGACCCGTGTTCAAAGGCCCCCAAAGACAAGAGCCACGAAAGTAATAGCCCTGCGGCGATTAACCAGCAGTGTCTTCGTGGATGCCACCATTGATGACATCCCTCACACCATGTTATTGGATACGGGTGCGACGAAGACTATCTTGAGGCCCGACGTTATCAAGTCATCAAGATGCACCGAGCCGACTAAATGGAGACTGAGGACAGCAACCGGAACATCAGCGACCGTCCATGGTGAAGTAGAGGTGACCATTACGATTGGAGCAACTCCCATCAAACACCGTGCGCTGGTAGCAGAAATAGAGGATGAGGCGATTCTGGGCATGGACATCATGTGTGCCCATGGATTCCAATTGGATCTGAAGCGTGGCGTAATGGCGGTTAACAACGAGGAGTTGGTTCTACATCAACGAGAGGACGTGGCCGCTCGAGTTGTTCTCGCAGAAGATGTCGTATTGCCCATTATAGTCGACGCAAACCTGAATGGCGCTTTCCAAGATGGGCAAGTCATTATGGTCGAACCTAATACCGACGATCAGAAGATTGGAAAAGGAGTTCTCGTTGGAAAAATGTTGTTGACAGCGAGGAAGGAGATACCAGTCCGGCTAATGAATGTGAACTGTTTCCCCGTCAACATCAAGAAAGGTACGGTCCTGGGAAGCTGTGCCATGGTATCCTCGATCTCCCGCCAACTAGAAGCAAACGTGAAAGAGGGGAAGGTCCCGAAGAAGTTGTTGGAAATAGTCATGTCAACAGCCCAGGAATTGACTCCAGAACAAAAGACAAAAGCGAAGGACCTGATATGTCGCTATCAAGACGTGTTCGAGGTAGAAAATGGACCTAAGGGAAGAACCGACATCGTCAAACACAAGATAGAGACCGGGGAAGAAAGGCCCATCCGTCAAGCTCCAAGGAGGTTACCATTGGCGAAGCGTGAGGAAGCAGAACGCATTATTCGTGAAATGGAAAAAGACAATGTAATTGAGCCATCGAGCAGCCCATGGGCATCACCGGTAGTGCTTGTGAAGAAGAAGGATGGATCCACACGATTCTGCGTAGATTATCGCTTGCTCAACAACGTCACCAAACAGGATAGCTATCCTCTGCCACGGATTGATGACACCCTGGACACTCTGGCTGGTTCAAAGATCTTCTCGACCTTGGATCTAAAGAGTGGTTATTGGCAAGTGGAACTAGCGCCCGAAGATCGAGAAAAGACGGCGTTTTCCATTGGTATGGGTCTATGGCAATTCACAGTGATGCCGTTCGGGTTATGTAATGCCCCAGCGACATTCGAGAGGCTAATGGAGACGGTTCTGAAGGGTCTCTCCTGGACGACGTGGATGGTATACCTGGACGACATAATTGTGGTGGGAAAAACGTTCGACAACCACCTGAAGAACCTGGAAGGAGTGTTCCAGCGGCTTCGCGGAGCTGGACTGAAGCTTAGTCTCAAGAAGTGCCACCTGTTCCAGAAGGAAGTTAATTATCTAGGCCATATTGTTAATGGGAAAGGCATCGCCGTGGACCCAGTAAAGATTCAAGTCGTGAAAGACTGGCCAACTCCCAAGAATAAACACCAGATAAGGAGTTTCCTAGGCCTATGCACTTACTATCGTCGCTATGTTCCCGGATTTGCGGATATTGCTAAACCGCTGACAAAACTCACCGAAGAAGGACGTCCGTTTGAATGGGACCAACACTGCCAAATTAGTTTTGAACAACTAAAACAGTACTTGATAAGTGCTCCTATTCTGAGCTACCCTCTCCCAGAAGGCAAGTTCGTCGTAGACACAGATGCTAGCAACGTTGGTATCGGTGGCGTACTCTCCCAGATACAAGATGGGCAAGAGAAGGTGATCGGCTATTTCAGTAAAGTCCTGTCAAAGCCGGAACGGAATTATTGCGTCACTAGAAGGGAATTGCTAGCCGTGGTAAAGACGGTAGAACACTTCTACAAGTACTTGTACGGCAGACACTTTCTCTTGAGGACCGACCATGCCGCTTTAAAATGGCTCCTCCGATTCAAGAATCCTGAAGGACAAGTCGCACGATGGATCGAACGACTTCAGGAATACGATTTTGAAATCCAGCATCGGGCCGGAACTAGCCATAGAAATGCCGATGCTCTGTCGAGAAGACCTTGTGCCGAAGACTGTAAGCACTGTAGTCGTCTGGAGGAGAAAGTAGCCTCGACTGCGAGGACGGCCGTCGTAGACGACAAATGGCAAGGTCAAGAATTGCTACGAGACCAGGAGAACGATCAGGATTTGAAATTGGTGCTGGAATGGAAAAGTAGGGAGGCAAGGCCTACTTGGGAAGAGATAGCACCGTGTGCACCATCCGTAAAATCGTACTGGGCGCAGTGGGACTCCATAGTGCTGGATCATGGTCTTCTGAAACGAACCATCGAGAACCAGGAGGGCACGGAACAGAAGACACAGTTACTGATCCCCAAGAATAGAGTGCCCGAAGTTCTGAGGGAACTTCACGATGGAACTTCGGGAGGGCATCTGGGAATCAAGAAGACTATGGAAAAGGTGCGCGAGCGATTCTACTGGGTGAACTGCAAGGAAGACGTAAAGGACTGGTGTAGGAAGTGCGTAGTCTGCGCAGCCAGTAATGGCCCCCACCGACGAGGCAAGGCTCCCATGAAACAGTATAACGTGGGAAGTCCTTTCGAAAGAATTGCCATAGATGTAGCCGGCCCATTTCCACAAACGAATAGTGGAAATAAGTACATCGTCGTGGTGATGGACTACTTTAGCAAGTGGGTTGAAGCATACGCCCTACCAAACCAAGAGGCGATAACTATTGCTGAAGTCCTTGTCCGAGAATGGATCAGTCGGTATGGCGCGCCCATGGAGCTGCATTCAGATCAAGGAAGGAACTTTGAATCGGCTTTATTCAAGAACGTGTGTACTCTGCTCGGCATCCGGAAAACTAGAACCACTGCACTTCACCCGCAGTCGGACGGAATGGTGGAAAGATTCAACAGAACCATCAACCGACATTTGTCCAAGGTAGTCTCCGATCATCAGAGAGACTGGGACATGTACATTCCTCTTTTTCTACTGGCATACCGTTCGTCCGTTCATGAGACAACAGGAGAGACACCGGCAAAAGTGGTATTTGGGCGAGAGCCAAGACTGCCCTGCGACCTGAAGTTCGGCGTGAAGCCGGGTGAGGTCCCTGCCGACGAAGACTACGTGAGCGGTCTACGCAGGAAAATGGACGACATTCACAGTCAAGTGCGTCACAATATACAGACGGCCAGCGACCGAATGAAGGAGCATTATGACATCAATGCTCAGAATGGGGGATACCAACCTGGAGCACTGGTTTGGCTTTACAATCCTCAAAGACGTCGAGGTCTATCCCCAAAATTGCAGACATCTTGGGAAGGTCCTTATAGTGTGATGAAACGGATCAACGATGTCATCTACCGCATCAGAAAAATTCCGCACGGCAAACCCAAAGTTATCCACTTCAACCGAATGGCTCCTTATAACGGAGAAGAAAATGAAGGGATCGTACAAAGGACGCAAGGTTCCGAAGTGAATTTCGAAACCTCTATGTCTCATCACGCTACCGGAAGTAAGGCACGATTCGGAGTAACCACAGAGAGGCAGCAAGACCTTTTTCAAGTACCACCAGAGTACAGTCTGGTCCACTGTGTGGCAGAAGACCTAAAAATATCCAAGGGGATAGCCCAGGTCTTCCGGAAGAAATTCGGTCAGGTCGAGGAACTCCGAAGACAGCATCCCATGGTGGGCAAGAGCTTGCAGATCATCGACACGGAAGCAGGTCAAAGACGACACGTGTACTACTTAGTCACCAAGAGAACATCAAGCGGTAAGCCTGACTATCGCAGTATTTGGAAAGCTTTATGGAGCTTGAGGAGACAGCTGGTAAAAGACAAGGAGACGAAATTAGCCATTCCTAAATTGGGCTGCGGACTAGACGGACTGGACTGGAGGGTCATTCGAAGCATGATAGAAGTCATCTTCAACGGAACAGGGATTGAAGTCCTAGTCTGCAGTCACCACCCACAGGCAGCTGTCGGCAGTAAGAAAACCGTGGACTGCTATTTCTTCCAGACCGGAAGTTGTAAAAAGGGGCCAGCATGCCGCTTTCGACATCCTCCTTCAAGGCTGTCACGAGGAACGTTCCGAGACGAAACGTTTTTAAGAAGGGGGCAGTGTAATGATTCATCGACACCAGCGTCACTGCCGCCTAGTCGACGCGCCTTGGGCCAGAGAATTCTGCCGGCAGAATAAACTAGAATAGAGAGTTCGGGATTCCAGGCGATTCCCGAAGAAAGAGCCGGTTTATAAAATGTACGCGGCCAGGGGGTGGAGTCAGTTCGATTAGAATGCAGCGTTAGAGTTCGACACAAAAGTCCGCGTAATAAACTTTCGCTCGGCTGTTATAAATAAATTAGATTTAAAGTTGTAAATAAATTATTGTTAAATGTTAGTGTTAAATTAGTTTGCTTGTAAATAAATTAGTTATTAACTATTTCGTGTCTTGTTTTAAAATAAAACTTAATGAACCTTTAAAAATCGTTACAATATTATGCACATTGCTTCTAAGGAGCAACTGATAAAACAATCTGAGCACATATTCGTTTTATCGGTGTTGGGGGCGGTACGATACTATCTAACTTTTTTATTAAAGATCCTGAAACTTACATATGTATTTTACATGTTGCTTCTAAGGAGCGACCAAAAAGACAATCTGAGCACAAGTTCGTTTTATCGGTAATGAGGGCGGCGCGGTACTACATAACTTTATTATTAAAGATTCCACCACTTACGTATTTTGCATGTTGCTCCTAGGGAGCAACTAGAAAGACAGTCCGAGCACAAATTCATTTTATCAGTGTTGGGGGTGGCGCGGTACTACGTAATATTTTTATTAGTGCGCCTACCACTTCCACATTTTGCACATTGCTTCTGAGGAGCAACTAAAAAAACAATCTGAGCACAAATTCGTTTTATCGGTGTCGGGGGCGGAGCGGTACTATGTAACATTTTTATTAGTCATCCTACCACTTCTATATTTTGCACATTGCTTCTAAGGAGCAACTAAAAAAACAATCTGAGCACAAATTCGTTTTATCTGTGTTGGAGGCGGCGCGGTACTGCGTAACATTTTTATTATTGCTCCTACCACTTCCATTTTTTGCACATTGCTTGTACGGAGCAACTAAAAAACAATCTGAGCACAAGTTCGTTTTATCGGTGGTGAGGGCGGCGCGGTACTACGTAACATTTTTATTAGAGATCTCGCCACTTACATGTTTTGCACGTTGCTTCTAAGGAGCAACTAAAAAGATAATCTGAGCACAAATTCGTTTTATGAGTGTTGGGACCGGACCTCACTCACGGACCTCATCTTGGAACTGAAGATGGTGTCGACTTACGGTCTAAAACATTTACGACGAAGAAAAATCATACATGTGGCACATGAAACGAAATGTCTCGAAGAGGTGAATTCGACAATCACAAGGGCCTCTTCTTGGAATTTAAGATAGTGTTGACTTGTGATCTAAGACATTTACGACGATGAAAAAATCACACATGTGGCACATTAAATGAAAGGTCTCGAAGAGACGAATTCGACAATCACACGGACCTCATCTTGGAATTCAAGATGGTGTCGACTTGTGGTCTAAGACATTTATGACGAATAAAAAATCACACATGTGGCACATGAAATGAAAGGTCTAGAAGAGGCGAATTTGACAACCACACGAGACCTCATCTTGGAATTCAAGATGGTGTCGACTTATGATTTAAAACATTTACGACCAAGAAAAAATCACACATGTGGCACATGAAATGAAAGGTCTCGAAGAGGTGAATTCGACAATCACAAGGACCTCTTCTTGGAATTCAAGATGATGTCTACTTGTGACTTAAAACATTTACGGCAAAGAAAAAATCACACATGTGGCATAGGAAATGAAAGGTCTCGAAGAGGCGAATTCGACAATCACGCGAACCTCATCTTGGAATCTTGCATCTTCGGGGTCTATTATTTGATGTGACACTTCTGGAGTTTTTCTTTGTCGGAAATGTTGTCGGTCATAAATCGACACTATCTTGAATTCCAAGATGGGATCTGTGCGATTATCGAATCGCCTCTTCGAAACATTTCATTTGATGTGCCACGTATGAGGTCGTTTTTACTTTATTCTCTCTTTCGTATTTTCAATAGAAATCTAGTCTACCTAATTTCAAACATCTTGAAATTTTTCATTTTATGATCTCATATTCAAGAAAACTATGATGCATGACCAACTGCACTTAATAAAAATGGCAACATTGCTGGAGCTTACATTGTCTATTGAATGAAAACGTATACACAAATAGGACGCCTGGTTGATGATTAATAGAAAGTAAATGTATATCACCGGACGCTTTAAGTATAGCAATAAGAAAGGAGCTTCAATTGATAGTACAGTTGCAATACCCACCGCGTGTCGCCATATTGGACGCCGCATAGAACAGTTATGAAAGGAGCTTCCAATGATACCGGGATGTATATATATATATATATATAGCACAAATCGCCAAAAAGCAACCTACAGATTAGAGCAGATCACACCCACACACTACAAGTTAAGAGCACTTTACGATATTTATCTCGGAGAATCCTCTCCTTATCACATATCCAGTGCAAATGCGCTTAACTGTCTCTAACACCCCTTTATATAAAATTTAGGTCGCGACCTCTTGCGGCTGACTTTTGACCTAACAAAAACGACATCTGGCGGTCGATTCCTGACTCAAACACATATATACACACATACACGTACATAAAAATATACATATGCACAAATCGCCAAAAAAGCAACCTACAGATTAGTAATAGTAACCTATAGATTAGTCACAGGAATTCATTAATAGGAGTAGATTAGAGTTTTTAGAATTAGAAGACGTTCCAATACCTGTTAATTATCATTAAAACATATTTCTCCTCAAAAGCATATTGCATCAAAAACGTTGCGATTGTGTACAAATATTACTTTTCGTTAAATAATAAAATATCTAAGGCAATAAATACCTTTCTCTATTTTTTCCTAATAAATCTTTGAAGTTTTCATCCAAAATTATTTGAAATTTAAAATTATGTTTTGATATGTGAAATTTTGTAAAAAGTTCAAAAATTGGAAAATTCAATTTTTGCGGAAGTTAAAGAAAAAACATTATTTTCTGGCTTTGAGATTGTTCAGTAAGCTAAAACTAATACACAGTAAAAATCTCGTTGAAATCTTGATTAATTTCCAAAAAATAACCATTTTAGGATTTTAGCAAATTCGATAAAAAGCTATTTCCTAACTAAATAAAAATCACTCCGTATATCTAATAGAGGTTAAATAGGTTTTCAGACAAGCACAAATTATTGCCTTAAAAAGCTTTTTCGAAAAATCAGAAATAAAAATTTTTCCCATTTGATGCCGACTTTTTGGCGAACACTGTATATTTTTCATTTTAGTTTGAACAAAATTTTCCATTGCTTTGAATTCATTTTTATTTAAAACGCAAAATTATTTTCCTACAGTTACAGTATTCTTCAAAATCAAGTTGAAATAGACAGTTGAATTCGAGCAAGAAGCTATGTTGATTACTTCTTATTTTATTATTTATTGTGAACCAAATTTTTATTTTTATCAGATTACAATTGATTCTAATAATATAGTAGACCTATAAAATTAAAATTTTTAAATCTATGAATTACTGATCCAATAGATCTTTACCATCACGTCATCAATGTATGTTAGAATAAAATGCATATGTTCTTCAACCCATCTCTGTTTAATAGAACAGGACAAAAACAAATGAGAATGAAAACTTTTGTCGATTCGGACGTATAAAATTGATGATGTAATGGTAAAGATCCATTGGATCAATAGTAAGTATATCTGAAATGTGTAATTGAATGTAATGCTTAGTTTAAGTATTTGTTTACTTTCGTTAAAAGTCGGGTGAGGTCGTTTCTGTTCGTCCGAGATTGATGGCTAGACACACAAAACGCTAGACACTTGTCTTTTTTAGAGCGAATGTGTCTCCATTACGAAGTTTGTAGTTCAGACAGCTCTCCGTTAGAGGTGCTATATTACGATGACATTTCCCAAAAATTTGAAGCTGTTTTTCTCAGCTATTATTAAATATACAGAACTAAATGTTTTTTTTAATAGGCTGTAGAACACCATATTTAGGTCTCACGTTTTCGTTTTTCTCAAAATTCCCCAAAGTTTTGGAGATATCGATTTGATTTTTCCAAAAAAAAATTTTTTTCTTGAAAAAACGTCAACGTGAGACCTAGATAATTATCTCATGAATACGTACTGAAAATTTGAACTTATAATTTACAATGGTTACTCAGAAAAACTTTTTCAAAAATTAGCGCTTTGTAAAAGGCCTCTTAATAAATTGACTTACAGGGTCCCGATTCTCGAACCCTGCGAGAAGATTCGTATGCGAAAAAGAAATATTGTTTGCGTCAAAATCATCGGTACTGAATTCCTTGTGAACCTTATCAGTTTGGTTAAAATTTATTACATCTAGTACATTATGATTTTCAGAAATATTATATATAATTTCATTTACAAAGTTCATTGCTTCTTCATTATATACTTCTTCTTGTCCAGTAGAATCTAATGCAGTGTTGGTTTTATAATTATCGGAATTGCACTGAACAGAGAATATGTCAGGACAATTATGTTCTGAAACTGAGTCTTGTACAGTTACGGTACTTTCTTCCGCATTTTCGACAGGCACCAATGTAACAGGAACGCCACTGGACCAGTATAACTTAAGATCATGTAATAATTTGATTCTTAATTCGTGTAAATTTCCGGTATACTGATCTGCAAGATCTGCTATTTCGGTGCATACAGATAGTGCGTTTTTATGGCGCCGTTGGTAAGTTTTAAACTTTTTAATTGGTAAGACTATTACTGCTGATTGTCAATATTTTCATCACTTGAGATTTCAAAATGATTACTCAGAAAACTTCTTTGGTTTTTTCTATAATATTCTGATGTCCATCTTTGATTAACTAATGTTGGATCATAAAGTGACTTATCCAAGTGTTTCCTCAAGAAAAAGATATGTTTGCATGGCATTAAAGGGGTAAACAGAATAAACGCTGCCAAGCGTTGCGCAGCGCTGACAAATGTCAAATGAAAGTTGAAAAAAGCAACTTTACGTGTAACGAACCAGAACGAACGGTAATAAGCGCGACTAACGTTGGATTACGTTGGAGATTGGCCAACTTTTAACTTTTGCGTCCTTAACGTTACGAACTTAACCTAAAACATAGCCCTAAAATACACGTGTATAGGTATACTCGGAGAATCACAAACCTTTTCGTGATTGATGGATGTTATAAATACAGTAAACTCGGAGCGATTAATCGAGGAAGTGCGGAAGTATGAATGTTTATACAATAAGCAGAACAGTAATTATAAAAATGTGATGCTAAAGACATCTTTTCTTTTTCTTCTTATATAAAGTTACTAAATGTAAAAACGATAAGTAATACATGTAATAAGCCGCAAATATTTCATATGTATCCATTTTTAGGTTTTCACTATTTTCAACACGAAACTTCAATTTGACATTTCTCGGCGCTAGTCAGCGCTTGTTCTGTTCACTCTGATACGGTTTGACATTTCTCGGCGCTGAGCAACGCTTAGCAGCGTTAGGCCACGTTTATACCGAACGCGCTTTACTTTGCGCTTTGCGTCTTACTGCACGCTAGGCGGTAAAGCAATGTTAATCGTCCTACTGCCTAGCACGTAAACGTTCATACCGCGCGCTTTTCATGTTATACTATGCTTAGCAGTAAACTAAGTGAAGCGCCGGTTAACGGACAGTGTTCGTTTTTTCCGCCTGGTAGAAGTTGAACGCTTTGTTTACGAAAAGTACTTTTATAAAAATATGGAAGAGCAATTGATTAGTTTAGTATATAAACGGGAACCAATCTGGAATCCAAGGGATGCCGGCCATAAAAACGTAAACCTTTTGCAGAAACTGTGGATTAAATGCATGTACCCATTTTCTAGGCCGTCTCCTTAATGTTTTCATTTTTGATGTAGTATTTTCCAATAGCAACAACTTGCGTGTTAATTTCTTCATGTTTCAATAACTGTCAAGTGGTGGCTGAAACGCGTTTCAACACCTTGTCGATATAAACACCTATTCTCGTGTGCATTACTTAGCGCTTTTCTTTATACTGTGAGTATGCGTGAAACACTAAGCAAAGCGCGTTCGATATAAACGTGGCCTTAGTTCTGTTTACCCCTTAACTTTGATTGAGAAAATGTACAGTTGCATGTTTTTGTAGTAGTACTATAAGTTCCATTAATGACACAATTCTGGAGAAATTATGTCAATACTAAAAGTTTGATTTTTGGCCTTTTCTATTTGGGGCAACAAATGTTTGGATGCTTCTCTGGTTACTAAACTAAAATATTTTTCTTCAACTGAACCTTTATTAAACATATTTTCGTAATACTTGAATGTTATTTCATTATAACTGCAATGTCTCCAAGGTTGTTATGCTATCCATAACGGCCTAGAGGGGCTATTCTGTAACTTATTAATAGGCTGTTAAAATTTAAGTGTACGTTAAAATTCAAAATAGAGTTCTGTAATTGGCTGTTACTATGGTAACAAAATGTAACAACCCTTTAAATTTAACGTCTTCGATGCAGAATAGGCCTTTAGCCTGTTAAATTTTAACGGCCGTCTGTTTGCTCTGTATCTCATATGTTGCTATAGTTACAAGTTACAACTAAAAGCCCGTTCACAATGACTTAACGTAAGAAAATTAATCACTTAATAAAAGTTGAAAACACTGTTAGAAATGTAAGCGTACTAATTGGCTAATTCTATTAATTTACGTTTCTTAAGTTGACAACTTCCATTTTTAGGTTAACTCTGTTAAGTACAATCAATCAATAGTGTTCTAAAACAGTTTAGTGAGTGTAGTCTTTGAGTCCTCGAGTTGAGCAAAATAATTTTGTCCTATATTAACCTGGACAACCACTAATAGTTCGCAAATATTTGCGCATGCAAAGAACAAGAAATCCCTTCATTGTGAACACATAAATTAACACACTAATTTCCTTAATTTAATTTTCTTACGTTAAGTCATTGTGAACGGACTTTAAATCATACTCATAATTCTGCCTACTTATCGAAGTTTATTATTATGAATGTTTTTGCCAAAATAAATATTTACTTCATCATTTAGTATTACGAAAACTATAAAACAACATACGGCCGATATGCATATAACAAACTCGGATAACTCGGCTGGTGCCTCGGCCATAGAACTTATCCTCGTTCGTTATATCAAGCATATCGGCCTAATACCGTTATATACTATAACAGGATATTTAATTACTCCATATATTGCTTTATGGTTCCTCTCAGTTTCCATTGCATTTATAATTGTAAACAAGCTAATAAGATTTTCCAAACCACTGTCTTTCTTTACACTGATTTCAGTTTGTGATTTGTGCTTTCTATGCGATTATTAGTATTATTAAAGAAAGAATTTTTAAAATAATTTTTTCCCAAATGCCATTCGTCTTTGCATGTGTGCCAGTTCTTTAGAAAATATTCACATACCGAGGTTGGCAATGAGTCATTGTTAGCCGAACAATGTTAACTTTACACCCTGTATATAAATATGCAAATAGGGAGGCTGAATTAATTTTGCAAAGAGGCGGACATCTACTCAAGCACCGCACTGTTCTGCGCTCGGGTTCATCAAGTTTCTTAGTGGCTTACAGTTACTAAAATTTCCTAATAGCATTGACCCTTCCTGCATGTATACACACTTACAATGGCATCCTTTCCTTTTCCTTTGTGAAATGCATACAGTTCCTTCAAGGGAAAATCTGCACAAACATCCCCATTCATAACAAAAAACGCATCAGGACTGCCAAACCTTATCTGATCTCTGAAGTGGTACAAACCTCCCGCTGTACCGAGCGCAGTAAATTCTTGCAAATACCTGCACAAAACATTGGTTCACAAAAAAATTAGAAAATGTGAATCATCAACACCTTATGTTGATGTTGTACTGGTGTTGCAAGTCACTTATGAATTGCTCTAACTGGCTTGATGGGTAGAATCCGATGATGATGATCTCTTTTAAGTTCTCCAACGAGACACATACTTCTATATGGTGCTGAATCAAGGGTAAACCGGCAACGGGAAATAGAGGCTTTGGAATGTCGAGAGAAAGGGGGCGGAATCTTGTGCCTGAAATCGAGGGCGTTAACTCGAGTTTTGCAAAGGAGTAAAATTGAAGTTACCTTTTTGGGGCCCGCCAATTAAGATAACTGCTTTCAACATGTTCAATTCTAACACGTGTTTCCCTTTACACGCAAAGGACACGTCTACTCAGCTGAACGGTTTCACACGTCATTTCCATCGTTATCACTTATCATCAACAATGGACGTCATGTACTACGAGCAGACGAGCACAATCTACATAGTTAGGGGGGTAGAACTTTTATACAACAAGGTGGTACCCACGGGGTGGACACTTATATTGGAGAACTTGGTATTGGTACCTAGCAAAATGAGGTAGTAGTATTTCCCCTAATTGTAGAGGTCGCAGCAGTGCATAAATTTAAATTTGGCGCCTTACTTCCGTAACGCCACCGACCTGTCCAACCAATCGAATGCAAGTTACAAGCGTTATGATGGCGTTATGCGTTATACGATTATGCTCTTTGTGGCATGGCGTTGTTGTGGTTTGTGTTATTTTAAAGTTATCGTTTATTTTTAAAGTTTTATCGTTTAAACATTTTATGGAAAACTGTTTCGGCAGAAATAATATTTTACTTCATACAGCTGTTCTCACCGAACATTTACCAGGTAGTAGTCTGTCTTAAATTTTGGTAGATAACCATTATTATTAATTTCAATTATGTTATTTAGAGCCCCTGCAAATAGAGACGATAAATGAAGAGAACCAGCAATTAGATGAACTGTTCCGGAAGGTGAGAATATTTTTGGATTCGTTGCCCTGCATTTAGTTTATGGTCAGTGCTGTCGATATTGTTTAGTCCGTAGTAATTTTTTGTTTTGTTTGGCCACTAGCTGTTTGATTGTGGAGGTTATAATTTGATATGAAAATTTGAAAACAAAGGTCAGAATCTTTTATTAGCATAAATCGATTTGAATGTTGAAGTGTGAAGTACCAACAGCTGATTCTCTGACAATTGTTAACCTGAACGTTTTCACATTAAGATGATGAACTGATGAGCATTTTTTATTTTTATTAAAACTAAGCAGACTAAGTCGACCCTGTTATTTCAAAACGACAAACAGACCAATGAACCATATTTTGAGAAATCACAGTTTGTAGTTTTAGTGTAGAACATACAATAGGATGATTGTGAATTTTACTGGTCTGTTTGTCCTTTTGGAATTATACGGTCCAATTGTAGACTACATAAAAATTATAATTTCGTATATTACTCTGATGTTAATTCTATAGTGGTTGTATGTATTATAATGCACTGTACTTATTTTAAATGTACTTAAATATAATTTGTTTTATGAAATTGTGTTTTATTTTCGGTTTTACAAGTTATTGCTGGGTTTCACCAACACTAAATACATGTAATCATCTACTAAAAGTAAATATTGCTATGGTTACACATGGTAAAATCATAACAATATTTATTTTTAACGTATGATTATATTTATTTAGTGTTGATAAATGATAAATGAAAATTAAATATTGAAATATCAAAGGTTATATTTGGGTTTGGAACTACGGTTACTTTTTCCCCTAATTGTAGAGGCCGCTTTACAAGGTACTCAAACTTTCTATTGAGTGTCCCATCTATTTATGTATTATCTATGGTGGTACCACAGTCTACATACAGTCTGTTCACTTGGCGTCGGTACCTTTGATCTTTGTGTTTTCAATGCAACCACTGCGCATTCCTCCGTGCGTTGATTCTTACGTGGCGCAAACAATTTAAATTTAAAATCTTGCAGTATTTGCAGTTGCCCGAACCAAGCCGGTAAACCAAACTACGAATAGAAACAGCGAGACTACTGCGCATCAGGGTTGGAAAGTTTAAAACAAACTGTTTAAAACATTGTGTTTAAAACACCCAATTAAAAACAAACCCTTTGTTTAAAACAAAGTGTTTGTTTTTAATTGGGTTTTAATCATGTTTTTAAACATGTTTTTTTTACTTGATGTTTTAAATTCATTTTTGTGGTTTTAAGCGTAGGAGAAACACATCTGATGTAAGTGTTTTGCATTATTGATACATATAATATGTATTTAATAATAAAAAATTAGTTGTCTTATTAAGGGCCAGTTTGATAATGGGATTTAAAAGAGACTTTAAAATTAAAGTCACATTCGTGTAAACATCTTTCAGCATTTATTATTTAATTATTATTGTAAATTAGATGTACAGTATATAAATATACTTGGTGGTCTAATAATCAAAATAAATAACTATAAAATTATTAACAATACATAAAATTTGCTTTTAGAAAGTTACATCTTAACTTTTACTTTCTTTCCACATTTCCTATTAATTTTATCAAATTTATTTCATTTAAATTATTTCATTCTTGAATTGTTCTAGGAAAAAAGAAAATTTATGAATATTTGTTTTCGAAAATGGTATTTTATATGTAAATTTATGATATTTTCTAGTACTTGAATCATTTACTTTTTATTGATTTATTATTCATTCCATTATATTTTGAAACATAATATCTCGTTTGCATTTATTAAATATCAACAGATCAACATAAAAAAATTTAGGCAGCCTGTAGAAAATTGCCTGTAGCAAATGGTAATATGAGTTCGAATATTTGTATTTTGTATTTTTATTGTCGAAATAACACAATCAAGTGTTTTACAAAAGTCAGATATACAAATAAGTACAACTAATTGAGAAAGTAGTAGGGTGACCATAAGAAAAAACATGCGTGCGTTTGAAAAATTCTGAAAATTCGTCAGTAGAATAGAATGCATCATCTTTTAAAAACGACATTAATTTCATTTTAAATGTTTTGTAAGACCACTGTTTTACTATTATTGGTAATTGAATATAGAGTTTGGTCCGTTTCTCGATTTGCTTAACCTGAAAAATTGAGGACGTTTTTGAAACGTTATATAAGGAACATACCTTAGAACGTCTATTTAGTGCATTTAATTTTGTATATTCTAAATTAAAATATCAGTTAGAATATCATTAGAAGTAGAAAAACTGGTAAACTAGTTACAATTTTCAAGGACGTAAATAAGAAATAAAAAATAAAATTGAAATTAGAAATTGCATATGTAGAAAACATTTTTAGATGAAAATTGAAAGCCCACAACTGTTTTCTACTTTTTTCTATTTTCAACCCTAAAAACTGCAAAAATGAATCTCTAGAATTTTTATCGTAAATATTTTTAAACTTTTATCATTTCGCAATACAACTAATAACTACTTTTTCTTTTTTATAATAATAATAATAATAATAATTTTATTGGTGATTGCAGATTATAAAAGTACAGTGTTAATCATTATGATTATATGTAAATACATATTTAAACTGATGATCACCAAAAGGACCGTGGTTCAGTAGCGCAGAACGCATCCTGGTCTTCCACCACCATCCTCTAAAGAAAAAATTTATTACCTACAACTAACTAACTAACTAAACAATGACAAAAGAAGTGCTAATAATATTAAACAAGATGATAGCAAAAGTTAAAGTATTTCAAAGAAGATTTTGTTCTGAAAATAATTTTTGCTTTAAGCGTTTTTTGAAGGCAAGTAAAGACAAAGCTTTCAAGTCATGATCTATACTATTTAAACATTTGGCTGCATTATAACTGAATGATCTTTTATAAAATGTTGTTTTATGTTTTGGTATGTCAATGACATCTTTGCGACGGATATTTAAATTATGAATATCTGTGCGAAACCTGATCTTGGCCAGTAAATATGGTGGAATTTTACTGTACAATACTCTATGACAAAGGCAAGCAAAGTGTAATAATCTACTGTTTTCCATACTTAACCATCCAGATAATGCCGTAAATGAATCGTAGACAGGAATTTTGCATGGTCTGTATTCGACGAGTATCAATAAAGTCAAGACAAGGCCCATAAACTGAATCACAAAAGTTGAAGTGTGATAACACTAATATATCACATAGAAGAATTTTGGTTTTAATGTTTAGTATATGTCGGTGTGGATATATTTGTTTTAGATTACAAATGTGACATTTAAATTGCAGTTTTGTATCAATATGTAATCCTAAATTTTTGCTTTTGTCGGTATGCTCTAATAAGACATTGTTTAAGAATAAATTAATTTGTGGTAAAGCAGCTAAACGGCAGCGATCTTTACCAAACAGTAAAAAGCAACATTTCTTTGGATTAAGTACTAGAGAGTGTTTTAAAGTGACGTCGGTAAGATTACATAAATCAGAATTAATTTGATTGATGTTATTTTGCAGTGTTTCAATTGGAAAAGATAAATATAGCTGGATATCATCAGCATACATATGATATTGACAATTAATATTATTTTGAGTAAGTAAGTTTGAGGTATAAATGGAAAACAATAGAGGCCCTAAAATAGATCCTTGGGGAACCCCTGATTGGAGTACAATGTTTTCTGATTTCTCGCCGTTCAAACAGACGCACTGAGTGCGATTAGACAAGTAATTGCGAAAAAAGTTTATAGCATTGCAATTCAAACCAACATAATGTAAAATGCTTAAAAGTAAATCATGATTAATTAAGTATTAATTACTATGTAATTTAGGTTGTGAGAGTATTTGAAGCAATTAAAAAAGTAATAAATTTAAACAAAATATTTGTTTCATTTAATTTTGAACAGTTTTTTTTGTTTAAAACATGATTAATTTTAAGTCAATTTTAAACATGTTTTAAACAAAAAAAACTGTTTAAAATTAAATAAAACAAATGTTTTGTTTTTTTTTTTTAAAAACAGTTTTTTTCCAACCCTGCTGCGCATTCATCCCCGAGTTTCCAAGAATTTTGTACGCGAAACTAGCGCCAGTGACAAGACTGTATGTAGACTGTGGTGGTACTAAGTTTTACTTAGAGCAGGCAAATACAGATGGCAGCCAAACTCGTGAATTTTTTGATATTGGTAGACCTGGGGTAGGTATGGGCGGTATGGGTTGGCAGAATTGACAGGGATATCGCCATTGTGATCGCCATATGATCGTAGTAATTTCGCCATTTTTGACCAATGCAAAGTTTCGAATGGAAGATTGCTAAAATATACACTGTCTACTTTAAATTTACCAGGTAAGAATAATTTACATATGCAAAAATAGAAAATTAGATATGTGGAATTTCTCTGTAGGTCTCGAGGAACCCCTGACACCGGAAAATAGTTTCTGGCAACCATCACGCCAACAGCAACCTGTTACACCTGAGAAACTACGAGGTCGGTGTACTTGTATTTTAAGTGTAAATATTTAAAGTTGATTATTGTAGATGCATTGCACAGTGTGCCTTCCACAATGGCATCGTCCCCTGAACATTGGTCATTAACACAAGAACCACACCAGAGAGTTTATTCTTCACATCATAAAAAGCGGATTCACACCTCATCGTTTGGAGCAGACAGCTATTCAATATGTAAGTGACACAGTAACATTTGATTGATATTAGTCATTTGTAATTCCTTTAAAAGTGGCAGAATGGTAATCTGTGAGGCAGCTGTTGAAGCAATTACATAATTAATTACTTCTTACTACTGTTTGTATTTAACTGCATTTTAATAAATCCTGCATTGAGAATATTCATTGCCTATATGTAATCGCCATTTTAAAAACAGATGTTAATATAAGGCGCTTTCTATTCTGTGGATGAGATTTTATATCAGTGCTATTGAATTATTTACTTTAAGGTATTTTTAATTAATTTGTAGAAAAATCATTAAATTAATTTTGTTAATTTGTTAACTTTCTTTTACTCTGTAAAATTATCCTGTTTATTTTTAAATGATGTAATCACATATTGCATTTAAATTTTTTGCCTCAACTTGACAAGCCCTCTTACCTATGAGCAGTATTTTGTATCTCTGCCATTATGGCAAATAAATTATTATTATTATTGTATTTTTCTCTCCTTTTTTTTGTATAATAGTATTTCGTTATGCTCATTCGTTACCTCAAAATTGTGAAGAATCATTTGATTCAAATCTTCATCTACTACTACATATTTACATTACCAGCCAAAATCGTTTTACAGACATCATTGCAATAATGGAATTATTTGTAGATGAAATTTGATTGAACTTCATAATTTATAAGTAGTACTTATGAATTGTTAAGTGAAAGAATAGTAAGTGATTATGCTAATGCATCATAGTCACTTATTGTTCGTTCACTGAACGATTCATAAATAACAAAACAATTTATTATAGCTGTGGGGATATATTTAAATTTCCTGGATTTTTCTTTAACAGGTTTCTGCATTACTATTAGTATTATTATACGGCAGGCAAATACAGATGGCGCAGAAACTTGCCACCATTTTTATATGCAAGAGTCGGCAGTCTATTTCCTTCCTTGTCTATGCATACAGTCTTGTCACTGGCGCTAGTTTCGCGTACAAAATTCTTGGAAACTCGGGGAAGAATGCGCAGTAGTCTCGCTGCTTCTATTCGTAGTTTGGTTTACCGGCTTGGTTCGGGCACGTTCGGGCAACTGCAAACACTGCAAGATTTTAAATTTAAATTGTTTGCGCCACGTAAGAATCAACGCACGGAAGAATGCGCAGTGGTTGCATTGAAGACACAAAGATCAAAGGTACCGACGCCAAGTAAACAGACTGTGTGTAGACTGTGCTACGACGAGTCCACGGTGAATTGAATACCACAAATCACATACTCTAGATAAAAAAGATTAATGGAAGCAACTGAAATAGAATTGCGATTTGTTTCTTGGATATCAGCTTTCCCCCTCATCCGTTGGGGACGCGTGATACTAACATTCGGTAAGGTCATGGCCAGCTACATTAACATTCACTGACGTGTATGTATGACCGTTTCAATTCGACTTTTAAAAATTTTGACAGTACTCCACTCAGCGCCTCTTGTTAGTTTTTAAGTAACTGCAGTTGTCATTAAGTTACTGTCAGTAGTTTTGTAGTATCTTTAATAGGGAGCGCTGAGAGGAGTACTCCACGACACACTTTCTCAGAACCGAATTTTAGGCGAATTGAAACGGCCATACATACACGTCAGTGAATGTTAATGGAGCTGGCCATGGTAAGGTTACTGTATTTAGAAGGTATATATACCGCCATTCATTTCCACGGCTTCGTCCCCCAAATTAAAAAGGAAGCGATGAAACGCTAAAGAAGAAAAAGGATAGATACATAACAAGTTACTGTTGCTAAGGAGTTTATGATAAAGGGTTGCCTTCAAAAATGAACACCCCGGTGTGAGGTGTAACCCGGCGAGGTGTTGTGACGTTTCAAAGTGGAGTGCACACCGTATATGAACGCTTGGTGTGCATGTGGTGTGTCATGTGAGGATAAGTTACAGTTAAATGTAGGGATGTGGGTTCTGAAATTTTCCAATTTGGAAATTTTCCAGAAACTTTCTAACCAATTTTTCTGGAAAATTTCCCACGAAAATTTAACGAAGTTATTACTTGTCCCGCTTGCGCAGTTTAACATAAAATCATTTATTAAAATGTAATGCCTAACCTAACTTCAAAAGATTGTGCGCCCAAAATGCGGAAAAATACCTATACCTACAATTTATGAATTATAAGCGAACGCCAGAGCTAGCCAGAGCGTAAGTTTGGTTTGTGAATACACATTATTTTGTAATTTCTGTCATTTTTTATATTACCGTTATACATGAGTATTTGGTACTACTTTAACTATCGTTTGCCCCTGAGTTTATAAAAATATTTTTTTAAAAGAAATACGTTATTACTAGGGCTGCGAAAATTTATCGATATATCGATATTATCGATAATATCGATAACACTAGTCAACAGCAGATTTCTAACTTTTATAAAATTAGCTAAATCTTATTTTGTTTGTGATTTTAAATGATACTATAGATCTCTAAATCGTAACTTAGCTCTAGTTTTAAAGTAATTAAAAAATACTATTCTTTGAAAAAAACTGAGATTCCACCATCAATCATAATATATTTTGTTATTATCAAGTAGGCGCTATAATTGCAAAGACATATTTTGTCACCAAATGTCAAAATGATAATTTCTTAAAGTGTTCTTGAGTGAAGTGTATAGTTTCACGATAAAATGCCTAGAAATTGTGTCAATAATCCGGACAATTTTTGCTTTATTTGTGGAAATGTTACGTTATTATCGCAAAAACGAAAAATTAATTCAAAAGTGCAAGAACTTTACATGTCTTGTTTTAAAATTCCTATGAAACATCTCCACAAACCGTGGACTCCGAATGGTTGTTGCAATTCTTGTTTTGTAAATCTTTACCAATGGGAGAAAGGTAAAATACAAACAATGCCTTTTTCTATTCCTACACTGTGGCGCGAACAAACTAATCATATAGATGATTGTTATTTTTGTTTAACCACTCCTCTTATGACTGGTATTTCTAAGAAAAAGAAGAATTCTATTAGTTATCCTATTATTTCATCGGTCACTAGGCCTCAGACTCATTCTTCGTCAACCTTATCAGTTCTGCCACTATCTGAAGAAGTCGAATATGAATCTGATGACTGTGTTATATCTAGCTCACAGTCATGTACTAAATCTGATTGCGAGTTTGTTTGTAATGAATTGACTGCGCACAAAATAACTCAATCTGAACTGAATGATTTAGTTAGAGAGTTGGAACTGCCAAAAAACAAAGCCGAAATTCTGGCGTCAAGATTAAAGCAGTGGAACCATTTAGATTCTAACGTCTCCGTTTCATATTTTCGAACACGATCCAAAAGCTTGGTTCCTTATTTTAAAACAGAAAGCTCGATCACAGTGTGTACCAAGATTGAAGGGTTAATGGAAGAACTCAAAATTGACTACAGACCTGAAAACTGGAGACTTTTTATAGATGCCTCTAAAACTAGCTTAAAAGCAGTTTTATTGCATATTGGGAACAAGCTGCCGTCTATACCTGTCGGATATGTGACTAACATGAAAGAAACATACGAAAACTTCGAAAACATTTTGAAAAGTATCAATTACGAGAAACATCAATGGCTTATTTGTGGTGATTTGAAAGTAATTGCAATTTTGTTAGGTACGTAACATTTTTTTCTTTAGAAAATATTTTACTCCATATGTATTTTATCAGGTCTTCAGCCAGGATATACAAAATATTGCTGTTTTCTCTGTGAGTGGGACAGCAGAAACAGAGAACTTCATTATAAAAAGAAAGATTGGCCAAAACGTAAATCTTTTAAAGTAGGCATCAAAAATGTCAAATATGAGCCTTTGGTTAAATCAGAAAAAGTCATTATACCACCTTTGCATATTAAATTGGGACTAATGAAAAATTTTGTGAAAGCCATGAATAAGGACGGTGATGCTTTTATTTATCTTCGATCCAAATTTCCTAGTTTAAGCGAAGCAAAAAGAAAAGAGGGAGTGTTTGTTGGGCCTCAGATAAGAAAGTTGTTTAACGATCCTGAGTTTGATGCCGTCTTAATTGTACTAGAAAAGGACGCATGGGACAGTTTTAAAATGGTTGTAACAAACTTTTTGGGTAATAATAAAGCGGAAAACTATGCTCAGTTAGTGGAAAATATGTTGTTATCGTACCACAAATTGAAGTGTAACATGTCTTTAAAAATGCATTTTATGCATTCGCATCTTGATTTTTTCCCCAAAAATTGTGGTGACATGAGCGACGAGCATGGAGAGCGTTTCCATCGGGATATTTTAACAATAGAAAAACGTTACCAAGGACGATGGAATTCTGAAATGCTCGCAGAATATTGCTGGACCATCAAACGAGACACTTCAAATGAAATCTATAAGAGACAATCAAAAAGACGTCATACTTAACTGTTTTTCAGTTTGAAAAATTCATATTTGTTTTGATTTCAAATTTTATTTGTTCTGATGGACTATTTTTACACTTGTTAAATTTTTTTTAGACGTTTTTGATTATTTAAGTACATTGTTCCAGTTGAGCTTTAGTTTTTCTAAAATATTTAGTATTTTTTTACAGTGTAACATCAAATTTCTTATTTGAGCTAAGTTACAAGATTAATGCTCGACTTTCCAAATATTGAGCCAAAATAAAGTGGAAAAACTTAATTGTACCAAAGTTAGAGAAAAAAGTGGAAATTTTGTTGATCAGTGTAATTATCGAATAACGATATTTCCATTTTCAGTTATCGATATATCGATATTGTCGACATTATCGATAATATCGATATTATCGATAATATCGATATTATCGATATATCGATAAATATCGATATTTTTAAGTTATCGATAACCGATATTGAAAATATGATATCGCGCACCCCTAGTTATTCTATAATTGATTTGGAAATTTTCTGGTAAATTACCGGAAAAGGTCATCGGAAAATTTCCATCTTTTTAATTTTTCCGGAAAAATTGCATCTCTAGTTAAATGTACATATTATCAGTCATCACCTCATCACTGTCAATGATTTTAGTAGTTTTTAGTATTTAAGGGTTAATAAAATATTTTGATTACTTAACAGAATTTACAACGGATTTAATAATAAGAAATTAAGTAATCGAAATTGATTTTCGCACGCTTGCTTCACATTGCGCATGACGGTAAATTTTTCCCCTGTCGCAACCGAGGAACGAGGAGTGTACTCAAAGTGTGCATCCGAATCTTTATTTGAACACTTAGGGAGTTTCCTTTAATTCATTTTTGAACGCTTGAGGTTCGCCTAGGCACAGTATAAGTAATTACCCAGTAGCGTCACTTAAACGTCAGTGTCAAAAAAAGCGGCCATTCTATTTGATACCCTTATGGAAATGCAATGTAATAGGATTTTTTCGCGAGTAACCGTTGAACTGATGAACGCAACGGTTACTATTACCGCTTCATTTTCTTGACAGCGGTTATCAAGGGGAACGTATTATGACGTATGTGAGCAACGTCATCATTTGTGACCGTGTTATTGAATCAGTAACACAGCTCTCCACGTGTGTAACGAAAAGCGGTTATAAAAGTGAGGCTAGGGCCGTGTTTACTGTTTGTTTTTGTATTGACATGTGTGGATATATTACGCTTAGGAATTTACAAATCCGAAAAAACTTATTAAGAATAATTCATATTGTTTTTGTTTCATGCATTAATATCCCAATTGTAATAAATTCTACGAAATAAGTTTCAGTGTCATATAAGATTAGTTTCGCTTATGTTCACAATTGCAAAATCAATTTATTTTCATTTGCTATGAATCATTCAAATTTAGTTTTTACGAGATTCAAATATGTTTTCGCGGTAATAGATAACCGTTACTTCATCAGCTGATAGGTGGGGGACTAACCGTTTATAACCGCTAATCTTAACACGGTTAGTCGCGAAAAAATCCTATAATTTACAGCTGAGTAGGTATCAAACAAAAGAACAAATGTGACAGTTATACTCGAGTGACGCTACTGTTTGATTCTTATACTAGGGGTGCGTTCCGTTTCACGCATACGTTACTTGCACCTGCATTCAATTCGATGCGTTTGTAAAAGCGTTCCGTTTTAAATTTGCCGTTGATGCGTCAAATGAATCGGAACGCTTGATATCAATTTTTGTTAAGGGAGGATGAAAATATATTTCTAACAGTGATTAAAATGTTCACACTACTTGTAAAATAGTACTAAATATATCCATTTGAATTAAAAATTAAAAAAAGACTAACTCTGATTTAGCTTTACTGCTGTTTCAGCATCTACATGGACTTAAAATTGTAATCTTCCGTTTGTTAAGACAATTTTCACGAAATCCATTTTAATTACAAAAAGAACTTGCTTCTGTTTGCTTAAAAAGACCCAAACAGTTACTTTAACCTCCCATGATACAACAAGCGCATCAAGTGCACTTCATCTTGACATGAGGCGTTTGATGCATTAAAAATAGCCTCCAACGGGGACTTCATACGTCAGTGTGATGCGCACTACCAACGTTTAACGGAACGGTTTTTGTACGCATTAAACGCATAATGCGATTAATGCGGTGAAACGGAATGCACCCTAGGTATATTCGTTTTAGAAATCCTGGGTTTGCCACAATAATGTCATCGTCAAGTAATTAGTGCACGTATAGGTCAAGTTGTGGTTGTACCAGAAATTGATCTAAAACGAATAGGTTTTGTGTTGACAAGTTGACATTAATAACTACGTAACCTCACTAATTTAACACAATAAACTCATTTTTATATTACGACTTTGTCTTACTTATTTTTATGAGCATAATGGCCTACGCCGGTTTTATTCAAGGAAGTCTCAATAAAGTATTATGAATTAGGCATAGAATTTTGTATTTACTTATGAACATATACAGCGAGAATGTTTTGGCAGCGAATATAAACATAAATCGCACTATAAATGTGATATCCGTAGTAACAAATAACTGAAATAAAACTAAAAATTAAGGTTAACTTGCGGCTAACGCAACTAGACCCTACTCTCGAGTAGATGCACATTACGTCAACACCAGCGTTGCCGTAGTGGTAATTAAAACGAATATGTCAGTGTCAAATCCGGCAAGTCGAAAATCTAAAACTAATGTATATACATTTCGTTGACGTAGGTGACTTGGGGCAGTCCAAGTCATCTAAAACGAATATACCTAATGTGGCCTAGGTATCACTCTTACCCCGGAGTGCGCCATTTTTGAACGCATCCAGTTAAGGTCACGGAGTAAGAAAAGAAGGAGTGTGCCACGGCCGCCTAGATTAATGAAGCACCAGTGCTTTATACGGCCAGTCGCGTTTGAAAAAAACCTGTTCCGTGACAGTTGTCGTTAGTGTGGCTCCCTCTGCACAGTTTTCACTTAAACACATACCGTTGCTATAGTTACCACTAGGGTAAAGACACAAACGCCATTAACAGGCCAAAGTCAAATAAAAATTATAAAAATAATGGGCTTTTTCCATCTTCCATTATTTTTTTCGATACTTAGAAATTAGGATACCTATATTAAGACGAAAGAAAATAAGAGCCGTCGGAAGAAGGCCCTTATTTTTACACTTTTTTATTTGAATTTGGCCTGTTAATGGGGATTGAGACACACTATGTCTTTACCCCTAGTTACCACGTTACTTTTGACATCTAATCACATCTTAATTTTATTCGCATTATTTGTTAACACCTTTTAACACTTAATTATTCTATTTCAAATTCAAATAACAAAGAACTGTAATATCTATAGGGTAAATGTGCCTATTGCCAGCCACCACCAGAAGTCAGCCACCGACACATTAAATTCATTTTAATAAGTTTGCCCCGTACATTTAGCTTATGTATTTGTAATTTCAGTAATCAGCCATCTTTCCCTCTACTATTTATAAATATTTCAAATTTCTAAGGTAAAGTACGTAGTAACGGTTAACGTGTAACGAAGAACGGTTTTCTCCGGCCGAGGTTTGGTGAGAAATGTTATGTTTTTGTTAAGAAACCGCACCTCTCAAATTAGCTTGAAAGAGTTTATTTTGAGTAATATATTGGTAATATGATTTTTCGAGCATTTATTAGATGTTAAAATAGTGTTTAATGTTATATTTGAGATTACAAAAGTCGCATTTAACGTATTTTATAGTAGGGGGCTGAGAACTGGTTACTCAAATGTACGAGGATTCAATTGTCAGCCGAGTGGCTGACTATTGGGTATCTTACCAGAACTCAAAATATCAGTAGTCAGCCACTATAAACAGTTACGTATTTTAGGTGGCTAACTGGCCCTTTACTGACCAATTTTACCCAATAAGGTCTCAATTTTATATAATGGGTGTTTAAAAAATATGTTCGGATATTTTACCCGGTTATACAATAAGGAAGACATCGGATACCCGGGTACCCGAATACTACCCGTATAATTATTGTTACCCGGGTGTCATTTTTTATCCGGGTACCCAAGTACTACCCGTACGATTATTATCCGGGTATTATTTCTTTATCCGGGTACCCGAGTACTACCCGTGCGATTATTACCCGGGTATCATTTATTTATCTGAGTACTTGTTATTACCCGCGTAATTTGTTAGCGCAAAGTTCAGAAAAACATATCTCTTATTACACTATAAAAACTGGATTATTTTTAAAATTCGGACGTTCATGTAAAATTCGTGATTCCGCTTAAGTTTAATATCCAAATTTATACGGGTTCCCGAACTTAGGCCCAGTTCCATAAAACATAGTTAACCACTCGATCAAGTTAATCGTGTGATTAAGCAATATCATTGGAGGAAAGTTTAAATTTCCACCAATGATATTGCTTAATCATCTGATTAAGGTGATTAACAAATTTATACGGGTATCCATGTAAATTCGGGTACCCGTGCTAGATTCGCACTTTAGTTTTGTACGGGTACCCGAATTTATACGGGTATCCAAACTCATATGATTACGATACGGATACCCGGTAGTTTATTCGGGTACCCGGGTAGCTCAAACATATGAGTATATCTTCCCTATTACATTTATAACTTGTGGCTGACTACTGAGATAAATGTGGCTGACGTTAGATACTCATGGGCTGACTACTGACATAATGATTAGTTTTTAAGAAATTTATTTTTAAACTTTTTATAGACCTTTTAATAAATAGGAAACAACTTTTAACATCTAAATCATAAGTTTTTCTATAACTAGCAATTGAAATTGAATCAAAACTAAGGCAGGGAAAACTTTTAACATGTTCTTAAAGTAAAAGGCATCGCTAAGTGGCTGAGCACTGGCACATTTACCCTATTACTTTTTATCATAAAAAAAATGCAAAGGTTTGTATAATTAGGTAATTGTAATCCAGAAGTTACTGTTTCCTATCACAGTTTGCCTGCAGACTTTCATTTAAATTTGAAATGGAGAGATATTTTGACAAATTACACACATACTGGGTGTCTCATAACGTACGGAGGAGATTGAAAGGGTGAATAGAACATCAGAAAATAAGGTAACCTCATCACATAAATTTTTTTCCAAAAGTCAATAATAAAGAATTATAAGCCCTTCTGGATCCTTTAAGTTAAGGGAATTAACATTTTAAATGCAGATATAAGGCATATAACCGCGCCTTTACAACGTTTATTAGATCCTCCCTCCTTTTTAAAGGGTAGTTTTAGGGGATAACTTTTCAGTATTTTATTCCTAACTTTTCATTTTTACATATTTCATCAAAAATTTATGAAGACATTATTTTTTAGATTATTTGGCATAAGAAGGCTCTTTTGTTGCATTTCAATAAATCGGACCGTTTTTGAATAATTGAGGTTCATTAGTTAGCATACGTCCATTGCATTTTGTTACCATAAAATATTGAAAGTAATCCTCTCAAACTAGCCATTAAAAGGGAAGAAATTCCTAACAAATGCATTGGAAGTGTTCAGTTAGATGCCTTATATCTGAGTTTCATATATTAGTTTGATAACTTAAAGGATTCAGAGATGTTGCCAAAAGAAAAATACGTTTCATCCCTTTTTCAGGGAATTATAACAACCTTATTTACTTTTGGAAAAAGCTTTCAATCTTCTCGGTACGTTATGAGACACCCACTATAATTAATTCTTTGTATTAGTAAATAGGTAAAAATAAAGCTTTTCATCCTGTAGATGCTGCACTCTTCTCAAATTATTCGCTGGTTTGCTGCAATCACTTTTCTGAAGATAGTTTTTTCTTCACGTGAAATCGAAAAATGTTAATTGCAGGGGCTGTACCTTCTATATTTAAGGTCTAATAATTGTATACACAACTGTATTATTAACACATTATTAACTGTATTACAAATTATTTTAGCTTCCTAACGGAAACCCAAGTCTTTCTGAAAATGTAATTCCTCCAATTTCTGATGCAAGCGCAACACTTTCGTTATTTAAGGTTTAATTAATACAAATACAATTAAAATATTTATTAACTATATTACAAAACATTTTAGCTTGGTAATGAAAACCCGAGTTTTTCTGAACATTTATTTCCTCAAATTTCTGACGCTTCTACTCAAACTACAAACATTACAACTGCAATTAAAGATCTAGCTTATTCTTTAAAGACTGCATTACAGCAGTTACATTATATGGAAAATATATACAAATATTTCCAAAATTATGATGTAAGCAACAGAATCCCTCATCAGCGAGATTCCAATTCTGCTCCATATACAGACACTTAAGATGCACGCCTATCATACTTAATTCTGCAATTTCCTCATTTTTTTGCTGATATTCACTTTAGCTCAGCAAAAGCAGGCCTTGCTGGGTTAACAAAAGAGGCAGCGGAAGCTCTGGTTTTCACTGCTAAAAGCACATATCTTTGCATCCAATGTTTAATACGAGACTTAAACTTTTATTATATATTAACAAGAAGTTTTAGTTCAAATGCGGTTGAATCAGTTTTTGCAAATATTCGGCTTCGTGGTGGTTCAAATGACTTGACAGATTGTAGAACAGCTGAGTATACACTTCGGCAAATTTTGAGAAGTGGTTTCATGAAAAATGTCACCAATAGCAAGAGCATGTCTGAAATAAAATATGCCAGCACTGTAAAATTTGTAAACACTGAACATAATATTGACAAATTTAAAATCGCTATTACCTTAAAAGAGGCCACTATTAAAAAACTCGAACGAATGAGTATATTTGAAGGCAGTTACACAGGTTTCCATCAAATTGAATCTGCAGCAGTTGACTTTTTTTGTGGTTATCTAACAATGAAAATTCGCATATCTTTGAACTGTGAAACATGCCAGTTACCTTTATGAGAGAATTCCTGCAATAAAACTAACCCCTTGCTTGACTTAATTTATAATCAGGATCGTGGTAGGTTAAATTATCCCACTGAAAAATTTGTTGGCTTAGTTCAATATACATACAGACTTGCCTAAACAAGTGTGGCTAAACAAGATGTGGATTCAATTTTAAAAAGAGTAATTGGCTCATATCTTCGTGGTAATCCCATGTTCAAATGCAAACTCCACAGCAACACTGTTTGCAATATTGTATTAACCAAATTAATACCTCCACTACTGATAAAATTCTGTAATTTGCAGACACAAAATGTAACAGTATCTAAACGAGAAAAAGGAAACTCCTAAAATTAAATTGATTTATAAATTTTTCCTTACCGTGTTTCATTTTCAACTTTGGAATTTCAGTTTTAGTACCATATGCAGACAAAAATTATTCTTTTGAAAGTGTTGTGATACAAATTTAACAACATAATGCCACATAACAAAACACCTAGGTTTGAAAATAACTTGACATTCTTGATTTGGATGTTATTTACTTATGGTTATTGATTGTGCATCCGTAAATTTAAATTATTATAACACAAAAGTAAAGGACCAACACCTTGTTGACATTTGCGATTGAGGTTATGCACCATTGACAGATGACTTTAGTGTGGCTCCCTCTTCGGAACGGAAAAATTGCTCTGAACTGAGAACGCGACCGGCCACATAAGCACATGTAAGTTTATTTTGTGCTCCAAAATGTGAAGAAGAGTTAACGTTATGGCAAAAATGCATACCACAATCTGATCGTATATTAACTCCAAGAGATGTGGTTTGCCAAAAACACTTCGCAGAAGACAGCATAATCAAAGAAAGTAAAATAGGTTCAGTGAGTTTTTTTTATTCGATCTGTTGATAAATAAATAAATAAATTCTGTAGGTCACATTTCCACTTGTTCGACCAAGGCTTAAAAAAGATGCTTTTCCAACAGTTTTTCCAGACTGCCCTAGTTACCAAGAAGGTACCAAGAAAGCAAATATTAGTTGAAAGGGTGGAAATTGCTGTTGAGAAAGAAGAAATAATTACATCAGTTATTAATGAATCAGAATTTCAAGAAAATATTGAACTTTCAATCAATGCCAATGAATCATCTGTATTTTATCAAATATTTAACAAAAAAACATCACTGAAATTTAAAATGTCAAAATTATACATTATTTCTTTAATAAACATTTTTCCCAAATTTGAGTTTCTTCCAATATATGTATTTAATATAATTTATGGATTAACATTTAATTTTATCAAATCTATTTTTTTGCCAGATTTAAATAAATTGAAAATTCTTAAAAATTCTGTCAATTATTAACACGTTAAAATCTATTCAATGTCCACTTTTTGCCTACTTTGCAATTGAAATTTATAATACGCAATACTAATTTGCAAAGTTAAAATTTAACTTTCTCAAACAGGTTTTATTCATCAAACTAGAGAGAAAAGTTCAGATAGGAATATATCCAAAAATTAGTCGTTTTTGTACAATTTTAAATTTAGTGAAAATTTCTCATTGGTAATTTTAAAATAGGGTGCCTAACTCCTAGCGCACCTGGCGGACCCGCCGTTTATATCGGAAGGTATACGGAACCAGAATTTCTGCTTGTTAGGTTTACAGTACACACTCCTTCTTCTCCTACTCCGTGGTTAAGGTACTAATGTCAGTATTCTTAGTAATTCCTCGAGGAGTTCCTCGTGCAAGGCTTCCTCGCGATGTTGCCAACGTGAGCGGTTAGAAATTCGACATTATTCATAGAGTTTCCTTAAGGCGTTGGTGGCGTCTCTTTTTCTGAACGCCTCGGTACGCGTTTCATAGGCGATATTTGTGTTGGTAAGTCTGCCCGGAGCCTCCCTCAGCCTCCATTTTCTACCATTATTTTCAAGGAAGCCACCCAAGGTTAAGGCACCCGACTTCCTTCCCGATATACGCCTAAAACATACTCAATAAAGAATCAATATAACAGAATTAATATTCATTGTATTAATTCAGATTTTTTTATACGTATAGTAAACATCATATTCTACACGGGGCTGCAGCTGAAATATTGGATATAATAGTTTAAAAACTAATAATTTTAATTTTAAAATGTGTATTTGTAGCAAAATTTGACAGGGATTCAACATTTTTTTTCTAAATAAATAGGGTCTTTTCATAAATAATGATGACAGCCCCTTGTCATATAATTCTTTTACAAAAGATTTACGTTTTTTTCCTAAAAGAAAAACTATAAATTATTTCCTACAAACGTATTATTCGCAATCATTTCACTTGATTGTCAAACCGAAACATAGATGTCCTCTGAAACTCACATTTCTAGCAAAATATCTGATCGGTGATTACGACAAAGTCCAACCCCTTACATTTTATGCGTGATTATTTAAAGCAGACCTAAATAAAGGAAAGCGACCCATCAAATATTCGCGGGAATTTTAAATTTGGAAAAGTGGTGACAACGTGCTAAGGTTGATGAGCACTAGTTGCAATAGAGATAACCCGATAAAATAAATCGTGGTTATGTTTAAAAGTGTTCTATGTTTAAAGTGATGTTAATTTTGAAATAATTACGGTACTGTTTTATATGCGAGAAAGCAACTTAAACAAACATAGTAAAGCAGTTTACGATACTGTTAAATCTCAAATTATAGAATATGCATTGAAAGATATAAATGGCATTAAATATTATCGGTAAGATCGATATTTTCCTTTAAAATATCGATTTTTGAATGGACATTAAACTTCGATTTTCAGGTACATATCGATACGCGTATGTACGAAGCGATTCACTAAATAATTTCGGGACAGTCGGCGATTTTAATTGACATACCCAAGAAATTTGCAATTTTTTCAAGAATTATTTTTGTCATGAAATAAAATCTGTACTTTACAAGGTGGCCCAATAAATTATTATTATATTCTAGATCGATCTTTTTAATAACAAGTATCAGAGTCAAATCGATTCGGACTCGATTCGAAAAATTCGATTTTTTAAATTTGTGGTGCATCCTAAAAACATAACCTAACTTTTTATATTCATTTAATTACACTTTTCTACAAAATGGATAATAAAAGGCAATTAATGAATTAAAACATTTATTGTATTACATAAACCTCGAAGATGTAAACAAAGCCTTTAACAGTTGACGCTGTTGACAACTTCAAGGTTGCGACATACGTACTAAGCCAGAGATGTTCGATTCAGAATCGATCTTTTGGAAGGTCGATCTTTTTCTCATAAAAATCGATTTTTTAAAACGATTCTGTTTGCAACCGATTTCTTACTGAATCGATTTTTTTTCAAGAATCGAATCGATTTTTAAATTTGCAATTGAAAGCGTTTTACAGCTTTGAACATCGCGTAAAAAATGTTAATCTGACTGCGACTGACCGAAACTCAACCGCGATTATTCTTGGCACTCGGTAGATTTGACATTAGACGTGATAACCTAAGTAGAATAAATTCTGCTAGCACCAAATTAACGCAGTGCTCTAAAAAGTAACTGTTCAGTATTAGGTATTGCTGTTTTAATATAAAACTTCCCCTATTCATAGTTTTTATTTGTAATAGTCGTATAATACTTCACGTGCCATTTCTGGTTTGTTGATTAAAAATTATATTCGATCGATTTTTATGAAATCGATTATTTTATAACTCGATTTTTTTTAATCGATTTTTATATTTCGATTCGAGATCGATTCAAAAATTGATTCTGCTTACATAGATCGAACATCCCTATACTAAGCTACGACTTTCCGTCATAAAATAAAAGCAAGTTCAATAAGAGTTATAATAAGGGTATTACTTAAATAACCAATTAATTATTATATTACTTTTACTGCGAAAGAAGTAATAACTGCTGTGATTTATGTGTTTATTGTAATTATTTGGAAATAGAGACCATAAGAGAATCGAAAAGTTATAGTCTCAGCGAGCATATGCGTAAGGTATACTTTGACGGATGGCATTCCTTTATTTAAGGCATACTGTTTATTTATAAACTCTTTAAAAGTATTTATGTAAGTGCCAGCAGGTATAATATGTACATATGTCAAAAGGCAAATCATGACAATTTCAGGGAAAAAGCGTAAAAGAGAATTTTTGTCTCAAAAACGACGTACTTTTCACATCCCATTTGTAAGCATACTGTGAAAAGTGCACTCGTCGCCATGGAAATAATGTAAACACAAGAGTTCTTGTAACAGATGAGAGAGACACAAAATATATTAAAAATCGTGAGTGAGAGAGATACGATTATACGCCCAAGATGCTCTACACAGAGAAAAATATGTAGTGAAAAGTAACACAATTGTAGCTGAAATGAAACCAGTAACAAATTGTATTGACACAATTGTTTAACATGATAATATTCCTGTTTGTAATTTTACTACAATTGTGATAATATTTCATACAATTTGTTACTGACTTCATTTCAGCTAGAATTGTGTTACTTTTCACTACCTATTTTTCTCTGTATAAGAGGTGTAATTTGTGAACGTAACAACACAGGAATACAATTGACATTTCTCGAATGTAAAACGACTGTGTGCGCCTATGGGCCAGTTGTATATAACGAGTTAGTCACTCGATCAAGTTAATTGTATGGTTAAGCAATATCATTGACTGAAAGTTTAACTTTGATGAGTGGTTAACTTGTTTTATACAACTGGCCCTATGACATACAGCGACCATATTGAGTAACCAATTTGGACGAGAAACTACTGTTAGTGTAGCTCTCCTGTTATTCTTAATTCGTTAGTCAACACTGAATGCAAAACTTCAACGGCGCGGCGACAGATACATGCATTTGTCTCCGTAAAAATTTTTGGTGGGGGTTCATCAGCGACACGCCTACTGACTGTTCCTTCCCTTCATCCTTTAGCCCCTCAGAAACTTTGGGATTGTAAGGCGTCAGCCTTAAGGTTGCCTGGTAACTCGTGGAGTGACGCGTCATCCAGTAGGCCATCTATTTGTGTAAATGCATTAAATGGGCCTACTGAGTGACGTTGAAAGTTACCAGGCAACCTTGTCTTTTAGTAACCTTGGAAGCCACCTACACTCTTGCTGCGCCGGACTGAGAACCGAGAGCTTCCCAATGAAACGGCAAAGAGTCAACTCGATCGAAAGAGTCACTTTGCCCATCTCTACTAGACATTGGCGGCGCCAATTTTGAAATTACATTTTCACTTTTATCTATGAAGTGAGAACGAGAATTTAGCTCTGTTTACCAAGATACTGCTTGTTGATGCAATTTCTTACTGCATCCACATCACCAGTTTTCTTCTTTCCAGTCATTTTTACGCAGAAATTTATTTACAAATGCTTCCCGCGAACATAACCTAACAATCGTGCACTACGCAATTAATCAAATTCTAGCCTGCCAAAATGGCGATTTTACGATTTGCAGGACCTACCCCCACCACAAGAGTTTGCATTCTGGTTATTCTGTGGTAAAGGTTTACTTTGGCTTAAGTCTAAAGATTTGTCTGTGCATACGGCCATAAGAATACGGGCATAAATCAACATACTTCGTATAGAGGTAACGCATTTATGCCCGTTTGCACCGTATTTTGGTTAAGCATTACTCATTTTAAGAAAGACTTAAAATTAAATCTAACTTAAGACAGCCTTCATTTGCACCGTAGAATTTTAGGTCTGCCTTTAGGTAAGTATTGTTTGAGTCTTGCTAAATATGGCAACACGGTAAAATCTTAGTAATATTGGCTGAGGTTGGTACAAACTAAACAACTATTATCGAAATTGGTAAGTGATTGGGCTCATTCAGGGACGCTCAGCGGCTTAGCTAAGCTGTAATTCAGTCAGCGTTTTCTAAGTGTCAGCACATAGTGATTCCCTGAACGTTCTGAATGGCAGCTTACTATATGGGCGAGTTAAATAAACGGTTAATTCCGTCAATCTGCACAAAATCGTCAAGTCAACGGTCAGAATAAACTACCTGACCAATCATCGAATGGAAAAATTAAATACTGACTCAACCACTAAATTTAAATTATGCTCCCACTACTTTTTTTGATATCGCTGAGGAACTCAGCCTACAATTTATGCGCTGAGTAAATATCTCAGCAGCTTTCTTTCAGCGGTCTGTCAGCTTATCCATTCGGGGAAACTGCTTACTCAGCCTCTCAGCCGCTGAGCGTCCCTGAATGCGCCCATTGACTAAAGTCCCTAGATAGTATAAAGTACGGCAATAGGGAAGCCATTTTCTGGCTCATTATGCGCGGGAATTTTAAAATGAAAGTTTAGATTGATTTTCATGACAACGGAAAATAAACGTAAACAAACGTAAATGTCATTTCTTACAGCCTTACTGCGCAAATCTGAGCATGTAATAAACTGTACTGTTTGTCGACTATGTAGTAAAATTCTCCCATAATAAACTGTAATAACGTCCTTACAACCCTTTAACACGATTAACCATTGTAAATCGATAAAAATAAACAAAATCCAACAACCGTCACAAACCACAAATGAACAAACGAGGAGTACCACGGGGCACTGACGAGCACCTTCGAGTTTCGAGCAAGCACAAATATTTTACACATAACTCAAAACTGCAATATTTCCGTTACCTGCAAAAACTGCGCCATTTTTTTCTATCAAAATTCAAAATTTTAAGCAAAAAGATTTTAATAACCATATCTTCAACGTCTTTAGATTAATATGGCTTATTTATTATGGTGTTTTTAATATGATTTATTTCGTATTTCTAATTCCTTTTGGGAGCTGACATTTATCAACTGCCAAAAAATCTAAAACTTCTTCGTCTCCATGACAAATATTTGTTTATTCAACTCAAATACACAAGTCTGTTTGTGTCACGTGACACAGACCCCATGTTTTGGCTAGTTTTTAAAATTTGGTCCTAAACTGTGTATTGCCGTACTTTAGTAATCTAGGGACTTTAGTGATTCACATTGACTAGGGACTTCCCGGGTGTGTCGAAGGCTGCCTCCGCTGATACGCCGGGCCATTGCCGTCTTGAAGTAAAGGCCGTCAGGTTACCGGCTTTTGTTCCTGGTGACGTCACCGTAAGAGTCTCTCGTTGCTTTAATATCTAGTCTTTTCGTGTATTTTTTTAAGTTTTTTTCGAGTGTTTTTATGTTAATTGTTGTTATTTTTATGTTTTTTTGATGTTTTCGTGTTGTGTTTGGTTAAAAAACTACGTGTTTGTGTTTTAATTAGTTGTAGTGTTAGTTTTTTTTATAATTTTTTTAGTGTTAATTTTTTTTTAAATCCTTGTGTTGTGTTGCGTTTTTTGAGTTTCAGTTGAAATAAATACACAAGTAATATAATATATCATTCTCCACACCTACTATATAATCCCATTATGTTCCTGTTTCTAGAAAATGCCTAACAAGTCTGTGTGCCAAACTGCATGTCCAACACAAAAAGTGGCTCCTATATTCCTACTTTTTTCTTTCCGAAAGAAGAACTCATGCGCTCCTTATGGTTAAGGAAAATACCTCGTTCTGACTTTGTTATTTCAAAAAAAAATCACTTTCGGAAAGAGTTTGTAGTCAGAAGTCATGAAGTAACAAAGGATGATGGTTATTACTGTTTACACTTTTATTTTTACTCAATGATGAAACACGCATGTTAAAGGATCCAAATTAACATTACCAAGACATCGACTAACCCTTAAAACTGACGCCTACCCTTCCATTTCCCCCAAATTTGCCTGCTTACCTCTCCGAAGTTCCTTCAGTGAAACGTGGAAATTCAAGTGATAGATAAAACATTGGCCTATTAGTTTTTAATCTAAAAAGATTAAATTTATTAAAAATATAGGTATATACTAGAGATGTAATTTTTCCGAAAAATAAAAAAGATGGAAATTTTCCGATGACCTTTTCCGGTAATTTACCAGAAAATTTCCAAATCAATTATAGTAACGTATTTCTTTTAAAAAAATATTTTTATAAACTCAGGAGCAAACGATAGTTAAAATAGTACCAAATACTAATGTACGACGGTAATATAAAAAGTGACAGAAATTACAAAATAATGTGTATTCACAAATCAAACTTACGCCACAGAATAATAAACGACCAGAAGATTAACTAAGGCGTGGTTTTGTCTGAATTTTTTTGCTGCGCATGCGTGAGTTGGTCCGCAGATTTCAAAATTACGGTCAGGGTAAATAGAAATTATCAGTTATATAATATATCTATTCGCATTCCTGGACTTCTTTAACGACCGCTGCAGAAGTAATGCACACGTTATTATGGATAAAAACTGTTTATAACATCAGATGAAACGAACGCGTAAACTTTACGTCTTGGCATTTGCACGTGAATAAAGCATTACGCCATGCTAGGGTACCTATATAAAGAGGGTAAAGACACATGCGGATCAATCGCCATTAACAGGCCAAATTCAAATAAAAAAGTGTAAAAATAAGGGACTTTTTCCGTCCTTTCTTATTTTCTTTCGTCTTAATATAGGTATCCTAATTTCTAAGTATCGAAAAAAATAATGGAGGATGGAAAAAGCCCATTATTTTTACACTTTTTTATTTGAATTTGGCCTGTTAATGGCGATTGATCCGCATGTGTCTTTACCCTCTTTATATAGGTACCCTACGCCATGCACGAAAACAGTGCCATCTTGTGTCTCTACGATGAACTAGGCTTAGTTTTGAATGTAGTTTTCTTTTCGATTAATTGTTATAATATGTAATTGAGAATATAATATAATGGAAATTCTGTCCATTTACATTATAAATAACAAATAATTTTCTTCATGATTTAATAAATTCAAACTTATTCGAACAGCACAATGTTGTGAAACATACGAAAAACCAATAGTTAATTCTTCTTCCAAGTTGTCATTTTTGAATTCGCGCGGACCAGTCACCACTCTCCCACCATAATTCAAAGCTAAACAGCGGACACAAACATCAAAGGTGCCGACAGCCAGTTGTACTTCTGGTCGCTTATTATTCTGTGCTTACGCTTTGGCGTTCGCTTATAATTCATAAATTGTACGTATAGGTATTTTTCCGGATTTTGGGCGCATAATCTTTTGAAGTTAAGTTAGGCATTACATTTTAATAAATGATTTTATGTTAAACTGCGCAAGCAGGACAAGTAATAACTTCGTTAAATTTTCGTCGGAAATTTTATAGAAAAATTGGTTGGAAAGTTTCTGGAAAATTTCCATTTTAGAAACTTTCCAAATTGGAAAATTTCTGAACCCACATCCCTAGTATATACAAAGTCACTTACTATGTGTAATTTGGAGAAATTATTAATTATTCATCGTCACTTCAATCGTGTAGTGGTCACATTTAAACCACAAAATCATTAAATAAAAAATATTTCTGGCTATTCCTATAGTATCAGTAGTGTCTTAGAGATATACTTCTCGCAATTCCACACAAAAAAGTAAAAAAACATAAAAGAAATAAAACATTTTCACAAATAAAAACATGCGCCTAAAGTAGGGTTATGTCACGGTGGCCTCTTACGGTGACGTCACGTTTCAACCTGATGACCTGGACTTCAAGACGGCAATGGCCGGGCATAAACAAGCTGTTTTCGTTTGTTAAGTTACTTTGTATTCAGCGTTGCCAGGGCGTCGAATTAACCTGACACTAAACGTCTGTTGCAAAAAGCATTAGATTGGCACTACACCTTTTCCAAGTGTAGTTCAGAAAGTAACAAATTAATTTCAGACAGTGTCAAATGTTTTTTAGATGCAAAAAATGAATTTTAGAAAGTATCAATTGTATTTCAGAAACGTAAAATGTATTTCAGAATATGTTAATTGCAGTTCAGAAAAGCGAAATCAATTTCAGAAAAGATGAATTGTATTTCAGAAAATATCATTTGTATTTCAGAGAATAGTAATTATACATATTTTATCAGCATACCATAGTAAATAAATCTTACAATATCTTAGGAACAGTCAACAGATTCACGTGGAATAGTTACTGTCACGATTGCATTGAAATAAAGTGAAGAATGAATTTAATGAATAATTGTAGAATTTGCATGGTGTCCATGCTAAGAAATGCAGTTCTTCGCTTATTATCATAAAAACTTACAAAAAAAACTTAATTACAAATGATTCCTGATTTACAAATAATGCTTTCTGATTTACAAATTATATTTTCTGAATTTCATATGACGCTTTCTGAAATACAATTTACTGATCTGAACTGCAATTACTACTTTCTGAAATACAATTTACTAATCTGAACTACAATTGACCATTTCTTAAATACAATTTACTAATCTGAAATTCAACTGAAATTTTCTGAAATACAATTGGAAAAGGTGTATGGGGTGGGAGAAGAAAATAAACTAACATCATAAAAATTGACGTCTATTATAAAATTAGACATGTAAAAAAAACACAACATTTCTGTAAACAACAACTTCCTAACAAAACAAAATATTTGGTTTCATTATTTGGACACTTTGGAATTATAACGAACAGTCTTTTTCAAGAGTTTGTCACATGGTTTCCAAGTAAAACATTTTTCATCATGTAATAATCCTTTGGAAAGCATTAAATTATTGCACGTCTCAAGGAGCAGTCTATTGCGAGTTTTTGTCTTTATCAAATTTAATTTGCTGAATATCCTCTCTGCTACACCACTACTGTGTGGCAAGCTCATCAAGTTAAAAACAAAATTACAAATTTCATTGAACATTCTATTATTATCAACATTTTTTAAAGAAAATAATTCAAACCAAAACTGCTGGAAATTAAAAGTAATAAGTTTTTTTTTTACAGTAATGTCCAAATTCCCAATTTCAGCACTTTTGACCAAGTTATTTTATAAATATTTTATTAAATAAATGTTCAGATGTTATTCAATTATTTTAGAGTGTTAATTATCCCATGCGCAACATTACAAAAGCACTGATTGTGATTGACGTTATCTCTGGACCGACTATTGCATACAATTTTATAATAAGTGTTTAAACTCAAAATAATGTCCTAATGACAATAATTGTCATTAGGACATTATTTTATAATTATTATAATAAGTAAATTGAATTGACATTTGCCAATTCACATCAGGCGTTTGCCCGTTAGCTCTGAATTTTGCGCACTAAACACAATTGAGTTTTAAACCCATGAGCTTCGAGTACAAACTTACGGGAACGTATTTGTAGAGGCGTGACATACAAAAATTGAAAATGAATTTTAAAAATTGTTTAATTAAGTGTTTTGTTAAAATATTTGACAGTAATTATTTTTCAATAACAAGTATTTGTTTTGTAGTCATCTTGTAGTCACCATATCAGGACAGAATTCAAGGTGGGGGAACATGTGCTTCGAGCACAAAAATAATAGCTGGTGCTTGAGAGGGCAGGGGAAGGACAAATTGAGTGTAAAACGCGAACATTGCCTGCGTTCAGCCTGGCAGAAAGCTACGTAGCGCTTCGCGTGCGCCACGTAGCGTGACGTCGTATATGTGTTCAAGCCAAAGTTAAACTTCTGCTAAAGGAGAGCGATAAACCTAGCGGCCGCCATGTTTTAAATCGCTTTACGAAGTAAAACAAAGATTCCGTTCAGCCAGTTCTCAGTTAGCTAATACGCTGCAAATTAGCGCTCTGCTATGTAGCAATAGCGAAATGTAAACGCTATCTTTGGCGGAACGCAGGCATTGAAACGTCAATTGGAAAGTGCGCTTCGCGAATTTTTGGGCTTTTGAGCTCGTTTGCGTGCGCAAAGTGGGTAACGGGAAAGCAGCTATCGTTATTCGAATGGCGTTTACGAAAAATTGATCCTGATTAGTGATCAGAATTGCCCTGTCACGTGACAGAGTAAATTGGGATTACTAATCAGATCAACCAATTTCCGAACAAGTTTGTTGGCGGTTAGTAGTATTTATTCCTTATCTGAGGTTATATTAGGTTTTATTGCTCACTAATAATTGAATCGATCAATGCAGAAAGGGCATAGTGTCCATAATATTCACTATGGACATACCTATACTTATTCTGCATTGATCGATTCATTTATAGTTTACTAACCTCAATCAATGATCTGAGTGATTCTATTTCAACAGCAGAGGCACCAGATCACTGATCGAGTTGACGATCGGTTGTGCTCCGCTCACATTTACGAAAGCAGTTTATTCGCTCCGATCAATTTTTCGTAAACATCAGTTACAGTTTACCTGCTCCGATCAGTTTTTCGTAAACGCCAGAAGTGAGATAACATCGTAGCCACCACAGCACAAAAGTCACTAGATGTACTTCCAAAACGAAAAAAGAACTAGAAATTCTCACGGCACCACTAGACAGAAAACTATCTCAAAAAAGCACTAGACTAGTACAAAAGCACTGGCAATACTGCGCATAGTTGTTGCCGTAGATCAGGCATGGGCATGGAAAGGGGAAGTATCTTCCACTATGCTAAGCAATAGGTCAAACTAAGGCACTCGATCTCTGTCTAGGGACACAGGTACTGCCATCATGTTTTTGACACTGACAGTGGCTATTTGACCTTGAACAATTAGTTGTCAGTCAGGTGACAGTTTCGTTTTAATTTTCGCTTCGTACCGTAATAAATTACGATGCCTAAAGTTTGCTGTATTGCCCATTGCAAATCAAATGCTGCAGAAGGATTTAAACTGTTTAGCATTCCTAGAGGTGCATATAGATTTTCTGTCTAAAATGTCGTAAGCCCGCAATAGACTCATAAATTTCATATTTTTTGACTTAAGATAAATTTTATTGTTAAATTTGCCAAAGTACCATTAGAAATTGTTTTTAAATTTTTAGTTGATCCAAAATACGTAAATGTTGCTGTAAATGAGATCTATAAGTAAGAAAATTTGTGTGAACCATTTAATATGTGACTGATGAGATGAAGTTAATAATAGTATATTATGCAACAAGTTTTATAAACGGCATTTTAGTCACGAGTTTTAATTAGACACGAGCGAAGCGTAGCGGAGCGAGTGTCTAATAAACGAGTGTCTAGAGAAGTTTACAAATCGAATTGCATACTATACTTTTTCTACGACCAACACAAAAATACTAAAATTCGGAAATTGTGCCGTGACTAAAACGCACAAAGTCACAGCTTGTCAACGTGATCACTTAGCAACGTGGAAACGATAATACGATAATTTGTGTTTTAAAGATGGGAGTACAAAAACAATAGTAAAATCACAGCATAACCAGCATGGAAACTGTTTGTCGGCACCTTTGATCTGGCGGGGCAAAATTTTTTGACCTTGGCACCATTTTGCGAATGTATAAATCAGTGCCGCAATAAAAATATTTTTGATAATCGAATTATTTAGGTTATTTTGATAATCGGATGACAGATTATTTTTAATTTGAATTATCCGATCACTACTTGAAAGCCTAGGGTGGGTTTATAGAAAGCAAATCAAATATTTAATTTCGAATTAAACTAATCACGATTAAGTTGCCATAAGAATTACATTGCGCACTGTCAAATTAACAGCGTCATTAAAATTTGATTGCAATTAAATTTTCTGTAAACTGGCCCCTAGAGTTTTAAGTTTACTCAGTGCACCTCAGCATGCATAATCGAAAGCACCTATTATGCTGCTAATTTCACGAGACACCACTGATCGTATTCGTGCAATTGAAGGGCGCATTCGACATAATGCTCGATGCACGCAATGAGCAGAAGTGTGAGGGAGAGCGACTGCGTGTCAGTGCATGTAAGAGTGAGAAAAAGAAACACTCCGTGCGTCCAGTCGAATGCGCTCTAACAAATCACATGACAGATTTTCCATCCGGAATATGGCGGCTCAGTTTGCGCGGGAAATTTTCCCGCCAAGAAGAGTGAACCTGCTGTATGTATTTATGCTGTGGTAAAAGCTCAACACTAGGAGTGTGTTCGTAAAGTCTCCTTGGGTAACACTACTACTCCCCTATTCGTTCGTAAAATCAGAGGGAGATGGAGTAAACGACTTTACGAACGTGCCGGTGAATTACCCTGGAGTACTTTTGTTCCCGCAGTCAGGAGTGCGGGAAGGTGGGTGAAAATTGTTCTCATAACCTATTTTTGCAGAGTAATTAAAAAGGTACAAATGTAAACACGTTTGTGAAAACGTGAAAAATTGTCAACAATGGAATATGTAACTGCATGACGTCATCATAACAAATTAAAATAGCTAGACACGTTTTAAAAGTTATACATGCTGCAGCCACTAAAATTTCTTTAGTATTTCTTTCTATGGGAATCGGAATATTTTCCATTTTTTAATCAAAAACCAGCTGTACCTAACAACTATTATTGTATTCTATGTATACACTGAGAAAAGAAAATGCATTGAAATAACCAAAAAAGGCAAATTCAACAAAATAATTTTAGTTACATACAGTCAATTACAATTTTTACTTAAATGAAACGATTCAAAATTGTCAAAAAAATAGAGTTTCGTTCAAAAGATTTCAGGTATTAAACCAAGAAAACCAATTATCTTAATACAACGCAAATATTCGTCAGTATTAATCATAATTAAATTTTAAAATGACAATAAAACCATCTTAACCAACTGAAATATTCAAATTACCTCTTATTTTATTACAGTCAACAATGTCTAATAATTAATTTGACTGTTTACGAATTTCCTTTTAAATAACAGGAGATTCTTATTTTAACAAAGCTGTATTGATTAATTTCAATATAAAAATTAGTTGAATTTCAATGCAATGAATGTCTCATTATTCATTTAACTATAAAGAAATAACAAATATTTTTATTTAAATTGAAAGAATGTTTTGATTTGATTAAAACGAATATTTATTCCAACAACAATTCTGTACACTGAGAAAACAAAATGTGTTAATTCAACCAAAAATTTTGTTTGAACATATTGAACCGAAACTTTTTGTTAGGTGAACATTTTTTTGGTAAAATTAACACATTTGTTTTATCAGTGTAAACAAAATGCGTTAATTCAACCAAAAAAAGTGTTTAACCAACAAAAAGTTTCGGTTCAATACGTTCAAACAAAATTTTTGGTTGAATTAACACATTTTGTTTTCTCAGTGTAGTTAACAATTTCATTGTTGTTAAATTAATGCATTTTCTTTTCTCAGTGTACGTAATACAGTAACACACTAACAAGTAACAAGTACACTGAGAAAACAAAATGTGTTAATTCAACCAAAAATTTTATTTGAACGTATTGAACCGAAACTTTTTGTTGGGTGAACATTTTTTTGGTAAAATTAACACATTTGTTTTATCAGTGTAAACAAAATGTGTTAATTCAATCAAAAAAAGTGTTCATCTAACAAAAAGTTTCGGTTCAATACGTTCAAACAAAATTTTTGGTTGAATTAACACATTTTGTTTTCTCAGTGTAGAGGTTGGTTTCCCTTTAAGCGGTCGTCCAAATTCTACACTGAGAAAACAAAATGTGTTAATTCAACCAAAAATTTTGTTTGAACGTATTGAACCGAAACTTTTTGTTGGGTGAACACTTTTTTTGGTTGAATTAACACATTTTGTTTACACTGATAAAACAAATGTGTTAATTTTACCAAAAAAATGTTCACCCAACAAAAAGTTTCGGTTCAATACGTTCAAACAAAATTTTTGGTTGAATTAACATATTTTGTTTTCTCAGTGTAGGAATGGAAAGGAACTGTTTACCATCTGTTTACTTTACCTTACCCAATCACCCCACTTTACGAACGCACTCTAGTGATGGAATACCAAGAATCGACAAGTATTAGATTCTTAAAAGTACTCTCTGCATTTGAATACCCAACTTTGTATTATAATACTCGAGTTTGTACTCGAATATGGTAGTCAAGTATAATAAATAAACAAGTAAATTGTGAGTATACAGGGATATCCACATAAACCGTTCGTTAAAAGTTTTCAAGGATGCAGTTCACGTACACTCACTGAGAAAACAAAATGCATTGATATAACAGTTTTCTTTTTGTTGTGAATAAAAATGTTGATTACACTAAAATTTTTGTTAAATAGGTATACATACACATGTTACTGTAACAAAAATATCATTTTAATTTTGTGTGGCTACTTTAAATAAAATTTATTATTACAGAAATTTACAACTAAATATTTGGTTTATTGTAAACAAAGTATTTGTGTAACATAACAGTAAGCTATTTGATTTATTTGTTTTGACATGGTAATCTGATCAGTACAAAATAAAATTAATGACATTTATATAAATGTTAAATTATAAAAAAAAAATGTTTGAACGTATTGAAACGAAATCTTTTGTTGGACAAACAGTTTTTTGGTTGGATTAACACATCTTGTTTTCTCAGTGCTGAGAAAACAAAATGCATTGATATAACAGTTTTCTTTTTGTTGTGAATAAAAATGTTGATTACACTAAAATTTTTGTTAAATAGGTATACATACACATGTTACTGTAACAAAAATATCATTTTAATTTTGTGTGGTTACTTTAAATAAAATTTATTATTACAGAAATTTACAACTAAATATTTGGTTTATTGTAAACAAAGTATTTGTGTAACATAACAGTAAGCTATTTGATTTATTTGTTTTGACATGGTAATCTGATTAGTACAAAATAAAATTAATGACATTTATATAAATGGTAAATTATAAAAAAAAATTGTTTGAACGTATTGAAACGAAATCTTTTGTTGGACAAACAGTTTTTTGGTTGGATTAACACATCTTGTTTTCTCAGTGTAGATATTTGAAATTTAAGGAGCAAGGGTTTTCCGTAGAGATCTCTTTAAATAAAATAAAATTGTCTTTGTATCACTTCCGGTTGTACCGGAAGTCGCTATCAACTCGCTTATTTTAAATGGAATGCTATATTTTTATCACGTTTTTGAATTCTACATGTAAAAATATGTTAAATTGCAATACATTTCTCTATCTCTAAAATGCATCATTTTGGAAATATTTTGAATTTTCTTAGAAATTTGGATTCTGCAATCTGACTTTCAAAAAATTATAACACAACTGTTATTGAAGCAATTTTATTTGTAATAGCTAATAGCTAATATTGTAGTTGAAGCTTTAAGGTTCTTAAAAATTCCATCAGCATAATCTATTAAGCTACAGGGTGTCTAAAACGCACCGCTCCACTCGAAGATATTCAAACACAGAAAAATACTTTCTTTCAAATGGAATGACCGATATTTTAATGCACCATTGTATGTGGAATCAAATGCTGCGTCGAACTGTACTAGCATTCCCTATACCTAACTTTAACAGTTCTTGAGTTATGAAACATTTTCGATTTAATTCATAGGAAATTACAATTTTAATAGATCAAATATTTTTAATTTTATTAAGATAGCATGGAAATTATAACAATGATTAATGTAACTACAAATTTTGTAGTCAACCAAAGAAAATAGAATTTGGCAAGTGGAAATTCACAAATTTTAATAGTTCCTTAATCATCCTTCTCTTAGGACGCTTGTGATCTTACAAAACGAAAAAGTATGAATTTCATTACTTTAAATTGAAGAATAAAATAGCTGCTAGTTTGCAATTCTCTGGATTAGCGTGAAAGTATTTTAAAACCATTGTCTAATTATCTTCGTTATTTGTTACTGATCTTCGTACATTTTATTTTTCCAAATTGTATAAAGTTAGGTTCAAACTTTCCAAACTGTGTTTTATTCATAGGAGACAAGAGGGGTACATTTTATTGAACACACATTCTCTGCTCTGAACAATTTTAGATCATTCTTCACGAATTTAAAAAATGGATTTAAAATGTCAGCGTTTGAATAATTTTGATTCTCAACTTTTTTTTGCTTTTGCTTAAAATTTGTAGTAACAGGAAACGTTAAATTTGTTTGCAATTGTTTGTTGTTTTCATAACTATATCAACAAAATTAGAAATATTTAACCTAATAAATGTAAATTTTTATGTATTAAACCAAAAATATCTTATAACTGAAAAACTGTTAAAGTTAGGTATAGGGAATGCTAGTACAGTTCGACACAGCATTTAAATCCACATACGATGGTGTATTAAAATATTGGTCGTTCCATTTGAAAAAAAGTATTTTTCTGTGTTTGAATATCTTCGAGTGGAGCGGTGCGTTTTAGACACCCTGTAGTTTAATAGATTATGCTTATGGAATTTTTAAGAACCTTAAAGCTTCAACTACAATATCAGCTATTACAAATAAAATTGCTTCAATCATAGCTGTTATAATTTTTTGAAAATCAGATTGCAGAATCCAAATTTTTAAGAAATTTCAAAATATCTCAAAAATGATGCATTTTAGAGATAGGGAAATGTATTGCAACTTAACATACTTTTACATGTAGAATTCAAAAACGTGATAAAAAATATAGCATTCCATTTAAAATAAGCGAGTTGATAGCGACTTCCGGTACAACCGGAAGTGGTACAAAGACAATTTTGTTTTATTTAAAGAGATCTCTACGGAAAACCCTTGCTCCTTAAATTTCAAATATCTACGTGAACTGCAACCTTGAAAACTTTTAACGAACGGTTTATGTGGTTTTCCCTGAATATACACACAATGAATGGCAAAGCCGTCCTGGATGAGTCTCATGTTACACTGCAAGCTGCAAAGTTCTAAAACTCAACCTTTAAGTGAATCCATATTCGAGACGTTCCACATCGAAGATACATTCTCATCCTTCTCGGTCCTCAATACTTGTATTTGTACTCGAGTACTTGAACTCGGATCAGTATTCAATTCTTAAAAGTACTCGAATACCAAGTATTCGATTCTTAAAAGAACTCGATTCCGCCCAACACTACTCAACATATTAGTAAACATAAAACATAAAAGTAGTTTACTTTTAGTTTGGATCGAAAACCCTGATAATCTTAAAACTAATAATAAAATTTATCTTTAATCAACAAATAACATGTAAGTTACATGTAGGTAATTTATAATCGTCTGTTGCAGTTTAAAAATCTAAAATTACATACTACAATTTTACAAGAGACAGCGAGTTTCTTGGATTGCCATAAACGGATTTTCCCATTACGTTGAACGCATTGTGTCAACCGATGGGAATTTTTCACTTTATCCAGTAGACAAATTCTTACCGATTGAATGAATGATGATTCTGCTGAATATTTCCACTGTAAAAATGCTTTTATAATTTTACCAATTCGTTCATCTAAGACTTTATGTTTAGGAAAGACTGGTTTTCCAAAAAATTCACATCGTCATTCAAAGTGCAAAAGTCGTATGTCTAAAAACTGCATTTTTTTAGAAGAGCAAGAAAACAGTTTCTTTGTTTTTCTAAAAAATACAGCTTTGAGATATACGACCTTGTGCTCTTGAGTGCATACAACCTTTTGCATTTTGAGTGACGACTTATGGTATGAAGCTATATCGGTATTCTAAAACAGATTCCAAATTTATCAGATATACTAAATTTTTTAATTTCTATACCAAATTTTTTCATTTCATTTGTGTAGGTGCACAAAATTCTACAAGGCGTACTAATTGGTTAAAAAGATTATATAGGACAGACAGATACAAGGATATACGAATATGTATTGTATGTAACCTGTGAGCAACTAAAAATCAGATTAGAGTCGGCGGTGCAAAGAAAAAGTATGTCTGTTACTAACGCAGCGTTAGGCTGATCTGACAGTTCATGAATGTATTAGATTAATTAATTCAGTCAATCACAGACATACATTTTCTTTCTTCTTCATTTCCTACTCTAATCTGATTTTTATTTGCTCACTTTTTATAATGCTTTAGCTCAGTATTCTAATAATATATTTTTTTATTTAACTAGAAACATTTCTGTAAAAATGATATTTATGAGAAAAATCATTCCCTTTACCTGTATCCCACCGCTATTCCTCATTTAGATTTGGAAAACCATGATTGTATGACTTGTAGTTCTCCTGATACTTCCTGTTGTTCTCCAGGTAATAGTTATTTGTTATACAAGACGGTAAAATTTTATTTTATCGATGAGTGAAAACGTTTAATTAATTTTCACGAGTCGATAATTAAATTTTACCGTCGTGTGTAACATTCTATTTTTTTTCTATAGCGAACGTTAAAGACAAATAAATAAAGAGAACAATCACGTTTCAAAATCGCGTGGTATGATCATGATCCCAGTAACTAGTGTGAGATGTTGTATAGTTACTTGTTACTTTATCTACCCTTGCTGTTAAAATTCCGTTTTATCGATGTTTTGAGTTGGCAAACCAACAATTCCATCTACAAATGGACAATATGAAAATATTTCATCTCATGGTCTGGTGTACATTATTAAGTCTTTGTTTTCCAAAGCATTTGGTACCTTTATCTGAAAAAACGTGATTTGGCAGTTGGTACCTTTTAGATAAGCGCTATCCAATTTATTTCTAGGCATTTGATTCTATAATTTGTATTTTCAACTATATTATGCTTATTTTTTAAATGTCTTTTAAAACTGCTCATTGTTGATTTTATTTCTATTCCACAAACATCACAAATCATAATTTTATTTTCTTTATTCATTTTGACTTTACGTATTGCACTCAAGTGAGTATATTGTAAAATATTGTGCTCATAAACAATTTATCAATAGACGCTGATGAATGTCTAAACTTGAACCTGTGGTCTAAACGCACTATTAAACAACTAAACCACAAACCACCTACAAACTAAACCAGACTAAACGCAATAACCTAACAATCTATTATCTGTCCTCAACATGTCCTGAATCTGTCGTTCAAATTTTGAATACTTCTTGAGACTGATTGGACGGTTTAGTTCTTGATTCTGATTGGAGGGTTCTGCTCTGCATCCAGACATTCGTTATTTTCATGCCACTAATGCAGAATATGGTCATTGGTGGCGCTGGCTTCGCATGTGCATTAAGGTTACTGTATCGAGAAGGTAGCGCCATAGACCATTAAACATAGAAAGACGTATCAAAGACCGCAAAAATTTGGAAACATTAATAGCGCTGCTCTAGCAGCTGGACGAACTAAATTCGTAAAGCGGTAGATTTAAAACTGATATAAAACGTGAACATTTTTCTATTGAGTTATTTTTAATTTTTTTATGATGAATTTGGATGGCCTGCCTCAGCTTAATTAAAAAATAAGTCATTGGCACTTTTTAGGGCCGGTTTTTCCATCTCTCGATAAACTAACTGATGAATAACTACAACGAAAACAATTCTTAAAAATTAAATTATTCGCCGGATGTCTTTAACGGGAAGATGGAAAGACGGGCCCTTGAGGTTATTTTACAGTAAACCTAAGACATGCAGTTCAAATCTCATGGCACGAGTTGGTAAAAAGAATTTTAAAATCAGTCGCTGTAACTATACAGTTGAATTAATGAAAAAATATTTCGTATTAAAACATATATTGAAAAGATTATAACAATAATAAACAAAGTTTACACTAACATAATTTACGATACATACCTATTTATTACAGTTTACTAGTATTTAACTTAAAGCAATACTTCACAATTTTACTGACTTAAAAATTGAAGAACTGGGTGCAAAAACCGGTCAGCTCTACTTTTAAGTGAAAATGACATTTAACCTTTTCGGGACAGGAAATGACCGGAGTTGCATAAATTTTTCTTACCCATCAGACGAGAAACGACTCGAGTTGAAAGTTTGGATATAATGTTCGGGACAGGAAACAACCGAAGTTTGATAAAATCATAATGTTACGTCTTTATCAAACTGCGGTCGTTTCCCGTCCCGAACATTATATCCAACTCGAGTCGTTTCTCGTTTGATGGGTAAGAAAAATTTATGCAACTCCGGTCATTTCCCGTCCCGAAAAGGTTAAATGAATTTAGCTCTATAAAATATAGAACGTTCAGTACTGGTAAATGAATTGCTGTTAAAATGATCTTCACAAACGTAAGTTTTTGATGTAAGAACAAAATTGCTTACTGTGGCAGTATTTATAGCACGTAACCATAATACTCTTTGAGCTTCCGACTTTGGGAAACAAAAAAAATGTTTATTTGATGCACCCGATATATGTATATGCCGATTTGCAATTAGGTACTTTGTATCTATACTTCAACTTCCCCATTATTACTTTCCGTTGATTTCTCCAGTCTTTTCTTGAGCCCATAAATAATTCTAAAATAATAATTCAGTTTAAAGTCGAATTTCATCACTGAAGGTAGGTATTTGAATTAATTATCAAAATTAATACATACACGTAAATTAGATAAGTAACTGCAATAATAAATGATGGCTATAATGAAGTATGCTTGTACAATTGGAAGTTAATGCGGAAAACCTGGAAAAAATATTTGTTAGCAATAAAATATAACTTAGAACCAGCATAACCTACACATGTCATCCCTATCGACTCATGTTAGCTTTTCCACTGCAGTAATCGCATACATTGAAATTAAAACAAAGATATGGAATAAAACTTGAAATGTGGCGAAAATCATTTCAGTTGCAAAAACCGCGTGTGTGTAATCATCGAAAATTCATAATAATGTCGATTGACATCAGGGTTGCCACAAGCAGTTAAAATAATGTAATGAAAAGGACAGTCAAATTAGTAATGAAATGTAATGAAAGGTGGGAAATTCAAAATAGTTAATCCCAAGTTATTGTATTTGTATTACTAGTACTCTATGTATGTATGTAAATAGTTCCTAATTTTATGCCGATATTCAAATGGAGTAGGAAATAAGTTTGGTGCTAAATAAACTATAAAAAAATTCTTTAGGTAATTATAAAATTGCCACATTACATATTTAATATTTAAAATTTATTAAAGAAAAATTAAAATGTAATTTCTTCTGTAACATCTGATTTATTCATTGTACAATTTGATTGCATTTTGTGCTGCATTGAGCTTCGATAGAAATAAAAACCTACAAATACGGACATTATAATGAGCATCTCTTAAATGTTTTCTTCCATCCATCGATCCATCTACAGAAAAATCTGGAGTGTATTTTACAGGGTTTCTCGGTTACTTATAAAAATAAGAGGAAACCATTTTCGCGACCCAGTGCTACTATTTCCAGAAAAACTCAATGGTGAGGACAAAAGTTAGCTACCTCGATTCGTTCGGGAAATATCAGCTGAAATATTGTGAAAAGTGATTTTTCGTGAAAATTCGTTTTCGGCCGATATTTCCCGAATGAATCCAGGTAGCTAACTTTTGTCTTCACCATTGAGTTTTTCTCGAAAAAGTAGCACTGGGTCGCGAAAACGGTTTTCTTTTACTCCTATAACTAAACTCTGTAAAACCATCATAAATAGTCCACCCGGTACTTATTTATCTATTGCAGAGTCTAAACGCCAAACCACAAAACCGATTGGATCAAGCTCAAGGTTACTAAAGAGAGAAGGTTACCTGGTAACTCGTGGAGTGACGCATCATCCAGTAGGCCATCTATTTGTGTAAATGCATTAAATGGGCCTACTGAGTGACGTTGTGATGACGTTGAAAGTTACCAGGCAACCTTGTTTCTTTAGTAACCTTGGACCAAGCTGACGTAAGTAAATAGTAATTTCATGATGGCCAATTTGAATGTTTCAAATTTTACCAAAACAAAACTGTGCTATAATATGAATAAGCGATTTCTGGCGATATACTTAAATCGCTAAGGGCCAGTTTACAGAAAATTTAATTGCAATCAAATTTTAATGACGTTGTTAATTTGACAGTTCGCAATGTAATTCTTATGGCAACTTAATCGTGATTAGTTTAATTCGAAATTAAATATTTGATTTACTTTCTGTAAACCCACCCTTAATGTATCATTAATTTAGTAATGAAATTTGCTTGTTTTAAACAATGTAGTAACGACGTAACGACAGCGACTGAATTGTAATGAAATCGTTACAATTGTAACGATTGTGGCAACCCTGATTGACATTCGTCAACTTTAACCTTGTTTATGTGATCGGTGCTTCACTGACAGCGTAACAGCCTGACAGTCAAGAAGTTCGTCCAGCTGCGCATGGAGCGCCACAGTCGAATAGTGTTCCGTGTTTATTTAATAGACTTGAAACGTCTGTCTATGTTTAGTGGTCTATGGGTAGCGCCAACTTTCTATCTCTTTTAATTTGGGGTTAATCAAATTCATTCATAAATTCCTTAGCAACAGTAACTTGTTATGTATCTATCGTTTTTCTTCTTTAGCGTTTCATAGCTTCCTTTTTAATTTGGGGGACGAAGCCGCGGAAATGAATAGCGGTACTTTCTAAACACAGTAACCTTAATGTGCATGGTCCCTATAGCATCACTCGAGTATAGGCGTTTGATTTTAAGATCGCAGCGCTACCGCGGATAAATCTGAACCTCTGTAAGCTATTCGGAATTTTTGTAATGCACGTGTTTGAGTGCGTACCAATACAAATACACAAGTTGATTTAATGTAAATATCACATATAACACAATCCTGATACATCATAAACTCAGAATCGACGCCAAAACACGAGATATTATGTAGCATACAAGGGTTTGTTTAGTTGACACCAGGTGGCGAACGCTTAGCTGCAAACTCCAATAACTGTCACATTTGCTCTTTTGTTTGATACCTACCCAGCTTTCCCGTTACCCACTTTGTGCACGTAAACGAGCCCAAAGGCCCAAGAATTCGGGAAGCACACTTTCCAGTTGACATTTCGATGTTCGCGTTTTACGCTCAATATGTCTTTCCCCTGCCCTCTCAAGCACCACCTATTATTTTTGTGCTCAAAACACATGTTCCCCCACCGTTGAATTCTGCCCTGATACGGTGTCTACAAAATGACTACAAAACAAATACGTATTATTGAAAAATAATTACTGTCAAATATTTTAATAAAACACTTAATTAAACAATTTTTAAAATTTATTTTCAATTTGTTGTATGTCACGCCTCTACAAATACGTTCCCGTAAGTTTGTACTCGAAGCTCATGGGTTTAAAACTCAACTGTGTTTAGTGCGCAAAATGCAGAGCTAACGGGAAAACACCTATTGCATTTCCATAAGGGTATCAAACAGAATGGCCCCTTTTTTTGACACTGACCTTTAAGTGACGCTATCACTTTTATTATTATATTGTTTACATTTATATTCATTTTAACAAGCCATTTCAATGCTTCGAAACCAGAAAAATATTTTAAATGCCAAAATGTTACCAAATGTCTATCTAGGATACTGTTGCTGGTTGTACTTTTCACAAGGCAACATCGCCAGTGGTCTTTTAATTTGTGAACAGAGTATAGCTTTACACCGAAGTAGCATGCTGCGTGCCAGGGTACTCAGATTTGTCGATTTATCGCCATTTTGGCTATCTCGGATACAATTCACTTGTACAGTTCTTTAAACCCGGAAGACCTTCCCTCCGATTTCTTAATAAATGATCATGTAACTAAAATAAACATTATTTATCTACGACCACTACTGTAAATGACGAATTACATACAACACATAAATTAAGTAAGCGGGTATTTACAAACGTCGTGCCTAAAGTAAGAAAAAAGCACTTTTGCAGTTAGATCTACGTATGATCTACGTAGTCAGATCACATTAGATTGACAGTCGTCGAAATTGCAAGTGTCATTAGCACGATTAGGCGGATCGGATTCCGCTCGCGCTGTCAAGAGCGTCACGTTTAAGTGCACCTGATGCGGGAATAGCAAATAATCGCATGCATAATTTGGAATAGCAAAGAACGTTTAGTGTTTAATTTAATTTATTTAATTTTTAATTCGGAAATATGAAATTTTGTTTAAGTTTAACAATTTCTTACGCGATGAAATTAAAATTTCGTCCGACGCTTATGGAGAAATGAGCCAGCGCAATGATCGTACATAAACATGCACAGTATAAGCGGCAACCCAGGCGGACTGTTGCACGTGGAATCTCATCCTCATAACCCTGGTCATTAGGCATTAGGCGCTTTCCAATTGCACACACGAGCTACTCGGTGCTACTCATAAGCTACTCCGGAGCTGCTCAAATGCATTCCAATTGCACTTTGAACAGCTCGGAGTAGCTCCGAGTAGCTCGTTTGTGCAATTGGAAAGCGCCTATTGCTGATTACATAAGCTGCTTTCCCGTTAACCATTTTGTGCACGCAAGCGAGCCCAAAAGCTCAAAAAGTTGCGAAGCGTAATTTCCAATTAGCGTTTGAACGTTCGTGTTTTACGCTCAATATGTCCTTCACCTGTCCCTTCAAGCACCAGCTATTATTTTTGTGCTCGGACTCGGAACACATGTTCCTCCACTCTTAAATTCTACCCTTTAAATCGAATACTGTGTCTACTAAGACAACTACAAAACAAATACGTATTATTGAAAAATAATTAATGTTAAATATTTTAATAAAATGATTACTTAAACTATTTTTAAGATCCATTTTAAATATAATTTTCAACTGTCACAAGTAGGAGGGAATGAATGCGTCACACCTCTCCAAATACGTTCCTGTAAGTTTGTACTCGAAGCTCATGAGTGTTTAGTGCGCAAAATTCAGAGCTAACGGGAAAACGCCTTTTGAAGGTAACTTTTGTGGTCGTAGATAAAGTATAGTACAAAACTCGAGTTGTAAAGCAATTACGCACTTGTGGAATTACTTGCATTCGCCGCTTCGCGGCTCATGCGCAACTTTTCCACCGTGCGTAACTCTCGATATGTAATATGCTATTTTTTACTATTTATAAAACGACGGAAAAGGAGAAATTTTTAAACGCCTAAATTTTTTAGGCCACCAAAATTGCTTATTTCTTAGACGTTAACTGCACATTTACCTGCCTAATTCAGTCTTTTTAAGTTTATTGTTGCCACCTTAATCGATAACATCTTGTAGTTTCATTTACAATTTGAAGTAAACTGCACAGAGTGTAATTTAGTTTTAAAAATAGAAATAGTTTTTATTTGTACGATTTTATTGTCTACAAAATTACAAACATCTGTAACCCATTAATTTAATATAAGAATAATTAATTTTGTACGAAACTTTGTTTTGTTGCCTCGCCGACCTTTTGCTAAGTGCCTGCCACCTGTGTTAACAATTTATTTAAATAATTTAAGTACAACGTGACCTTGGTCACTAGAGAGTCTGGCCGAGTTAGCATTAGATTAATCATCGAATATGCCCAGATTGTCATAGTATGGCAAAAGATGGGTAATCGCAGATTTATAATGATCGTTGTTGTAGCAGTGGTACCGAAAGCTCTCGTCGCTACCATCGCTGAATAGGTCGGTGAAAGTAGCATCCGGTCTGTTTGTAGATTTTACCAAAGGAGTGACTGTAGCCGCTGCAACCAACCCTGGAAAAGTATAGAACATTTGAATATTCACAAAAAATCGTATTTTCAAGAAAGAAAAAAAAACGATTAAAACAAAATGAACACGTAGGGAAAGGCAAGAAAAAACATCTTCAGAAGAGATTTCTTCAAAATGAGAGAATAATCCATTCGGGAGCAAGTTACAGATTTAGTGTTAGAAGCGTTTAAAAACTTAACTAACTCTTCCCAAAAGTCTTCTCTTCTACCTTTATCAATCATCGACCCTGAATCTCATCGTTCCAGATTCCGGTTAGGGAAAGGAACATCGTCTGTTCAGGTCGGCACGATTCGAACGCACCTAAAGGGTGGTCGATGGGTCCCTCTCGCACCCGAGTGTCCGCCTGAAACTCACAAGCTTAAAACTCTCATCGGAGAGAATTTTGCGTTACGAGATTTTGCTGCCCCGAAGCAGGCGGTCTCTTCCTTATATTTCATTTCGTCCCAACCAGGTCCCAACCCCGGAAGCCCCCGTTTTTATTTCGACTTCCACGTCCCCTCGTGCAGTGTACATACTAAAAAGTGAAACGTTATTTGCCTCGAGGCTTCGCCTTGAAAAATAATTTGCAAAAATCACAGATCGTTGCAAACTATTTCCGAGTTCTTCGAGACATAGCATGCGATGTTGGATGTTTGTCTTTCTCTTGAACGGCTATTTTATAACGCAGGATCGAGGTTTACTTACCGTAGAATGCTCTCGCTCTGTAATCTGCTCGGAATTCCTCCCTCGTCGGTATTCTTTCCAGAGTGTACTTAAGATTAGTTAAAGTAGCTAAGAAGTTGGCGTAATAAAAATCTAAAAAGTAGTCTATGTATTCCGCTCTGACGTCGTCTCTCGGACTGGTCGCCAAAAAATAATGTAAGTCAACTGCAGGACTTGAGTAAACTACGAGTTGAAAGTCTATCTACAAAAAAGCAAACGTTCAGAAGCAGAAAATAAATAAAGGTCGCATTAAGTGAATAAATTTGAACCCTATGGAGTATATTGGCTACAGAAAATATCCCTTTCCACACGTTTGCATGCGACACGTATTTCGACTGCGACTCAATCAAACTAAAATATAAATCTCAGGTGAAGCAAAGGGTGAAATACTTACGAATTTGCAGTCCTTAAGCTTGCCGTTAGGGCCATAGGAGAACATCATATTATTCACCCATAGGTCTCCGTGATTTAACACATTAAACCCTCCCAGTTTCTTACCCCAGGATTCCATGCATCGGGGCACGGCCGTGCTGCATATTCTCTTCATTTTTAAGTGGTATTTTTCAAATTCTGAAAAACAAAGGTATGCAATATGTCTCAGATAACTTTTTTAGCATGGGAATCTCGCATATTATAAGAGATACAGATATGAATTCGGTTAACGGGATGAATAATTATTCCTGAGCATTCATAAGCTGATAACACTGTTATTAGAATAACGTGACGTAGATATAAAGGAAAATTAAAGGATATTCGGCGAATAACTATTCGCACGTCATACCTAGGTCATGTTGTTCCAAGAATAGTGTTATTCTTTATTTAACTATCAAATTTTCTTGAAAACAAAAGGTGTTGCTTTTTGTTTCCAAATCACTCTTTGCACAACAAATGATTTCGAAATTTTGTCTAGAATGTAACTTAAACCATCAAGTTTGATAGATCGTTGTAATCAGAAAAAAAAGCTTCATTTAACAGTGTAAAAATCTAAGATGGTATCCATAAGAACAAAAGTTGAATATCGTTTGTTTGCTATTCTTAACGTTATCACAAAGACGATAACATATTTAAGTTCCCCATAAGAAAGTGCCTTAACAATGTCTGACTTAAAAATGTCTAGTTTTTATAAAAAACGAAAATCGTGATTCTTACTATCTTCCGAATATCTTGAAAACCGTAAAAGAAAGGCAAAATTTGTTCGTAGATTATTGCTTGCTTGCTTTCTGCAGAACGCTTTTTGTCTTATCGGCATTAGCCGTCGAATAATTTATACATATGACGCTTTCTGTAATACAATTTACTAATTTGTAATACAACTGAAATTTTCTGAAATACGATTGAAAAAGGTGTAAACGCGTATTGTTGTGTTTGGATGAAATGAAAGAAAGCAGCTAATTATACGAAATACATTAATTCTACATAACGAACTTTTATATACGACATTGAGTTTGTCTGCGCATTTCATCTGCGCTCAACTCACATAAATTGGCAAAAGAAAAGCACCTAATGTAGTGTCGACTAAAAATTAAAGTTAAACTGTCATCGATGATGACATACCTTGCCATCTTCCCACGGCTTGCGTTAAAGCTTCGAACCCTATATTTAACCAGTTAGTCACCATGGGGGTATGTAGGTACAATCCTGCTGCATGGTTTTTATTAATCATTGAAGGGTCCTGAAAATAGTGGGGATAATTAGAGGATCAAACTTGGTGAGGGAGGCGTACCCTTTCGTACATGATGACTGAAGCGGCGTGAAAGGCGGCCATTCTCTTCAAGACTATAGCACAGTGGTCAAAGTCGAAACCGATTTGCCTGGCTTTAAAATTTCCAAAGCCCAAGGTTGTTATATCTTGCAATAGTAACAGCGGCACTGGATCTTTTGATGAGTAAAAACATAACGAAGAGAATTTACCCGGTTGTCCTGAAACAATTTCCTTTTTTGAATTCAACCCTTAGACTAATTTCATGCAAAGCGGTTTCGTCCGTACGGACTAGAGGTATAGGCCGTGTACATACTGAAATCCCCACCAAATCTCTAAGTCGCATATTCTAAATTCGAAGTCTTCACAGTCGCTTTGTAGCTGCGTGAGAGGACAGAGCGCTAATGTTGCTTTTGCCGTTGTGTTTCATTTCTGTTTTGTCGGATAATTTTTTCACGGCTTTTAATGAATTATATTCCAAAAGAAATTAAATTAGCAACAGATGTTTTGAAATTATTACAACACAAGAAGAAATTCATTTAATGACTCGTATATCGGGCTATATGTATAATATTTAAAATTTACCAAAACTGTCTTGTCAAGAATGTATCAATTTAATATCGGCTAATAAAGAACTTATTTTGCTTGAACAAAATGAAATCTGTATCTATTAAACTTTCTCGCAGAAAATTAAAATATCCAACTGTCGATTTTGCGGCTACTTGTGTATCGTTCCTTTGTACGTTTAAAATAATAGTTGAGAAACATGAATATATTTTTAAAGTTGTGGGGCATCCAAAGAAATTATTATCAAATATAAGTGTAAAAAAAAAACGTTGCGTCAGACTTCAATTTGGCAAATTGAAGTCTGACGCAGCGTTTTTTTACACTTATATGACGACTACAAACAGCAATGGAGCTCCTTCACAAATTATCAAATATGTTTTTCTACCATTTGGAAAATAATTAATATTAAAAGAAGTTTTATGAAATACATTATTAAATATTTAATTTTGGATAAGGACACGAAAAATTCAAAAAGAACGATGATAGTGTTAATAAATAATCATTTAATTATATTCACGCTTGCATTCGTAGAACCCCGAGAGAGATTAGTCCATTGCCGGCCGCTACTCTCTCGCTAGGTGACGACTTCGACTCCCACTCTTACAACAGAGCCTGTATCTTCTAGGAAGCTTTGCTTTAGCGATGCGCGATTGCGAATGAAAGGAACAATCGAATAAATCGACAATCGTTAAATTATTTATTCGAATATCGATTCATTCGTAGTCTGAAAAAACAATCGAATAAAAATTATTCGAATAATTTCATTCGTTTTCCAATTCATTGTGCGCTGGCGATTCATTCGGCCTGCGTGTTCATCGCAACAACGAATATTAGTTTTTTCTAAGATAATTTTTTTCAGAAATTCTATTAAAAAATTGTATGTTAATACAGGCTGTTACAAATTCGAGGCTCACCATTGGGATCTCGAAAACAGTAAGAGATACGAAGTCGGTTAAATTGGGGCAAAGTTGCGTATTTTGGTGCTTAATAATAATCCGTTCTGAAAAGTCTTGTACCATTTGTAGTTTTTGAAATATTCCCAAAAAACAAGAAAACGTAATTTTCTTTTTTATTTTTTTCTGAAGTTATTATTGCAGGGATCCTAACAAAATTAATACATTCTACAGGCACTTTTTTAAGCTCTTTACGATGATATCATTAGATTTTACTCAAAACGTTTCGTCTCGTTCTGACCATCATCAACTTCATTTTTTCTTATGGGCGCTACATTGGGTTTTAATACCATTGAATAGATCTATTTTTTCTGATGCTTTTTCATATATCGCACATCCCTATTTAATAATTTGAAACAGCTGGAAATGCAAGAAATTGTTGAAAATAACACTGCAACGAAGAACATGGTATGCAATGAAAACAAAAACCAAAAAAAGCGTGATATACCTTCGGAGTTTTATTTCGTTTATCACAAAAACAGATTTTTGAAAAATTTTTAGATATAAAAATGAAGGATGTGAATCCAAGAAAGACGTAGACTTTTAAAACGTATTGTGCTGACAGCAACAATTTAGTAATAGCAAGAGAAATTTACTTCCAACAATGACGATGACGCAGTATTTAACTACTTTCGTGATTAAATTATACATTTTTATGATTAAAGCAAGAAAGTATTACAAGAGATTATGTCTTTAAAAATCTCTCATTCTTGTAAATTTAAAAATGTATTGTGCTAACAATAATTTAGTAATAGCAAGATAAATTTACTTCCTATAATACCCAAAAAGATGCCATCCACACGGAACAATATTATTAAGTTAGATGGAAACATTGCACTTTATGGATATTTTCATAAAACTTGAAGGACTTATCGAGATCGCCTTAATGATGATGAGAATGAAGAATTATTAGAAGAGGTAATTCATAGTTATTTATAAAATGTTTAAAATTATGAGACTACAGGAAATAATGTTTCCTCGAGCAGTAACATCTTTTAAGATACGAGTTTTCTAATTTGATATTTTCTAGCTTTTTAATAATAATAATGTATAATTTAATTACAAATCTAATCAACTATTGTTTTGTAGTTGTCTTTCTGGATACTGTTGGAAGGCAATTTCGCTCGCTATTACTGAATTGTTGTTGTTAAGACCACAAACATTTTTTAAATTTTCTTGGATACATGACATTCATTTTTAGATCTAAAAATTTTACTAAAATCAGCTTTTGTGATATATGAAATAAAACTCCGAATGTACATCAAACTTTTCTGGTTTTTATTTTCATTGCATACCATGTTTTTTTTTGCAGTGTTATTTTTCAACAATTTCTTGCATTTCCAGCTGTTTCAAATTAATAAATAGGGATGTGTGATACATGGAAAAGCATCAGAAAAAATACATCTATTCAATGGTATTAAAACCCAATGTAGCGCCCATAAGAAAAAATGAAGTTGATGATGGTCAGAACGAGACGAAACGTTTTAAGTAAAATATAATGATATCATCGTAAAGAGCTTAAAAAAGTGCCTGTAGAATGTATTAATTTTGTTAGGATCCCTGCAATAATAACTTCAGAAAAAAATAAAAAAGAAAATTACGTTTTCTTGTTTTTTGGGAATATTTCAAAAACTACAAATCGTAGAGGATTTTTCAGAACGGATTATTATTAAGCACCAAAATACGCAACTTTGCCCCAATTTAACCGACTTCGTATCTCTTACCGTTTCCGAGATCCCAATGGTGAGCCTCGAATTTGTAGCAGCCTGTATATTATGTAAAATCAACATAAATAATAAATAGATAAATGATTTTTTTCGCTTCATAATTTTTTCAACTACATAATCCGAAAAGCTAAAGATATGTCTCGATATCGCGCGAAACTGCGAAATAGTACGCTGTGGTAATGCATATGCAGTACGGTTAACAGCGATACGGCGCCAGCGTATTAGTAAGCGGTGGGCGAATAACAATCGAACAATTGAAGTAAACCGATAGTTATTCGTTGTTGCGATGCGTATCCGCGGTTGGCGCGTATACGCTTATAAAATTCGAATAAAACCGATAGTTATTCGAATACATTCGAATAATCGCAACAATCGAATTATTCGAATATTTTTATTCGCAATCGCGCATCGCTACTTTGCTTTATCAGTTGTAATGGATCGTGAACGAGTTATTGTTCTGTAGCTTTTGTATGCACTATCGTCGAAAGGAATAACAAAATCGCTTATGTGGGTGCACTCAATTAATCTTTGCACAAAGTTAATCTGAAAAGGGAAGACGCAAATGTGTTCCATGCATTATTCGAGGAACTTCATGTAGGTGAATATAAATTTTAAAAGTATTTTCTTATGACTACAAACAGTTTTAATGACATGAGTGCTCGATTGTATGAAAGTATTAAACGTCAGAACACTTAACATCTATCCACCTGTACGAATTGTTACCGTAAGCCGTATGGACAAAGTCGCCGTGTGTGAATCACAGCATTATATTGGGCACGTTCAGCCGGTATCAGCAGCTGAGAAGTTGAGTCAGCGGTGTCGGCTGAATGTTACGCTGAGTGTGCGCTGTATCTCAACCACAGTCTACATACAGTCTTGTCACTGGCGCTAGTTTCGCGTACAAAATTCTTGGAAACTCGGGGAAGAATGCGCAGTAGTCTCGCTGCTTCTATTCGTAGTTTGGTTTACCGGCTTGGTTCGGGCACGTTCGGGCATTTGCAAACACTGCAAGATTTTAAATTTAAATTGTTTGCGCCACGTAATAATCAACGCACGGAAGAATGCGCAGTGGTTGAATTGAAGACACAAAGATCAAAGGTACCGACGCCAAGTGAACAGATTGTGTGTAGACTGTGTCTCAACTGTTGTGAAATTATCTCAGCGTAAATAAGTTCGCTTTGTTTTGGCTGCGGATATAATTCCAGGTTATAAGTTGTGAACTCATCAAACTGTGTAGTTTGCTTCATATGATTTTGTATTAACTGTTCAACTTCTTCAAATAAAACATTAAAATTAGTCATCATCCAGGATTTCGCACAAAATAAAATTTTGATGAAAATTGTTGATCATGTTTTTGAGGTTAAGTCGTTGCATCTCAGCAGATCATTCAGCCGAATCGGTAACGCTAACATACAGCATCTCAACATGTTGAGTGTTGCAAGTCAGCTGCCGACACTGGCTGAACGTGCCCATTATATGTTAAAATCAAATGCAAAAACGCATTCCGTACGGCAACCGCAACTTCGCAGTTGTGTCCGGCTGTTATCCGGAAGCCATACGAATGCCGTCGTGTGTGAAAGCTCCCATAACACTACATTCTACTACTTTATCCGGCAGGAACCGTATGAATTCCGTACGGACACCGCTATGTGTTAAATTAGTCTTAACTTTGAAATTTATCTCCTCCCACAATAATTTTATATCCGTAGATACGTATTTCGGCAACTAAGCTGGCATCTTCAGTACAATTAAAAAAAAAACACTACACGAAATCTAACAGCTACCTACCTAGCTACCTAGCTGAAGATGGCAGCTTAGCTGCCGAAATACCTATCTACGGATATAAAATTATTGTGGGCGGAGATAAATTTCAATTATTCCTTAAACCACAGTGTCCTTTACTAATTTTTAGTTTTTGGCTCTAACAATTTTTTCTAATTTACGAGAACTTAGTTTGGGAAAATTTTCTTTAATATAATTTGCACAAAAAAATTTAAACTAAGACACTAGGGCCAGTTTCATAATCGAATTTAAAGGAGACTTTAAAATTAAAGTCATATTCAGATGTGTAAGCAAATGTGTTTTCACAGTTGAAAGTGACTTTAAATTTAAAGTCTCCTTTAAATTCGATTATGAAATTGGCCCTTATGTTATTATTTCTGTGGTTGGCAGTTAAAAGGGCATAAGTCACATTTTCTGCAAAACGGAGTTATGAACTTGAATGTATTCAAAAATGAAATTTGTAAATATTTCGTCCAAAATAACCACATTATAAAGAATACAGTAGCGCAACTCGCTTGTCGGCACTTTGATCTCTTTACTGGATTTTCATTGACCTCGAGTAGATTAAAGGGGTGTGTCGAACTGTTTGTTCTGCTTTAAGTGTGAGCGATTTTGTTGTAAATTGTAAATTTACACGTGCTCACACACCAGGGCCGGATTGTAGTGTTTAGTGGACGTGGTAAAAAAAACAAGGCCTAAATAATGTGTATTAACATAATTATAAAGATCCATTCGGCACCAGAGCCGTGAATGAATGAGCTCTGCATCCCGAGATTGTGACTCAGACCTTGCGCGGGATGTTATGCGCGAACTGAATATTTTCATGAGAGTCGCGCTACTGTATAATCTTTATACTGTGGTTTAACTATAGTTATTCATAGTATTTCACGTTCGGGCGATCAAAACGGACGAAATATTCACAAATTTCATTTTTGAATACATTTACGTACATAACTCCGTTTTGCAGAAAATGTGACTTATGCCCTTTTAACTGCCAACCACAGATTTATAATCTTTATTTAACCCTTATGTTTTTTTAAAATCTTTATCTCGTGCTCGATTATTTATAAAAAAAAAAGTTTATTTGTTTGCATTGGATAAGTCACGAGTTTCGTTTTGATCTCGTCGGCAAACTGGTTTTTACTCGGCTAGCTTTGACGCAAATTTTCCATCGAAGCGTCGCGATAAGGCTGTGACCTTTGGCCCTCCGAATTTGAGGGACATCGGTCCAATTTTTTTAGACCCGATAAGAACGGTCACACGCACTTTTGTTTTGGTCGTTATCACAATTTTTTTTAATCGAAAACATCCGTGACCTCGGAGGCGTTATATTTATATAACGAAATGTCCGATCATAATCTCGGATGAAAATTAAGAGATTTTTTTTAGGTTGGAGTGTTTGGCGGACATCAAATATTTGTTTAACTCCGCAATCGAATTAGTTGTGCGCTCGGAGTGCGGCTCTTTTGTCTTAAGATAAGATCGCTCTTGTAATAAATTATTTACTTATTTATAGGTTTATCAGATGTTATCGGATAAGATCTTGATCAACCTTGATTTCTTTTTAATCTTAGCTTACGCATTTTTCGTCTTTTCTTTTATTTCAATCTATCAACCGTTTCCTTTCAATGAAATGTTAACGAAGATGTTAACAGTGTAATGACCTAATGACCATTAAGAAAATCATGAGAAAACGGAATTTTCTTTTGGTTCATTTAAATGACAAAAAATTTAAAAAAGCAGGCAAATACAGTGTACTCTCTCTTAACAAACACTTCTCATGCGCAGACACCTCTCTGAGACGGACAGTTTTTAAATCCCCATTTATGTAATTTACATGTATTTGCACATGTATTAAGGCGACGGGCCACTGCGCGCGAAACTAAGCTAAGCTAAGCGAAACTAAGTTTTTTGAAAATTAGATCCAACGTAATCTTACGCGGACAAGTGAAGGTAAACATTGTTTTATATCTTTGCTATCCTAACTTCGCTTCCCTTAGGCCAATATTACACTATAAAAGTTCTTTGACAAAGATCTTTTATAAAAGATATTTTATCAAACATATGACAGTGTAGGCAATCTTTTATAAAATATTTCTTTTATAAAATATCTTTTATAAAAAAGTAACGACAGGTGATTACATTTTATAAAAGATTTAATACTTTGAAAAGAGGATGGCAGAAGGCAAATTTGTGTGGTGCGTTTCCTCAACGAAATTATTAATTTGGGAGTATGAGGGGTACGAAATGTTGTACAACAGTCAACATCCAAATTAAAATGATAGAAATAAGCGATTAGATGCATACAAAAACATTGCTGAAGTAATAAATGCGATTTCCAAAGGATGCACGGTTGATTATATAAAAGAAGTTGAATGGTTTAAGAAGTCAATATTTAGCGGAAAAAATTCTTAAATAGTTTTCGTAACTCTTGATATCTTCACACTCTAGTTCGCGAACTAAGTTTTGATGGATTCCTCTAATATCACGCCTTGCAACCCACGGCCTTACCCAGAGTTGTCGTGTTCTTTTTTCTTTTTTAACAATAAAGAGATAATGAACATTTTAAGTAGCGACATCTTTCGTTCGCTTTTTGACCTGACATTGCAGTAGGATTGACAAATTAAAGCCAGTTCGCTACATAATAAGGCATCCGCTGTAATCAAAACCGATTTGCACAAAATTTTTTTTAATAAAGAGATAGCACTATGGCACTAACTATCGCTGCACAAGCAAATACGTGTGTGTCGTCCATTTTACCAATTCCTTTTGTTTAAAACTATAAAAATGTTGATGTGTTTGTCAAAGATCTTTTATAATGTAATAACCATCAAGAAATATTATAAAATAAAAGTTCTTCAAATATGTTCTAAAAGTATTTTATAAAAGATCTTTGTCAAAGATCTTTTATAAAAGATATTTTATAAAAAATATGACAGTGTAATAGGCAATCTTTTATCAAATATTTTATAAAAGTTGAAATATTTTATAAAAGATTGCCTATTACACTGTCATATTTTTTTTATAAAATATTTTTTATAAAAGATCTTTGTCAAAGATCTTTGTCAAAGATCTTTTATAGTGTAATATTGGCCTAAGGGAAGCGAAGTTAGGATAGCAAAGATATAAAACAATGTTTACCTTCACTCGGTTGCCTCGTCCGCGTAAGATTACGTTGGATCTAATTTTCAAAAAACTTAGTTTCGCTTAGCTTAGCTTAGTTTCGCGTTCAATGGCAACCTGCATTTAGGCGGACACCTCTAATAGACGGACAGTTTTCTGGTCACGGTAGGTGGCCGCTTAAAAGAAAGTCACATATTATGTTTTCCGAATGAAAAAAATGTTTTCCAAGGAAAAAAAAACATGGCCTACTAGAGTGCAAAAAGATCGTAAATTGATAATATGTTTGATGAAACCTCTCAGAATGGACACGGACGTTTCCACAGCCTGCTGCGTTATTGGAGCGATATTAAACTTTTATTTTTTAAATACAACCACCTGATTATTCGCGGTTGTTCCAAAAGTTGTCCGGATTATCTAAGCTTAAAACCGGGGATACCCCTATTTATACCGCAAGCCCAGTCGAAGCAAACACTGACAAAGCAGGAGGTTGTTTTTTGCAGTCTGACCTGAACTGGATTCCAGTACACATTATGTAGATACACCGTCAAGTGTACAGTTTGATTTTCTTGCATTATGAAATAAAATAGGCAAAAGAATAGAGGCGGATGAAACGATTATCGACGCGTTTAAGCGGTTCTTTAAACAAACATTTTCCTGGAAGATATGTTTCGTCTTCGGTGGCCCACCGGTATACTAATGTACCTATAAAATTCGAATTATCCGAGTTTTCACTTATCAGAGACAGGTGTCTCCCATCGAATGATCGGGACTCTACTGTACTTAAAAAATTGAATTTCGCTACATGAATACAGAAGACTGCGAAAATTTTCCAACTTTATAGTTAAAGATTATACAGGCTGTTACAAATTCGAGGCTCACCATTAGAATCTCGGAAACGGTAAGAGATACGAAGTCGGTTAAATTAGGACAAAGTTGCGTACATATTTTGTTGCTGAACAACAATCTGTTCTGAAAAATCTTCTACGACTTGTAGTTTTTGAAATATTTCCAAAAAACCAAAAAATGTAATTTTCTTTTTTATTTTTTCTTGAAGTTATTATTGCAGGAATCATAACAAAATTAATACATTCTACAGGCGCTTTTTTGAGCTCTTTGCGATAATAGCATTAAATTTTTCTTAAAACGTTTCTTCTCGTTCTAACCATCATAAACTTAATTTTTTCTAAGGGTGCCACATTGGATTTTAATATCATTAAATAGATCTATTTTTTCTGATGCTTTTCCATATATCACACATCCTTATTTAATAAATAAGCTATAAATGCAAGAAATTGTTGAAAATAACAGTGCAAAGAAAAATATGGTATGCTGTGAAAACAAAAACAAAAAAGTTTCGGAGTTTTATTTCGTTTATCACAAAAGCAAATTTTTGAAAAATTTTTAGATATAAAAATGAATGATGTGAATCCAAGAAAGACGTAAATTTTTAAAACGTATTGTGCTTACAACAATTTAGTAATAGCAAGAGAAATTTACTTCCAACGATACCCAGAAGATGTCATCCACATAGAACAATGTTTATTAAGTTAATGGTGAGCCTCGAATTTGTAACAGCCTGTATGTTTTTTTTATAAAGTATATTAAAAAAAAACAAATAGAAATTAGTTCAAAATTAGAGCAAATGATGTAAAAATTAATCTGTAATCTAAAAATGAATGAACATTTAAACGCAGTTGTTGATCTTGACTTGTAAGATTAATATAGTTGGAATGCTTGGGGATGCAGTCAATTTAGGATGGTAAAGAAACTACTTTTAATTTTAAGTCAAGCTTTCGGAAATGTTTATTTCCTTCATTAGGAAAAAATAGTTGAAGTTATAAAATGGAAGACGTGGTCTCTGATGGACGAAAAATTGAGTTATAGTAGCACATTTTGTTTAAAATTAATGTGTACGGGAAATAATAATATTATAGTATAGAACAGTGTTAGGCCGATATACTTGAAATAACGAACAAGGATAAGTTCTATGGCCGAGGCGCCAGCCGAGGCTATAAATTATCCGAGTTCGTTATATGCATATCGGCCGTATGTTGTTTTATAGTTTTCGTAATACTAAATGATGAAATAAATCTTCATTTTGGCAAAAACATTCATAATAATGTCATGTTCATATTAACCCTAAAAATGTGACGGAAAGTAATGTTTATCTGTCCTAGGGCTGCTAAACTCATAACAACACGATTTATAGTTCGTAACCTAGCAACACATTGACTTTCATTTGCGCGCTTTGACATTTCACAGAATTTTTCATTAAACGTCAGTTTTAACAAAGTTTGAATTTGATTTAGGGCTAGGCGAAAAACAGTTGTGTGTCACACACGCAGAAACGCATTAGCACCCCTTAGCTATGAGCCGCGGGCTGCTAATGCTCAATTTCTGTCTTTGTGACACAATATACTATATAAACTTCTAAAAAATTTAAGGAAAGGGAAAACAAGCCGAAATTTAACAGTGAAGAACAAAGAAGGAGAAATATTAACAGAAGATCAAGAAATAATGGAGAGGTGGAAAAAATATTTCCAAGAATTATTATGTGACGGACAAGAAGAATATATACAAACTATACATGGCCATATAGTGGAAGATAACCAAAGCAGAGTAAGAGAAGAAAAAATTAAGTACGACGAAGTAAAAGAGGATGTACAGTATGTGGCATTTAACTGGGTTTTCTTCATTAACGCCGTTCCTATTAATATATGGAAAAATGTTTTATACAAAAGTATCATCCTTTCAAGCTCCGCATAATTTAAAATTATTTTCAAATGTACAGGCTGTCCCAATTTGGCTGTACGATGTGTAATTCGTTATTTTAAACGGAACGCCCTATGTTTTATAACGAATTTGAGCTTGTCAGGTTATTTTAGGATAAGTTTGATAATAGTTCCCTATACCTAAGTCCTATGGTTTTTAAGATATTAGGCTTTGTTTACGGTTTTCGGAAAATACAGATGTAACTTTTATAATTAATATCTCATTAACGAAGAAAGTTAGAATGCAAATATTGTGGTACTGTTACAAGCTAAGTGGAACGTATCTACCGCAGTAACAAAGTTTACTTTTCTTTAAACAGGAATTCAGTAAAACTATTTCCATTTCGACAACAACTGAAGGGCAATAACTTTTGTTTTTTAAATGGAACGGTGTTATTTTTATATCGGCGTTAGATACTCCATAAAATTATCTTTCAACTAGCTATATACTTCCCTACACCAATTACTGACGGTTGAGAAGATATTTAATATTATTTCATAATTTTTGCATTTTAACGTATTAATTAAATCAGAAGTGAGTATTTACTCAAATATTTTACTTGTTTTGAGTAAAATGTCCATTTCCTAAGATTATTAAGCTCTGTTACATAAAATGAATACATTTTGAACACTTATTGTAAAATTACGAGACGTCTTAGAATTATTTTGTTGTTCCTACAGTTTTCAAAGGTTCCATATTTATTTTGGAAAATCAGTATTTAATTTTGTTACTTGTTGTGGTAATGTTCAAATATGATTAATAAATATTTCGTCAATAATGTATAGAGCACACTTTATTATTTAACATAAAAGAAAAGTTAAACTTAAGTATAAGAAGTCTTAGGGCCAATTGTATGAAACGTAGTTAACCACACAAATGCAGAAATTATGAAATAATATTAAATATCTCCTCAACCGTCAGTAATTGGTATAGGGAAGTGTATAGCTAATTGAAAGATAATTTTATGGAGTATCTAACGCCGATATCAAAATAACACCGTTCCATTTAAAAAGCAAAAGTTATTGCCCTTCAATTGTTGTCGAAATGGAAATAGTTTTATTGAATCCCTGTTTAAGAAAAAGTAAACTTTGTTACTGCGGTAGATACGTTCCACTTAGCTTGTAACAGTACCACAATATTTGCATTCTAACTTTCTTCGTTAATGAGATACTAATTATAAAAGTTACATCTGTATTTTTCGAAAACCGTAAACAAAGCCTAATATCTTAAAAACCATAGAACTTAGGTATAGGGAACTCTTATCAAACTCACCATAAAATAACCTGACAAGCTCAAATTCTTTATAAAACATATGGTGTTCCATTTAAAATAACGAAGTTACACATCGTACAGCCAAATTGGGACAGCCTGTATATTTGAAAATAATTTTAAATTATGCGTAACTTGAAAGGATGATACTTTTGTATAAAATATTTTTCCATATATTCAATAGGAACGGCGTTAATGAAGAAACCCGGTTAAATGCCACACCCTGTACATACAAGCACTAAAAAATGGTAAAGCACCAGGTCATGATTGAATCACGACGGAAATGCTAAAGAACATGGGCAATATACGACTACAATTATTCACAAAAGTCTACAACAAAGCTTAAGAAGAAGGAGTAATACCTAGAGATTGGCAAATGGGGGTAATAGTACCTATACATAAAAAGGGGATACAAGGGAGTGTAACAATTACCGAGGAATAACGTTACTGAGCACAGCATTAAAAGCATACGAAAGAATACTAGAGAAAAAATTTAAAAAATGTACAGAATTAACATTAGATGAATCACAGGGCGGTTTTAGAAAACGAAGAATTGTCCATGACCATATATTTACATCACAAAATCTTCTAAGCGGACACTAAATCGCGCAAATATACACTTTACGTTTCGCAGTCGTTCGACTGCGAAACGTAAAGTGTATATTTGCGCGATTTAGTGTCCGCTTAGAAGATTTTGTGATACAAATTTCATCGGACAAGAACCAACTGTAAACATATATTTACAATTAAGGAAATAATTCGGAAAATTTTGTTAAGTAAAACAAAAACATATTTTGCGTTTGTGGATCTGGAAAAGGCTTTTGATCGTGTCAAAAGAGAAAAACTATGGCAAAACATGGACAAAAGGGGAATAGATAGTGAACTTGTAAGAGCAATAAAGAGTATATATGAAAACAGTACAAATTATGTAGCTGCAGGAAATAGAATATCGAAAGAGTTCCAAACAAAGGAGAGTTTAAGACAGGGAGGAGTGTTGAGTCCGTACTTATTCAATCTGTTTATTGATGAAATAACCAATAAATGTATACCAAAGCTGAAAAGATTAAATGTGGGATATAGAAGACTACAGCCAGTACAAATTTCAGAATGTCCATTTGCAGATGACATAGTAATTATAGTGGGTAGTTAAAGAGGGCTACAGAATAACTTGAATAGCTGGAATGATATATTTATGTAACATGGAATGAAAATAAACATACAGAAAACCAAAGTAATGATGACAGCTAAACAAGAAGAAACTGTGCACATACAAATAGCAGAAGAGAACATTGAACAAGTAACACATTTCATGTATTTAGGAACATTTTCTTGAACAAATACATAAATACAGCTTAGGACTGGTCTGACAATCTTAAAAAGTATTTGATTTTTTGCGAAGATGCGGCAATCGAGTGCACACGTTAAGGCCCGATTTATTCACCTCCAAGTAAATTTATCTGGTCATTTATTCCCATAGTAACAATTGTGATCACAATAGTTACTATGGGAATAAATCACCAGATAAATTTACTTGGAGGTGAATAAATCGAGCCTAAATCTAATAAAATACACGTTTGCGGTTGAATTTTTGCCGACTTTTATAAATACTAGTCTCAACTACGAGATAACGATTACGAGAAAAAAATGACTAATGCAGACCAATGGAAGTGAGGCTCACAATTAAATGAAATATACGTGACATATTGCAGTGCGATTGTTTTAAGCTTCGGCGCAAAAAAAGAAATGAGTTCACAGCAGAGTTCATGTTAAATCGGTTTACATTTTAAGATAAATTAATTCATTGGTACATTATGACATCTTTTGTATTCAAATTTATAAAATAGTCTCTATTGCTTTTCCTCTTTTGTCAAATGCGTTTCCTAATTTGTCAAATGACTTTCCAATCCGCTTAAAGTATAGTAGGCCTGAGGATTGGAAAGTCATTTGACAAATTCGGAAACATATTTGACAAAAGGGGAAAAGCAAAAGAAAAAGACTGTAAAAGGGAGCTATTATGGGAAAGCAATAATATTAATACTGTGTATGAGTTAAACATAAAATAATATTGCAATATACCAATTAAAAAGTTTATAAATCATAGGACGCTCATGCCCGTCCGGCGTCCGGAATGTACCGACCTTTATACATAAGTAAAGTAGAAATTAATAATACAAATGTAAAAATTGTTAATGTAAAATTTGAATTTAAAGAAATTAGTAATATATAATAATTCGTGTCTAAATAAAAACCTGGTCAAGTAGGCTACATTTAGTCAGCTATGTAAATGCAATGGATAAATTCTCGATCACAAACCACTTGAACAGATTTTTATTTAGACGCTCGTTATGTCAATAATAATATAAAAATCGTTGCACTTTAAAAAAAACTATAAATAAATTTATATTATTGCAGCAAAGAATAGAAAAAAATATCTTACCTGTGATTTCGTATATCCTGGGTAGAGTTCTCGAGAACATTTCAATTTCCTTGTCGAACAGGTCCAGAGCAATGGCGAGGTCCTTGAGTACGCCAGCCTCGGCGCAAAATTTAATAATCATTTGTACCGTGTCTCTGCTACCCCCACTGGAAATAATTAAAAAAGAAAAAATTGAAAAACAAAACAAGAAAACAACTTACTTAGCTAAAGAATACGTCACATTCGCCTTAAAAACGTAACTAGTGTAGTTCTCCCCAATGGGCACCGCCGGTTTACAAGCGCACCCCAAAATTTGAACGGACTTATTCCTGAAGTAAGCCTTGAACGCCTTGTCAAATAAATCTCGATTCATCCACTTCGGCGTCTCCATTTCTTTCTACGGAAAATAGGAATATTTTTTCAAGCTATAAATAAAATGATACCGACGTCTAAGCGCTTCTAACGAGAAAGAAAACAACTTTTGGATCGTTCTGGAGTTTTTATTATCGCTGAAGATGTTGATTACATAAATGCTCGGAAAAAAACGCGATAAGCAAACAGTAAAATAGAGGTAGAGGTCAAATATATATAAAAAAAAACAATAATATAGCAGAGGAGGTTGCGAGATTTTTCTATACCTGTGTTACCAATTTGAGTTATATAAACGAAACGTTTAACAGTTTGAGCTCAATGTGATACTACGATATTGATATTTATTTGAAATTTCAAAGTTTCCCTAAATCTACTGGAACCTTATCGCTCATTTTGTGCGTTCGAATTGTCGATTAGATACAGGGCCGGTAATATCTGCTCACGTTCTTTCTCTTTTGAGTTATCTACCAATGTTAGTGGATAACTCAACAATACAAGTCCGTTTGGAATTTCCGAAACAAGGGAGAATTTCAGAACGCGAAAAGACAGGGGGATTTCTGAATTTTCTCAGACGACGACAGATAAAATTATTTTGGTAATTTATTTACGATTTCAATGTCAACGTTAAGCAGTAAAAAATTGTTTACCAGTAAGATTTGCATGATCACATGCGACTTGAGTGGATTCGCATAATATACAAGTGGTAGTCTGAAACTATACGTACATACCTTTGCTCCTAAATTTCGGTGTGCACACTGAACGCCACGGCAAAAAATTGCTTTATATACTTGGTAGAAACCCGCTTGTTATAATCGCACATCATCAAATGAGATATATAAACATTTTGACACGTTGTTATTATTTATGGCAATTATTAGCGGATTGAGACATTGTTTTTTTCCGACCAGCTTAGTACAATGGAACGTTCTAATGAGTACTTTTCAGCATTCCTTTGAATTGTTTTTGTGCTGTTCGCTGAATACACAAACCGCAGACCTGTGATTAAATGTTTAAAGCAATTTTAGAGCATGTGATCTGCACGATGGAAAATTTTCTTTTCGTAACTTGGAAAACCTATTTTTAATCACGTTCTGTAAAATTAAGAAATAGTGTTAAACGAAATTACAAAATTAACTATGTATCGGTTTTCAAAATTGATCTTCTTTGCTTTCGTAAGTGTTTCAAAAACTCATGAAATGTCAGAGAAATCGAATAAATGCGTCGTTAAAATCCATTTGCTACATTTCAGTATTTCTAAACCGTGTAAAAAATTGGTTCTTTTATCAAAAGCGTAAAACCAGCGAAAAGTTAATGGCGCTCAAAATCAAAATTATACAGGGTGATTGAAATTCGAGGGCCAGCATGGGGATCTCGCTTATTATAAAAGATAGATAATCAAAAACATCATCTACATATCTGAACCAACACTTGGGTTTAAGTGGGAAAGAAGTAAGGGCTTGTTGTTCGAATGCTTCCATAAAAATATTGGCTACTATTGGGGAGAGAGGAGAGCCCATGGCTGTGCCTGAGACTTGTTCGTAATATTGACTGATTGTGATGGTGTCGGGAATTGGGACTTTGGTGAAAAGAGATTCTACATTGACGCTGACCAGAATGTCCTGAGGGTCTAGGGAAATCTCGTGAATTTTTTGGACGAAGTGCTGAGAGTTGAGGATGAAGGTTTCACTTTTACCTGCAAACGGTTTGAGACTCTGTGCTAGATATTTGGAAACTTTGTAGGTTGGTGAGTTAATTGCACTAACTATGGGACGTAAGGGTGTATCTGGTTTGTGGATTTTAGGGAGACCGTAAAGTCTGGGAATTCTGGAGTCACGGGGGATCAAGACTTTTTGTGTTTCTGGTGAGACAGAAGAGGCTTTTATTAAGGTCGTTACGGTACGTTCTATGCGTGAGGTTGGATTCCGTCGCAATATCTAGCACAGAGTCTCAAACCGTTTGCAGGTAAACTCCCAGCACTTCGTCCAAAAAATTCACGAGATTTCCCTAGACCCTCAGGACATTCTGGTCAGCTTCGATGTAGAATCTCTTTTCACCAAAGTCCCAATTCCCGACACCATCACAATCATCCGACAACTGTTCACAGCCCATAATCAATCCGAAGACTTAATTCCCTTAATAGAATGTTGTTTAACTTCAACCTATTTCATGTTCCGTGATCAATATTACGAACAAGTCTCAGGCACAGCCATGGGCTCTCCTCTCTCCCCAATTGTAGCCAATATTTTTATGGAAGCATTCGAACAACAAGCCCTTACTTCTTTCCCACTTAAACCCAAGTGTTGGTTCAGATATGTAGATGATGTTTTTGCTATTTGGCCACACGGTAAGGAATCCCTAGACAACTTCTTTGAACACCTAAACTCTCAACGTCCTGACATCCGCTTCACTTTGGAATATGAAACTGACGGCCACTTGCCTTTCCTTGATATCTTAGTGAGCCGCCTCCCTAACGGTAGATTAGGACACTCTGTGTATCGCAAACCAACCCATACTGATCGCTATCTGAATGCACATTCACACCATCATCCGTCTCAAAAACAGTCAGTCATTAACTCACTAGTCAGCCGTGCCTTTTCCCTATCAGAACCCTCTTCACTTCAAACTGAACTAAACCACGTAACAAAAGTCCTACTCAATAACAACTACAAAAGGCTCGACATCCAAAGATCCATTTCTCGTCATCTCACACCAATTCCTCCACGTTCTGAACCTGATACACCTCCAGTCGCTACAGCTTACCTACCTTACATTCACACCATAACAGATCGAATCGGCAAAATATTCAAACAACAAAACATCAAATCAATTTACTTACCCATGACGAAACTTTCAGACTGCCTACCCTCCACAAAAGATCACATCCCCTTACAATCCGAAGGTGTGTACCGAATTCCTTGTTCCTGTGGGCGTGTATACATCGGTGAAACAAAACGGTCTGTTAGTACTCGTGTTTCTGAACATGAACGCTGTACTAGACTACTACAAATAACTGGCTCGGCCCTAGCTGAACACAAACTAGAAACCGGTCACCAAATCCTATTCTACGACACAAAACTTCTAGTCCGCTCATCTCATTTTCTCAATCGTAAAATCCGTGAATCCATAGAAATTCTCAAACATCCCAATAATCTGAACCGTGACACTGGCTTTTACCTCCACAATGCCTGGAAACATCTCATTAACGATCCGTCACGCCCCAACAGACCAATCCCCGCTCACCGTTCCGACCCACTACCCCCACCGATCACTATAAATACTACGACAACAGACATACCCACTAGGGTGGGTCGAAAAACCAAACTTTGAGATAATCTTACCTAATAGCAAAATTATGTTGTCTTTTAGTGATATTATGACACCTACGAAATATTTTTGAATTTAATTAATATTTAGAGGGTGCGCCTTACGTTTGAATTTTTGAAATTATACGAGAAAGGCCATATAGTATGCCATGAAAAGTTCGTATTTGCAATGATAATAAAAATAGAGTTATGATCAAAACTGTATACTAAAAGGGCAAGAAAAGGTGGATAAAATTAAAACTCGAATCTCGCAGCAACGCCTAAATTCGATAGCAAGAAAGATTTCAATATTGAATGATTTTCATTAATTTTTCTGTTGTATTATTTTTTTAATTATTAATAAAAGATTATTTTATTCTAAAAACCCTATTTTCCTTGAGACATTTATGTTATATGACTACCAGAATATATTCAAGTTATTCGTATTTCCAAGGCAAAGCGTAACCTGAAGATGAGGTGCTATTTACTTTAAATTTTAGCATTACACTGTTTTCATGTAAAGGCAATATAATTTTGCTATTAAAAATCAAAAGCGCAATATTCGTTTTTTTTCATACAAAAATGACCCACCCTAATACCCACTCAATCTCAACGACCCACGAGAATCAGCAGCAACACCAGCAGCAGCAGCAGCCCTGAGGAAGTTCTTCTGCAATGGAGAGCGAAACGTCGGCAGTAGAAGAAGTCAACGTGACGCGGTTTCAACCGGAAGCCAATTCAAACATGGACGACGGCCGCGGAAGCCTTCAAGTTAAATCTGTTAAGAAATTTGAAATATCTCGAACGGTTTCTTCACAATCGAAGAAAAACGAGAAATTGCGATTTTCGAAAATCGGACATAACTTCTTTATTTATGATATTTTTCAAAATCTGTGAAAACATTCCTGAAGCTTTACGCTTAATTGAATGCCGAACGATCTTTATTTCTAGAGCGAATCGTTTTTGTTTTTTCGGAGCCAACTTCATTTTTTCTTATGGGCGCGATTTTTGTCGTTTAGACAGATAGATAGCACATTTTTTTTCTGAATTCATTGGTATGCCATACTTGCTATTTTATTTTAATTTTCATTGAGAAATTTTGAAAAAACTGAAATTAGATTCTTTACTTAGCTTAGGTTCAATTGTATACTGTGTATCCAAGGATACGTATACCTTTGTTTAATTGGTCTGTCATTAAATACAGAATCGCATATTCAAATGAAGAAAAACATGATATGTTGTGCATTTTTTATTTTCCACAAAAATTCCACTATAAGTGTTCAGAAACCTATCCGAAGATAATTCAACCAAGTACATATTAGATATTTTTCCAAGTTGGATAACAATTTCATTCAAAATGATACATTTTAAACTCCAAAAGAATGTACGGAAACAGAATAGAGAAAAAAAATCACAGCATTTGTTCGAAGACATTTCCATTTTCCGCAGTACTTAGCCGTTGTATCATTATGTATCAAATTGTTATCCAACTTGGAAAAATATTTAATACTAGGTTGGATTCTTTCCGGATAAGTTTCTAAATACCGGTGAGCACTTGTAATGGAATTTCGTTGTGACAATAAAACATAGCATCTTTTTCTTCATTTGGATACGCCATTCTGTATTTAATGACAGATCAATTAAACGAAGGTTGGCTACGCAGCATACAATTGAATTTAAGCTAACTTAATGTGTCAAAATAAGCTAACTTAATGTGTGCACATAATTTAATTTCAGTTTTTTCAAAATTTCTCAATGAGAATTAAAAGAAAATAGCAAGTGTGGCATACCAATGAATTAAAAAAATATGTGCTATCTACCTGTCTAAACAATAAAAATCGTGCCCACAAGAAAAAAAAAGTTGGCTCTGGAAAAACAAAAACGAATCACTCTAGAAATAAAGTACGCTGGCCATTCAATCAAGGGTAAAAAGTTGCCTCAGGAATATTTTCACAGATTTTTGAAAAAATCATAAATAAAGAAGTTATGTCCGATTTTTTAAAATCGCAATTTCTCGTTTTTTTTCGATTGTGAAGAAACCGAGATATTTCAAATTTCTTAACAGATTATTAATCAGCATGAAATTTGGCAACCTTGCCTCCATTTAACCGATTCTCTATCTCTTATAATAAGCGAAATCCCCATGCTGGCCTTCGAATTTCAATCACTCTGTATAATAGTAAACAAGATACCATTATGTGAGATGCAGAATCTACATTTTCCGGCTAATTACACATGTGCGCAACTTTAAAAACATAAACATTTTATATTAATTTTAGGTGGCATCACTAAATTATTTAAGAAATCGATTTCCTTGGAAAGCGTCACAAACTGAACAATTTATTGATTAAACAGAAATCAATTTCTTTGGCAATTTCTTGATCAGTAAATTTGAACCGTTTAAACCCGGCTTTACAAAATTGCTTACAACTACAAAAAAATTGACTTCTTTTCTGGTATTCTCTGAAGTGTTTAAAATAGCATACCGCAGAGCTTATGCGCCATTTTGGAATCACCCTGTATAATTTTGATTTTGGGAGCTCTTGTTTCTTTAGTATTTTTTGAATATGTTTTTGAGAAGCTGCTGGTACTGTAAGATTTTCTTCAACACTATGTTCATTTCTAAATTTTCGTTTCGAAATTGCCGATTTTTTTTTTCAGTTTTTTAAAAGCACCGTATTCTCGCATTTTTTTTCTAATATACTCGTGCAGCACCGTATCTATTTTTCTGACATTCATAATAATTTCGTCGTTGTCCAATGTCCAAAATCAAAATTAAAATATCATGACATTTAAAAAACAAAAGTTGACAGCTGTCATGCAGTTGGCTGAAATATATTAAGGACGTAAGAAAGTGTATATTGTAGTATTTTTTGTCATTTCATTTGATAACCGGTCAAATCCGATAATAAACACTAATTGGTTTGGGCGTTTGTTTGGACTCGACCTGTATACATATTGCTAAGATAGGTCCCCGTTGTTGAGCCAATTTTATCCTGTGTTTGGGTGACAATTTTATGCTCTGTTCTCAGGGTATTTTGCAATTTTTTTAAATTTCTTATTATTTTATATTATTTTCTTTGTTGTTTTTTTTTCTCGTCGCCTCTTCTTCGATGATGAATTTTGCAGTGTATCTCGTAGACCAATTTCTTTCTTGTAGATGGCACTCACGAGCCCTCACATTCAATATATCTAATGTCAGTGTATGTGTGTGTGCGTATAATAAAAAAAATATGTCGTAGAATAAAAACGTAAAATAGTTTATTGCACCACCTTAAATAATTAATTTAAACAAAACTAATTATTATTCCACACAAAGAAGTTCGGATAATATTTAGGTCAGGTTTTTCACAAAACGTTCACCAAAGTTTACTCCTGCCCTGGTCTTCCTAATAATTTATCTAAAATAAATAATTAATTTTTTTATTTGATTATTTCTAAGAATATTTAAGAATATTAATAAAATAGGAAAAAACACTTGAATTAAATTATTTCTTAAACAAATTTGTTGAAAACCACTTTGTACACTACACTTCTAATTTATTATATTAATTTCAAAATTATCTCATGAAATTTTACAAAGAAAAACTCAGCTTTTTTTTTATTTTCATAAAGAAATAATTTTGTAAATAATAAAGTAAATTGAGAGTAATGTATTAAATGTGTTGTACGGGATTTGTTTGTGAAATTGTTGAGTTCAAGTGTTTTTCAAATATTTTAAAGTTTGTGTAAATATTTTTAGAAATAGGTGATTTAAAATTACATGTTTATTATAAATAAATTATTTAGAATTTTTGAAATGTAAATACATAGAAATTAAGCTTAGAATTGTAAAAATTAGAATAATTAATTTAATAATGTCTAATGACGACCCGGATGTTAGAGGGAAACTGTAGGTAGTAAGGAGTTCGGAAATTGAATAAGTGAGGGCACCGTGTAACTTGTTTAGGTAAAGGCACCCGGTCACAGTTCATAAGCGGCCGCCCGGAAAACGGAGTCAAGTTCACCACGCGATTCGGAACCTAATGTAAGGTAGGGTAAGGGCACCAGTGAACGAACATTTAAGCACCTGAACTTGCAAATTCATATCATACTAAAAGTCTATGTGTATCAAAGGTATGGTACTAATCGAGGTGAATTTCAATACTTTATTGAATACAAGGAAATGAACAATATTTTTCTAAAAAAGTAGAATTCTTTTTTATAAAATAATAAAAACGAAAATGTCAAAAACCCCAGTAAATGAACAGTAAATTCCAGTATATGAACACTTATTGTTCCAATGAATGAACATGTCTATTCGAAGCAATAATCCATTTCATTTATTTTATAAAAGCCTTTTGGATTGACTTTTTCCGAAACTGGGATTTGTTTCAAGACGTCATCTTTTTTATACCTAATTTTGTCGATTTTCTTTGGCCATTTCCATAGACCTTCTTGTGCGTTTGTCATCGTAGACACCTCATACTCTTCATCCTTATCGGTAATTTGTCCAGGGAATAAACTCCTGCCATATTGCACAATAACAAAATCATCTATTTGATATTCTCCTTTGTTGAAATTTTCAGTTTTCTTCGCGGATTGATCTTTCTTTTCACGGACATCATGCTTTCGGCTAACGACCCCGTTGTTATTTTCCTTGTTATTCATTTTCTGTTTTTTTGTCTTTTTCGAGTTCTTCTCCTTCTTCTCTACTGCTCTTCTTTTTCTGTAGTCCGCCTTCTGCTTGATGGATATCACTTTTTCATTTTTGATTCTCTCTTTTTCGTCGTAATAGTTTCTCCACTGCTTTGAAGTCAAAGCAAACGGCATTACATTTTTTGCCTTTTTATTTTGTTTAGTTTCCTCGATTCTTGGCCAATGCAAAAGTTTCGTCCAAATATCTTCAGCAAAACTTGTACTAGGCTCTACTATTCTAATATCATTCAATATTCTGACCTTTGGCACATCACTACTTTGGTCTGTCGTTTGTCTTAAATACTAAGTGTATCGCTACTAAAATTATTTATTATCACTTTTAGTATCACAGGTAGTTGCATCTATATCACAGTTTGTTACAACGTTTTCAGCTGCGCTGTTATTATCACGTTCTTTTGTCTCAAATATAACATTTTCATTTTGACCTCTTATTTCAGGAATGTCGTTTCCAGCTATTTCTTTGGCTTTGTCGTCTTTATCTAGATTTGTATCTTTGATCTTACGTTCTTCTGTTCCTTTCGCTTTATCGCTTTCTTCTGAGTCTGTTTCTTTGGTAAAATCTTTGTCTAATTCATTTAAATTTATTTCTCTTTTCTCATTTACGTTGAAAACTTCTCCAACTTCGTTTTTCTCTGTTGTGTTGTCTTCATCCGCTTCATTCAAGTCAGAATCTAACCTCGTGACTTCTGTTGCTTCCAGAATATAATCATTGGCTTCTTCATTTATATGTAGATTCACTTCGTTTTGGCTCCCTATATCTTCAAATTTATTTGTGTTTACATTTGTACCAAATATAGATGGTAGTTCGTGCGGTACATCATCTCTGTTCAAATTTGTTCCAATTGTTTCGTTATCGTTGTATAAATTCATATCTTTCGCCTGGTCGACATATTTATCATTGAATGTTGTGTTCTTTGGGTTGAAGAACAGATCATGAAATTGTATAGGCAGATCGTCTAACAAGGATTCTGTCAATACCATATTATGTTCACCATTTATTGCATCCTCGGGTTCGGGTGTATCGATAGGTGCCTCTTCAATAGCACATCTTTGATAAACGCTATAAATATCTGAAGATGGATCACTACACTTGTCTTTAAAATAATATTGCAGAACCTTCATTGTCGCTTTTAGATCATTTTCTGTGGGTAGCTGAGGACCATTTCTTCTAAATGTTATTGTTTTTTCGTAGTCTATTGCATTGGGATCTAGAGGGTATAACCCACAACATCGAAATCCATTCCTAATGACATCAGCCTTGATTGATGTGAATGCCTTCTCAAAAAGAGGTGCGAATGTTCCTTTCGTTATGTATTTACTAGTTGTTTGTTGATGTTCGTGGATCACACGCATCCAAGCTGTCTTCAGGGGCTTAAATATTGTAACGTCACATGGTTGAATTATATGGGTCGCATTAGGAAATAGACAAAATAGGTATATCAGCTTTTCAATACGAAATTCATATAGCTCCACGCTTATACGGGATTTATGGCCTTTCAGAAAAAGAATAACTGGCAGTTGAACATTATTTTCTATTAACCGGGGGTAAAAGCAATTTGTAATGTACTCATAGAATGTTTCAGAGACCATCCAACCCGAGTCAGACCTTCCAAGGAAATAGGAATCTGGTATTGAAATCGCTACTTCACGCGGTACTCGCTTGTAGGGCACGATAATCATTGGCGGTAGTACTGAATCAGCAGCTGAGAAATTGCAAAGTACCGTCATGCTTTCTTTTTCTGGACCACTACTCGCTGCATAAAAGTTTTTGTAACTTTTGGGTCCTAAAAGCTTTCTCGTTTTTGGGCAAAACTGCATCCCAGTTTCATCGGCATTGAATATTCTTGCCGGATCGCTCATAATCTCTTCTTTTCCTTCCTCTCTCTGAGGAATGCATTCAATTCAGAAAACCAGCTCCTGATAGATTCTTCGGTAACCTTTGCGCGAGCTGTATTTCTTTTTACTATAAGTGGTCTTCTTTTCAAAAACAATTGGAACAATTTTCTTCCTGGTTTGTCGTCTGTGAAAGGATTTTCACGGCCGGTTGCTTTGACTATATTTTGAACAGCTAATCGAACCTCAGTGTGGTGCATCAGAAATCTTAGTTTTGCTTTGGCTATGATCCAGTCTTCCAATCTTTGCTCCTCTTCTTTAGATAAAATAGAGGACGGGCCCATTTTTCGCTCCAGTGGTTCAAGATTTCTTGTTTTGTTGCTTAGGGTAGACTTGGGTATGTTGTATTTTATTGAAGCTGCATTCAAACTTATTTTGCCAGTATGAATTTCTTCTATAGCCAGTTTTAATTGATCTTCGGAATACCGAAATCTGATGTAGGGTCTTTCTGTGGACATCTAAAAAAAACAGTTAATTCGGGTTCATTTCGATTGACCCAGTGAATGAACACCCCCGTTCATCTACTGGTTCTAAAAGTTAGATGCTTGTTTTGAGGTTAGATTCGCAATCTCTACCTTATTTACTACCACGTAGAGCATAAAACCGTGAAATATGTGACTTAGACTGAATTTTATACTTACCATGAACCAGTAAACGAACATAACTTAATTTGATATAAAAGTTAAACTAAACTAAAAAGTTAAATCACAAAATCTTCTAAGCGGACACTAAATCGCGCAAATATACACTTTACGTTTCGCAGTCGTTCGACTGCTTCGTCAGAAGTGAAAATTATTAATTTATTAACGTAAAGTGTATATTTGCGCGATTTAGTGTCCGCTTAGAAGATTTTGTGATACAAATTTCATCGGACAAGAACCAACTGTAAATAAAAAGTTAAAGTAAACCAGTAAATGAACATAACTTAATTTGATATAAAAGTTAAACTTATCTCGTGTTTTATCATTTAAATACGGTTTTTAAACCTTTATACGTGATAAAGTTCAATAGCTAGTAGCTTAATGTCAAAGTAGGAAAATCTACATAATTAAAGTGTTCGTGGTGCATCAGCACTTACCTTACTACGGTCTCCTCTGCACAGCTCACCACACTTCGCCTTTCTAAACTACAGTTTTGACAATGACTGGTCGCATGACCGATTCAAACCAGTGAATGAGCATGATAGACAAATGAACCCTCTTGCCTAGTACATAAAGACTACTTTTGCTAAACGAACGAATTCCTTAATTTTCAAAGATTAATAGGACATTGTTCATTCACTGGTTACTGTTCATTCACTGGTGCCCTTACCCTATATTGGCGGTTTCGTGAGAAACCGACCAAACGTATAAACTTCTTCTCTTTAAAGCTCCGAACTTCTTCATGATATAAATTTGTTTGTGCAACTGTTTAAATTTGAATTAATAAATTATCGTTTTCCGTTTTATTCTACGAAATATCTTCTTATTTATTCACCTACACACGCACACACTGACACAGATAATTTTGACACTGATAAGTTTAGTATTATTTTTTTTATTATTTATTTAACAAAAATGCGTCTTTAAATAAGTATGCAAATTTTGTATATTTTTCGCAGATTAGTTGTGATAAAAAATTTCAAGTGGATCAACACTTGGGAACTAAAATTCATAAGGAAAAGAAGCAAACCCCTCCCGCTATGGTTCAACAGTTGCTTACAAACAATCAACAAGTGAAAAATTCCGCTCAGGAGAATTTCTCTAAGGATTTGAGTAACCTCTTGCTAAGTTTAAATATTCCTCTGCAAAAAGTCGACCATCCTTTATTCCAAAAATTTTTTAAGTCTTATTCTCCAGATTTTAAAATTGCCAGTTCTTCAACATTACGTAAGAAATTTGTCGACTCAAATTATGTATCTGTAATGGCGGCCATTAAGGAGCGAATTGGTAGTAAACCGATCTGGTTTTCAGTTGATGAAACCACTGATGTCAAAGGACGGTATATTGCAAATTTTGTTTTGGGGAGCTTGAATGAAAATGAACCAAGTGATAGTTATTTGATCAATGTAAAAGAACTCGACAAAACAAATAATCTGACAGTCACTCGGTTTATCAATGAATGCTTAAGCAGTTTTTATTTACCTGAGAAAATACCAATAGACAACATATTATTAATGGTAACAGACGCTGCCCCATATATGTTCAAAGCAGCACAAAATCTCAAAATATTTTATCCCAAATTAATTCATTGTACCTGTCTAGCTCATGGTTTAAACAGAGTTGCCGAAACTGTCAGATTAGAGTTTCCTCGTGTAAACACTTTGATAACAAACATTAAAAAAGTATTTATTAAAGCCCCCCTACGTGTTCAAGTATACAAAGAAAAATTGCCAGGAATTTCACTGCCCCCAGAACCTGTGCTAACTAGGTGGGGTACCTGGCTAAAAGCTGTAGATTTTGTTTCAACAAATTATAATGGAATAAAAGAGGTAATATGCAATTTTAGTTCCGACAGTTCAGTAGCTATAGAAAAATGTGTAAACCTTTTTAGCGATCCATTATTAAAAAATCAACTGGCATATATTCAAAGCAATTTTGTTTGTATTGCAGATGCAATAACAAATTTAGAAACTGAAGGACTCCCATTGCATGAATCTGTTTCTATTGTGAATAAAATAAAAGATAAAATTTGCAAATTAAAGGGATCAGTTAATGTGACAAACAAGTTCTGTTCAGTTATAGAAAAAAATGTAGGCTTTAAAAAAACTAAACGAAATTAATGAGGTTTTCAATGGTAACTTTTCAGTTGAGTTAGATTTGGAACCACATTTCATCAGCAAATTTAAATTTGCTCCTATAACGTCTTGCGACGTTGAAAGAGTATTTTCAGCTTATAAATTTATTTTAAGTGACCGCAGACAATCTCTAACAGTTGACAATATAGAAAAATATTTAGTGATTTATTCTTTCAATAGGAATTGCGACTAATTTTATTAATTAGAATTTACAATAATAATTAAATGATTTATATGTACAGTATGAGCATAAATGTTTGAGGACAAGTTGAATTTCCCGCCTTTCAATATTTTTCTTATGTTGGTCAAATGCATGGGTTACAAAAAAAATAGGCAAGTAATTTGTTTATTTTAAATACAAGAAGCGGCAATAACTACTGACAGGTACATTAGGCAAACGCGCCCCATTTTGTCTTATGAATTCTTGGAGCCGGCTGCAAAATTTACACAGGCGACACTGAACAAAAATTAATTTCTCAGGACGGCCACTCACAAAGAGTAAAAATTACTAGATAGAGACGCGGGAAATTCAACTTGTCCTCAATCATTTATGCTCATACTGTACATATGTAAGTATTAATTATTTTAGTACGAAAGTAATAATAAGAACTAATAAAACTGTTGCTAGATTATGTATGTATATTAATTACGATTAAGATTATAAATAAATATATACAAACAGAAAGAGGGTTTTGATATTTATCCTAAGTGTTCAGAGAAAAAGTCCAGATAACTACATATTTAAATGCATGAATGATGAATGCATATATTCCGACCTTTAGTCATGGCACTTCAGCTTAAGACGAACGCATTCTGCTCGTTAATGCTTGATCCTTGGCTGGCCCTTGTCTCTCCTACGTTTTCCGTTCAGCCTGCTGTCATCGTTACGTCTTCCTCACTACAACCGACTTTGTCGATCGTAATTGCCTGTCATACGGTTGATGCCCGCAATCAATTCTTCACTACTCATAAGCAGCTTTGCTTCCTGGAAATGTATTACTAGCCAGCACAATTGTTTTTTATGTACTTTTAGTGAAAGTTAACGAATTTAATTTTTTCTATAAATTTAAAGGAAAAGTTCACACTGTGGCGCAGTATCGTGAGCAGACTCGTTCAACTTTCGATAGAATCGTGCATTATCGTCCAACATTGTCGCACTGCACTACCGGATCGTGTGTGGCTAGCTTAAGACTAGGGATGGCCCCATCGATGTCAAAAATGAAAAAATATCGATGTTGAAAACATTTATGATGATGCTTTTCAATGTTTAGGAGGAAATTATTAAATTGCCTATTAAGTTACAATTTTAATGGTGGATTTCACAAACGTTACTTAAATTTAATCAAGCGTTAAAAGTAAACGTTGCTATGGTTACATGTGCTGAAGGTATAGGAATGATTATTCTTAATCAGTGATTAAATTTAATCGACTTTTATGAAACCCAGCATTAATCTAACTAGGGTGAATTCGCCGGTAAGCCACTACACTACCAATAGTGGGATAAAACCAAAGATTAACAAAAAAAGATAGGAATATTAGGGTTACTAGCTAAGGCTTAGAGTCCCTATATTACTAGAGTACCGTAACTGATTGCGCCACTACTTTGCCGCCAAAATGGCGTACTTGTAACAGCTGACACAAACTGACGGAGAAATATTTGACGTTTGAGGAATGCAATGTTTGCTTAGGTGCTTTCCTTTTACCACAAATCTTACCTCAGATCACTTAAACGTCATTTCCGTTAGCACGAATAAGTGAGTTTGAATTGAGATTTCGACCTCCCATGCTCCCACCTTGCCGCTCGAGCACTTCCATTAGTTGCTAGGTTGAAATATCTATTCAAACTTACCTGTTCGTGTTAACGGAAATGACGTTTAAGTGATCTGAGGTAAGATTTGTGGCAAAAGGAACGCAGCTATTGATAAATGAAATTGATATTTTGGTAATTCTTTCGGGCAAATATGCTGGATTGTTGTATGTTGAGTTGTAAAAACCGGGATTCTGCCCCTTTCGACTACCAGCAGGAATGTATGAAGAATAAAGCTAGGCGAAAAGTCTGGTTAGATTTTATAAATCGCGGCGAATTGCCTTCCAGAGGAAATATTTGTGAAGTAAATATTTACGCACTAAAATATTTTTTCCTTATTAGAATAGAATGCTTCTTATTTATGCTTCGCTCAGTTTCTGCGGCTTTGACTAAGACAGCAAAATTCTGAGCTCAAATAAAAAAACCTGTATCTGGCCCCTTATAATATAATACAAATGCTACTTTCTCTTTCCATTCATTCCAGCCACGCTTTGAACAAAATCAGTTTCAATGATTTCATTAAAAAATTACTTACCACTCCAATATTTCATATTTTTAATCGGAGTCAAGTAAGAAGGGCTTAATTACAAAATCAACATACAACGTTTGTGTAGAACAAATGACAGTAAACAGCACACAGAGAAACAAATTTTAATAAGAAATCACACAAATAGACTGAAAAAAAAGTTACTATTTAAACGACAATAACGTTACAAATGACATTTTTTCAAATGATTCCAAATTTCCCGCCTTTTGTTTGCCGCCAAAATGGCTACTTTGCGGTACTCTAGTAATATAGGGACTCTACTAAGGCTAATATCATTGCGCCATCTGGTAAATTAGTGCAAAATATAATCAAGGATATAAGGTCCATTATATTAAAAGAAGTAAATAACGGCTTAGCTGGCAAGGAAAAGTAACTGTCGACGTACGTTTTGGTCTTATTAGACCTCCTCAGGACAGTATAACCAAGGTGTAAGTAGTTGACACTTGGAGATAGAAAACAACAAATGAAGCAACAGACCAGGAGACCGAATGCACATTTGCTGCAACCACTGAGAAGACACCTTACACCTTGGTTATACTGTCCTGATGAGGTCTAATAAGACCGAAACGTACGTCGACAGTTACTTTTCCTTGTCAGCTAAGCCGTTATTTACTTCTTTTATTGTTATTTTTCCTGGCGTTAACCTTTCCGTTATGATGTTCATTATATTGTTCGTTTTTTTTATTTTGAAATTTACAATCTACAACCATTCAAGAATAAATTAACGAATTAATTGTTAATGTATTAAAAACATAAAGTAGCTAATCAGGTATGCATCAAATTAAAAATATGTTACGATATTCCAGTTTCTAATTTATAAGAAATACTATTGTCCAATTGCAAACATTTTTATTAAGAAGTGTTAATAGGTGTTGAGAGCGGTGGTCTCCAGCTTCATATGGCCCGAGTTCGAATCTAACGTAGGCGCAAACAGTCTTGCTTTGATTTTTTTGCAAAAGTTTAAATTTTAATAATTTACAGTATTAATTAATTTTATTAGATGGCTTGGAATTGATTTTATTGAAACTGTAAGGCCCAGTTTCATAAAACGTAATTAACCTCTCCATCAAGTTAATTGTGCGATTAAGCAATATCATTGGAGGAAAGTTTAAATTTCCACCAAAGATATTGTTTAGGCCCAATTGTACAATGCCAGTTTAAATTTAAGCTAAAGCTTAAACCCCATAACGGCGATTATTTCAACAACTATCGTTAAGGGTTAAAGCTTTGGCTCAAAGTTAAACTGGAATTGTACAACTGGGCCTTAATCACACAATTAACTTCATCGAGTGGTTAACTATGTTTTATGGAACTTGACACTTCTTATGACGTACAGCATTTTGTTTATCACATTCTAACTTAGGATTAATTTTAATCCTGGCTTAAACTTTTTATACAACGCAGCCTAAGTGAATTAGGTCGGGTTTCTGGAATGTTTCATTAATTAACGGTCCGATTAATATAAATATTCTCAGGCCCGGTTTCATAAAACCATAGTTAACCACTTGATTAAGTTAATTGTGTGATTAAGCAATATCAGTGGAGGAAAGTTTAAATTTCCTCCAATGATATTGCTTAATCACACGATTAACTTGATCGAGTGGTTAACTACGTTTTATTAAACTGGGCCCTATAGTTCTAACATGTGTAGCCATAGCAACGTTTACTTTAATCGGACCGTTAACTTAATCAAATGTTCCAAAAACCCGACCTATTATTTATTCCTAATATTAACTTTTGACTTTATTGTTGGAGAGTATTGTGACTTTACTCGCTTAGTTGATTGGTATATTACAGTTAATTAAATCCATTAGACCAAAGGAGTAGCATTTGAATTTATTTTGTGGTTGTATTTAATTCACTGTGCTACCTACCTGAAGGCCAGCAAATTGTGCGAGTGACTGAAGTTTCTCCAGCACCGCTCGGCTAAGCTCTTGAAGATGGGAGGGTTTGACGAAACCCTAAAGCAAAAGATGGTCAAAGTGAATAAAATAAAAATCACCAGCTGAGCACACTTGTTTTTATTTTAAAACGCTCAAAAATAGTTAACGAAAAGAAAAATAATTTATAAATATCGAGTGCGACCCAAAAGGGGTCCCAATGAAAAGAACATGAAATGTAATTGAATAAACTTTGATATCAGGCGGACAATCAAGTTAGAAATTAACCGATAAGCAGATCTGCCCCTCGTTTACACTACGCTTTCAAATAAATAAATAATCTGAATAACAACGCCGCGTTAAGGTGTGTTGTCAAAATAAATCAACGGAATTAATAAAAATTATTCCGACCTGGTAACTCAAGAATTCAGCGTAATGTCAGGCAGCTGTCAACAGTGACGGAGCGCCCTCCAATGGCGATCAAGTTTGCCAATGACGTAATTTGACAAGAGTTGCGTCACCAAGTTGCGTCGTGTTGAAAGGTCAGGTCCACTTTCATGGGCGGGAGGGAAAGCCGTGTTGCCGGGGGTTCAACTAGTTTTAAACACCGATTTCGGCCTTTTCTTCCACCCAAAAAGGTTTGACAAAGGTTTTCTCTGATGGGTAAAACTACCACTGGAAGCCTAATAGAAGAGAGATATACACGTTACTCACAGAACATTCGCACAAAATGGCCAACAAGATATACGTGTTCCTTATTTCAATGTCTTTCGAAAAGCTATTTAATGAGCTTGAGCATCTCTCAACGTAAACTTGCGGCCAAAAAAAGTGACTTGTTTTGATTATATTTACATACTGTGTATCAGCCTTGCAGTTTCGAAGGTTATACCAAATGTTGTGTTATATTTTCTATTCTAATTTTCCCTTCACCTTTTGTATCAGTGATAACGCTCGCAAGTTGAACTTCATTTAAGTAGACCATTATTCAAAGCAGCAAATTAAATGCGACACAATATGACAGCTCAAATATACTATTTTGACAAATCGAAAGCCAATTTACAATACAAGAAAAAGAACGAGTCAGTTTTTTTGTCCGCTGCTATCTATCTGTAGGCCAGCAAATTAGTGCGAGGGACCGACGTTTCTCCAGCACCGTTCGGCAAAGCTCTTGGAGAAGGGAGGTTCAACGTAACCCCAAAGCAAAAGGTAGGCAAAGTGAATAAAATAAAAAGCACCAGCTGAGCACTCTTGCCTTTATTTAAATTGCTCAAAAATTTGGTAAAAATAATATAATAAACAGAGGTAATAAAAAGAAGGAGACCCAAACGGGGTCCATTTACACGAACACGCAGAAAAGTAAATAATCTGACAAGTTAGAAAACTTCCGTCAAACAAATCTGTTCTTCGTTTACAATTAACTTAAACGAATTTAACTATACACCGCAAAATGAGAATAAAAATAGCAACGCCGCGAAAATTGAGCCAACCCAAACGGGTAATTAAAAAAAGAATAATTGAAGTAAAACCGACCTGTAATCCGGATCCTGATTAATGACGTAATGACACTCAACAGTGTCGGAGCCCCCTCTCGCGGTGGTTAGCGCCGTAAGTCAGTGTAGTAACGTCACCAAAGTAGCGTCGTCTTGCTGGACGAATCCACTTTCACAGGTGGGGGGGGGGTAGTCCGGGTTGCGAAACTTCGATCGGTACAAAAACCGGAAACCAGCCTTTTCTTACGTTCTCAAGGGTTATCCCGGTTATACCAGATAGGTAAAACTACCACAGGAACTCGAGCTAGAAGCCTGATGGAAGAAAAATGTACGCGTTAAGCTTCGACACGGACCCAAAATGGCCACAGACATACCTGTTCCTCGTTTCAACGACCGGACAGGCTTTCGACAAGCTTTTTGTTTTAACAAGCTTGTAACTCCCTCACGTACGTTTGCAAATCTCAGAGAAATTCCGATTCCTTCTTCCTTCACAGAATCTCGTGAAAAAGGAGCACCAAGATAAAAATCACAAATACACGAGCCGTACGTTGGGAGTTGTAAAGAGAGACTGACTGCGAGCGAACTTCGCGTTCTTCCCCTACCACAAGTACAGACATGAGTCGTTAGGTTTGAAAACAAATTTATCTAGTAAACCAAGTGAAATGGAGATATACTGTATGCCTAAATAACAACGCCTAATCTAACTGACGCAATATTGCACAACATTGTGAAATGCGACGATCGGCACGTAGGCCGTTTGGCCGTTAGATTCCCACGTTAATACAGGGTGTTCGGAAAAATATTATGAATAACTTAAATGAATTTTTCAACCGTAACACCGCAAGTTTACGTTTGCACAAATCTCGGAGTAATTCCGGTTCCGCCTTCCTTCACAGAATCACGTGAAAGGGGGCACAAAGATCAAAGTCACAAATAAGTGATTCGTACGCAAAGAGCTCTAGAGGCAAACTGAATGCGAGCGGAACGCCGCGTTCTCCCCAACCATAAGTTGAGGCGGGGGTTGTTACGACTGAGATCAGTTTTTAACCGGGCGACAGAGTGAAATGGAGAGACACTGTAGGACTAAATAACAGCGTATGGTCTGGTGATGATATATTGAGAAATTTAATAAAAGTCACGTAGGCAAGCCTGGCCGTTAGATTCTCACGCTAATAAAGGACGTTCGGCAAATATTATGAAATAACTCAAATGAATCAGACGTCACGCATAAGATATTATGATTTCAAAATTTTTCAAATACATTCTGCATTTTGCTGCAAAAACGTTTTTCTAGCAATTTTAATTCCTTTCGTTTAAGATACTGTGAAAATAATCAACTTCTTTAGGAGAAGGTTTTCCTAAACTAATTGCGGCAATTCGTTTTTTCTTTGTTGATTGAATGAAATCTAAAATAGAAAAAGTTTTAGAAATTATTAGGTAGGTACAAATCATAAAGCGATTTAAAACGTTTGCATGTACAGGTTTTCTTTTTTATATTTTGCACTCTATGTATAGTACACTCATGTATCTTACACAAATTCGAAAAAAGATAGATATGATCTGCCATCGCCTGGGATTTTGTGAAAAATGTATGTTACGCTGGGATGAAAATCCAAACAATTGGGTCATGGGGAACAGTTTGAATAGTTTCGTTAATTTTTATTTGTTTTTGTTTTTAATTTCAAGTTATCATTAAAATAAAATATCTTTTGCAATATTTGTGAGCTACGTAAATGGTAAACAGGCGCTTTAGTTGGACATTGAAGAAAACTAAAAAACGATCCTGGAAATCCTATAGGTAATAGGAAATAGTAAAAAAATGGAAATTCATAAGAGCCCTATTTATACTTAAAATTTTAGTTGAAGATATGCTCAATAATTTTCACGAAATGGTTTGCAACACGAGTCTTAAGTTGCATTTTCAGCAGTCGCACATTGACTACTTTCCAGAAAATCTTGGTGTTCTTAGCGAAGAACAGGGTGAAGGATTTCACCAGGATATTAAATTTATGAAGTGAACGTACTAAGCGAGGAGTAGTATGTTGGTAGACTATTGTTGGATATTAAAAAGAGCTGAACCTGAAAAGTCCTATATGACAAAAAGTCTGAATACGAGCTTCAAAGAGAAAAGACAGAAGTACCACTAGTTACTGTGACGTTTTAAACTCTATATTAGGAAGAAAATAATATTTTAAGATGTTTTGTTTATATGTCCTATAAGTTTATTGGAACGAAAATCATTGAATTTACAAAAGTCTTACTTTAAAGAAGAAAACATATTAAGAAATTGACGTTCTAGAAAGAAAGTGAGATTATTTTTGAGTTCAGCAACAAAAAATACATTAAAAATGACTTTTAAATAAAAAATGAAACCTCGGTGTCATCTCTACAAAGTGGATAAAAATAAAATTTGTAAAAACGATATCGCAATTTCATTTAGAAAAAATATAAAGCTTGTAGCAATTTTTCAAAAACTGCTATGATACTATTTTCATCATTTTTGAAAAATACATCTGATACCCGTCGGTAAAGATTACATTACATTTTTCTCTTCAAACTTTTCTATAATTTCAGAATTTTCTATAATTTCAGAGTTTTTGCGTTTCCATGGCAAAGGCCGCGCATATAAAAAAATCTGTTGAACTCTGATAGCGGGCCCGCACGCAAAATATGGGTCACCGATTTTTTATCGCGCCCTCGACAAAAAAAATCTCAATTCGGAGAATGTTAAAAGTGAAGGTCAACAAGGAAGCAGCTGATTAGGAATTCAAATCAGCAAAAAACGATTAGGAATCATTCTAAATTGTTGCATCAGGCGTTTAAACAAAAACATGTGACTGCACTGTAAATAGAGGTTTTAGATATGATTATGGTTAAGTACCTATATGATTAATTTCGTTCTTGTTAATCGGCTTTTATTGCTTGTGAAACTATCATCGCTATCGATAATTATATCTATAACACCTGGAATTTCGAGATGTGATAATATGAAATTTCAATAATAATAAAAACATAATTGTGAAATTAGTAATTCTGGATAAACGCTTGAAGATTTATAGCACAGTTATGAAGTTTATGTAAATTTATGTATAACAAATTCTTTTAGCGGACACTTAATAATCGCAGAATCGCTCAACGTTTCACAATCGGTTTTAAGTTGTAAGTGTCCGTTAAAAGAATTTGGTATACAGGGTCCGGCAGGCAAACCTCACGTTTTTTGAGAGGGAATAACACAGACAATTTTCGACAAAGAACCTACTGAACCTGAACCTACTATAAGTATACGCTAAATTTTTCGTCAAGTTTTTGTTTCTCGATCCTCTGTTTGGCGCACGTTAAAAATGAATGGTTTGCACCCGTACAACTTCCAAAAGGTGCAAGGACTGACTCTCAATGATTATCCATTGCAGCAACAATTTTGCGAATGGCTACTCCATAATGCTAATAGGGAAGCAGAATTTCCAAGAAATGTACTGGTGACGCATGAATGTTGTTTCACTAGAAATGGTAGTCTCAACTTCCATAATTTTCACATATATGAGCTGTTGAAAATCCACACGCGGTCTGCCAGAATAATTTTCAGAAGCGTTTCAGTTTGAATCTGTGGGCTGGGATTGTGAACAACACCTTAATAGGGCCTTTCGAATTACCAGCACGCCTTGATGGCGATTCCTACTTACATTTTCTACAGGAAGTTCTGCCGGAACTCCTCGGAGATGTTCCTTTGATTGAGCGCCGCAATATGTGGTTTACGCACGATGGCTATCCTGCGCACTTTAGTCATGCTCTTCGAAATTATCTTGACACTACTTTTCCGCAAAAATGGATCGGTCGGGGTGGATTTACTCCATGGCCCCCACGTAATCCTGACCTGAATCCACTTGACTTTTTCTTATGGGTGTACATGAAAGAACGGGTTTACGCTACTGAAGTTGATACCATCGAAGAGTTACGCCATCGTATTTATTATTTTATCATTAAGGCCCGATTTTACAATCGTTGGATAAGCATTATTATTGGTATAACGTGACGTAGGTGTGACGTAGATATGGAGGAACATTAAAGGATATTTGGCGAACAGTTATTCCGTTCTTATTCCACTATTGTAAAACTGGGCCTAAATCTTGTAAACGGACACTAAATAGCGCACGAACACTTTACGTTTCACTATCGTTTGATAGCTTCTTCAGAAGTGAAAAAATATGAACAAAATTGTCAATAGAAACAAGGTTGTTAACCGTTAATATTCATTTTAGGAAATTATGTCCTTTATGAAAGTTTTTTAGGGAATTTTTATCTACAATTGAGAATTTTTTTTTTTCAATTTTGAGTTACGCCTATCTGCGTAATTTTTTTAAATGGGAACTTGTTAATTTTACTCTACCATTTGGTAGAGTATTTTTTTCTCTTTACAATAGTATTCTTGTTTTCTTTTTAGAATCGAGGGATTTCTGAAAAAAAACATTTGTCACTTTTTTGTGAAATTGAAAACACTGGTTCAAATGAATTTCTTAAAATGAATATTAACGGCAATAAATGGCCGTCTCCGTACTTTTAACTAACCCTATATAACACATTTAAACACATTTTCAAAAAACACAATTTAATTTTAGCTAGCAAATCGGAAAACTATTTAAATATTATTTTCTCAAATTTAAAAACCAAAACACCAAAACTAAAACAACCTAACATGGTTTATGAAATTAAATGTTTAAATTATAATTCATGTTATATTGGAGAAACAAGCCCAAATTTAAAAAGACGTCTAGACCATCATATCCAAAAAAATAATCAAAATCATTCAATGCTTGTAGAACATTTCTTAGAAAATTACATAATTTTGATTTTGAAAATACTAATATTTTGTACTGCAAGTCTAATATTTTCAAAAGGCGCTTTATAGAAATGTGTAAAATAAAAATGTCGTCGAATTCTATTAATAAACGTACAGATCTTGCAAATTTAAACGATATATTTTGTAGTGTTAATAGAAGTTCAAATTTAGCGCTTAGATACAGTTGGTAACGCAATATGTATATGACAATGCAGCTTAGTAACTAGAAGTAGGCCTGTCTTACGCATTACGCAAAAGTATACGGCAGTTAAGCCTTGGTCTATCTACAGCGCAATCCGCAAGCGTAAATGCGCATACGCGCACGACACACGAAGCGGTCTATCTATACTGCGTATTACGCTGAAGCGCATGTTGTTAACTGTTAAATGTTTTATACAATTTGAAGAGAAAAATGAATAAATTCAAACGAAAATTAGTTCCTATTATGTTAGTAAGAAAATAACGATGAAGAAATAATGTCGATGATTTCAAGGATGGAAGAAAGAAATGAAGTGAATCCCATCTTTGGTGGTGGTGGTCGGGTGCTTTGATACGCACTCGATTAATAATAATTCGTCTTCTTTGGTAAATTTACAAAAGTGTTTCGTCTTTGTCACCATTTCAGTTGCTTGATATTGCTACGACCGACACTGTGTCCTGCGTAAAAATTGTCGACGAGGCGACTGATGCGCACTGCGCAGCGGAAAACTTATTTACGCAACCGCATTACGCTTAATTTAGACCAGCTACATAAGAAAACATTAAAGCAATGGATGACGGATTGCGCTTTGCGCATTGCGCGTGCGGTTTGCGCTGTAGATAGACCAAGGCTTAAAGAGATGAAGATGAGCAGTAGATAAAGGGCGGTGTGCGCAGTACTTTTAAAAGTTAAGAGAAAAAAGTAAATGTTAGGGCCGAGGTGGTCGATAGTTTAGAAAGAATAGAATATTAAGGCGTGAGTACGCAGTGTAAATGTGAAAATAGAAAGAAGTAAAACAGAAATAAAATTAGATTGATATTCCGTGTGTATTTTTTTATTGAGTGTAAAAGGTAGTTAACAATATTCGAATATTCAGAACTGAGATTGACCTAAAAATAAGATTGACCTGAAAGATTGACGTGAAAATTGGACTAGTGAAGTGTACGATACGGTAATAAACCACATGCTAGTAAGTAAGCCATTTTGAACTGTGAAAGAGGAAGACGCCATTACTTGTATTCATGATTAAGGAAGCCGATTTAAAAAAATTTTATAAGGAAAACACGGATGAAGCCGAGTTAAGTAAACAGGAAATTTCAAACAGCGACACTGTACAGACACCGAGCACAGTTCAACTTAAGGCCCAAGCAGAATGCAACGCCATTATGCGCCGTTATCTGTCAAATGAATGTTAAATATAAAGGCCGGGTTCGTAAAGTCTCCATGGATAATGCTAGGAGTGAATAAAATGAAAAGGAAAATACACAAAATCATTTATATGAGAGGAAAGAATATTACTCAGGAGAACCCAAGAGAGTTTTCGAACACACTCAAAAGTTCAAATGTCATTACACAGAAAGAACGACGTCAAGCGGCGGTGCATGCAAAAAATTGGTCAACTTCCAACTTTAATGGCGTCAAACGTCATAATGCATAACCAAATATAAGACCCATCATTGCATTTCCATCCGGTAATTTTTTGTATGTGAATAATACAACATACAATACATCAGGTATAACAGATACATATATAATAATATAAATACTTGAAATTTATCCATTTTTGGCACAAGTTACTTCTATTTTTCGGTTAGATTGACGACGTTCCACGCCGCTTTATCTGTGCATGTCTTTTGAAGTGACAGTTGGCGTCGTTGCAACGGCGCGTAACTGCGTTGTATTCTATTTGACACTTTATGCAATTAATGATGCAGATGATGCAACAAAATCAAACCACCTTAGAAATGTTTCGTGAAAATTTAGCACGACATGTAGCTTCACCAGTGATGCCTAGCATGGTGCCCGATATTGTCAGAGGTATCTCAGACTTTTATGGCACGGAAGGACCTGAAGAGGCGAAAGTAAGGCTGACCAAATGGTCACCGGCAATAGCATTCGAGGCTGCCAGAATGCATCTGAAAGGAAACGCTCACCATTGGTATGAAGCCAGAGTCTGTAGCACAATAGATTGGAACACGTTTATGGACGCATTCCAAGCTACATTTGTGTATGATCGCGGTTTAACAGTGAAATGGCAGGAAATGACGTCACGAGTGCAGAATCCTAGTGAAACAGCGGCAGAGTATTTCCATCACAAGGTACGCTTATGCAAGAATTTAGGATTGAACGACGGCGACACATGCAAGCAAATTGCCAAAGGAATTCGTTCGAGACAATTGTGCAACTACATTAAGGCGAAGACTTTTGTTGACCTTGATCACGTTTTGAGATCCATCGTCGACTACGAACAAGATGACCGGGAGCGCAGAGAATTCTTTGGGCAGAAAGGATCCACACATGGAGCGACGAGTGAGAAAAGGATAGCATCTCCGAGGACAACGCCAATTTCCAGCAGCAGGACAACGCAGAGCCAGGACACCGCAGCACTACCCCAACGAGAGCGTCCCAATGAAGGAAAATTAACAGTATGTTATAACTGTGGGGGTCGGGGTCATATTGCTAAACATTGTACCGGGCCTCGCAAAGAGATTAAAATGTTTTAAATATAACAGAGTAGGGCATATTGCCAAAAGATGTATTGCTGAATCAACGAATAATGTTAACTCTTTGCAAGACAATTTAGTAATTGTGGCACTGTTTGAAGAGTGCCGCAATTACTAAATTTTTGAAAAAAGTTGAAATCGGTGGAAATGAAATTATCGCGTTTATAGATATAGGCAGTTCAGTATGTACGGTAAAGAAGTCAATAGTTTATAGATTAGGTTGATCTGTTGTTAATAGCGACAATGAATTACGTGGATTCGGATCAAAGTTTAACACAATAAAAACAAACGAATTGATACTAGAAAAATTGAAAGTTGACAATTTAGAGCCGCGTGAATGTGAATTCATTGTTGTCCCTGATTTTGCGCAAAGATATGATGTCATTATAGGACGCAGTTTTGCTGAAAATCACGATATCATTTATTTATGAGTTAATGCCATATTTGAATTCAGAAATGTGGAAAAATTTCCATTTAAATCATTTCCCGAGTATGAAAACGTAATTAATAATCCAGTTATTACCAGAAATGTCTCATTAGAGCCGAACTCGATTCATTTCATTGACATTAACATAGGGAAAAGCGATTTTAAAATACCGTGCGCGATGTTTTGTACATTCAAGTACTTACTGTCATTCTTTTTGATGTACTCAAGACATCTCAATATATAAAGTGACGTTAAGGTGAGAACCTTTAATTTTATGAATAGGGATTTGGAGTACTCTCTAAGTGGTTTTCCGGCTATTATTCTTATTACTTTACGTTGGAGAGCAAATATTCTCTTTGTTGATGAGGAGTGACCCCAAGTAATCAGACCATAGGAGAGCATGGATTCGAAAAGGCCATGGTAGATACAGATTGCGTAGTCAACACTTAGTTTATTATACAAATTTCTAAAGAGATATATGTGAAGATAATTTCTTGGCCAAATGGTTACAATGCTCGTGCCAAGTAAGAGATGGTTCGAGATAAACTCCTAACAGTTTGGTAGAACTTGGATTAGTAACTCCTGTAATGGGACGGGTTGAAAAAACCATGTGTTGGGTTTTGGATTCATTTAGGACAAGTTTATTCGCTTGGAACCAGTTTTGGCAATTAGTTTTAATAATATCAGTAGACAGTATAGCATCTTCCAAATTAATGTTAGATGTGGATATGGTAGTATCGTCTGCTTATAGAATAACATTAGCATCTCGAATAAAGTATGTTAAATCATTAATATAAATGATGAAAAATAACGATCCGAGGACGGACCCTTGGAAAACTCCGCTGCTAATTTGTGCAGGCTTAGAATTGTTATTATTGATTTCGACATATTGGTATCTATCTGTGAAATAGGATTTTAACAGTATTAAAAGCTTTTTAGAAATAAATGTTTCTCATTTACCTAATAGGATGTCGTAGTTGACACAGTCAAAAGCGCGACTAAGATCGCAAAATAATGAACTGACAAAAAAACCCTTTTCCAAACTATCGTTTAGATAAGACCTGAAGTCGATAAGGGCAGGTTCAGTTGATTGACCTGGTCTAAAACCAAACTGAGAATTGCTTAGTAATTTGTTAGATTCTAAATAGGTGGATAATTTGTTACAAATTATTTTTTCAAAAATTTTACTTAAGATTGGGATGATACAAATGGGCCTGTAATTGGCTTCATCAGAGAACGAGCCTTTCTTACGGATAGGGATTGTACGAGATATTTTGAAGCACTTTGGAAATATATTTTCCAAACAGATATCCCAAAAATAAACCCATGAATAATTTTGACATCCCAAACTAATATTTATAATTTTAGGTGTTGATCCAAAGTTTTTTAATAATGCGACGTTCTGTTCATCTGCCGTCTTCAACCACACGCAGTCAGTCCTTGGTATCTGTCATATTCACCTGCATGTGCCGTCTGTCCACAACTTGAGGTGAGCTTCGGATGTAATGCCCAAGGTGATGTCGTCGGTCAAGTTATTCAGCAACCTTACGTTCGTACGCCGGAGCACCTCCTTGTTGTTCATTACTTTGGTAAGTTCAATTGTTTTACTTTCTTTGAATTTGGTTTTTGATAACAATTTTTTATTTTTCAGATAATTTGTTTGTGATGTATGTGTAGATGTGATACATTAACTAATTTTTTTTTCCTACACTAGTAGAAAATTCAATTTTACCGGCTCATCAGAGAGGAGAAAGCAAACGTTTCCACGGCTAGCCCGGCAAAATGAACATAAATGCCTAGCCGAGAAAATAATTTACGAGGCTTTACCACTAGGTGGCGCGACAATAATTTCTGGAATGCATTCTCATCGCCATCAAAAAATTAACAAACGTACGTTTTTTTTATTTAATTCCACTGGTATTTGGTTTTAAAAAGGATTAAAAGTATCAAGAAAAAAAACCAACTCGGCAGCGGTGGGATTCGAACCCATGCCCCCGAAGAGACTGTTGTATTAAACCACCCACCGTCTTGACCGCTCGGCCACGCTGACACACAACACAGTGTTTTAAAACATCTATAATAATTTTAATAGTAACTCAATTTTAATATTTTTTCTTCGAGAAAAAGAACGTTTGTGTGATATTAACAAAATTAATTATAATGTTGTGTAGGAAAAAGAATAATGTGTAAACCATGGCGGTAAAGCAGTTTTAGAGGTCTCAAGAAATGTGGCCAGGCTCGGCTTTGCCTCGCCTGTCCATATCTTCTCTCGACCTGGAAAACAAGCACTTTACCGCCTCGGTTTACAATATACTATTATATGAATTAAAGAATTATTGATTGGTTGAATTTCCCTCCTTGATGGTATGGTATGTAGGAAACTTTTATTATTTTGGGTAATATCATAGCAATATGTTGGATAATAAATTAAAACTCTGCTTTGTGAATCTCTCGTCTTATCTCATTTCAACTACTGTGACTTTCTATACGGACAATGTCTCGACAGCGTAGGTATTAAACGCATTCAATGAGTTCAAAACACCTTACGCTTTATTTTTGGACTCAGGAAATATGATAGGATATCTTGGGCACTAAAGAAAATAGGATGGTTAAATACGTTAAATGAGACTATACGCTACTTACTTATTTCGTAAAGTTATTGTGACAGGAAAGCCTGAGTTTTTGTATCAAAAAATTAGATTTCGAACTGATATCCACAACATAAATATTGGACGTAAAGACATGCTAACCCCACCTCTTCACAAAACTACTACTTATGAGAGCTCATTTTCAGGAGCGGCTAGAGACAGGAGGTGCGTTTTATTGCAACGTTCGCGTCAGCCGGTAGAAGTAAAACGTCGTTTTATTGTGCTGCTGGTGTCCACTGGTGGCAACTTTCTCTACCGTCGTTCAAGACGGTAGAACACGGTAGAGAGGGTGGGGTTATGTCATTTCAATTTGAATCCATCAATTCGTCTTCAGTGACTCTTTGCTGTTGTAAAAATCGAGCTATTATCGGAAACGGTATTTCACCGTTTTCCATTATTCCGTTAAATCAAGACGAAATAGTACCACTTTGACAGCTGAAGGTTAAAGCGTAACTATTACCGTTTTATTGTAACGCATCTACTGGCGTATACTTTTGCCACCGGTAGTGCACAATAAAACGCAGCTAGGGTGACTCGGTCGCCGAAATTGGGGCGGGAATTTTAAATAAATTTTCTATAGTAGATTTTAAAATACAAAACAAGAAGAACCAATTGCAAGTTAATTATTAAGCACATTTTAGTTCCTCAGCTTACGTATTTTTTTTAAATATTTTATTTATCCTTGATGTTAAAATATTTCCGTACTTTATTACAGAAAAAAAATGTAGTAAAAAAAAGCTAAAAGTCCCTAAAATAGGACTTGATACAAATTATATACAAGGTGTGGCATTTAACTGGGTTTCTTCAATAACATCCTTCCTGTTGAATATACGAAAAAATATTTTATACACAATGCTATTATTGCTTACAGTTCGCCAAGGAATATTGTTATTCCCCATTTATTTTTTCTGTCCTAATCGAAAATATGCCTGAATAATAGGAATATTTTCTTGCAAAGTATACATTGTGTGTTGTTAGTATTAACAAAATTATTTAAATATGTGCGTTGTCCATAATTAGGTATAAATTTAAGTATGTACTTCCTAATTTATTTATAATAAATTCAGCGACCGTTTTCGATTGTTACATCACCACTATCGTCAATAAATTTGAAGAACCACATTCGTAGTTCTTCAAATTTAATTTTTATTTTCAATATTGACTATAGTGGCCTGATGATGATATAACAATCGAAACCGGTCGCTAAATTTATTATAAATAAAGTACTTAAATTTATACAATTAGATTTATTTAAAACTTATATGTTTTCTACTTTTTAATCTGACAATTAATTAATGACAGTTCTGGATAATGGAAAAGCCAATATCAATACAGTGGGGAGGTAATACATGAAAATTTATACAAAATTTATACATATACAAAAATAAATTTCTATGTATGATATTGGTTTTTGCATTATCCAGAACTGTCAATAATTGTCAAATTAAAAAATAGAAAACTCACAGAAGTTTTAAGTTTTAAGTTTAAAAAAAGCAATTCTATAGATTTACCTACGCATTTGTGTTGCCCTGATTTAATTAACGCTTCTTTTTCGCATGGTGATGTTCAAAAAGCAAATCCCCATACTATATCGTATTTCTGTAATAATGTTAACTCTAAAGTGAATGCGAGGTTTGATTTTCGCCTAGCAACTTGTGAGGAGATCATTGAAATAATTTCTCATATATCTACCAGTGCTTTAGGTGTGGATGGTATATCTATAGATATGTTAAAAATGTGCTTGCCATTCTGCAAATTTGCGTTAATACGCATCATAAATTTTTCGCTTGAGCAATGTGTTTTTCCTGACATTTGGAAGCGAGCTCTGATCACCCCATTGCCGAAGTGTGACAAGCCAAATGCTTTGATTGATTTGTGGCCTATTAGTGTTCTTCCCGTTGTCTCCAAAATTTTGAAAAGAATAGTATAAAAAGAGAGCAAATAAAAATCAGATTAGAGTAGGTGGTGCAAAGAAAATGTATGTCTGTGATTAACTGAATTAATTAATGTAATACATTCATGGACTATCAAATTTATTGACTTTTTATTTAATCACAGACATACATTTTCCTTGCACCGCCTGCTCTAATCTGATTTTTATTTACTCACAGGTTACAACAATTTATGCAAAATGATATTTACAAAACTTCAAAAGGCATTCATTAGTGTTGGGAATAACCGGTTTATTTCAATAACCGACTACTGAGTATTCAAGTGATTTGAAAAACCGGATAATCACTTGAATGAAACCACTCGAATGATGATTGGAGTGTCGGTAATAAGCAGGTACTGAGCTACTCGCATTCGGTGACACAAATCGGTGTTACTTCATTCGTGATTCTCTTCGGTTAAATAAACTGCATATATGTACCTACATTTTGCAAGTTTTGTTTACACAAGTACTTACTTGATTTCCTGCTTTTAATAAAAATTTGTAAGACCACTGCTTAACTTTACTTGCATGCTGATTTTTCTTTTTTTTTTCGTGATCTAATCTGTATTAGACTGAATTAAAAATACCTATACTTAAACTTTTTTTAAGTAAAGTAGAAAATTGAATACCTATTAAAATGAGCTGAAACGTTGAAGCTTCCTCCAAATTGAAAAACTTACTAATAATTTGGAAATTATAAATTAAAACATACCTACTGCTTTGTAAAAATATAATTAAAATTATTTAAAAAAATAATGAATGTAATTTTTCTCCTGTTGTAATAATAATAATATACCTATTACGTATAAAATTAAACAGATAAATAAGAAATTTTGTTCCTATTTGGTTATTTAATTTTAATAGTTATAATTACCAAAAGTCAAAAAATTTCAAAAACAAAATATTTTATTTCAATATTTAGAAAACAGATTTTGCTGAAGATTCATATTGCAAAGCACAAAATTTACGACTGCTAAGTGATCTCGTTAGTACCCCGAAAATTAAATATTGTGGCGATTGCGGCGTCAGCCTATCGCGTGCGTCATCGCCGACGCGTCTTACACGAGAAAGTTCGGCAGACAAGCGAGACTGTCCGTCTAGAATGTTCCCGAAAAACAACCCCGATATATAAAAATGCACGCGGCCGAGAGTGACACAGTTCGATTAGAATGCAGCGTTAGAGTTCGACACAAAAGTCCGCGTAATAAACTTTCGCTCGGCTGTTATAAATAAATTAGATTTAAGGTTGTAAATAAATTATTGTTAAATGTTAGTGTTAAATTAGTTTGCTAGTTAATAAATTAGTTATTAACTATTTCGTGTTTTATTTTAAAATAAAAATTAATGAACCTTTAAAAATCGTTACAATATTATCCCCGTACACATATTAGGTGATATTAGGCAATGGGAATGAGTCGCCAGTCAGGCATGAGTGTTTTTGTAAACAGACAAGAAAATGACCTTTTAATAACCTGAATTATTCGGTTATCGGTTATAATTCAAGTAATGAATAACCAGTTATTTATCACTTGAATCATAACCGGTTGTTGGTCACTTGAATCATAAGCGATAACCGAATAATTCAGGTTATTGCAATAACCGGATAATAGGTTATTTTTCACTCAAGTGATCCCAACACTAGCATTCATGAATGAACCATATTTTCGCAATGATGTTAACTAAAACGTACGTATGATACATTTCTCTTGGCACATCGAACATGAAATAAATTTATTCTGCAGTTTAATTATTTCAACAAATTCATTATGTACTTCTCGCATGTGTCTGTGTAAGTTACATCCTTTAGGAAATGTTTTATTACATGTAGAACACGTCTTTGAATCCATTCTGTTTAACAGAAACACGGACATGTATTTTAAATTTTAGTACAAATATCTCTGAACGATTTTTAAACTTCGGAAATATTCGGTTATTCTCGGCACCGAGTCACCCTGTCTCTAGCCGTTCCTCTCTCATTTTCCTATAATATATCTAAAACATATAATTCCTTGCCAAGGGAATTCAAAAATTGCTCTCTGAGCTCCTTCAGACAGAAAGTCAAAAAAATGTCATTGCAGAATCAATGGGATGGTCTTTGATTTGCGGATTAGCGTCCTTTCTTAGCAGTACAGGTAAATGTAAACAAAACAAACAAATTTAACTATTTTTCTATCCATGTATTAAAAAAATATGTATTAATATCGAATGTAGCCTTGCTTTCTCTTACCTTGCGTATGCATTCGATACAGGATGTAAATCAAACATCAACTTGCACAAGTTAAGTTTGATCCTGCGCCGCGCCAATTGACCAATTCAGTCTTTTCTTCTTCTTAATTGTTTAAATACATATAAATATATGTGCAGATTGTAACTCTTAATTGGTCAATAAAGAGATTATTATTATTATGTTTTTCTTTGCAGTGTTATTTTCAACAATTTCTTGCATTTCCAACTATTTCAAATTGTTAAATAGGGATGTGTGATATATGGAAAAGTATCAGAAAAAATAGATCTATTCAATGGTATTAAAACCCAATGTAGCGCCCATAAGAAAAAATGAAGTTGATGGTGGTCAGAACGAGACGAAACGTTTGAAGTCAAATCTAATGATATCATCGTAAAGAGCTTAAAAAGTGCCTGTAGAATGTATTAATTTTGTTATGATTCCTGCAATAATAACTTCAGAAAAAAATAAAAAATAAAATTACGTTTTGTTGTTTTTTGGAAATATTTCAAAAACTACAAATCGTAGAAGATTTTTCAGAACGGATTATTATTCAGCACTAAAATACGCAACTTTGCTCTAATTTAATCGACTTCGTATCTCTTACCGTTTCCGAGATCCCAATGATGAGCCTCGAATTTGTAATAGCCTGTATATACAATTTGTGAAATGCCAATAACAGTCAGGTATTTCGAAATAATTCTTAATTAAAAGAAAACTCGTCGTACGAAGATTTAAAGGTTAATGTTTTTTAATAAAGAAAACTATTAAAAGTTGATAAAAACATAAATTAAACATGGACATTTTTTCAAAGTTAAGTTGTATCTATTCAGACGAACCGTGGATAGACAATAAGCAAACTAAACTAAATAAACTAAAATAAATCAGATATTCATTTGTGTCTTAAAACTACTTAGTTTATAACGGAACAGGTCTAAACCAGAGAAGGATTTGTTAAAGTTGCTAGCAATGCGGCTACAGCAAACATTCATACCATAATTAGTTCCATAGATAAATTAGTTCTATGAGGGCACACCCAAAATAGGTGCGTCGAGCGCAATGGCTTAGGAACATACGGAAAATTTGTGTTCGTGTTTGTGTATGCACAGTCAACAGTTTTATACAGAACATATCATTTTCTCTGCGAGTCTCTAAACTTTGAAAGCTGATCAATTGCAAGCGAGTAACATGAGGGATATGTACAGGCTTTTTATTTATATTTTAGAATGGTACCTACACATTTTATTATTAGACATATAAAAAAATGTTAAATTGAAAAGTTTTATTGATTTACCTGAACCGCCAGAATTTACTTTTAAAGAGAACAAATGACAGTCGGAAACCTAATACATGAGTATCAACTTTGTTATTTTAAACGGAACACTCGGTATATTTTCTCAAATTAAGAAAGATATTTTCACAAATAAATTAACTAACTTGTAAAAAGTTATGACGTCACTTGCAAAGATGTACTAATAAATATTAGTAAGCTCTTTTTCTTCGAGGAACACAATTTTACGACGCTATATGTTATATATTATACAGGGTGAGTCGGAAGGAATGAACCAAACTACAGGAATATATTCTACTCGTCAATATAAGAGAAAAAACCCAAAAGTTGTAATCCGATTTTCTTTCGTTTTCGAGTTGGAACGTTTTAACAAAATACCTTACATAATATTTTTTCTCAGTTGAAGTATTCAGATCAAAGCTAGTACACAAATGCAGCTTTTTACGAAATTTGAACATTTCAGAGTAGTGCAAAACTGTAACCCTTGTAATTCACATAAGAATTAATTAATGTTCAAATTTCGTAATAAAACTGCATTTGTGTACTAGCGAATCTTTTGATCTGTTTACTTCAATTGAGAAAAAAATATTATGTAAGGTATTTTGTTAAAACGTTACAACTCGTAAACAAATGAAAATCGGATTACAACTTTTGGGTTTCTTTCTCTTATATTGATGGATAGAATATACTCCTGCAGTTAGGTTCATTCCTCCCGACTCACCCAGTATATTAATGTAAAAATGTAGATAGTGTGCTAGTGGTGGCTAGTGTAATAAAACATACAATGTGTTTCATTTCTCATCTACACACCCCTGTAGTTTTTGTATTTATTAACGGATCGATTTCAAATTTTCGCCAGATGAATATCTTCTTAAAACACACATTTTTCAAATTTGAAACCTTTTGTATTGCAAGCCATGACCTACTGCGATTTAATAGAAAGTCGAAAAAATTAAGAAAACATAGTAAGCCTTGTTTGATCAAAAAAAGTTATTAGAAAAAGTTGTTTAGAATTAAGAAATAACCCCAATTATCAAATTTGGTTGAAAAATTTTAATTTTTAATTATTAAAAAAATTGAATTTCAATTTAATCTACAGTTTTACAAAACGCTAAAACTAACCGACTAAAACACACAGAATGAAAAAAAACAGCTTAATCTAATATTTTACCAGGCCCCCATCGTGCAGTATGCATTTTTCGATACGTTTCCTATTATTCTTTACAACTTTGTTTAGTTCCTGGGGTGTTATTTCAAGACAAGCTTGACGAATCCTGTTGCGTAGGTCTTCTGCATTATTATTTAGTCGTTTTAGTGTTTTAGTCGGTTAGTTTTAGCGTTTTGTAAAACTGTAGATTAAATTGAAATTCAATTTTTTAATAATTAAAAATTAAAATTTTTCAACCAAATTTGGTAATTGGGGTTATTTCGTAATTCTAAACAACTTTTTCTAATAACTTTTTTTGATCAAACAAGGCCTACTATGTTTTCTTAATTTTTTCGACTTTCTATTAAATCGCAGTAGGTCATGGCTTGCAATACAAAAGGTTTCAAACTTGAAAAATGTGTGTTTTAAGAGGATGTTCATCTGGCGAAAATTTGAAATCGATCTGTTAATAAATATAAAAACTACAGGGGTGTGTAGATGAGAAATGAAACACATTGTATAAATAAATCATATTTGAAATAATTGATACTGTTAGCTGTTATTTTGTGATATTCCATTTTACACAAGTAAATTAAATTAAACACTATTTTAGTATATATCACCATATTTAACACAAGAATTGTGACTGCAGTTTCGACATACAATGTCATTATCAAACTAAAGGATTTTTACAAAACTTCAACTTAGATACTAGCGTTCGAGCGGTAATGGTGTAATACTGAGAAATCTAATTTAAATTTAAACAGGGTTCAAAGAGAAGCGTGTACATTAGGTCAGTTTGGTCATTAAGCAGGGTCACAAGGAAACCCGAACGTGACCCTGCTTAATGACCAAACTGACCTAAGTTTAAAAATCGTTCAGAGATATTTGTACTAAAATTTAAAATACATGTCCGTGTTTCTGTTAAACAGAATGGATTCAAAGGCGTGTTCTACATGTAATAAAACATTTCCTAAAGGATGTAACTTACACAGACACATGCGAGAAGTACATAATGAATTTGTTGAAATAATTAAACTGCAGAATAAATTTATTTCATGTTCGATGTGCCAAGACAAATGTATCATACGTACGTTTTGGTTAACATCACTGCGAAAATATGGTTCATTCATGAATGCCTTTTGAAGTTTTGTAAATATCATTTTGCATAAATTGTTGTAACCTGTGAGCAAATAAAAATCAGATTAGAGCAGGCGGTGCAAGGAAAATGTATGTCTGTGATTAAATAAAAAGTCAATAAATTTGATAGTCCATGAATGTATTACATTAATTAATTCAGTTAATCACAGACATACATTTTCTTTGCACCACCTACTAATCTGATTTTTATTTGCTCTCTTTTTATACTATTCTTTTCAAAATTTTGGAGACAACGGGAAGAACACTAGTAGGCCACAAATCAATCAAAGCATTTGGCTTGTCACACTTCGGCAATGGGGTGATCTTGTGTAAATCATATTTGAATATGGTGAAATAATAAAAAGTCTCTAAGTAGCAGAATATTCGAAGCCTGCAGTATAAAAATTAAAATGAATGGAATATTTAATCCGCCTGGTCATTTGATCTGCCAAGGAGATGGAACAAATTGGAGGAAGTTCAAACGGCAATTTGAATTTTTTTTTTAAAGTTACCGGTTATGATAAGAAAAACGACGAACATAAAGTAGCTATCAGGGATCAGAGAGTTCAAGATAGGAAACGGCCTTAAGAAATACATTGGGAAATACGACCATTAAAAATAATTAAAAATTCTAGTAGTTAACATCTGATACACCAGGTAGCGTGTCTGGTAGCGTGTAAAACGCGTCAAAAAGGAATTAAACACACACTGAAAAATCAAAATCAAAGCTAATTTGCTAAAAGATTATACACGATAAATTTGAAAGACACGTAAATGAATACATGCAATTCAAGAAAGTTGTTAAAATGCGCATTAAAGTTGCTGTTTGTGAAAATCACCAAAGCTACAGAATCACATCAAAATTGTGATCAAAATGACTTTTGATCTGGTCAATTATAACGTGTTCTATATTACCGATAGGCACCGTCAATGTTAACATCTGAGACTACAGATGGCGCGACAAAACGATGGTCGCGTAATGGTCGCTTCGTTTCCTATCTTGAACTCTCTGATCCCTGGTAGCTATTTTCCTTAATGTTGCTGGCGAAAATGCTATAGATATCTTTAATACTTTTGACTTATCTGACAGTGATCGTAAAAAGTATGACATCGTCGTAGACACATTTGAAAAATACTGCATTCCACTTAAAAATCTGGTTTATGAGCGCTTTAAGTTATTTTCACGCGCTTAGAGGGAAGAAGAAAATTTTGATTGTTTCTTTTCTGAATTAAAAAGACAAGCAAAACTTTATGAATTTGGGGAACAAGAACAAGAAGAATCATTAATATGTGATAGAATTGTTACCGGCATCAATGATTTAGCTTTACAAGAAAGATTATTACGAGCTGCTGATCTGTCATTGTCAAAAGCTATTGATCAATGTAGAGCAACCGAAGTAGCAAGAATTCAAGCAAAATCTCTTCAAAATCAAATGAGTAAATCACAGGAAATTTCTGTAATTAAAAGATCTGCGTATATTAACAATGAAAACGGAAATAGAAGTACAAGGCTTACTAATTGTAGTAATAATACAAAATTTATTTGTGGAAGATGTTCAAAGAACCACGAGAGAAGAAGTTGTCCAGCATTTGGAAAAATACCTATGTGTATTGTGTAAAAATAAAAATCACTTTGCCAGTGCATGCTTCTTCAAGAATACAAGAAATGGTAATAAAATTACTAAAAATAAAAACATTAATGAAGTGGAAGAAGAAAAAGAACAGGAAAAAGAAGAAGAAAAAAGAAAACACGATGAATCGCTCTACGTAAATTATTTCTATTGTAAAAATACACGGCGCTGATAAAGTCCCGCAACAAGCTCATAATTTGTTTATTTAATGTTTTTCCGCAAAATCCTGAAACAAGTAAATTTTTAATTTTAAAAAGACACCTTTTAGTGCAAAAATCTTTTCTCGATGGGCATTTGTTTTTCTGCTGTGACGTCATTAATTTTTTTAAATGGCAACCATATTTTTTAATGCAGATTTTGATAGACCTTCTTGTCAGCAAGACGATGACGTAAAAAAGTTAGTACTTTCCACAACAAATTTTTCGAAAAAAATAGACATTACTTTATTTTATTTTAATGATTATCTTCAAATTGAAAACAAAAACAAGTAAAAATTAACGAAAATATTGAAGCTGTTCTCCACGAATCTATTGTTGAGATTTTCATTGCAGCAAAACATAAAATTTTCAAAAAAATTCCAGACGGAATTTTTTTTCAAAAAAGTTGTTGCATCAGGTACTATTTTTTATATCACCATTTTGCTGACAAGAAGGACTACCAAAATCTGCACAAAAAAGTTAGGGTTGCCATTTAAAAAAATTAATGATGACGTCACAGCGGAGAAACAAATGTCGATCGAGAAAAGATTTTTGCACTAAAAGGTGTCTTTTTAAAATTAAAAATTTACCTGCTTCAGGATTTTGCGAAAAGACATTAAATAAACAAATTATGAGCTTGTTGCGGGACTTTATCAGCACCCTATATAAATTTTTTCAGGTAGGCAATGGAGAGAAAATATCCTTTTAAATAATTTAATTCATGTTAGTTTCAAACTTGATACCGCAGCTGAGTGTAGTATTTTGCCATTTAAATATTACCAAAAACTGAAGGAGAAATATAAAAGTTTGCAAATGCAAAATACTCGCACCACGCTCATAGTATTTAGAGGTAGCAAGTTAACGCCTTTAGGTTATATTATATTAAAGTGCTCTGTTAAAAATAATGCTAAGGTAGTTAAGTTTCTTGTATTAGATACTCCTAGTTCTCCAGTGCTAGGATTGTCAGATTGCATTAAACTTGGACTTGTGTAAAGAATTCAGGCAATCTCAAGCAGTAAAGTAAATTCTGTCGAAGAAAGGAAAAATAATTTTATTAATGAAAACAAAAATTAATTTTTTGGCTTGGGAAAAATAGGCCAATATAAAATTAAATTAAAAGAGGGAGCACAATCAGTAATAAATAGGGCCCGGATTAGATAGTTCTGCCGCAGCGATGTCCGTTTGGGAGGCACGCCGCATAAATTACACTTCGATCGGTACGAATTGCATTCAGAATGCATGCTCGATTAGTCGATACGCTTAAACCGAACTTGTGTTAGAGTAATTATAAAAACCATTAAACAAAATTAATAGGTATTATTTTATCGTAAATATCGTAAACCGCACGGAAAATATTTTGGGAATTTGTCTTGGCGCCGCTGGCTTCATGACGTGTTACTGGCGGTGCAGTGGACCGCTGTAATTATTGTTGCGCTCATCGCGTAAATTGTGTAGTGAAATAACTGGTAAACTGAGGCAGGGACTATTTAGTCCGAGCCCTAGTAATAAAACTCATTAGAAGAGTGCCTAAAAGTATAAAACCCAAGTTAAAAGAATGTTTAGATAATTTAGAAGCTAGGGAAATAATAGCTAACCAACTGATTGGTGCTATAATCTCGTAATTGTAGAGAAAACAGATAAAACTTTAAGATTATGTATTGATCCCAAAGAACTAAATGCAGTAATTAGTAGAGAAAGATTTTTGATTCCATCTCCTGAAGAAATAAGTAGTAGATTATCAGGGAAATGTGTATTTAGCGTTCTAGACATGCGAGATGATGGATTTTTTCAAATTGAATTAGACAAACCTAGTAGTTTTATTTGCACATTTGGTACACCGGTACAGGTATAGATTCAAAAGAATGCCATTTGGTATCTCCTCTGCACCCGAGGTCTTTCAAAAGCTTAACTTAAAAAATTTTGGAGACATATCAGGAATAGAGGTATATTTTGATAATATTATAGTAGCAGGAAATAATGATGAAGACCATAATAGAGTAATGGGGGAATTAATTAAAAGAGCAGTAAAATATAATGTTAAATTCAATTCTAATAAATTACAATATAAAATTTTAGAAGTATTTAGGTATGTTAATTTCAAAAGATGGAGTGAAACCTGATCCATTTACAGTAGATACTATTTTAAACATAAATTCACCTATAAATGTTAAAACATTACAAAAATTTTTAGGAATGACCAATTATTTAAGCAAATTTATTCTTCAATATTCTACAAATACTGCACATTTACGAAATTTACTCAAAAAATATGTAGTTTGGGAGTGGAATAGAGAACATGAAGAAGCATTTAAATTACTAAAAACTAAATTATGCAATGCTCCTACTGTTAAAGACTGATATGTTGATAATTATATGCATGTTATACGAATATTTTAAAGTTAAATAAAATGCGTTAGCCTGGTAACAGCGACACAAGTGTCAAAATATAAATAAATAATTCAGAAAAAACGTTAAAGGTTTACATCACAATTTGAGCGGCCGCTGTTGCCCAGACTCGCAGTTTAGTTGGAATTAGTGTTTTATTTGCATAAACAAGCACAGAAAAGAAGAAACAAGTAACATAAATTGGTAGCAGGCATGGTTTATACACATCGTTATTAAGTTGTCTCCCGACGTCCCGACGCGTCAGTAAGCGGAACGCAACAACAACAAGTCATCAATAAAAAGTGAGTCAATCCTTTTCTTGTATCTTCAGAAAGTATCAATTCTTAACATTTAATAAATAAAAATTGCTAATGCACAAGAATCTGTCCGAAAAAGAGCCACACATAAGAAAAAGCTTACATATTTTGCTAAGTATGTAAGTGAGGTGCATGAAATCAGATTTGACAGAACTAGATTTTATTCAGTTGAATGAACGATTAAATAAAATCGAACTTTTAATACATGAATTTGATGAAGTACAAAACGTTATAGAGAGCACGACGGGGGACTTAGAAGCTGAATTAAAAGAACGACAAACGTTTGAGAATAATTACTATCTTCAAATATCATTAGCTAAAAAGATTATTAAAGATTACAATAAACAGTCAAACGATGAAAAATCTTCTACATCCTCGAAGAGTTCAGGCAAAAGCAATGTAGTTACTCAAATTCATTCACAATTTGCTGGTGGTCACGTGAAATTGCCTACAATACAACTGCCTAAATTCAATGGAGAATATGCGAATTGGTTAGAGTTTCGTGATACCTACGAATCTCTAATTCATAACAATAGAGACATTAACGAAATCCAAAAGTTTCACTACCTACGAGCGTCACTTGAAGGCGGAGCAGCTCAAGTAATAAAATCGTTGGAGTTTACGTCCAGAAATTACATTGTAGCCTGGAATACATTAGTTGATCGTTACAATAATAACCGTTTGCTCGTTCAAAATCACGTAAAGGCCCTATTTAACTTAGAACCGTTATTTAAAGAATCCGCAGAAAATTTGAGGAGAGTTATCGATTCTGTTTCAAAAAATTTGCGTGCATTAGACCAATTAAATCAACCTACCGAAAATTGGGATACGTTAATCGTTTATATGATAACTTCAAAGTTAGATATTACAACCTTAAGAGAATGGGAAAATTTTAAAACCGACAAAAATGTACCATCATTTGATGATCTAAAATTGTTTTTAAAATCTAGAGCCGACTTGTTGGAAACTTTGGAAATAAATCAAGCAGATAAAAGACAACAAAAGACTAATGTTAAGGGTTTTTTAGCTACTGATAGTAAACCAGTTGATGTTAAATGCAAGGTTTGCAACAAAGATCATTACATACAAAATTGTTCACACTTCTTGAATTTGCAAACTGATGCGAGAATTGAGAAGATCTTAAATCTTAAACTTTGTCTGAATTGTTTAAGACCTGGACACTTCAATAAGGTGTGTCGCAGGGGCACATGTAAAAAATGTGGGGCCAAGCATCACACACTACTACACAATGTCAAACCCCAATTGAAAGAAGTTAATGTAAATACTGCTACAACGCTTTCATCATGCACCTCTGAGGATTATGTACTTCTTTCCACCGTATATGTACAAGTTTTAGACTCGCATAAAGAAACACACACAGTAAGAGCACTACTTGATTCTGGCTCGCAGTCAAGTTATATTATTACGGATTTATGTGATCGTCTGCAATTGAGTACGTCAAAGGCGAATATTACAATTCTTGGGTTGAACCATACAACATCTAACATTGAAAGTTCTTGTAAAATTACCATACAATCGCTGCATAACAATTTCAAGGCCGATATCCAATGCCTTGTTATTCCTCAAATCGCAGGAAATCTGCCAAGCATGTCTGTAGATGTTTCGGAAATTAAAATACCCAAAAATATAAAGCTGGCCGACCCATTATTCTTTAAACCTAAGAAGGTAGAAATGTTAATTGGTGCAAACTTATTTTGGAGTATCCTAAGCATAGGTCAGCTGTCCTTAGGGGTTAATAAACCTATTTTACAAAAAACGCGACTCGGTTGGGTTGTCTCCGGACCTACAGGTGGTGTGCAGAACTCAACGACTGTGTGCCATTTCAGCAAGGGCTTAGATATAGAAACCCAATTGTCACGATTTTGGGAGGTCGAGAATAATTTCTCAACCAACAGTAAGTCAAGAACTAAAGAGGAAATCCTATGTGAAAATCATTTTAAAGAAAATGTTAAAAGAGCTGAAGACGGCAGATTTATTGTCGCACTCCCATTCAAGGACTCTGTTGAAAGATTAGGTGATTCATACGAGCACGCACGTCGCAGATTGCTAGCTTTGAAGAGAAAGCTTGAAACTAAACCTGAATTAAAAGGGCGTTATACAGATTTTATGAGTGAATATCTAAATTTGGGCCACATGGCCAAGGTAGAAAATGCCGGTGGAGATAAAATTTGTTATTACATGCCTCATCACGGCGTTATACGAGAGGAGAGTCTCACCACAAAGCTACGAGTGGTGTTCGATGCATCGTCTCCCACTAGCAGTGGTATTTCTCTAAATAACATACAAATGGTAGGACCTACCTTGCAAAGCGATCTTTTAGCCATACTATTACGATTTCGCCAATATCGATACGTAGTAGCAGCAGATGTTGAGAAAATGTACCGCCAGATACTAATCGTACCTGAACAACGTTGCTTACAAAGAATATTATGGCGTGAGAGTGGAGAAAAGCCGATAGAAGTATTCGAATTAAACACCGACACTTACGGAACTACAGCTGCTTCATTTCTTGCGGTCCGTTGTTTATTTCAACTAGCAGAAGAAAACAACGCAAAGCAGCCGCATTGCTCTGAAATTATCAAGTCGGATTTTTATATGGATGACCTATTGACTGGATCTGAATCTATAGAGGAAGCAGCTTCAATAGCACGAAATGTTTCAGACATTTTGAAGCAGGGACGATTTGAACTTCGAAAATTTTATTCTAATGAGCCGGAAGTACTTAAATATGTCTCCGAAAGTGATTGCCCAACAAAAATAGTGCACTTTGGAGTAAATGAAAATGCAAGAACCCTAGGTCTTACTTGGTCTCCAGTGGCTGACATATTAATGTATAAGATTGGTGAAATTCCTCAGAATAGAAAAATCACAAAACGGACCATTCTATCTTCCATTTCATGAATATTTGATCCTCTCCGGTTTGCTTAGTCCTTGCATCGTAAAGGTAAAATTTCTGTTACAACAATTATGGTTGGAAAAGTTGTCTTGGGATGAAGGATTGCCGTCGCATATCCATTCTTTCTGGAACGATTATCAGAATAAACTACACAAATTAAACGAACTTCGAATTAAATCACGTAATTTGTGAAAATCCTAAACAAATAGAAATACATGCATTCTCTGACGCCTCCGAAAGGCATATGGAGGTTGCGTATTTGTAAGATCTGTGGACCAAAATGGCAAGGTTCATGTCAACTTGTTGTGGGCCTAAACTAAGATTGTTTCTTTAAAGGTTATCACATTACCTCGATTAGAACTACTAGGCGCATTAATTACATCAAAACTTGCGCACAAAGTGTCTGACTCTTTGCGTATAGGAGCACGTTTTGGTGCGATTCTACCATAGTACTTAGCTGGCTAAAACTACCACCAAATAAACTGAAAATGTTTTTATTTAACAAAGTACCGGAAATTCAAGAATTAACTTCTCGCGATAATTGGCGACATGTATCAAGCAAAGACAATCCAGTAGATATATTGTCCAGAGGGTTGATGCCAAATGAGATTAAAGAAGCATGGACCTCATTGGTTAAGTGAGAAAGAACATCATTGGCCAGTCCAATCGACAAAATACTGTAACGCCAACAATAACTTACCTGATGTTAAAAGTATCATTTATACACTCACGATCCAAAACGAAGAAAAGTTTCCGTTCAAAAACCTTTCAAGTTTGACTCGACTTAAAAGAGTAGTTTCGTGTCTTTCGGTATATGAAATAAATAAAGCATTAAAAATACTTGTAAAATTAGCACAACATGAAAGTTTTGGCAATGATATTAAAACTCTGCGGAATCATGAACAAGTTCACGTTACGACCAAAATATTGCATTTAAACCCATTTCTAGACGAAGAAGGGTTTTTACGAGTTGGTGGCCGTTTGGAAAACTCTAAATTTCCTTATGAGAAAAAACATCCCATTTTACTGAGTGGAAAACATCGACTAACTCGCCTTATTATAAAGAACGAACATCTTAAATTATTACACGCCGGCCCTCAGCAATTGTTAGCATCAACGAGAGAAGAGTTTTGGCCAATCGGAGGACGGAATCTTTGCAAAAGTGTTGTTCGAAAATGCTTAAATTGTTTTAAGAACAGACCCAGGTTTGTCCAACCAATTATGGGGCAATTACAGAAGCTCGTGTTCAACCAAGCCAACCTTTTACGGTCACGGAGTTGATTATGCGGGTCCTTGCTTATAAAAAATCGCAAGGGTCGGCGCCAAGCTAAATAAATGTTACGTTGGGCTTTTCATCTGTTTTAGCACTAAGGCAGTGCATTTAGAGCTAATTTCCGACCTGAGCAAAAACTCCTTTATTATGGCTCTCAGGAGATTTGTAGCGCGCCGCGGAAAACCATATCAGTTTGCTCTGATAATGGGTCCAATTTTGTTTCCGCCAATATTGAATTGAAACAATTCTTAAGAAAAAATGAGGAAGATATTACAGATCACTGTGCTCAGGAAAACATAGAATGGAAATTTATACCACCGTATTCACCACATTTTGGAGGTTTGTGGGAGGCTGGTATCAAGGCCAGTAAAGCTCATTTAAAAAGAGTGTTAGGCAATGCTCATCTCACTTATGAGGAGTTGCATACTGTAATCGTGCAAGTAGAAGCTACTCTAAATTCTAGGCCTCTGTTTCCTCTATCGACTGACCCTAATGACCTAACTCCCCTAACTCCTGCTCATTTTTTGATTGGAAGAACCTTAACTGCCATTCCGGACCCAAATGTACAAGACATTCCGATAGGAAGATTGTCGCGCTTTCAACACTTGCAGCAATGTCAACAACATTTTTGGACTCGTTGGCAGAAAGAATATATCGCGGAGTTGCAACGAAGAGTAAAATGGAAGAAAAGTCAAGCAGAACTCAAAATCGGTTCAATGGTGTTGCTAAGGGATGACAACGCTCTTCCACTTCGCTGGAAATTAGGTCGTGTCACTAAATTGCATCCCGGAAAAGACGGCAAGGCAAGGGTCGCCATTACGAACACAAACAGGAGAAACTAAAAGGACCTACGTCAAGCTTTGTCCACTTCCCGAGCCTGAAGATTAAGTTGTTGAAAGTACTGGGGTATTCCAAGGCGGGGGGCATGTTAAAGACTGATATGTTGATAATTATATGCATGTTATACGAATATTTTAAAGTTAAATAAAATGCGTTAGCCTGGTAACAGCGACACAAGTGTCAAAATATAAATAAATAATTCAGAAAAAACGTTAAAGGTTTACATCACAATTTGAGCGGCCGCTGTTGCCCAGACTCGCAGTTTAGTTGGAATTAGTGTTTTATTTGCATAAACAAGCACAGAAAAGAAGAAACAAGTAACACCTACATTAGGCATTCTTGATAATAAATTTCCAATAATAATACAAACTGACAGCTCAAAAGATGGAATAGGTGCTTGTCTTTTACAAAATGGGAAGCCAATTTCATTTTATTCACGTAGTTTCACTGAAAATCAAAAACGTTGGGCACCTATTGAAAAAGAGATGTTTGCAATCTGTGCAAGTATTGAAAAATTTCATCAGTTTATATATGGCAGAAAAGTTACAATACAAACTGATCATAAACCTCTTATTTCTATTGTCAAAAGAGATATTAACAGAATTAGTTCGAGATTACAAAGAATGTTGTTAAAGTTATTAAAATATAACCTTGATATCACATACATCCCGGGTAAAGAAATGTATATTGCCGATTTTTTATCTAGAATTTTTATCAAAACTAATGCAAAAGAAGATCATTCGCTGCTTGAAATTGTTCATTGCATTGAAAATGATCTCCCAATTTCAGAGAAAAAACTAAAACAGTTTAGTTTTGACACAGAAAGAGATAATAATTTACAACAAATATTAATTTGGTATAATGAAGGTTGGCCGAAAACTTGCAAAAATATTTCAAATATCGAATTAAAAAAATATTGGAGATTAAAAGATGATAAATATATATGTTAAAGAAAAAATTGTGTTTTTTAAGAATAAAATCATTGTACCAAAATCTTTAAGGCAAAAAATGCTAAAAATTGTTCATGATGGTCATCTTGGAATATCCAAATGCAAAAAGCGAACAAGATCAATTTGTTCTTGTAAAGTATGTGAAAAATTTAGCCAATCAAGTACTAAAGAACCTATTACATTTCATGAAATCCCATCTATAACATTCCTAAAAATTGCCTGCGATATTTTTTATTTCAGTGGAAAAAATTATTTAGTAGTAGCAGATTATTTAAGTAAATGGATTGAAGTTAAACCCCTAAATTCTAAAACAGCAGAAAGTGTAATTTCAAAATTAAAAGAAACTTTTTCTACGTTTGGTATTCCTAAGATTTTTGTTCGTGACAACATGCCATTTAATAGTTATAAATTTAAAGTATTTGGAGATGAATGGGACATAAAATTAGTTTATTCAAGTCCTAGGTATCCAAAATCCAATGGATTTGCTGAAAAATCAGTAGGAATTATAAAAAATTTAATGAAAAAATGTAAAGAAAGCAATATTGATTTCTATATAGGTTTACTGAATCTTAGGAATAGTCCTGTTTGTGGTACTAACTTCAGTTCATCAGAAATATTAATGAACAGAAATTTGAGAACTCTTCTTCCCTGTACTACAAGTCATTTAAAGCCTGAAGTGATATTCTTCATGATATTCTTATTACAAGTAAGCAACCAGTTGCTCAAAATTATAATAAAAATACAAAATCAAAGCCGGATTTCAAACAGAATGAGATTGTTTGGGTTCAAAATTTACCTCAAAAAACTGGATTCAAGGAAAAATAATTAAAGTTCTTGATAAGCCTAGATCCTACGTGGTGGAAACGAAAAAGGAGCAACTATTAACAAGAAACAGCTTCCATCTACGTCATTAAAAAAAATAAAATAGGGAATGTTGGCAACAATGAAACAAACAAAAAAAAAGACAGTTGGCAGAACTGAAAAAAATAAGCGGGAGTGAGTGCTACTCATGTGCGAGTAAAGAGAGGTTATAAAAATGAGAATATAGCAAAAAGCAAGTGTTTTATGTTTATGCGTGAGTGCGTTAGCAATAGCAAGTAGTAAGTTAATTAGTAAGCAAACGAGTGTTAAAGAACATTGTAAGAGAGTAATAATACATCTAATATCTAAACAGATTACAGTGTGTGTTATTTACGTAAAGCCATCCGTGACAATTAAGCAAGGAAACGAACAGAAGTTCATGCAAAGGCATAAAGAGAGTAAATAAAGCAAGAAAAGTTAAGTTAGTTGAAAAGTTTATAACAAAATCAGAAGTGCGATTACCGCGCAAACAAAAAGCAATAAAACGTGTTATCAACGGGGTAATAATTATTAGACAGTTGTTTTTGTGAGGAACAGTAAGCAGTGAGGAAAACCTTATAGTTAAAAACAATCTTCGTATGTAAAACAGACAAACTGAGTGCGTCAATATAGTTCGATTACTGTAAGTGAATAAATTAATAATGCAGGAGCAGGAACCTGATTCAGAAGACAGTATAACAGGTGAATGTGAAATGGGAAGTTCGAGAGTACCGGGCACATCCGAATCAGATATCTACATGGTCCGTATGATGGATTTCTTTATTCATGAAAGTCAGAAAAGAGATCAATTGTTACAAAGGTTAGTCGATAAACTTAGTCCATCCGAAACATCAAATGCTGAAGCTGCGATGTCAGCCGGAGTATCTGAGCAATCGTCAGAAACTATACGTTCGTTTCACATAATGCCGGACCTTACAAAAGGAATTGGTTTCTACGATGGTGAAGGAAGTGGCTTGAGAGCAAAGAAATGGTTAGAAAATGTGAAAGCTATGCAAGTGCTGCACCATTGGCCAGACAGCTTCGCACTACAAACAGTACGTAGTCATTTAAATGGAGGTGCAATACATTGGCTGGACTCAAGACAGTTGAATACTTGGCAAGAATTCGAAGCAGCATTTCGAAGCACTTTTATAGGAGATGTTAGTTTACCAATTCGATGGAAAAATATGGAAGAAAGAGTACAGAAAAGTGATGAAAGTATAAATGCTTATTACCATGAAAAGGTAAAATTATGTTGTGATTGAATTCAAAGAAATGAAAGAACAAATATTACTTGGCTTATGGTCTAAAGATTTGTGCATGATGGTAATGGCCAGAAATCATTTGTCTCTGGATGAATTATATCGTGACTTATTGGACACTGATCGAATGCTTAAAAGCAGGTATGATAGGCTAAAACGAAAATCAGACACGAAAGTGAGCAGTACAAAGAAAACTGAGTTTCATGTTGCACACAGTACCGAAGATAAGAAACGAGAAAAGGAAGGTACTAAGAAAATGGTAATGCAAGACAAAAGACCACCACTTAAAAATGAGAAAGGTGAACCAAAATGCTACAATTGTAATGTTTATGGACACATTGCAAAAGATTGTAACGAACCTAAGCGAGAACTCTATTGTAAGAAATGCAAAGTAAAGGACATACACAAAGGCATTGTGAGTCACAAACACAAGAGAATGGTGCTGTAACGTTGGTATCAAGCTTAAGCAAGATAGAAGCAATGAAGAAGTATTTGAAAAATGTAATGGTGGGAAATCAACCATATGATGCATTTATAGACACTGGTAGTTCGGAATGCACTATGAAAATGTCTTGTGCTGTTAAAGGTGATTATGAAATAAACAAATGCATCACTGAATTAAAAAGTTTTGGACCTGAAAACTTTAAAGTAATATCGTCAGGGATAGTACAAGCTGAAATTGAAGTAGATGGTGTAATTGGTGAGAAAATTGACATCAGAGTTGTTCCAGATAATGCACAGCCCTTCGATGTACTTATTGGCAGAACGTACACAGAATAGCCACACATTGTTTATGTAAAAGTGGATGACGAATTAACTTTCCATACCAGAGGGAATTTTAAAGATCCTTTTCTGAAAATGGATGTACAAAACATAATAGCTGAAAATGAAGAACATAACAGCGGGGACATGAATGTCATACAAATTGAGCCAGTAGAAGAAATCAAAGAAAATATGGTAAAAGTTGACATCGATATACCACCAGAAAATAAACAGAAACTTGTTAAGCTACTTAACAATTACAGAAGTTGTGTAGCATAAAAGTTAAGTGAAATCGGATGCACCGATGTGATCCAAATGAAAATTGAAGATAACGGAGTACCTATTCGAAGCAAACCATACAGAACAAATGCCAGAGATCGAGAAGAAATATCTCAAATTGTAGAAGAATGGCTCAATCAAGGAATTGTTAGAGAAACTACCTCGGAATATGCAAGCCCAGTCATGTTAGTACCGAAGAAAGATGGAAGATCTCGACTCGTATGTGATTTTCGAAAGCTGAATGCCCAAACAAAAAAGAAGTCTTTCCCAATGCCAAACCCAGATGACCTGTTAGAAGATTTGAGTGAATGTAACCTGTTTACAACTCTTGACTTGGCCCATGGATACCTACAAGTTCCTTTAGAAGAAGAAAGTAAAGGAAAGACAGCCTTCATTACACAAGATGGGACTTATGAGTTCACTCGCATGATGTTTGGTTTAACAAATGCACCCTTTGAATTTGTACGACTAATGACTAAAGTCCTGGGACCAATCAAGTACATTGCCAAATGTTTCCTTGATGACATATTAATACCAAGTAAAGATTGGTGTGAACTCCTTGAGAAATTGGAAACAGTTCTGAAAGCTTTACAGAAAGGAAAGCTTACAATAAATAATGAAACATGTCAATTTGAAAGCAAGATGGTAGAATATCTTGGATTTAGAATAAGTAAAGAAGGAATACAACCTGGATTACAAAAAGTAGAGGTGATCAGAAACTATCCAAAGCACGAATTGAGAAGATTCCTAGGTCTTACAAGCTTCTTTCGAAAATTTGTCCAGAACTACGCAAGACGAGCTTATCCCTTAAGTCTTTTAATGAAGAAGCATACGAATTATATTTGGACCAGTGAGCAAGACGCAGCTTTTGAAGATCTGAAGCATGCTTTAACGACAGAACCAGTTTCGAAGTTATACAACAGAAGTTTACCAACAGACTTACACACAGATGCCAGTGCAAAAGGACTAGCTGGTATATTAATGCAAGTCAACCAACATGGTCAAAGACAGTTAGTGTACTGTGTTAGTAAAAAGACTACAGAAACAGAAGCCATGTATCACTCAAGTCGTCTAGAGTTGATGGCAATAGTATGGTCAATAGATCGATTGCGACAATTTTTGTTAGGAAACCATTTTGTGATTTATACAGATTGTCAGGCGTTAGTTTATCTGAACGCAAATAAAACAGTAAATCCTCAGATAGCTAGATGGGCAATTATGCTGCAGGAATATGACTTCGAAATAAAACATCGACCCGGAGAACGAATGAGTCATGTAGATGCTATCAGTCGAGCACCGACAACAGACGAAGGAGATACTTTCACACAAGTTACAGATGAACGATTAGGAATATTCATTGTGATATCTGAAGAAGATCGAGTACAGTTGATACAAAGAGCAGATCAAGAATTATGTCAAATAATCCAGCTATTAAAGAAGCCTAGAACAGAAAGAAGCGCACAGGAAAAGAGCAAGACAGATCATTTCGAACTAGAAGAAGGATTATTATACAGAAGAGTTGAAAACAACGGACAAAACAAGAAATTATTTGTTGTTCCAAAAAGTATGCGAAAGAGTATAGTGGTAAAATTTCACGATTTAATGGGACATTTCTCATGTGAAAGAACAATAAAAGCGTTAACAAAACGATATTGGTTTCCAAAGATGAGACGGTACATACGACAACACATTAATAGTTGTATAGAATGTATACTAACAAAATATCCAAGTGGTAAAGGAAAAGGAAAATTACATCCAATAGAACCAGGAAAAAGACCGTTTGCCGTTATACATATTGACCATTTAGGGCCGTTTGTGAAAAACAATAAAGGCAATGTATACATCATGGTATTAGTAGACAACCTAACTAAATATGTAAAGCTGTACCCAATGAAGACCACTAAAACTAAATATGTAGTAAAAGCACTAGAAGAATTTACGAACATTTATGGAATGCCCGAAGTTATTATCACCGATCGAGGAAGTTGTTTTACATCAGAAGCTTTCGAAGAATACTGTAGGAAAAGAGGAGTTAAACATGTATGCAATTCTCCAGCTCATCCACAAGCTAATGGGCAAGTTGAAAGAGCAAATAGGACGTTGATACCAGTAATAATGAGCTACATGGAAAAAGAATGCGAACAACGAGATTGGGATAACAAACTGGCAATAGTAGAGAGAAACATGAATAATGCATACAACAGTACCACGATGAAAACACCCTTTGAGGAATTGCATGGTTACGTACCCATATTTACAGATGCAAATTTAAGAGCATTACATAAAGATGAGAAATGGCAAAATCAGACCGAACTACAAAAAGAAACTAGACGTGAAATAATTAAACAGCAACATATTATGTCAAATAACTACAACAAGCATCATTGCGAAGGTGAAAAGCTAGACGTTGGACAGCTAGTATTCATGAAGAGAAATAAAATTGCAAGTGGCGAAAGCACAAAAACTCAGCTAAGATACAGAGGACCTTTAGTTATAGCAAAAGTGTTACCCAACGATACTTATGTAGTATCAGATGTAGATAAAGCCCAGAGTGGAAGATTCTACATAACTACGGCACATATTTCTCAACTCAAGAGATACAGAAACCCAGAGGAAAACGAGGGAGAAGAATACGAAAGTGGAAGTGACGACTCTGAAGTTACAGTTGAAGAGAAGACAGAAGAAGGAAGTCAGAAGAAACATAGCGAGCAAACTTCAGAAAACCAAAACCAACCCCAGCTAAGTGAAGAGGAAAAGAAAGTGAAAATAAAAGGAATTAGACAACGAAAATTACCAAAGAGGTTATCAGAATATGTATTGTAGAATTGTAACAAAAAAAAAAGGTTTGTAACCCTAGTTATAAGTTAGTTTAAGAAAAACAATTAACATAGGATCGAGGACGATCCAAGGTCAGGATCGGCCGAATGTTGACAACAATGAAACAACAAAAAAAAGACAGTTGGCAGAACTGAAAAAAATAAGCGGGAGTGAGTGCTACTCATGTGCGAGTAAAGAGACGTTATAAAAATGAGAATATAGCAAAAAGCAAATGTTTTATGTTTATGCGTGAGTGCGTTAGCAATAGCAAGTAGTAAGTTAATTAGTAAGCAAACGAGTGTTAAAGAACATTGTAAGAGAGTAATAATACATCTAATATCTAAACAGATTACAGTGTGTGTTATTTACGTAAAGCCTCCATGACAATTAAGCAAGGAAACGAACAGAAGTTCATGCAAAGGCATAAAGAGAGTAAATAAAGCAAGAAAAAGTTAAGTTAGTTGAAAAGTTTATAACAGGAAGATGTTATATATTAAATGTAAAAATGTAGATAGTGTGCTAGTGTAACAAAACATATAAATAAATCATATTTGAACACTATACATCATAAGAAAGGGAACTTGTAACTAAAAATTTACTAGTCCATACTTTTCAGGGATAGGCCCCAAAGGCATTTTTAATGTCTGCATCGATATTGTCCTATCCACGATCAGAGGGCAAGTTTATCATTGACAGTGATGCTAGTAACCGCGAAATTGGAGGTGTGCTATCATATCACAAGTGGAGGACGGAGAAGAACGTGTTATCGGTTATTTGTTATGAGTAAAGGCGACGGGCCACTGCGCGCTAAACTAAGCTAAGCGAAACTAAGTTTTTTGAAAATTAGATTCAACGTAAACTTACGCGGACGAGGCAACCGAGCGAAGATAAACATTGTTTTATATCTTTGCTATCCTAACTTCGCTTCCCTTAGCTTTAGTTGCCAGGTTCGCGTAAGATTACATTGAATTTAATTGTCAAAAAACTTAGTTTCGCTTAGCTTTGCTTAGTTTCGCGTTCGGTGGCCGCCCGCCTTAAGGCTCATGGAATTTGTACAAAAACGTCACGAATGTTCCCCCACCAAACAGACGACTTGCAGTGCAGGTTCGTTACGGGCAAATATTGTCACCTTAAGGCGGGTCCAGACGTGCGTAACGTGTAATGTAAGGTAAGGTGAAATGTAACACGAATAGTGTGTGTGGACGGCACTACGAGCATTACATGTAACGCTCGCGCAGCGCTCGCCCTGATCCATCGGCTGTCGGTTTTTAGCGCTCGCAGTGCTCTTGAACAAGATTCGCGTTGAGTTGTTCGTGTGCCGTCCACACTATTCACTTACATTTTACATGCTACATTCACGTTTCATTACATTACACGTTACGCACGTCTGGACCCGCCTTAAGGTGACAATATTTGTCCGTAACGAACCTGCACTGGGTCCACAGGCGGGTCCAGACGTGCGTAACGTGTAATGTAATGTAAGTGAAATGTAACACGAATAGTGTGTGTGGACGGTACTACGAGCATTACATGTAACGCTCGCGCAGCGCTCACCTTGATCCATCGGCTCTCGATTTTTAGCGCTCGCAGTGTTCTTGAACAAGATTCGCGTTGAGTTGTTCGTGTGCCGTCCACACTATTCGCTTACATTACACGCTACATTCACGTTACATTACATCACACGTTATACACGTCTGGACCCGGCCTTAGCGGCGGCGTAGCGCTCGGAAAACACAACATCACACGCCGCTGGCTGTTTCTCGTTCAGTAGTGGGGCGATTTCGTACATTTTTCACGAGGCTTAGTTATGAGTTACAGAATAAGATCGACTATTCCTGAATAAAATAAGAATTATACAGTTTCATATCATAATTCATTAAAATATGTATAATAAGTAACGACAATTACAAATAAATACAAATACAAATGAAATAATTGAAAATTTTCTTTTTAGTACGGCTTTTTATATCTATAATCTGGAGGAACTTCCTCGTCTATGTCGATGGAATTATCATCTCCGGATTCATCGTAGATATTTCCGTCATCATTCTCAATCATGTTGGCTTTGACGTCGTCCCAGTCGACGTCTTTGTGCATGTCGCTTTCGTAACCTTCGTCATCATTCGGGTACTGCACTTTTCCTCTTCGTCTTGTCAAGACGTAATCCCGATCGTCATAGCTAAACTGAAGAAGAAAAAAATAAATTAGTTTTTCCTAATTTTGCATATACAAACTGATTTTTTCAGTGTTCTGCGAACAAAATCAGTCTGTATACGAAATTATATTCCGAAATTGTATTCCGATAAAAATAAGGTCATCTTTGTACAGCGGGTCTTTCAGACCATGCGTCCCATGCGTTTTTTTCGAAAATATGAAGTGGGAAGTTGTGAAAAAATTGTAATATCGAAAGGGTAGATATATGGTGTATTTGATGCTGATATAATTATCTTCTAATAGTAGGAAGTAGGTGCAAGAGATTAACTCTGAAATTTGAAATGGAAACTTATGTTGAATTGGTAGGATTTTAAAAAGAAACGAAGTTTATTTTTAATATCTCAAAACATTTCTCGAGAAAAAAAATACTAAAAATAATATTTACAACGTTACAATGTTTGACAGGATCAGAAATTGACAAGTTTCACATTTTGTAATCACGAAATTTGTTCCATCCTTATAATATGTTCATATTTTCGCATCATCTGACACGACCCTGTTTTTGAGCTTGTGTCAAATTGTGCGGGATTCAACGACTGCAAAGCTTTCGTACGTTCAAATGATCATGCTAAATCGTGTGAACTGCTTTCATGTCAATGCCCAAGGATCTCACGATCCTACCGATCTCGCTCAATCATTTCACTCATAGCATAACATTGCAGACTTTTTCTATTGCTTTTCCCCTTTTGTCAAATGTGTTTCCTAATCTGTCAAATAACTTTCCAATCCGTTCAAAGTATAGTAGGCCTGCGGATTGGAAAGTCATTTGATAAATTCGGAAACATAATTGACAAAAGGGAAAACCAAAAGAAAAAGACTGTAGTCAGATGTAGACAGATGTTGATGGATGACCTTCACGAAATCTGTCTTTGAGAGTGGTACAGTCGTGTTCAAAAAAGTGTTGTACAGAATTTTTACTGTGTAACCTTGTATGTGCATTCAAGTAAGTTCAAAAAATTATTGTACAAGTTTTGTCGCATGTACGGTTTCTGGCAATAATAATATTATCGAACACAAAAATAGAAAAGCCAATTGCCGCTCAAAAGCAAAGATATTTAAAACGAAGCTGTACAACACCTTTTTGAACACAACTGTACGTCCACGCCGGAATTCGGCAAACCAATTGTAAACACTGCTCTTTGATGATGCTTCATATCCAAAAGCCAAATGAAGCCGATCGATGCATTAGCTGCGTTTTATTGTGCACTACCGGTGGCAAAAATATACGCCAGTAGATGCGTTACAATAAAACGGTAATAGTTACGCTTTAACCTTCAGCTGTCAAAGTGGTACTATTTCGTCTTGATTTAACGGAATAATGGAAAACGGTGAAATACCGTTTCCGATAATAGCTCGATTTTTACAACAGCAAAGAGTCATTGAAGACGAATTGATGGATTCAAATTGAAATGACATATCCCCACCCTCTCCACCGTGTTCTACCGTCTTGAACGACGGTAGAGAAAGTTGCCACCAGTGGACACCAGCAGCACAATAAAACGACGTTTTACTTCTACCGGCTGACGCGACCGTTGCAATAAAACGCACCTATTGTTTCGGCGTTAGGCCACATTTGAAATCGTAAAAAATCATGGCAAGAAAATTTTCGTATTAACCATAGCAATAACCCACACAAACAAAAAAGAAAGATAACTGAGAATTCATACAATGAACTAGCAGTAAAATATAAGGGCTAAAGTATTAAAAATAATAGAAAAAATGGAAAAACAAAACTAAAAATAATGAAAATTGGGTCGTGGAAAGTAAAAAAACCGAAAAACTGAAAAAGAAAAAGAATTACCAGGAAAAGTTATCAGAAAAAGAAGATTTCATCTGTGAAGCTTGTCAATATGGCAAGCAGCACCGTCCGAGTTTTCGAAGAAATCAAGAGCGAAGGGATTTCAAGGTGATTTGAAGGGATTTGAAGGTGAATTTATTCATACCGATCTATGTGGGCCGATGCCGGAACAATCCATGGGAGGAGCAAGGTTTCATGTCAATTTTAAAGATGACAAGTCTAGTTTCTCGCACGTTTATCTTCTCAAAAATAAGTTGGATACTTTAGAAAAATTCAAGGAGTTTGATCAACTTACTTTTAACAAATTCGGACATCATATCAAAGTAGTTCGAATGGACAACGGTACCGAGTATTGTAATCAAGAGTATTTTCCAAAATACGGTATCACTTTTGAATTCACATCTTATTCTCCAGAGCAGAACGGACGTGCTGAAAGAGAACACCGTACAATTATCGAAAAGGTTCGCTCTAGGCTTCACGCAAAAGGACTTCCTAAATTCCTTTGGGCGGAAGCTGTAAACACGGCGGTTTATATATTAAATCGCACGACATCTTCATAAACGAAATCCACAACGCCTTATAAACAGTGGAGTGAAAGAAAACCCAATATATCTCACGTTAAAATTTTTGGATCTACTGCCTATTTACACATTCCAAAGGGTCAAAGAAAGAAACTTGATGCAAAGTCAAGAAAATGTATCTTCGTTGGATATGAAAGGGATTCCTACACATTCCTACGTATATACAGGTTATGTGATTTACACACCGAGAAAGTTTTTGTATCAGAAGCTGTAGTTTTTAATGAGCATGACATTGAGTCTTCATCAGTCCAGTCGACATTTTCAGAAAACATAAATTATTTTGATGCAGGACAAGAATTCAAGAAATTGGTATCCGCTCAAGAGGTTCAAGAAATAAGCACAAGAAGCTCAAGATATTCAAGAGAAAGGTTCGCATCGCCTTGATACGTTTGGTATAAGGTTTGCAAAAGATGGTACAAAAATAATTTGAATTTAGTGGGAGTACTGAAATAATTTCAAATTATTTTTCGACACTGTATGCAATGTGTACTTACGGACTTTTCCAATATATGTACATAGAAATAATTAAACTTAAGAGAGTTTTGTAAAAAGTCAAGTGTAAATAATTTTGTACTGCAACTTATTCAAGAATATATTAATTTGTATACCTAGAAGAGACTTTTATTCAACCCACCTTACTCGGACGTCTTCGACGGGATTTATGCAGCCAATGTGAAGTTCTTTTATCATATCGCGACCAAACGCCGTTTACGCGTGCTTGTAGACTTATTTAAATTTTGCTGGTTATTGAATCATTTATTTTCTTTATGAGCGAAAAGCGGATCCGTGCTTCGTGGTAATGGCATTTCTTGTCATTTGAATATTAGCGTTTCGCATTGTTAATTTATTCGGGTAAATATTTAATTCAGATTTGCATTAGTTTAGTTACATGTTTCTTTTATTGCACAAATAAAGATAAGTGTGTAATAACTGGTGACCTTTATTTATTTTTAATTTCTGCCCTTTGCTTTGGGGTTACGTATGACGTCCCATTTAGTTTCGCCGGCAATTTGGGACGAACTTAATTTGCAAGCCCAAGATTTGCAGCCTTCAGATAGATAGCACATTAGGTGGCCATAGAAGTACATTATTTACATCGCGTTTGGAATGGGACGTTCCAAATTCGAAGGAAAGAGTGTTGGTTAATTTCTATCTTACAATTAGTAAGTTTTGAGAAAAGACGATGGGATTATCCACTAATGGACAATTTTGCCGCCAGAATATTTGTGTTAGTGTCATTTGAAATTTATTTTCACATTAAGTAAATATTATTAATGCATATTCCAGTAATTTATATAATTAAATGTAATCCAATATGACAGCTCCAATAATTTACTACTTTGATAGATCGAAAGCCAATTTACAAAACAAAGAAAGAATGAGTTATTTTTTTTAACGCAAGGTTAATATTAATCAAAGTCCCGTGCGTTGCCGCTAGCGACAGAACATCAGTATTAAAATGAGATGAATTCTCTTTTAGTTAATTATTTAAATGGAATCAGTCATCGTCCAAATAACAAACGAGGAATTCCGAGCATTGTTAATGGCCTAATTAAAACTGGTAAACGCAGGTTTTAACCGGGGAGCCAAATTTACAGTCAACTCACTTTTTGTTCCGAACAGGATATCTTCGTGCAGGAGTATTCTGTACCGTCCGCGCTGCAGAAACATCGGTTACAGTCGATCTTGAAGCGGGTATAAGGAACACAAATTGTCGCATCTGAAAATTAAATTACAATTAATAAAACAATAACAAAAATTAAAAAATTTCTTACAGAACTCTTATTTATTTACTGATTAATAGAAAAACGTATTTACTGTAAATTCATAATTTCAGTTAATTTAAAATAATTAAAATTTTAAATTTTTCATCCAATTTTGGGAACCGGGGTTATTTCGTAGTTCTAAACAACTTTTCTTAATAACTTTTTTGACCAAACAAGGCCCACTGTTTTTTTTTCAAATTTTTTTGGAATTTGCTTTCTATCGTAGTAGGTCATGGCTAGGGGTGCGCGATATCATATTTTCAATATCGGTTATCGATAACTTAAAAATATCGATATTTATCGATATATCGATAATATCGATATTATCGATAATATCGATAATATCGACAATATCGATATATCGATAACTGAAAATGGAAATATCGTTATTCGATAATTATCGATAAATTGTGTGTCGATAAATTTCCGCAGCCCCAATAAGGACAATTATTTGCCGTAAAAATAAAATCATTTCACTAGTATTTCAATGAAATTCATTTTCGGACAGTTTTAGTGCGAATTGGAAGAATTCATTTCAATGCCACGGTCACTATCCAATGTAAGACATTTGTATTGATATTATCAAATCGTTTAAACGGACACTAAATAGCGCTATTTAGTGTCCGTTTAAAAGATTTTGTGCTACAATTTTCATCGGACATTACCAGCTTTAATCATCGATAATATCGATGATATCGATATTATCGATATTATCGATAATATCGATATTATCGATAACTGAAAATGGAAATATCGTTATTCGATAATTATCGATATTATCGATAATATCGATATATCGATAAATTTTCGCAGCCCTAGTCATGGCTAGCAGTACAAAAAGTTTTAATATTAAAAAAATGTCTTTTTTAAAAGCATATACCTACAACTAGCGAAAATTTAAAATCAATCCGTTAATAAATATAAAATAAATAAATATATAAATAAATATAAAAAATTCAGGGGTGTGTAGATAAGAAATCTATGAGATGAGATTGGTTTTTAGAAGAGTAGCTGCGTGATGGGAATAATCGAAATATTTTCATAATCGAGATATTAGTAACATTGCCTATTTCATAATCGAAATAATAATTCGAGATATTTAATCGGATTACCTATAAAAATGAATTAAACGAATTGTTGAATACCTGTAAATTCAAATTTCAATTTAGTATAGTACTAATTATGCGCAGTATGTTCACGATTGATCAGTTAAGGAATTGTATTCACTGCAGCCCTGTTGAAGAGTACTAATTATATGTATCTAAACCAAAAACAAACGCACGTGAACCGTAATTTTGCCAGAACCGCATTAAGAAATTGTGTAGTACTTTAGGATAGAAGTTACAGAAAAGTTTATGCCGCCGATTGTACTTTATCAAAACAACACGGCACAGTGGCAAAAAGAACGCTTGTGAAGCCTTTAAATTGTGCTCGAACAACGATCCGAGTACTTACAAATAATACTACTACATAAATCATCTCGAAATATAGTGAGCCGAGTACTTACAAATAATATTACTAAATTATCTCGGAATATTTTGAAATTAATCGAAATAATTCGATTAATCCGATCATCGAATTATTTAATTCGATTCTTCCCAACACTTAAGAGTAGCATGATGTAATCGACTGATCATGGCCTAGCGAGTAGCGACTGCTTTCACATTGTTTTTAACCTGCGAGTGCAGTGTTTTAGTTTTGTTACGTTATTGTTTATTTCGAGTGTACTGAGTTTTTTTTACCAGTAATAGCGAGTGGGAGATAACATGTTACATTCAGAAATGAATAACCGTTGCCAGGTAGTCTTAGTAGAAATGCAGTCACAACAAGACCACGGGTTCAAGTTCATTATGGTATACCAGGACCATTTGACAAAGTTTGTATTGGTAAAGCCACTGCAAAGCAAGAGGGCAGAAGAAGTTGCATATCAGTTAACAGATATATTTTTGACTTTTGGAGCCCCGTGTATTTTACATTCAGATAATGACAGAGATTTCGTTAATGCAGGGATCAAGGAGGTCGTGGCATATTGGCCTGAGGTAAAGTTGGTTCACGGAAAACCAAGACACAGTCCAAGCCAAGGATCTTTAGAGCGAGCTAACTAGGATATTGAAAAAATGTTGGCAACCTGGAGACAACAACACAATAAAGAGACAACAACACAATAAACTGATCGAAAGGCCTACCGTTTGTACAATTTATAAAAAATAGAGCCCTGCATTCTGGTATCAAGCAGTCACCATACCGGGGTAAGTTTGGTATTGAGCCTAGAGTAGGGTTCACGATTTCGAGTTTGCCATCAGAAGTTATCAATGTAAGAAATGATGAAGACGATCTTCAGAGAGTTATTCACCAAATCAATTCAGAAACTAGCGGATCTTTGAGTTTTGATGTTAAAGAGGCCGTTCCAAATAAAGAACATCAAATTTTGTTAGCTAGAAAAGAAGCCCATGAAAGTTTAAAAAACAGGCTAAAAGAATGAAATTAGTTTCTATCATTTTCATCCTCCTGTTAATCATACCGATTCCAGATGTGGATAGGGCAAAAACGGTGTTACGAATGTCATCGGGGTCGTGCTTGAAAAAAACCAAGAGACTGCACAAAATCGGAACAAAACATGGAACATTGGAAAAACGGTACGTTCTGCTATACTATTTATTTATAAAACCCAGAACAAGTATCACAAACTTTCTTTTAGATATTATAATTTATTTTGTCAAAAAAAAAATCAGAAATTAAATTTTATTTCCAATTTACTTTAATATCTCCTGCATTCTATTTTTTTTCAGATCAGTTTGACGCTTCCAAAGAAAAATTTTTGACCGCTGAACAGGTACCTGAGGAAAGCATTTCTTTAAGAACTGCTGCTAGACGTGCTGCCTTAGGGAAAGGCCAAGGATTTGCACGTTGCGTATACAAAAAGACCTGCAACACGAACAGATGCTTCTGCAAGAAGAAAGGCAAACTATGTAACTCAAAATGTCACGACAGTCAGCGTTGCAAAAATAAGTAAAATGATATTTACATGAACTTTTAGTTAAGTGTATGACTTTTGTTAGGTTTTTTGTTATATAAGCAACATATACTCTTTGGTTCGTATTTTTGCTCACGTTAATATATTATGTTTTGTACCCTATACCTTTTTATTTTTTAATAAAAGTATTCAGATGTTACTATGCATAAAAAATTATTGCTTAACTTGTAAAAACTTGTATAACTAATAAATTTAAAATTAAGGAATTATGTATATTATTTGCTTACCTGGCAAAAAAGAATAGTGGACGTGTTTATACGCATATTTCGGCTTAATTGGGCCTCATCAGAACTCCGTACCAAAGAAATTTTTGTTTTTTGACATTTTAATTAAAACCTGAAACCTGGAAAAATAAAATTTTCTTTAGTACGGAGTTCTGACGAGGCCCAATTAGGCCGAAATACGCGTATAAACTCCTCTAATATTATTTTTTGCCAGGTAAGCAAATATAATTTCTTAACGTTGCAATTTTCATCTGGTATGAGCATATTTCAATTTTATATACAGGGTGTCAGGGACTCGACTGCAATAATTTCACACGGTGATAGCTTGGATCAGAACAATGAAAAAATGTTATAAATTCGGTGTCCTAATTCTAACCGTTTTCAAGTTCTGAAGAAAAACATTTTCTGGAAACTTGACAGCAACGCCAGTATTAAGTAAAGCCATTGACCTTGCCTAGCATTTATACGTAGGAACGGTAGGCAGTAAAAATGTCTTGTCGACGTTACATGATCGGGGCAATAGGTCAGTGTTTCAACAACGTAACAAAAATTTAATATTTTTAATAATTAGCATAAAATAACAAATCGATGTAATTCGTTGAAATAGATATTCAGCAATGTTTTAACTTTATCTTCTTTTGTAATTTTAATTTCCAAGATTAAATTGAACGCAGCAACACATCTTATTTTACAACAACTGCATCCCCAAAATTATTATTTTTTTACTACTTTAACAGCAAAGGAAGCACTGATGTCATGGATTGAGTTTCATGAAATGTAGTCGTACATTGTACCTAAGCTTTAACGAGATTGAAATGGAGTATGAGTTTCCTAAAAACGCACATAACTAAACATTAAACAAATTAAACTGTTTTTACGCACACAATAATTATTTATCAGAGGTGAACTGTCTCTCAATAACGAACTACACTTACGTGCAATGAGATCGATCCATCATTGAGACTAAAATCAGATTAAAACAAGACCTGTGTTGTTTGAAAGACCATTTAATAACTTTTTAACATGAAGCCAAGTTTGTTAAGATTTCCTTCGTCTTCTGAAGCGAATAGAAAAATAAAATAAATAAAAATAAGTGTACTTCGACCGCTCTCAACCAAACCGATTGATACGAAATGCTTCTTATGACAGGTGATATTGACCTTGACCTTGACAACCTGCAAGCGCGGCAATTTACAATAATAAAAGCACCAAAAAATGGCGGGCTTTTGTGTCAGACGTTTATTTTCTCGTTTATTTGAAATTCTAATTCCACAGAAAATTAACTTTTAAAAACATCCACCCCCATTTCATTAGTAGGTACAAATTCGTAGGACTCTAGCTTCTTCTTGACGGCATCACGCACAAAGTGATTCCGAATGTCAATAGGTACCTTTACATGTACGCTCGATCGCACAAGATTGGAATGTCCATTCCAGTCGTGTGCAATTTCACGAGTATTTAGAGTGAGACGTTCCAAATGTATGTACAAAATTGTTTACAAGACATTAATGATAGAGTGTCCAAGCGTTCTACCGGCAGTACGCGCTGTCCTGCCAGTAATAATAATAATAATGATAATGATAATGATAATGTTAATAATAATAATAATAAAAATAAAAATAATAATAAAAATAATAATAAAAATAATAATAAAAAAAATTATAAAAATAATAATAAAAATAATAATAAAAATAATAATAAAAATAATAATAATAATAAAAATAATAATAAAAATAATAATAATAATAATAATAGTTTTATTGTCACTTATCACAGAAAGATATGGACATTGTCAATTTATAACTTAGTAAAAGAAAATGGAACAATAATAATGCTATTTTGGCAGAAACTGTAGTTGGATATACTTACTGGTACTTAAACTAACATTATGAAATACATAGTATGCGTCATCCGGTCTAATTTGTCTAGCAGAGCACGAATCGTCAGAAGATTAAATTTATGTCGTTATATATTCATTTATGTGATAAAAGTTTTTGGACCGTAAATAGGTTTTAAGGATTTAAATTGTTTTAAGTTTGCGCTTTTAATGAAGGAGGGTAATGCATTAAAAACTTTAATTGCTTTGTAATGTGCACTGCGTTCGTAGAATGTTGACCTGTGTTTAGGAATACTGAAATTATTAAAATGTCTAGTATTAATGTTATCATACAAATCAGAATTTCGGATGTACATGCGCTCATTCTGTTTTATGAAAGTAGCTAATTCAAAAATGTATAAACAGGCTAATGGTAGTATTTCTAGCTTCTTGAATAGTGGTTTACATGGTGTATTCGATGGTACGCCACACATGATTCTGATAATTCTCTTTTGCAGCAAAAACAAGTTCGTGAATCGACTGCATGAGCCCCAAAATATTAAGCCATATCTTAGTCTCGATTAAACATACGCAAAATAGAATTATTTTAGTGATGTTATGCCCACATGATGTCTTAAATGATTCAAGGCATAAAAAGCAGAACTTAATTTTTTACTTATCTTACAACAGTGCAGCTCCCAATTAAGCCTTGAGTCGACGCGAAGACCGAGAAAGTCGACGGCATTTGAAGTTTGCAAGGACTTGCTATTGTGTTTTACATAAATACTGTAATCAGTTGAATATGTTTTAAAATTGATTATATTTGTTTTTCCCTTATTAAGACACAAATTGTTGATAATACACCATTCATTCATCCTACTTGTAATTTGAGAACATGCTTTAGAATTTTCAGCAATATTAGAGTCAAGGCGACACTTAGATAACGGAAAACAATAATTAAAGTATTGTAGGAAGGTATTATAAAAATAGTTGAATGCTTCATTGGCGTTATACAGTGAGAGTGTAAAGTTTGGAATAATTAGTATAAAGCGTAAATTATTGATTTTTAAGAAAATTCCAAAAACAGGTCAATTTTTGATTTAAATTACGCGTTCTTTGGCATTGTACCTGAATGTATAGAGTGTCACAGATAAGAGTGATGACGTCACTGACATTTTTTTAAATGACAAGTCCCAAGTTTGAGTTGATATTTCGATAGCCCCTGTGACTGTCAAAACGGTGCTACCAAAATTTTGACCTCTTTCATAAGAAAATTTTTGAGAAAATTAATAATGAAAACTGAAAACTTAAATGCATTTCAATTAAAAAATAAGTAAACAGGATATAAAACATCCTAAATGAATAAAATTATATCAAATTAAATGTTCAAAATGTCCGTCAGCTTCTTCAGGATCTCCAGTTGAAAATAATCTCAATAAGTGGCGATAGATATTTGACTCAAATCTCTATCGCGTACCGCGGTGATGAAAAATCTCTGAGCAATTAATCCAGCTATACATATAAATTACAAAATTAATCTAGTATAAGAACTAAATGACGATGACCCCGATCGACAAATAGAATTTTCTGAAACTATGACAGAAATTTTACATCAGAATCCTATGATGATAAATAGAATATTATTTTCTGATGAAGCTGCATTCTATTTAAACGGTACTGTAAATAGACAAAATTGTAGGTATTGGGCACAAAATAATCCGCACTGGCTCAATAGCAGACAGTATCCCCAGAAACTTAACGTGTGGGCGGGAATTGTCGCTGACAGGGTTTTAGGGCCATATTTTTTTAATGAAACATTGACAGGGCCGCTGTATCTAGAATTTTTAGAAATCGAATTAGTTCCTGTTTTGGCTGCTATTTTTCCAAATCCAGATGATCCCGACATGCCCACCAATACATTGTGGTATCAGCAGGATGGAGTACCACCACATTATGCAAGACCCGTGCGAGAATACTTAAGCAATGTGTTTCCCAATCAGTGGATTGGAAGACGAGGTCCAGTGGAATGGCCTGCCAGATCTCCCGATCTGACACCGTTAGATTTTTTTCCTCTGGAGATTTGTTGTACAAAGAAAATTGAGATCAATTGAAAGATCAAATTACAAGAACAATTAGAGCTATACAGCCCGAAACTATTCGCAATGTTCTGCAAGAGTTTTAAGCTAGACAGGCATATTGCCAAGAAGTTGGTGGCAGACATTTAATTTGATATAATTTTATTCATTTACGATGTTTTACATATATCCTAATTTTACTTATTTTTTAATTGAAATGCATTTAAGAACAAATTAAAACTCTGCTTTTCAGTTTTCATTATTAATTTTCTCAAACATTTTCTTATGAAAGAAGTCAAGACGCATTTTAATCAGGAAAGGATTATAATATCACTAAATTTGATGAGCTTTACAATTTTTCAGGTAAAACTCTATCCGCATTTTATAAACCGATTAGAAGGATAACAATTTATCCCAAAAATTTTTATGTGTATAAGTATTGGTGATATTAAAGTATAATAGTAGTAATAAGTTTTCGTAGTTTGACTGGAATTGTCTAGCGAAAATCCTTCACTTCCTGAGTTAATTTTTTTATTTTACATTTTATTATAGCCGATAAAGCTATTGCTTTATCAAAACTTTCTACGAGCTTTCCAATAATACTATATTTTATGGACTTAAGATTGATAACTTTGAGAAATTCACTACAAAATATTTTCATTCGTTTCAGAAATTTTTTATCTGCTATATCATAGCAGCAATAGCAATAGCTTTATCAGCTATAATAAAAATGTAAAGAATGAAGTGTTAAATTGAACAAGAATAAACTATTTTAATAAACCTCTTGAATGATATAACAGATAAAATATTTCTGAAACGAATGAAAATATTTTGTAGTGAATTTCTCAAAGTTATCAATCTTAAGTCCATAAAATATGAAAGCTCGTAGAAAGTTTTTGCACGGAGCGGCAAAACTCCAAGCGCCGGCCCTGTTTCGTTCAATATTTCTTTCAAATTATTACGAATTATTATTCTAACGAAACGTTGAGTATTGAGTTTTTTGCGTACAAATCGCGACAGATTTTCTCCACTTCCCAATTTTGCAAATCCTTCACAGTTTTGTAGTATAACTTTTTCGTCTCTCAACTTTATTATTACATTCATCTAAAAATTTTTACTTCAATATTCTTTAAAATTTGTATTTCAACTTTAATCATGTAATTCCAAGCTTAGTATTGAGATTTATCAGTTCGGATTATAGCTGTTGATTTCGCGATTAAATTCATAAAAAATAAGAATAAAATTATGAGTTTAAAGATGTACTTTACTGTGGACACCATAAGCAATTAAACAGGTAAATGACTGATCTGGAAAAGCACAGAAATAAATACCTATGTAAAATTGGACTTACTTGATAAAGCGATCCCGCAGAGGGTCACCAGGAAAATCAGCACGATCCGCATCATCTATTTTCACGCGTTCACTGAGAGATGCATTTCCGGCCTTATTGTTATATGCCAACTTTTTTCGAGGAAGTGCTAACAGCGACGACCGCAATCAAATCCGATGGTGCTCGGAAAATCCGCGCTCCATGATTAGACTACTTTTGCACATACACGTATTTTTAGTTTACGTATATATAGCGTCATTATTTGAATACCTTCAAGAAAAAATCTCACTTCTTCAAAACAGAATTTACAAATATAGAAAATCAAGGAAAATTAAACGCTGCAAGAAGACAAAAAATATCTTTTTTTGAAATCATGAACTAAATTATTACCTATTATTATAAATTGTTATTGAATTGAATCACAAATTCTTTTAATGGACATTTAAAATTCGCACTATCGCACAGTGGGCCAGAATTTAAATCTAGGGGGAAAGATTACGGTTACAAGTTACGTGTGTCGTTTCGTTCTAATTATTCACAATATAATGTAAAACGTTCATTTTGAGTAAATTTAAGTATGTAACGTAAGTAGTAGGGATAGGCCGATTCTGGAACCTCCTCCGACCTTGACGGAAAAATTCAAAGTCAAGGTCGGAGGAGGTTCCAGAATCGGCCTATCCCTAACGTGACCTTCGCCATAACCTTGACATGGAGGAGGTTCCAGTTTCAAGGTCAAGGTCGGAGGAGGTTCCAGAATCGACATACCCGACCTTCACCATAACCTTGACGCGGAGGAGGTTCCAGAGTTAGATAACCTTGAAATGGTGTTAAGGTCAGAGGAGGTTCTAGTGTTGATTACTGCTTAGTGACCTTGTGGTTGGAGGAGGTGAGGATTTAAATTAGTATTACCCCCATCTAAAATCTTGTTATATAAGGCCGTTATTTTGTGAATTGTTTCAGTTGTTGCAGAACTGTGAGTTGTGTTATACAAATTTAATAGTGTGTCGTCGATCTATATAAAAGTAAGTTTATTAAATTTTTCCAATCATATACAATTCTTATATTTTTGATGTATTTAATAGTGACGTCTAAACAAGTGGAATTTTTCCTGAAGCAGAAGAAAAGATACGTGGATGATCAAGGTGATGATGTACAGAAGAAAAGATTTCTCACTCAAAACGTTGATAAACCAAAAGAACAGGATGAGCAAGATTTGAATATGTCCTCAGTTCGAAACGAGTTTCAATTTGAAGTATTGTCTCAACCTTTTTTCACGGATGAAGATTTTCGTCAGTATGATGTTAGCGAGAAAGCACCTTCAGAGATATCAGAAGTAAGGGAAGTGGCTGATGTGGACCAATTACCATTGTTAGCTCAAGGTGTATATTTTTTAAATAAGAGCCGCACGAAGTGGGTTTGCATGCAACTGTGTGGCGAAACATTTTTTGATCCAGTAATACGCATTATGGGTACTAAAAGGCAGAGCATATCGTTTTTAGAAGAGGAATGGAAACAATTCTGTTCTTATAAAGAGCATTATAGCAGTCACCACGTGCGGACGTACGACTTGTGCACTCTCGGTAAATTATTATTTTCTGCAGTTTAAATGGATGTAATTGTTTAACTTTGTGAAATTGAAAACTTATTTATGGATGCTACTCGTTTCATGTGTTCAGTGACATTTTTTGTGTCGCGCAAAGTCTGAATATCTGGAATTCTTGTCGAGGTGCGTTTTTATTAACTTTTAATCTGTTATTTCTGCCGTTAAAGATTTAATTGAACGTTAAGTGAAAATAATACGCTTCATAAAAATGGTTAAAACAAATAGTTGTAAGAATTGTGAAAAATGAGCTCCTGAAATTTTTGCGCTTAGAGTTGCAGTAGCAGTAATACATGAAGAGTTAAAGGAATTAAAAACTCAAAACCAGAGTAATGTATTTGATGAAACTGAATTTGAAGCTATTGTGTCGGAAGTTATTGAAAGGCAGACGAGAAAGAAAAACATCGTATGTGTCGGTATTGCGGAGCAAAGAGCAACGCTTAGTATTGATGATAAAAAAGCGGCCGACAAAGTTGTTATTGCTAATATTATCAGCACATTGATCCCCGAGTTTAATCCGGATGATAAAATTGTCGACGTAAAACGAATTGGTCGCTATTCTGATCAATTTAATTAAAGTGGTATTTCATAATGATAAATCTGCTTGTCAGATTCTTCGTGAATCTAAAAAGCTGCGAAATTATGATGAATATAAGAAAATATACATTAATATGGACAAAACTCCAAGGGAAATTGATTAATAAGAAAATCAAACAAGAATTGACTGAGCGAACTGCTAATGGTGAAGAAAATCTCAGGATAAAATTGCGTAATGGTGTCCCGGAAATTTCGTCTACTTCTTTAAACTAATTGCGTCCAACAGTACAGTACATGCTTCATATGATCTAACAATTTATTATCAAAATGTTAGAAGCTTAGTTAACAAAGTTGAAGAGTTTAATTCTGCTATTCTTGCCAGTGATTATGATGTTATTTGTTTGACTGAAACCTGGTTGAGGTCCGATATCAACAATGCTGAAGTGCTTCCAGATGGTTACTGTGCGTACAGATGTGATAGAAATTTGGAAATTTTTAATTGCTCACGTGGTGGAGGCGTACTTGTTACTGTTCGTGATGAATTTGTTGTATCGGAAATAAAATTTGCTGTGATAAATGAGAACTTAGCTTCTATAGATATTGTAGGTTGTAAAGTGGATTGCAAGAACTACAATTTTTATGTTGTTGTTATTTATATACCACCAAATATTTCAGTGTCCGATTTTGAGTATTTTTTTGATTTATTATTAACTTATGAATTTTTGTATAATAGTAAGGTAATTATATTAGGAGATTTTAATGCGGCTGCGTTTGGTACTGAAATTCCTTGCGGTAAATCTAGAATATTGTATAACTATAAGTATCTTGTCAATTTAGAGCAATTTAATCATAATGTTAACAAAAATGGCAATTTATTAGATCTTATATTTAGTAATGTTAATTGTACAGTTGCTGAAGATAAGCATCCCATAGTTACGGTTGATAATTTTCATCCACCATTATTGATTAATTTAAACTTAAATGAGCCAAAATACACTAAATTTGATGTGAACACTAATAATACACAGTATGATTTTAAAAAAGCTGATTATTTATCAATGTATGATCATTTACTTAGAGTTGATTGGAGTATTTTAGATAATTATTCAGATGTTGAGTTGGCATGTGCAAAATTTTATGATATCTTGAAATCAATATTTGAAGCTTATGTTCCTGTTAAGATCATTAATAGAGCCGAGAAAAAATATCCGCCGTGGTTCACTCGAAATATTATAAAAAATATTCGTACAAAAAATAAAATGCATAAATTTTATAAAAAAATATAACTCATTGTACCATTATAACAAGTTTCAGTATTTCAGAAGACTTATCAAAAATCTGATTCAGGCTGCTTATCAGAAATATATAGCAAAGGTTGAGATGCGGTTAAATAGTGATCCTTCTTTATTTTGGTCTCATGTTCAACATAAACGGAACCTCACTCGAATTCCTGGTAGTGTTCAGCATAATGATGTTGAATTTAACACTCCTGAATCTATTGTAAATGCGTTTATTAACTATTTCTCTAGTACTTATATTAATTCAGATGAATCTAATGTAAATAATAATTTCCTATTCGGTAATGTTTCTTCACAATGTGTTACTCTTAAACAGATACAGGAAGATGATATTATTAAGGCTAGCAAAAAGTTAAAAAATAAAATTACTTGCGGTGTGGATGGAATACCAAGTTTTCTAGTGAAGGATTGCATTTATGTCTTAGCCAAACCTTTGTCAACTATTTTTAACTTAATTCTCACTTTCTCGATTGTACCTGCAATCTGGAAAGTTGCAAGGCTATGTCCTGTTTTAAAGGCTGGTGATGTAACCGTTGTATCAAACTACAGGCCAATTTCAATTCTCTGTAATTTTGCAAAACTATTCGAAATTGCGCTTTATAATCTCGTATCTTATCAGGTTATACCATTCATTTCTGAGTTTCAACATGGTTTCTTTAAAGGACGATCAACCACAACCAATTTAGCTGTTTTCACGCAATACGTTTCAGAAACATTGGATGGATCTGGGCAGATGGATGTTATATACACTGATATTGCAAAAGCGTTTGATCAGATTGATCACTTCATTTTATTAAAAGAGCTAGATTTATTTGGTTTTAGTTACCCGCTTCTACTATTATTTAGAAACTACTTATCGGATAGACAGCAGTTTGTAGAATTAAATGGTTACAGATCTTCCTTGAAACGCGTTACATCCGGTGTGCCGCAAGGATCAAATCTTGGCCCCTTCTTTTTTTCAATTTTTATAAATGATTTACCAGAGTGTGTACGATGTAATAAGTTATTATTTGCGAATGACCTAAAAATTTTCAGCAACATTGCAACTGTAAATGATTGTTTTAATCTACAAAATGATCTGGAAGTAATTAAAGCTTGGTGCATTCGAAACAGTCTCAATCTTAATGTCAGTAAATGTAAAACTATGACCTTTACTAAAAAACTTAATCCGATTATTTATGCGTACAAACTTGATGGTACTCTTCTGGCACGTGTTAATCATATTACAGACCTGGGGGTTATATTTGATTCTTCGCTCACTTTTTCGAAGCGCATTGATAGTATGGTACAGTCCGCATTTAGAATGTTGGGATTTATTATAAGAAACAGCAGAGATTTTTCTGATATTCGTACGCTCGTTACTTTATATTTTGGACTTGTCAGATCTAAATTAGAATATAGCACGTTAATATGGTATCCTATTTATGATTGCTATGTGAATATAATTGAAAGTGTACAACGTAAATTTTTAAAATATTTAGCTTTTATTATTGATCGTAAATATCCCCCTCAAGGCATAAGCAATGAGTTATTGTTAAATAGATTTAGTTTTGAGTCGTTGCATGTTCGTCGCAAAATGAAGTCGGTATCCTTTTTGCATAACTTAATTACATAACATATTGATTGCACTTATTTACTTCAAAAATTGAATTTTGTTATACCACGAAATGTATCCCGTCATGAAATGGTCTTTTATAATGTTCAGTATCGCACAAATGTTTTAAAGAAATCTCCTATTGTCGTTATGTGTAGTAATTTTAATAATATATGTACAAATTGTGATCTTCATCACACACATTTACGATATATTTTGAATTTATTGCGGTAGGATGTTGTTTAAAATGATTTCTGAACTAATTTATTGTATAAGTAGATACGAATAATGTACGAATATATTTAATATCCTATTTATTAAATTAAATTTTCTTTTTTATTGTAAATGTTATTATATATTTATCTGTCTCCATGGACAGGACCGCACCAGATCATTGAGGCTGCAGGACCCGTTGCTTACTGGATCCAACGCAACAACCAAACAGTAAAGGTTCATGTCGACGATCTACGGAAAGCTCCCAAGAAAGATACACCACCACAAAAGTAGTCGTCGCAAACCGAAGCTGCGTTTTTTAAAAAACGGGAGATTGTTACCGTCGCGTATTTCTAAATAAAGTTGCGCTAGGAACATTTTTCGAGTTATTCGCAGCGTCGGGTTGCGAATAGTAGGCAAAGAAAAAAAAAATTTTGTTGTGAGATATAATTTGTCAAACAATTGAAAAAGAGATTTTATCAAAAAATCTGGTAAAGAAATAGAAGTTTTTTAAGTATTGCACTGCATTTAATTCAAAAACCCTCCGTTTTCCTGACGTCCCCAGTCAAACTTATCGCGTTGACTGCCAGATTGTCGCACCGTAGTATAACGAAAGTGTAACAGTTCTGACATGTCTTAATTGAAAAGGTTTATCATTATTAGATCCTAGCATCGTCAAACTAACTACTTTAGAATCGTCTTGTTCGTTTGTTTCATTACTCGTCCATTGTAAGCAAAGTGTTTGTTGAGGTCCGTCAAGTTTCAGTTGATTGGCTGAATTTTCATCAATTAATGTAACTGTCGAAGCATCGTCTAGCAACGCGTACGTTTCAATTAAATCTTGCCCATTGCTTAATATCACCGGCAAATTTTTCAAAAGCACTTTTCGTTCCGATGAAATGTGAAAATTACTTTGTGAATTCACATTATCAACGTTACTATATTTGTTTGAAGTTGAACATTCCATTTGGAATACTTCATCTTCTTTATGAAGTAACTGGCCACATCATGCCTTTTACAATTCTTGATGTTACAGCTTTTTCTGTTTTTACAGTCTTTCACTGTATGATTATATGACAAACAAGAAAAACACACTTTATTAGATGTGACAAATTTCCATCTCTGATCTGTTGACAAAGAAATGAAACTGGAACACGTGCTTAAATGATGTACTTCATTGTTACAACAAACGCATTTTCTTGTACTTGTTGTCATAGAAACATCTTTTTTATTAATTTTGTAATTTGATCTGTCACTGTCAAATTTTAATTTATTTCTGACAGGATTTTTTGGTATCTGAATTTGACAGGCTGCATTAGCTTGAATGTCTAACCAGTTTTGAAACTCTATTAATTTGTAACAAGAACTAGACTTGTTAGAAATATATTCTATCCACTTCAGTTGGTACGAAACCGGAAGTTTATTTAAAAGTTCTTGAAGTAATATAGGATTTCGTAAATAATCGTCCTCTTTTAGACATTCAATTTTGCCAATGACGTTTTTAATTTCATCAGAAAACTCGACTAATGTATTTAAACTGTCTTCTTTGACAGGTGGAAATTTTCTAATTTTGTCAAGTAATACAAAACAAATTTGTTCGGGTCGGCCAAATCTATTTTTCAAAACATTAATTACCTTTTCAACATTTTGTGGCATTATTAGTAAAGATTGTACTGTTTTTCTGGCCGCACCTTTTAGACATTTTTGAAGACGACATTGGTTTTCTGCATTGGTGTAACCACAAATTAAAGTTGAACTTTGAAATTGATATATGAAATTAGGCCATTCCATGGGATCTCCTGCAAATATAGGTAGATCCTTTGGCAACGATTGTCTAGTCAAATTTTTTGCAAATGAAGGAGAATATACTTCTTGTCTAATTATTGGTAAATTTTGTCCTACCTGTTTAGATTCATTTACCGATAATGAAGAGTGTCGATTTGATGTCTCTGGCTTGTCTAATGGGGACTGTCTGTCTATCCATTCTTGAATACGAGTGACTCATGACTCAGAATCTGCTACTTCCGTGATATTCGTCTCTTCAATTTTTGCTAGTTCTAGTGCTAATTCCATATCCAACAATTCCTGCTTGTATTTATATTCCAGTTCTTTCTTCTTGATTGCGGTTGTAATTTCGGCTTGTCGTCTTCTAGAAACTGTACTGATTCCAGACTTTGAAGTTGACACGTCACCACCTAAAATGTGTGTGGGATTTTTGCTGGACTGCGCTTTGAATGTTTCTTGACGCAGAATATCCTCAGTAGGTTCGTTTTGTGTAGGCTGCTGTTCTACATCTTGTTGTTTTTTCAGGCATTCACTCCTTCGTACTGATTGTGACATTTTTTCATATGCCAGTCAAGTAACGGTGAAAAGGACCAATTATTACAATTACCTGTAATAATAAATTAAATCCGGCACGAAAAGACCAATTATTACAATTACCTGTAATAATAAATTAAATCCGGCACGAAAAGACCGTTTTCTTTCTAAAGGTACGGTTTCTCTGACGCGTCAGACGCATGCGGCGGACGCAGTACGGCTGACGCAATGCACTGCTACAATGAAATCTAATGCAACCGTTTCTTCTCATGCGTCAACCAGCTGCGTCTGTTGCGGCTGACGCAGGGCCATGCGTCAGTACCCGTCGAAGAGCAGTATAGACGCAACCGCAGTCACTAAACAAAAACGTCAACATGACTGCTGCATCTCAAAAATTAATATTTTCGCTTTGTGAAGATGAACAATTAGTGAAATATGTGGCAAAATTTCCATGTCTGTATGATCTGTCCAACCCCGAGTTCAAAAATCAAATAGTAAAGGACAATGCGTGGAAAGAAATAGGGGAATATGTCCTGAACTCCTGAATACTTACCGCAATGTTATGGCTAATTTTTCATCTGGACTTATAGGATTAGGATATCTATTTGAGGAATCTTTCCTAATGTCTTCTTTAATCAGATCAAGGATGTAATTAAACTCTGAATTAAACTGAGCAATGTTGAGTCTGAAAAATTCACGAAATTCCTTTTCGTCATTCATTAAATGACGGTTAATCAGAGTAACAAAATAGCCTTCCTGAAGTCTTGTTTGAAAGATTGGATGCACTTCCGCATTTCTTTCACGCATATACTGTAATAAAATCTCTTCATTCTCATTTTCTTCCACCAAACAATCCGTCAGCGGTTGCGGCATTAGCCGCACCAGAAGAAACACGCTGACTTGCGTCAAACGCGTGCGTCAGCCCTACTGCGTCCACCGCATGCGTCTGACGCATCAGAGAAACCGTACCTTAAAGGATTTTTATTGACTTGTCAAGAACGCTTTTTTTATTATTTACATGGCACATCATATTATTAACAAGATATATACAGTGTCTCGTCACCTCTTTCTAATTTCAATATTTTCGTTCCTTCGATACGTTCGAAAGATGCCTTTACCGAACTAATTTTCATTACCGGATAAACAGTTTTTTTCTCGGTAAAATATGATTTCAATGTGTAGTTATAATAATAATAATAATATGTATCACAAAATCTTTTAAGCGGACACTAAATCGCGCACTATACACTTTACGTTTCACCGTCGTTCGACAGCTTCGTCAGAAGTGAAAAATATTTTTTATATTAATATTCTATTTATTAAATTAAATTTTCTTTTTTATTGTAAATGTTATTACATATTTATCTGTCTCTATTTAAGATTTATCTGTCCTGTGTGGTATACAGCGTGATTCAAAAGGGTCGCACCATCGCTTTGGTGTAAATACAGACCATTAACAGGAGCACAAATATGTTTTCAGAATTTTTTTGCCATGAATAGTTTTTAAGATATGAATGTTTAAAAATAACGCAAATAGGCAACGCTGCACCTTGTAGATGCACTTACAAATTTGAAATCATAGATCATGGGTACTGTCTTTTTTGTTGACAACTGCATATGCGCTGGTTTGTCAAAACCTTTGGAAATAAAATTTGACATAATAATAAATGTCATTGACGGAAAAACGTTGTTGAAATGCTCGTCGATGTATTACATGAGGGTTTTCTATTGCTCAATAATGATGATTGTGCATGTTAAACACACTCAAGAGTGAAGGTACATTCATCCGTCCACAAAATCAGATTTTGAAAATTTGGATTCAAATTGATTTGATCCAACATCCAATGGCAAAAGTTAATACGAAGAGGTAAATCAGCTTCACACAGAGCTTGCACTTTTGTATAGTGGAAAGAATTTTTAATACACGCTGAACAACATTGTAATTTACGTTTAAATTTTGTCCAATATCTCGAATGCTGACGTTAGGATTGTCTTCAGCGACTTGTAGAACAGCTTCCTCGACTTGGGGGGTTCTGCCGGAGCGTGGCCTACCTATCACTTCATGGATTACATCCAATCGACCTGTTTCCCTCACAGCTGATCAAGCCGTTGAAAAACATTTTTGTCTGGATGTCTATTCACCGTATCGTTCAGCATAAGCTGCTGCAGCCCGTCGAAAGTTTCCTCCACTCTCTCCCAGAAGAAGATACATATCACAGTATTCATTTAAAGTAAACATTTTGAATTTGAATAAATTCTTCAAATCAATCAAAAAATTTACTTTCAAAATGTGAACGTCATTGATAAATTTTATTTGTCAGGTCACTCTATGGTAACCATAGTAAAACTGAATTTTCGGTGCACCGTTGCCGGCTTGACTTCTAAAATAATGTTAACATTTCCAAAGACTTTTCCTGCTTTATTACTTAATAAATATTATGTTTTATTAGCAAGGATAATTTTACAGGCGTTTATCTACACCTTTCATTAATAAAAACATAAAGTTACATTATCTAATTACTATAAAATCAACATCAGTTTCGTAACTTTGAAAGCCTATATCTTCGTAAAAAAATCATCTAGAAAATTTTTATTTACACTTTTGAGAACAAATAAGTGGGTCTAAAAGCCTCCTAAGTGATGGTGCGGTCCTTTTGAATCACGGTGTATATTATGTACTGTTGGACAATAAACTCATTATTATTATTATTATTATTTACAGTTGGTTCTTGTCCGATGAAATTTGTATCACAAAATCTTTTAAGCGGACACTAAATCGCGCACTATACACTTTATGTTTCACCGTCGTGCGACAGCTTCGTCAGAAGTGAAAAATATTTTTCACTTCTGACGAAGCTGTCGAAAAATATGCAATGGGCAAGATTTAATTGAAACGTACGCGATGCTTCGACAGTTACATTAATTGATGAAAATTTAGCCAATCAACTGAAACTTGACGGACCTCAACAAACACTTTGCTTACAATGGACGAGTAATGAAACAAACGAACAAGACGATTCTAAAGTAGTTAGTTTGACGATACTAGGATCTAATAATGATAAACCTTTTCAATTAAGACATGTCAGAACTGTTACACTTTCGTTACACTACGGTGCGACAATCTGGCAGTCAACGCGATAAGTTTGACTGGGGACGTCACGAAAACGGAGGGTTTTTGAATTAAATGCAGTGCAATACTTAAAAAACTTCTATTTCTTTACCAGATTTTTTGATAAAATCTCTTTTTCAATTGTTTGACAAATTATATCTCACAACAAAATTTTTTTTTCTTTGCCTACTATTCGCAACCCGATGCTGCGAATAACTCGAAAAATGTTCCTAGCGCAACTTTATTTAGAAATACGCGACGGTAACAATCTCCCGTTTTTTAAAAAACGCAGCTTCGGTTTGCGACGACTACTTTTGTGGTGGTGTATCTTTCTTGGGAGCTTTCCGTAGATCGTCGACATGAACCTTTACTGTTTGGTTGTTGCGTTGGATCCAGTAAGCAACGGGTCCTGCAGCCTCAATGATCTGGTGCGGTCCTGTCCATGGATTAGGGAAGGCTCCAACTCTCGCCGGATGAGCTCTTGTCATGACCTGATCTCCGGGCTGGTAACGAACGGGCACAGGATTACCAAGAGCATACCTAGCGCGGTACCGATGCTGATTTTCATGTAATTGTTTTACGCGCTCTTTTAGCGGTAAACGCGGGTGCTGTGGCTGATTTATCTCTGTCTCCCATTCACCTGGCCTAGGTAGTTCATATCCTAGCAGAGCCTGACTGGGCGTGGTTCCGGTGGCAGCGTTTTGTCATGTTCCAACAGGCGTGTGATTTTATAGGTTCCGGTACTCATCAGTGGGAATGCCTCCACCCATCGAGTACACAGATCTGTCACGGTAAAAATGAAGCGATTGCCTTTCGTGCTTTTCATATATGGACCCATGACATCTATCGCGATCGTCTGCCATGGTTTTGTTGATGCATGTGGATGAAGCGGAGCCTTTGGTTGCAGAGGGCCCCTCTTGGTGCAACAACATGTCATACAGTTGGTTACGTGGCGGCGAACGTCTTCCGATAGTTTTGGCCAGAAGTAGTGACGTCTGATAGCCCTTATTGTCTCGTCGGCGCCTGGATGACCAGCAGTTGGGTCGTCATGGAACCGGACAAGAACATGGTTGACTGCTGCTGGTGGCACGACGAGCTGACGTGTATCTCCGTTGACGCGCTACAGATATCCGTTGTCGATCCTATACAATTGGCGGAAAGCGATGTCCCCTTGTTCGGTTGGACCATTTGTTTGGAAGCGGTGCAAACGATCGACAATATTGATTATATTTTGATCGCTTTGTTGGGCATTTTCCACTTCAGTGGCAAGATTGGTGATTTCTATTATTTGTACAATCTCTATCTCTGGAGGCAATAGGCGGTCTTCGTCAGTCGTTGTGGGATCTACCGGGCTCTCTTCAGGATTCCGAGATAGCGTATTTGGGAGCTCGTTCTGGCGGCCTGGACAATGTTCGACGGTGAAGGTAAATTCTTGGAGGAGCAATGACCATCGGGTAAGCTTTGACCTGGTATCCTTCGTTCGATCAAGCCATAATAGCGCACGACTATCGGTTCTAAGGATGAACGGCTTGTCCTCCAAGTAGGGGCGATAGTGCTTAATTGCCCATATTGCAGCGAGACACTCTTGCTCGTTGCAGTGATACTTTTGTTCTGCCGGGTTTAATTTCGAGCTTGCGTATGAGATGATACGCTTACCATCGCTGGACTCTTGATAAAGGACACCGGCTAGGCCTCGTGCACTTGCGTCTGTTTGCAACACAAGCGGTAGATTCGGATCGGGTCGGTGTAACTCGAGGTGGCCGAGAAGTGCGGCTTTGATTGCTACAAAGGCATCTTGCTGGCTTTGCGTCCAAGACCATCGTCTTTTTGTACTTAGCAAGTCTGAGAGTGGTGCGGTCAGATCTGCGCAGCGTGGCACATAATCTCGTAACCATCCTATTAGTCCTAAGAACTGTTGTAGTTGCTTCCGGTTGATGGGTCTCGGGTGGTCCTTCAGTTGCTGAAGATGAGCTAGCTTTGGTTGCAGACTGCTAGGTGTGATCCGATGTCCGAGGTATTCGAGCTCGTCCCTTCCGAACTGACATTTCTTTAACGAACATCGTAATCGGTGGTGCTGAAAGCGTTCAAGTACCAAGTGTAGATGCTTGAGATGGTCCGTCCAGTTGGCGGAGTAAATGATGACATCGTCAAGATACGCTAGTGCGAAATCTCTGTTGTATCCGGCCAATACCTCCTGTGCCATGAGTTTTTGAAACGTGGTGGGGGCGTTCTTTAATCCGAACGGCATAACATTAAACTCATACGCGGCACCATCAGGAGTGATGAAGGCGGTTAATGGCTTCAATTCCGGATGTAAAGGCACTTGCCAATATCCTGATTTCATGTCTAAGGTAGTGAACACTTTGGCGGATCCTAGGTCGCGGAGGGCTCCGTGGATTCTGGGAAGGCTGGATGTTTCGCCTTCAGTAGCCGCATTGAGCTTACGGTAGTCCACGCAAAACCTCTGTTTTCCATCCTTCTTCTTTACGAGAACGATAGGAGAGTTGTAACTCGAAGTACTCGGTCGTATGATGCCATCCGCGAGCATTTCCTCAATTTGTTCGTTGATAAGTTTCTTTTTTTCCACAGAACACCGATACGGAGGCTGTCGGATCGGCTTCTTATCCCGCAGGCGAATCTGATGCTGCGTGGTAGCGGTTGTTGTGAGTGGACCCTTTTCAGAAAATACATCTCCGAATATATTGGCGAGATGTTGTAACTCGGCTTTGTATTCTGGCGGAAAACCGTGTTGCTGATCGATAAGACTCGGAAATTGTTCGGGCACTTGTTTTTTCTTACCAATGAAGTGTTTCGTCCTCCTCTTCGTTTTTCCGAAGTGAATGCAACCTCGACGAGTGTCGATGACGGCGTCATTTTCTATAAGCCAGGGTTGTCCAAGAATGACACTCTCTCGTAACTCGTCCGTCAGTAGGAACATCGACGTAAATTCTTCATCATCTATATGGTAGCAGACTGGTTTGCTTCCGCAGATGTTGAGTTCAGAGCCTCGGCCTGCCATACTGACTTTTACAGAGGTCGTGTTTGGCATTGGACCTCCGGCCAGTTTGGTTTTGATGAAATTATTGGTGGCAGCAGTGTCTACAAAAGCCTCTGCCTGAACATGGTCAATTCGAATCGGTAGCCGGGGAAGAGTGACTGGTCCTATTTGATTTATCGTATGCTCGGGCCGGCGTTGTTCTTGACGCCAGCCCTGTTGGAGTTTCCCTGGGCTTGATTATTAACTGGGCAGTCTCTATGAAAGTGCCGATTTGGGCAGTAACGGCACTGTGGTAAGTTACCTGCCGCTCTTGAGGTTGCAAGCTGTGGAGATGGAGGCTTTTAAACCTTATGCATGATAGGTGCCTTGTCATCCGTTGGTGGCATGGAACGATCCAACAACCTAGCACGTGACCTTAGGTCCGCTTCAGACGTTGGAGGCGGGCACGACAATCCGATTAGTATGTCTTGTCGTACTTGATTTATGATAATAGCGATCCGATCTTCAATTGGAACAGTTGCGGCTACGCGATCAAAGAGTTTCCACTTACTAGTAATAAATGGCTCCGTATATTCTGTCGTTCTCTGTTGCGTAGAGTACAGTTTAGCGCATAGCTTCATCCTGACATGGACTCCGGCGTATTCCTCCTTGAATCGTTCTTGAAACTCAGCCCACGTGAGTTGGATGTTCTGATACCGCCTGTACCAGGCTTGGGCGTCACCTACGAGTTTGTTACTAACGATGGGAACCCACATTCAATCAGGAGTCTTCGTGATTGTAAAATATTCTTTCAGAGTTCGAAGAAATGTCTCCGGGCACTCGAAGTCGGAACCATGAAATTCCGGAAGATCGGACGTCTTCAGCGTGTGACTGTAGACGACTTCTTCTTGTGTTGCAGAAGGTTCATTGTTCATTCTTGCTGTTGTTGGGCGCCACTGGAGCTCGTCGGCGTCGGCGTCTCCAGAAATACGCGAAGATTTTAAACGGGTATTTACCATTTACTGAGTAAAGCACCGCTGGGACGGGTCGGGGATGGCTTCGGCAGCAGCTGAAGTTTCTTCTAATGTTGACGTGGCCCCACGTTCTGGGCGTCAAATGTTACACTTTCGTTACACTACGGTGCGACAATCTGGCAGTCAACGCGATAAGTTTGACTGGGGACGTCAGGAAAACGGAGGTTTTTTAAATTAAATGCAGTGCAATACTTAAAAAACTTCTATTTCTTTACCAGATTTTTTGATAAAATCTCTTTTTCAATTGTTTGACAAATTACATCTCACAACAAAAACTTTTTTTCTTTGCCTACTATTCGCAACCCGATGCTGCGAATAACTCGAAAAATGTTCCTAGCGCAACTTTATTTAGAAATACGCGACGGTAACAGAACTATTAAAGGTTTATCACTTCCAAGTCAAACTATCAATATGTCAGAAATGTCTCAGTGTTATCCATATTTAGAAAATAAAGTATCTTCTATGACAAATGCTCAGCCAAAAATATTAATCGGACAAGACAACTGGCCTCTTCTTATAAGCAAAAAGATTATCACTGGACCTTGGGGTGGACCAGCAATGACTAAAACTCTTTTGGGTTGGGTAATTCATGGTAATGTTAAGACACATATTTCAAATTGTTGTGGTTCACTAAACAAAATCGTTTACCATATTCATCAAAAAAGAAAAGGATGACTTAGACGTATTACATAACATGGTCAGTAACCATTGGAAGACTGAGACCTTTGGTGTAAAGATATTGTATGATAATCCAATGTCTAAACAAGATTTAAGAGCACAAGAAATTCTAAATTCCACTATGCGAAGAATTGACGATAGATTTGAGACAGGTTTGCTCTGGAAAGATAAAGTACATCTTCCAGAAAGTAAGAGTAATGCTTTAAAAAGGTTGTATTTTACTGAACGAAAAATGGATAGAAACACAATTTTTGCTAAAGCATATTGCGACAAAATGAATGATCTCTTAAACAAGGGGTACATAAGAAAGTTATCGGGTACTGAAGTATCAAAAACAAACGAAAAAACATGGTATTTACCTCACTTTGGTGTAGTTAATCCCAATAAACCGAATAAATTAAGAATTGTTTTTGATGCATCAGCAAAAAGTAAAGGTATTTCATTAAATGGTGTCTTTTAACTGGTCCTGATTTGTACAATTGTCTACACACTATTTTACTAAACTTTCGAATAAAGAAATACGCTTTCACAGCTGACATTAAAGAAATGTTTCTGCAAGTAAAAGTACGACCAGAAGACTGTTGCGCTCAAAGGTTTCTGTGGCGTGCGATGGAGAGAAGCAGATCTCCCGATATTTATGAAATAGGTGTGGTGTTCTTTGGATCAACATGTGGCCCATGTTTAGCTCAAGAAGCTAAAAATCGAAACGCCCTTGAATTCAGACAACACTATCCAGAAGCAGTTCAAGCGATTCTTGACGATCATTACAGGGATGATTACCTTGGCAACGCAGATTCTGTAGATGAAGCCAAGAAACTCATAAGTGATGTGATATGGGTACATTTAAAAGGTGGTTTTACGATTTGTAACTGGATATCAAATGACAAAGGAATTATTAGTCACATCGATTCAAATTTAACTAATATTAGGACTGAAAACATGGACATTGACGACAACACAACTGAAAGAATTTTAGGTCTTTGATGGCATCCTCAAAATAACATTTACACTTTTAAAACACAGTTTCATAAGATAAATCCCGATATTTTAGAAAACTTAAAAAGACCAACGAAACGAGACGTTCTGAAAACAGTTATGAGTGTATTTGATCCATTGGGATTTATAGCAAACTTTGCTATACAAGGCAAAATTCTTTTACAAGATATCTGGAGAAGTGGAATTGGATGGGATGACGAAATTACTGACACATTAAACGATAAGTGGCAACTGTGGATAAAGGACTTGAAAAATATTTATAATTTTAAACTTCCTAGACAATATTCAAACTTAGACAGAAATAAAAGCAACATACAATTACACATCTTTTGTGATGCTTCAGAAAATGCCTTTGCAGCAGTTGCTTATCTTCGCTATGAATGTGAAAACCAAATAAGTACAAGCTTTGTAATTGCCAGAACCAGAGTTTCACCATTACGGCCAATGTCTATTCCTAGGTTAGAATTACAAGCGGCTGTTATGGGTGCGCGTTTAGGCAACATGCTATAAAATAATTTAAAAGTCAAACTAGATAGATCATATTATTGGACAGATTCTAAAACCGTTCTTTATTGGATTCGTTCTGAAGCTCGGCGTTTTAAAACTTTTGTAGCTCAAAGACTAGGAGAAATTCAAGAAATAACGAGGAACGACGAATGGAATTACATACATTCAAAAGAAAATGTTGCAGATGAAGCTATAAAAAGAACAAAGTTAATTGATTTTACTCCTGAGAGCAGATGGTTAACAGGTCCACAATTTTTGTCAATGTCGTTAGAGAAATGGGATAAAAGGAAAGAAGACAGTATCAGTATTGATCAGGAAGTTTTAGAAATCAAAAAAGATTTCGTATTTGTCAATTTTCTTACGAAAAATTTAATCACACCAGATCCCACTAGATTTTCGAAATGGAATAGAATCTTAAGAACAACTGCTTGGATGTTACGTTTTATTGAAGTTTGTAAAACAGGTAGAAAGAAAAATACAGAATTGGAATGTAAAGAGATACAAGAAGCAGAGACACTTTTGTATCGAAAAATTCAGACAGACAATTTTTTTAAGGAAATACATCTTCTTTCACAGGGTAAACTAATACCTTCTTCTAGTAAACTTTACACTCTTACTTGTGTATTAAACAAAGACAACTTATTATGCTTAGAAGGACGATTAAATAATTTAGAAGACTGTAACAACGATCTAAGAAAACCTATCATATTAGATTCTAATCACTTGATAACAAAATTAATTATTTCACATCATCATGAATTACTTAATCCTCTTGGACAGGAGATATTATTGAATAATTTAAGACAAAAATTTTGGATTTTACGAATAAGACAGGCTGTGAAAAATGTAATCAGAAATTGTCAACACTGTAAAAATCGAAAAGCAGTGCCAAAAGTTCCGAAAATGAGTCAGTTACCTTTATGCAGACTAGAACCAACCGTAAGACCTTTCATAAAGACGGGTACTGACTATTTTGGACCTATAGAAGTATCAGTAAAACGAAGTCATGAGAAAAGGTACGGAGTCATATTTACCTGTATGGTAACGCGAGCAGTGCACTTAGAAATTGCGCATGATTTAAGCACTGATTCATTTATTCACGTATTAAGACAGTTTGGTTGCAGACGTGGTTTTCCAGAAGAAATGTACAGTGATAATGGTCTAAATTTTAGAGGAGCAGAAAGAGAACTTTCAGAAGCCCTACAAAATTTAAATCAGAATGAAATTTTGAAATTTTGCTCTACAAGAAACATAAATTGGAATTTCAATCCACCACAAGCTCCTCATATGGGCGGAGCTTGGGAACGTCTTAAATTTAATCAATGATTAAAAATTCGGTGCAATCAGGCATTAGTCACGTATTAAGACAGTTTGGTTGCAGACGTACTGAGAACTTTTCTTATTGAATGTGAGAACATTTTAAACTGTAGGCCGTTGACTCATGTTTCAATTGACTCAGATGACGCTGAAGTCTTGACACCAAATCATTTTCTTATTGGTCCTTCTTACGCAGCTTTACCTATTTCTGACACTAACGACAAGGATTTAAATTTAATGACCAAGTGGCGAGCAGCACAGAGATTAGCATATTTATTTTGGACTAGATGGGTTACAGATTATTTACCTACTTTAGTAAAGCGAACAAAATGGTTCGAAGAAAACAAACCTATAGCTCTTGGGGACAAACCTATAGCTCTTGCTTTTTGCCAAGAAATAATTGGCAAAAAGCAAGAGTTGTGAAATTATACCAAGCTAAGGATGGCAAGACAAGAATTGTTGATATTATGACGGGATCTCGAACAACGTATCGACGCCCTGTATCAAAGTTATGTGTATTAGATGTTCAAAAGAAGTAAGCGATTCCATGACGCGGAATCACTTACTGAGGGGGAGAAATGTTAATAATATGATGTGCCATGTAAATAATAAAAAAAAGCGTTCTTGACAAGTCAATAAAAATCCTTTAGAAAGAAAACGGTCTTTTCGTGCCGAATTTAATTTATTATTACAGGTAATTGTAATAAAAAGTGAGCAAATAAAAATCAGATTAGAGTAGGCGGTGCAAAGAAAATGTATGTCTGTGATTGACTGAATTAATTAATCTAATACATTCATGAACTGTCAGATCAGCCTAACGCCGCATTAGTAACAGACATACTTTTTCTTTGCACCGCCGACTCTAATCTGATTTTTAGTTGCTCACAGGTTATATCTTATAAGGGTTTATTGGAATTATGGAAATTGTGTGATATTATATCATATCGTTTGGAGGTTTTAAAGCAACTGAATTATAAAACATTCTACTCCAACATGATTCCATGCGTGAGTGTAATGGATGGTGACGTGAAGCTAACTGTCAAAGCATTTCTCAATAATGAAATATCTGAGAAAGGGGCGATTACAAATGAATTAATAATGTTCGGAATTAATAAATTAATGTGCGACATAAGTATGCATAAAGCCGTTACTATGTAAATGTTTTGATTCATTATGTACCGGGTGTCCCAACGGTGTGTATTTCTTCTGTGGTGCCTATAGGAATAACAAGTAGAGAAAAAAAGATTAAGAAAATTATACTAGACATCACGCGGCACATTTTAAAATTATTTTCAACTATACAGGGTGTTCCAGAAAGTGTTGGTGCATACAAAGCAATTTTTTTTCAATGGAACGCTCTGTATATTCTTATAAATTTGAATGTCCTGCGGAGAGATGATTACAATAATATAAAGATATATTAATTTCGCTCAGCTATTTTCGTAAGAAAAAAAATTTTCTTCTAAAATTCCTTACAAATTACAAATTTTGAACTTATGTTGCTGACTATGGAGACGACAGAGACTTACGAAAATATAACAAAATATTCTTAGGACTTTGGGCTTCTTGAAAATATCAAAAAAGTAAAAATATCTTTTAGCATTATACAGGACAAACAGTACTTGCGAAGCACTCAATATCTCATTTTTTTCTAATGGAACGACTTATTTTTTATTTCAGAAAAGGGAAGTTCTTAAACTTAGCTTTCTACTGATACCAGGTTATATACCTATATTTCTAGCATTTCTTTCAATAGAAACTTGTTTTTACTACTATTTGAACAATTTAGCCTTCCATTTATAATTTTTGTATAGTAAATGAGCAAAAAGTAAATCCCAGAGTGTATTTATATCACACCTGAAGAAACGTCCAGGTCTACACATTTAACGTTTTACAATACTCACAATGATAGGAGAAAAACAGGTAAATATGTGAAAAAAAAATTTTCATCATTGTCAGCTATGATTTCATATTTGAAATCTTATAATAATTCTGAATAACTTTTTCAAATAATATTTCCGCGTATCTTGAAAAATAAAGGTACTTTACTCTTATGTCCACTTCAAATATTTTTATTTCCTCGGTATGTGACCAGTGATATTCGAATTTTGATATCTGCATTTTGAGTTTGGGAAGCTCTAGGAACTTTCAAATTTATGGTTATAATTTATTTCCAAAAATAAAAGGTTAAAAACATAAAAATTCTAATGGTAGTTAAACAAATGTTAGAAATAAAGGTATATAACCTGATATCAATAAAAAGCTAAGCTTAAGTATTATTTACTTCTGAAATAAAAAATAGGTCATTCCATTTAAAAAAATGAGATACTGAGTGCTTCGCAAGTACTGTTTACCCTGTATAATGCTAAAAGATATTTTAACTTTTTTCGTATTTTCATAAACTCCAAAGTCTTAAGAATATTTTGTTATATTTTCGTAAGTCTGTGTCATCTCCATAGTCAGAAACGTAAGTTCAAAATTTATAAATTTTTAAGGAATTTTCGAAGAAAAAAATTTTTTTTTTACGAAAATAACTGATTGAAACCTATATACAGGGTGTCCCAACAGTGTGTTCTCGGGCCATATCTCCATACCTATTAAAGATACAAAAAAATTTTCAATACAATTTCTTTTTTAATTTAAGAGATCTACAACACAAAATTATTTTTATCTATACAGAGTGAATCAAAACAGTGGTGCTGGACACAACTTTTTTATTTCAAATGGAATGCCCTATATATGAAACCAAATTTGGATTGCACATAGAATTCTACACATTTTCTGTATACTATTACCTATACCTAAACCTAACCATTCTTGAGATACTTAACATTTTGTCTAAAAACTGCCATTTGCAGCCGCTATTTTATTTATTGATATTTTATTTATTTTTAACTCCAAGAAAAAGATTTTTGGTACAGATGTAGTTGATACATAAGCTTATCATAAGCCATTATTAAATGTACTTTTATCGCTACAGGGTGGTCATGGTAATAGACAAAATCTCAGAAATTTCAAAATGATAGAACTCAATTTTCTTAAATAGCATGCCCTAAATTTTTCTATCCTAAATTCTTCGCTTAATAAAGTACTTTCATTTTTGTTAAGTATGGCTTATACCTATCTGCGATATTTTCTGAGATTTTTAGATTTATTTGAATTATTTCTTTTAAAACGAGTTATTGTCTAAGGTGGCCGTGGAAAACGGCAAACAAATGAACTTGTTGATTTTAACAATTAATTTTCAAGCGACAATAATGTACAGGCATTAGTTAGTTCTAGTATGTGACTCCTTTAAACAGTTATACATTTTTTTGTACTTACGTCATACATGCCCCAAGCTCTCTATGAGCTGTTCAGGAATGCGTTAAGCTGGTTATTATAATATTCCCCGCTGCGGTTGCGACCGACCTACTAAATGTTTTCCATCGGCATTCGTCTTAAAAACCGGGAAAATGCAGAAAACCTAGTTCGAAGGGGACGAAATGAATCCTGAACACAATCCGATACATAAGTGTTCCGTTTGTCACATATGTACCAGGAGGGGATTCGAACACACACCTATAATTGCCCGACCAACCGTCAAGCGCGTTGCCAGCGGATCCAACCAACTTTGGCTATGCAACGATTTAGTAAAGAAATAATTCAATAAATCTAATAATTCATGTCTTAACAAGTACCCAACAGTCTAACACTTTGAAAAATAATTATTAATGTCAACCGGTTCATTGTTTGCCGGTTTTCCACAGCCACCTTAGACAAGTGTTCGTTTTAAAAGAAATAATTCAAATAGATCTGAAAATCTCAAAAAATATCGCAGATAGGTATAAGACATACTTAATAAAAATGAAAGTACTTTATTAAGCGAACAATGTAGGATAGAAAAATATAGGGCATGCTATTTAAAAAAATTATGTTTTGCCATTTTGAAATTTCTGAGATTTCGTTTATTACCATGACCACCCTGTAGCGATAAAAGTACATTTAATAACGGCTTGTGACAAGCTTATGTATCAACTACAACTGTATCAAAAATCTTTTTCTTAGAGTTAAAATTAAATAAAATATCAGTAAATAAAATAGTGGCTGCAAATGGTAGCTTTTAGACATAATGTTAAATATCTCAAGAACGGTTAGGTTTAGGTATAGGCAATGGTATACAGAAAATGTGTAGAATTTTATGGGCAATCCAAATTTGGTTTCATATATAGGGTATGCCATATGAAATAAAAAAGTTGTGTCCGGCATCACTGTTTTGATTCACTCTGTATAGATGACAATAATTTCGTGTTGTAGATCTCTTAAATTAAAAAAGAAATTGTATGGAAAATTTTTTTCTATCTTCAGTACTTATGGAGATATGGTCCGAGAACACACTGTTGGGACACCCTGTATATTTATATTGTTGTAATCAGCTCTCCACGGAACATCTAAATTTGTAAAAGTTTACGGGGTGTTCCATTTAAAAAAAATCTCTCTCTACACACCACCATTTTTTGGAACACCCTGTATAGTTGAAAATAATTTTAAAATGTGCCGCGTGATGTCTAGTATAACTTTCTCAATCTCTTTTTTTCTAGTTATTATTTCTATAGGCTCCACAGAAGAAATACACACCGTTGGAACACCCGGTACATATTACTGTAAAATTGTAAATATATGAAATTAAAAATAAAATTTTATGACAATATTGTTTTATCATTTACTCACCTAATGACTTTTGATATATAATGTTTAGCGACAAGAGTATCAGAGTAGTACACATTATCATCATCAACTGTTAGAAACAAAAGCCATAAATGCGGCGTCGCGTCAAGAGAGACCACATTTTGAGAAGTGGTGTAAAACGAAAAGGTCGTGGTTTACTTAATACGTTAATTAATAAACTGCCAATAGAGTTACATATACCGGGTTACAACTACTGCGGTCCAGGCACAAAATTAGATACTCGACTTAAAAGAGGAGACAGATGTGTTAATGTATTGGACGAAGCGTATAAGCAACACGACATTGCATATTCGTTAAGTGACGATTTAGATAAGCGTCACGAAGCAGATAGAAAATTGTATCAAGCGGCAGTACAAAGAGTTAAAAGTTCAGAAGCGGGACTTGGAGAGAGGGCATCGGCATTATCTGTAGCCGCCATAATGCGAGCTAAGACTAAGCTCGGAATGCGGAACAGTGGGAAGAGAAAGCGTGCGATTAAGCGGAGGAAGCGCGGTGGTGAATTATCATTTCGTGAAGCTGTCAAGAAAGCTCGACATGCCATTTCGCGCAGCGGTGACAAGAGCCTGTTAGAAAATGTTAAATTGGCGCAGTCAGTTTTAAAGAAAAACCACAAAAAAAATAAGACCTCCACGTCAAAGAGTGATTCCAATTCCCAAGAAAGGAGGATTTTTACCTTTAATTCCATTATTTGAAGCTTTGGGAGCAATAGGATCACTCGGCAGCGGTGCAGCTGCAATTGCTAACGCGGTAAAGACTGCGAAAGAACAATTGAAAGAGGCAGAACGATATAATAGGGTTATAGAAACAAAAGCAGTGGGAAGTGGATTCTACATTAAACCTTACAAAACAGGATGTGGATTATATTTACGATCTAATTCAAAAAACTGAAATATTTGCCTCGGCGACCATTGGGTAACATTGACATACTAAAATATGCTAAAATATTAAAATTACCATTTTTCATGAAAGTGGAATTATAAATTTAGATGACAATTCTGGTGAAGGAACGCATTGGGTAGCATATTACAAAAGAGGTAGAACTGTAAAGTATTTTGATAGTTATGGAGATCTACGACCTCCAGTGGAAGTGGAAAAATATCTTCTGTCAAACGGATTAGGCGTTATTAACTATAATTATGAAAGATATCAAAAATCGAATTCACAAAATTGTGGACAATTATGTCTACAGTTTTTAATAGCGTTACAAGTTAAGTAAGGATTTAGTTATTGAAAGATGGTCAACATGGAATCTTCACCGATTTCGTGTACATTTACTATAACGGGAAATGAATCGGTTTTAGTTTGTGAGTTTAATCCACCAATATACCTGAGCGAAGACGCAACCTATGAAATGTGTATATTAAATTTTGAAACGTTTAACGCAATACCTAACAAAGATCAAAGCAATAATTTAATACATTATGAAGAAAGAGGAAAAAAGTCTGCTTGGAAAACTATCGATATACCTACAGGCACATATGAACTCGATGATATTAATAAATTTCTGAAAAATTATTTTCAAAATAACAATATTCCTGATTATATAAACATTCATGGAAATAATAATACTTTAAAGGCAACCATAAACAGTTCGGTTAAGCTCGATTTTAGTCAACCAAATTCATTGGGAAGATTGTTGGGATTTGAACCGAGAATATTGAAGGAAAACGACAATAACTTCGGTGATTTTCCAGTCGATATAAACAAAGTCAATGCTATAAGAATAGAGTGTAATTTGACCGGTGGATCTTATAATAACGGAGAACCTGGTCATGTGTTGTATCATTTCTTTCCAAACGTACCACCGGGATTTAAAACAATCCCCTCTTCAAGCTATTTATCTGCCAGTGACCGTGAAGGTAATTACGAGATTAGTCGTTCGACTCTTAGATCAAGAGAATCGTTTGGTTAACTTTAGAAACGAAGTAGTTACTATAAGACTTCACTTGAAGAGGTTTACACAATGATTATCTACGACAGTGGTTATTCGAAACAAAAGAAGTGGGATAGAATAAGACGTAATATATTATTTAAGCCACGAAAATATATACTGAATTGTTGTCGACAAAAAAAATTGAAATTGACACGAGAAAATAAAAAGTATTTAAAGAGTTTAGGTTATAATGTGTTAATCTAGAGAAAGAGAAAAGTACCTTTTAAAAACTCTTAAAGAGAATTATTCTGTAGAAGTGACATAACCGTCAAAGGGTGAGCACCATCATTATACGTAAATCAATTATTACCTAAACAAAATGGATATTTTGGGAGTGACTGATAAAATTAAAATGGATACTTCAATAACTAACGTTGACTATCATTCACACTTACCATTCGGTTTGTTACAAGTCGAATTTTGGGATAATTTATTTTATTCAAAATTATTTGTTGTTGACATTTCCAAGTAGTTCAAAATCATTTGTGTTGCGGATGTCATTGCAAAATGTAAACTGTGCCGTATTCATTTAATATTTCGAAACGTAAACTACTTGTTTCATTTGTTACGATAATGTAATATTATTAATATGGATCATTTTGCAATTAGGTCGTAACGTAATTTGAAAACATGTTGATTCGACTTGCAATAATGAAGTTCGCAGAGTAGGGATACAAAAGATGTTAAATAGGGTTGTAAAGCACTTCAGAAAGTAGTAGTTGGGTAGTAGTTGTTTAGTAGTTGTTTAATAGTTGTTTAATAGTTTTTAACAGTTAACACTTGATGGTCAACGGTAAGCCATCGACGTTAAATCGGTAGTTAGAGTTAATATTAGTAGTGGATGTACAGACCAATTACCATGTGTAAGTAGTTTTAAGTTTTTCTTTAATATATTAGCTTAAATAATAACACATATTTCTATTCTCGCTCCCTGCGCCCAAGAACTCACGGTTTAAGTTTTAAGTAATTCCCTTTTGTCTGCTAGGTTCGCTCGGCCAACGTAAGATTCATAGGCGGACAATTTACGTGCTAAATTCGCGTACTTTTGGGAAATTATTTAAGAACCTTGTGTAAGCAAATAATCACGGTCTTCGGTTATTTGTTTATTAACGTATGCATAAGCGTACACACGCGTAAATCTGGGCGTGCAACAGGTTCATCATTTGGTAATAACGATGAAGTTCGAATAACAGTTCCGGAAATTGACATTTACACTTTACCATGTGAAAGTTATTTGTATGTAGAGGGAAGACTTCGTTTGGTTAGCGATAATACCAAGCATAGTCCTACAGCACAGTTGATAAATAATCCAGTGGCTTATATGTTTAGCGAGATTAGATATCTTCTGAATGGAGTGCAGGTGGATTCGGTAAGAAATGTTGGGGTAACGTCCACGATGAAAGGTTACTTTTCTTTTACTCCCAACGAAACAATAAAATTGGAAAATGCAGGATGGCTTCAGGAGAAAGCAAGAATAAGCAATGTACTCGACGTTAAGGCAAATTTCGCAGCAAGCGTACCTTTAAAGACATTGTTAGGTTTTGGGGAAGATTATAGAAAGATAATCTTGAATATGCGACAGGAACTGATGTTGATCAGAACGAATGATGACGGTGATGCAATTTTTGAAAGTAATACGGCTGAAAAAATCAAATTAACAATTGATAAAATTGTATGGAGGATGCCGCATGTATCAGTAGGATTGCGAGAGCAATTGGTTTTAACGAGGATAACAGATAGAGATGTTGAAATACAGGTCCCTTTTAGGAGCTGGGAATTACACGAGTACCCTTCCCTTCCAACTACTACAAATCATTCATGGACTGTAAAAACTTCTCCACAGTTAGAAACGCCAAGATATATAATTATTGCTTTTCAGACTAAGAGAAAGGGTGTTGTCGATGCTAGCATGAGTCGGTTTGATGATGTTAAGTTAAAATCTTTAACAGTATTTCTAAATGGTGAACGATATCCGTATGATAATTTAGACATCGACATTGAGAATAATAAATACGCCATCCTATACGATATGTATTCTAGATTTCAAGAAAAATATTACCATCGTGAAAGTAGTCAACCTTGGTTCAATTCAAAGAAATTAGCTCGAAGTCCTTTAATAGGAATTGACTGCACGTTTCAAAAAGATACGATGCATAAAAGTGCAGTAGAAATCAGAATTGAGTTTACAACTAAAGAAAATATCAAGGCAGATAACGAGCGTCTAAATAAAAACCTGGTCAAGTGGGTTGTGATCGAGAATTTATCTATTGCATTTACATAGCAGAATTACTAAATGTAGCCTACTTGACCAGGTTTTTATTTAGACACGAGTTACTATCGCATACTGTTTAATTCTGCACGACAAAGCATTCTCTTATTTATCTCTCACAAAAATCGTAAGTCAGTTGATGTAAACGTTGAAGGGTAATAACATTATTAAAAGTGAGGATATGAGCTAAACGTAATTTGATTTTGTAAGAAGCAACATCAACGGAACCATGAAAGAGTTTATTATCATTGATATCCAAGGATTTAAAGTGGAAGATAATAAATTTATACCGAAAGAGTCGGCTTCTTACGATAGTGAAAATAAAGTAAGTCATTTTATATTTCAACCTCACACCAGTTTGTCATTAGTATCCACAAAATATCAGAATGTTGCAAACTGGTTAATGACTAACCACCATTGCATTCACTGGAATACTGGATTCGTTCCGTTATCGGATTTTGGATGCAATTATCAATTCTTTGTGTTGTACAGCCAAAGTTGTATACGTTAAAGGAACGGAGAAGACTCGGTTTCTACGTGGAATTTTTACAGGAAGTACATGTGTAATTCCTGTAATGGATTTGAGTGAAATTTACGGTAATGTGCAAAAATTACAACAGTCCGAAGCCAAGTGTCCGTTTCATTTAAGAAGAACTTGTATGTGCGCATTAACCAACGTGTATGATCTATATTATTTTGTAATGAACCAGTTACAAAAACGTAATTTTTCAAGAAGCATTTGTGATATATTGTGAGGGAACTTTGGTTCTTAGTTATTGAAAGAAAAGTTCAGCTTCGCTATGGATTCGCTGAGACGTCTTTTTTGCAAGCAAATTATAAAACACACTGTAGAAAAGGTGGGTGATGTCATGAAGAAGTACGAGACACATCATTCTTTCACCGATATACCAGACAAGGACTTAATATACTTCCCCAAATGGTATTTAGCTCACAAGGTCACATCTACTGATCTAGAATTTGTCTACAATAAGCTTTCTGATCGTTTGAAGGCTGAGCTACAAATGTTCAGAATCTGTGAACACCATCATTGTTTCCAATTGGATTTCAGCGACGCAATAGACGGTCCAGCGCCCCGTAAGATGAATTGTAATTTATGTAATTATGCTTAATTATTATAATAAAAGAAATCAAAAAGAACACCTTGCTTTATTCGTTATTTATAATAATAATAATTACTGAAGCGTTAAGATTTTCAAATACCCTGTACACAAACGAATCGTAAAAACAAAACACACTTTCGTTATTATTATAATAAAAGAAATCAAAAAGAACACCTTGCTTTATTCGTTATTTATAATAATAATTACTGAAGCGTTAAGATTTTGAAATACCCTGTATAGAAACGAATCGTAAAAACAAAACACACTTTCGTTCGTGTTAATGATTGAATATTTATTCGTATATTATATATGTCTTCGTTTTTATAGAATCAATTAATAAAATAAATAAACTTATGTCAGCCAGTTTTAAAAGGAAATAACTTGATATTTTGCATGCAATAAAGCGGCTTTTACCTATGCTTGGTGACATAATTTAGAGTCGAGGACTTACACGAAATTCGCAATTTTGGATACGCGTAGGTGGTATTTTTTATAGTTCAAGATTACAATTATGTATGCATACAACAGCGCGGATTTGAAATTCGACATAATTCAGCATAATTTAGAGTCGAGACAAATCAGGATATGAATTAAAATAACCGCGTGTGTCCAATACATGTTGCGATTGCAATAACACATAAAAACATATACGAAATTCGCAATTTTGAATACGCTTAGGAAAGAATAAATCACATTCTAATATTAGGAAAAAAAGGTTATAAAATATTCTTCGATTTCAAATGAATCACAATAATAATATAAAATAAAGCGTATAAAGCGTATAAAGTGTATTGAGAGAAAGTTACGACACGACAAATTCATTCCTAATGTTAATAATTTTTTATTAAGAAACATTTCGATACACCGGTAAAAAGCTCGTAAAGCCTAACAATATAAAGAAAAGAGAGTAATTTTTACTTTCAACGCTCCTGAATAATTGATCGAATGGTTTAGTGGTACGTGATTTTTATACGATACAATGCAATATAAAGTTTTTAAAATGTATAACATCATTTCATCTCATTAACATTTCGCTGTCAATTTAGCGAAAAGTTTAGGGAAGTTTACCTTCACTTTTTCTATAAAAACAGAATCACGTCTGATATAAATTCAATATGAAAAGAGTAGTCGACCTCTTCACAAGTACTCCTACAATCGTGCAGACAGGTGAGATTCTTTATTAACATAATACGATGTATTTTTTAAATGTTATAAAGGTTGCTTACCATTTAACACATGTCAAAACTAATGGAGCTATGACATGAATTTTCTTTTCCACAGCCACCCCTTATGACATTTAAAAAAAAACACGTAGTATAATACTGTTTTTTTGTTTCCGATCTAACAAAGTTACATTTAGTACTATGTAAATATGAGTACATAAATATTACATATGTACACATGAGTTGCTGACTTATGACTGATTTCTTTTCTTTCTCCTTCCACTCATTAACTCATGTTCCCGAATCTCTCACCCCATTTGTCTGTCACCCTCTTTGACTATCACCCCTTCCCTTCAGAACCGGTATGGTGGTGGTACTTGGGGGGGGGGGCGCCCACTAAACCTTGCTCAGTCTCCTCTCACTTTACCTTGCCCAGTATCCTCCCATTTTACCTTGCCCAGTCTCCTCCCATTTTACCTTGCCCAGTGTCCTCCTATTTTACCTTGTCCAGTCTCCTCCCATTTTACCTTGTTCAGTCTCCTACCATTTTACCTTGGAAACAGGATATCATAAAAATTCCCACAACCATCTGGTATGTAACCTTTAGATGTTTTTGAAATACATGTTACAAATTTCCTATTGCATCATTTATGTAACCTTTGGATATTACAAATATGAAACAATTCCCATTACGTCATTTCTGAAGGTTTAACGTTCACTTTTCGGGTATATAAGAAGTTTTCCGTTCAGTTAACATCATAAGTGCTTTCTACAACAGTACTGGTAAGTCCTCTTTTAATTCTTTATTACTTATCATAATACAATGCTGTTCATTCTTTATTAATGAAGATAATACAATTGAAGATAATACAATTTAATACTGTTTTTGTTCCTTGTTGTTTTTTTTTATTTTATTTAAACTCATATTTTTTCTTAAACCCAATCATCAATCTAATAGTGAGTATTTTTTATATACGATTACTAAAATGATATGTTTTAATGCATCCCGTGTTTTTACATAACAGTAATGTCGAATATTGGCGGCGGAAATGAAGAACGTTCAATTTTACAACAATATTTGCAAGATACCAATCCTTCAACTTCAATTACTACTAGCGTGGTTTCTGCACTTCCAGAAACTTCTCAGAGTGCAGTTAGCACTCGGGCAAATGCTGTGCCATCCTGGTGGAATGACATTGACAATGCCTACTTCCTCCAGGAAGGTGCAGTTGATTCTGCCTTGAACGTACTTGGTGACGAGATAGATCGTTTAAGTCAAAATAATTTACTAACTCCGAATATTTCTTTTCAAATTCAACCGGTTCAACAAAATAATTTAGTAACCCCGTCTACTTCTTTTCAAATTCAACCCCTTCGCTTCAAACACAACCCCTTCAAACTCAAGTAACCCCGTCTACTTCTTTTCAAATTCAACCCCTTGCGCTTCAAACACAACCCTTCAAACTCAAATTCCGCTTCAAACTCAACCTCCTCGCTTCAAACACAACCCCTTCCTCAAATTCCTCAATTTATAATTTTTCCTTCAAAGCCACTTCAAGCAGTTTCCGTTCAACCCGCACAACCCCTTATTTCATTTTTTCTTAAACCTAGCCAATCCGTTCTTAAGCCCACTCAATCCCTTTCACTAGTTTCCCAACAATCAATAGTTACTCCTATTGTTACTTCCACCGCTACCGCAAAATCTATCGTTTCTAAACATGCTGCTGCTAAATCTGCTCCTATTTCTAAACCTGCTCCTATTTCTACACCTGCACCTGCTTCTATTTCTGAACTTTATCACATTCTTTCTCGTGAACCCAGATGTACGCGAGGTAGTCAATCTTCTCATCTAAGGACCGCTGAAAGTTTGTGGTTACCTAAACGTGAGTATGCGTTATTTAGGCGTCAACAAAGGATGACTAGGATTGTTAATCGAAGAGCAGCTCTCCTTTCATCTTTACGTTCGCCGCAAAATGACTCAGACTCAATGTTTTTGTCTAAGCAAAAGTCTAGTGCGGAGTTGTTAGGTCAGTCGCAACTTCGAGTTGTTGCAGATAATATCTCGCTAAATCCTAATGAATCTGGCGATTCTGAGATAATTAATATATCAGACCGATCAATGGAGATATCTCAATTATCACCAGCTCAATCACCTATTGGGGATAATATTAATTCATCAAAATCTGTTAACATTATTTCCAATATTCAGATTCAACCATCCCCACAACGTCAAATTCCAGCACCTCAGGTTGTTTCTTCGCAACCACTGCAGCCCCGAATGTCGACACCTATCGTTTCTTCACAACCACTTACATCTACCGTTTCTTCACAACCAGTTCCTTCACAAGCACGAGCACCATCTATTACTTCACAAGAACCCTTAGCACCCTCTATTCCTTTACAAGAACCCTTACCCTCTATTCCTTTACAAGAACCCTTTTCCAATTTATCTAGAGTTATCTCAACAGCAGTCCAAAATTATTATGATGGAATAATGCCTGAAGTAAAGAATTATTGTTTACAGGGTGAGAGAAATCTTAGAAAAGTCACGGACGAGTTAGAAACATGTGGCGAGATTATGCGTATAGTTCGCCTAAGGGCTCCGACTGACCGGGCTTTGAGCGAACAATACGATAAAATTTCGCTTGTACACATACCGTCTGAGTCTAATCCAAGATTTATTTCATAATCTTGCCGCAGACATATCTACTTTATGATAATTCTTAAGGTAGATATGTCTGTGTTTATTGTTGTTCAATGGTTTGTTCTTCAAATGAAGTTGGGAAAATATTGAACAAGAGATAGATTAGGTAAAAATATTGAACAAGAGATAGATTAGGTATAAAGTATACCTAATAAGACATCTGTATTATTAATGTTATTCACTTTACACCAATAATGGTCCAACAGTTAAATCCATTTTCTTAGAGCAGGTGGAATTGAAAGTGAGTCAATTATTTTTAGTTTTACAGTTTACAGGTATATTATTTTTGTACTCATCCAGTTAACAGACGGAACACTATTGAACGCGGAAACCGCAACGATAAACTATTCATCGGTTGGGTTTCCGCAGTTCTCACCCGTCTCACCATCTTACACCCCAACACCGCTGACGGCGACGCCGGAACGGCGACCGCCGGAGCAGCAAGTGGCGGCGCCTCAACGTATTCGTTTGAGGAGAGTAAAGCGAGGGGTGTTTGCGCCGCCTGTGTTGGGGCCGCAGCCTGAGCCGCTCTTCCCTGCACCAGCGGCGAAGACTGTGCAGGTGCAGGTGGAAGTGGAGGCTGCACCATCTTCCACCGAGATGGATGAGTCATGGTTTGTTTTTTTATTATTACATTTTTTCAACATTTTTAATAACATTACTTTTACAGTGAAGATTGACAGTAAACTGGATCACTTTAGAACTTGGATGGAGAAGAGATTTCGAAGGCCGCAACACCCCCTTACGGCGATATATTGGCCGGAATAAGTTCTAGAGTGATCCACATTAGATTAGATTAGAGCGGTAGATCGCCCTGTCGGTTGGGCGAGACTACGGTGGAGGCTCTGTTAGTTTAAGTTATTTATAGTTTTTGTTACGGTGGAGGCTCGTTATTTATAGTTTTTGTTACGGTGGAGGCTCGTTATTTATAGTTTTTGTTAGTTTAAGTTATTTATAGTTTTTGTTAGTTTAAGGTATTTATAGTTTTTAAATAAATAATTTCTTACAACACGCATTTTTACTATAAATAGTAGATGATATTAATAACTACAACATAATAATAGAGTGTCGCATTTGGTAAAGAGTGAAAGTACCGTTTCAGAAAAATACTGTTTTAGAAATAATATGAAGTTTAAACAACAGTCTCTAAAGTTACCTATACAAAATTTTGATGATGCGATCATAAACGAAAACTTTAAATGCCACAGTGCTCTTTTCGGAGGATCAACTAATGCCATAATCAGTGGTAAAAGTGGAAGTGGTAAAAGTAATTTGTAATTTGTTGGTAAACGCTAATGGGCTGCGTTTCAAAAATTTATACATTTGTTGTAAGACCTTATCTCAAGAAAAGTATAACTTTCTTAGACATTTGCTGCCTACAGTGCCGGAGATAGGCTGCTTTGAAATTTCTGATACTGATAAGATGGTATCCCCTGCAAATGTAAAAGAATATTCAGTTGTTGTTTTTGATGACGTTCAATGTACTACACAAAATGTAATTAAAGAATACTTCTCTTTTGGACGCCATAAAAATGTCGATTGTTTCTATTTAAGTCAAACTTATAGTGCAATTCCAAAACAAATGATTCGTGATAATTGTAATTTCTTAGTGTTATTTCGGCAAGATTCTACAAATCTAAAACATGTATTTGATGACCATGTGTATGGAGACATGACCTTTGACCAGTTTCTATGCTACGCTTGTAGGAAGGAACCGTTTGGTTTTTTAGTTATTGATACTGACTGTACTATCAACGGAGGTAGATATCGTAAAGGATTCGACAATTATATAAACCTTTAAAACCACTACATTTTAACATTGTTCTTCAGTGTTGTAAAAGGCGTTAAAGGAAACGGATGCGCTATGAGTAATAAACTTAAAGCTGAATTAGCTACTGCACGTGAAAGTTTGCGTACTAAATTAAAAACACTTAAATCCGATATCGAACGATCAAAACATCATATTGAGCAATCAAAAAAATACCTTCAGGCGACTTATTCACCTGTTGTGGAACCACTAAGAGATATTGTCAATAAGCTGGATGTTGTTCGCAGTATTTTACCTACAAAAGAAGAGCAACAATCGTACGAAGCCAGTGAAAAAGGCTTTAAAGGGGACCCGAAAAGTTCTTTCATACGAAAAAGACCTCTTTATAAATTAAAATCTGATCCTTCATCACAAATTACATGGTCAGAAAAGCACGATGTGAGTACTTCAACACCAGTTGGTCGTGAAATTGGAAAGAAACAACCTTCCATCTTAGAAGAAGAAGAAGAAGAAGAAATTCACGACATCTCATGGAGAACCTGAATCTCCACCATCAAAATCTGCTTATGAAGAAGCTGAAGAGTTTCATACAGATAGCAGTAGTGTCCCTTTAGACGAATCCGAAGCTCACGCTCGTACTCTTTTACAAAAACGGAAATCAATACTACAATCTAAATTACAATCACCAGAGGTACAGGTTACTTTACAACAAATTGATCCGTTACCACGTGATTATATTACACGATTTGATGTTGATGTGGAAAGTGAATTTGACACCAAATACGGTGTAAGAAAAGATGATGGGAAATTGTTTATTGGTACCGCGGAAGTTGCGTTTGATTGTCGTGATCTTGTAATAGGAGACTTAACATATAAAGGTACAAAAGGTTTATATGAACTGATTTTTAAGAAAGCTCCTGAGAAATTTACATTTCACGATGTACGTGACTATAGAGATATATTGAGAAGAACTCATGCATTTAAAGTAAATTATGATCCTTTTGGGCGAATATCTGCAAGTAGAGGATTTAAGTATACGCATATTATAAAACCAATAATGCAGGGAAAACCACCAAACGTTTGGTGGGCTCGAAGCTGGAAAACAGGTGGAGCTTTAGAAAAAGAACTTATACCTAACAGTTGTACACAGTATCAATACTGGGATAATGCTAATGAATTAGTAGAACGATTACGTTTATTGAAAGCATCAGAATCTGCAGGTCATACAGGACATATCAATGAGATTATAGCTATTATCGAAGAATTGAAAGAAGCCAAAATTATTTCGTAAATTTTAAGTATTTAGCTGAACGATATAGAGGTCATTGTTCAGTTTCACGTCTTTGTTGGTCAGTTCACAATGACCATTGATAAGTTTGGAAGACACATTACTAAACATACACTTCTCAAGCATATTGTGTCTAGACAATTATTTTATGAAACATTATTAGACTTTCGAGGTGACAAGTTAAATGCCCAAGGCGAATTTATTATTTCAAATAAAGGTAATCAAACGACGTAGACGATTCAAGAAACTTGCGTGGTTAAAAAAGTAATTTTTCATAAACCTTGGAACAGGGAAGTATATATCAACGGTATAAATTGTACTGATACTTTAATTGGAAGAACGTTGAATGTGGGAGATAAAATCTCGTTTGCACAGCTGTAGTTTGTGCAGCTGTAGTTTGTGCAACTACATTATTTGTTGAATTCATTATAAGGAAACGAGTTCTAACTGAAAATGTCTAATCTATCATCGGCTGTAAAACGTGATGTTGTCGATGAACTGCACAAACCAGCAAGGAAAAACTTTCGCCGTCGTCGAGTTATAATAAAAGGTCTCAGAGATCTCTTCCAAGCAGATTTAATTGAAATGCTTCCATATTCAAAGATAAACAAAGGATACAAGTACATTCTGGCTGTGATCAACACTTTTTCTAAATTTGCTTGGGGAATAGCATTGTAAGGACCCGAAAAATGCGTAGGAAAATTTCCAAATTAACATTGTAAATTCTTTCTTAAAAAATTTCACTTGATCTCGCGAAATCGGAACGCAGGAAAAACATATTATATTCAGTAGTCTAGAACGTGCTCTCCAACTAGAGAAAATATTAAGTTACGGAGATAAGATTGTTTTCAATTTTAAAGGATCAGCAAGAAACCGTGCGACCAGCTTCTCTGGCTCTGACCGCGCGACACGTGGCTAAAAATGGTAAAAGCAACACGCGTACGCCACCTAGTGGAAAGCGGCTCGCCGCTAAAAACCCGAATCAACCACGGACTTTTTCGAAAATTTGCTGAATTTGAAAAAGACCCCACTTCAGGATTCGAAGGCGGTAGCGAGGGCTTAAGTAAAGAGGCCGCGCGCGGGAGAGTTAGTTCCCGGTTGCCCTTAGTTTTGCGTGTTAAATTCTCGTCGAAATTTTAGTTTAATTAATTAATTTTTGTTCTAAGTTCGGTTGTATTTTTGGATTTAATTTTTCAGAGTTTGATATCGGTTCTCGTGTAGTTTTTTTTTTGTGTCAGTGATTTTAAATTCGCTCGCTAACGAATCAATATTGTTAGTGTTTTTTCCTGAGTTACGAAACCCAAAGAAAAATCCTTCAAGTTTCGTCCCCGGTAAGTTCCATGTTTTTTCGGCTTAAAAAGTTTGTCAATTACTAACGAAACGCATTTTTCTAAATGTACCGCACCATCTTTCCTCCTGGACGAGTTTCGGGTTATTTTTTAGTAAATTTTGTTTTGTTTTGTTTCGATGTGTAATAATTCAAATTTATTTCCAATATAATTTTATTTGTTAAACTTTCCGAATTTTATTTAATATTCACAGTAGAGTTTAGAGAACCTTTTTATTAAATAAGTACCTAACCAGGAGAGGAGGAAAATCCAACAATTCCAAAGTAGTAAGTCCGAAGATCAAAAGGGCTAAAAACTCATACCGAATCCAAGGAGAGCGACGGAACGACTCCTGGCTACTTTTCCACTAATTCCAGGAACGCTACACACAAAGGAGTCGCCCTTAGCGTCTCGATTCGGCTTGTAAAAGTTTTGGGTAACAAAGGGTGAGAAAAGTCCAAGAGGGATAAATTGTAATATTTTGGTTAATTGTTGAAAGCCATTTTTATCAAAATTCAAATCACCCTTTCCCGTATCCCGGGTCTTACAGCATTAAAAAACAAGACAGGTAAAGAAGTAACCAAAGCTTTTCAAACAATCTTATCTGAAGGTAGAAATTCTATACCGAGAAATCTGCAAACAGATAACGGAAAGGAATTTTACAATGCAGACTTTCAAGATTTAATGAAGAAATATAGAATTAATCACTACAGCACATATTCTAATTTAAAAAGTTCGATAGTTGAACGCTTTAATAGAACTTTAAAACAAAAAATGTGGAAAGAATTTAGCATGCAAGGATATTTCAGCTGGTTCAAGTTATTACCACAAGTAATCGAAGAATACAACAACACAGTTCACAGTACGACGGGTTACAAACCTAGTAAGATAAATCAAAGAAATGCGAAAACTATTTTACAGTCCGTCTACAGCAATATTAAAGTTGTGGATCCAAGAAGTGCAAAATTTAAAGTTGGAGATCATGTGCGCATCAGCAAATATCGACAAGCATTTGCGAAAATGTACACTCCAAATTGGTTTAACGAAATATTTACAATTTCATCAGTGCAGAATACTAATCCCCGAACATACCTAATTAAAGACGCTGACGGTGAAGCTATACTTGGTGGGTTTTATGAGTACGAATTACAAAAAGTGAAACATCCTGATGTATATTTAATTAACGTGTTGAGAAAAAGAGGTAATAAAGCACTAGTTAGTTATTTAGGATTAAGTTCTAAACATAATGCTTGGATACCAAAACGCAATGTTTTATAATAACTTTTTATTAATTATAATTATAAACATACATTATTTACAATAAATATATTTTACAAACTAACATATTTACTTTGTAGTATATTTTATAAATGAAACATATTTAATCTATTTACTATTTTTATTACTTTTTTCTAATTCTTTTTCTAATTCTTCAATTAATTCTTTCAGTTTTCTATCTCTTTCTATATCAGCTATTTTATAATGACCCCATGCGAGAGTATGAATCTTGTCATCCAGAATATAACGTTTATCATCTTTCGATGATAATGCAACTTTATTTTTTAACTCTGTGTACACCGTATGAAAATATGAATGAAACACGTACATTTTTTTAAAATGAAACCATCTTGTTCAATAATTTCTTTGTAGTCATCCACAGTTAAATATTTATCTATAACATATTTTTGAACACCTTTCGCTTTCTTAGTACCTTTTGAAGCAAGCTTTACACAATGGGCTTTCGCGCCTGTACCAACAAACGATTCTATTACTTGTCCGGCGTATTCATCTTTGAATCTTCCAATAATTGATTCAGTTTGAGACATTTCATGAATGTTATTTGTTGGGTAATTTGAAGTATCAAATTTATCTAAATTTTGCTTTATATCTTCGTTCACATTACCAGTATTAACGGATAATATTAAACTGTCCGTATCGGTATATAATAGAGCTGCATGATTGTTATATTTTCGTTTTATAAAATTATAATAAAACTCGTACATTACTGTTTTCGATATTTCCAAAACACAAAATCCTACGTATAAAGGTTTGTTATAATTTACTTGTACTTTGGTTAATTCTATTGCGGCCAGGTGATCACTAAAAATTTTACTTGATTTGTAGTTCGGTTTAGCAATCAATGATTCAGCTCCCGGTCTCCGATTATGATTTTCCCACCTGGTAGCTAATTTAATGTCGACGCGATTCTCAACATTTTCCATGGTCTTACCGAAGACACTATTGTTATTTAACTTGTAAAAAAAATTTCAAATTTGTTTTTCGCTTCAGCTCGTTTCTGCGAATTAAAGTCTATATATATTTTTAACCAACGAGACTGTTTAAATTTAATTGCCCTGTGGATTTGAATTAATGTTAAACCATGTTCCAAACATTGCTTTAGATTTAAATAGTGAATTATGTATTTGGTTTTGTTACAGAGATTTGGAATAAGTTTACTATATTTTGATTTTGGTGGAATTATGTTTTCTGGACAAAACGGTAAATCGTTGTGCTTTTCATATAAATAAGTCAGATATTCCAAATCTACTTCGAATACGTACCCAACATCTGAATTTTCTTCTAATTCTGAAATGTTAAGATTGTTAATTTCTTCTCTGCTTAACCAAGTAAATTCTCCCCATGGAAATCTCGAACACATCGCATGCCCATAGAGATTTGTAGCATCAAGATAAAGTAAATAATTAGTTACCTTGCTCGAATCAAAGCTCTGTAAAAATTTATTATTAGCGTTTTCAATTCTTTTAGTGCACATGCTCACTCCACCACGAATACCCATTCTGAAAAAGTGTAACATATCAACATCCTGTAATAATTCTAACTGAATTTTCGTCATTCGTAACATTGCATCCGAACTTAATCCCGGAGCTGTGAAAAAATGGCAAGGGTCAAGTTTATAATTATCAATACAAAAATCTCTGAAATTTTCAAATACGTCTGCTAATAATAAAATATCTGATGTTACATATATATCGCTGTAATCACCCATACTTTTACAATTAAATAAATTCCAAACGCGCTGTGCTCTTTCATAATCTTCACCACTAATGTGTTCATCAAAAGCACGTCATAAAATTCTTCTCTAGAAGGTAAGGTGGGATAATCTAATTTCTCGAATGAGTTAATAAAACAATATGGAAAAACCCCTTTTTGCCGTACTAATTTAAACATTTCATCATCATTGAAATATTTCCTAATTTCCCTACATTGCCAATCTTCCAAGTATGAGCCTAATTTTTCCAAAGACGATTTCATGAAACGAAAAGAATCTACAAATCTTATTTTGAAATAGACTTTGCGCTTTTTTCCTTTACAATCTATCTTATCCCCTACGTGTATTAATTTCGAAAAAGATATATATTTTTCTTTATTTTGTGCGATCACATCAACGTCCTCTCCTTCTAATGCCATCGTCTTCACAAGTAAATAACTATCATAATTAGAAAGATTATGAAAGAAAACTGGAATGAATTTTGGTACTTTAAAATTAACATTACACACCGAATGAGCAGCTTCTCTAAACGCTCCAGTTAAATGTTCATGGTCTCGGACTTTGTCCTTAACATCCAATATTGGTCTTTCACAAATATGACACATCGTTGCGTTGTCGTAGGCCTCTTTTTCTTCTCGTGTTAAATCAAGCATTGGTTTAATTTTACTTAAATATTTATCATAAATCTCTTTAATATGTTTTTCTAACGATTTCATAAACTCAGTAGCAGCATTTTGTCCGCGATGTAACTTTAATTTTGACAAATTGTTATTAAAGCTACACTTAATATAATACGCAAAAGAATGAGGTTCGTGTTCATAACATTTAACTGTGAAAGACTTATCTGGAGTTGGTTCAACTCTATCTAATGGTTTTAGTAAAGCCTCGAAATCAGCGTACACAACAAAGGGCAGTTTCAATTGCTTCTCAAAATTTTCAAATTGTAATATATTTTCTGGGATAGATTCACCATATTTATTTATTTTTAACTCTGCTGATGGTAAAATTGTTTTGATAATTTTACAATCTTCTCTTTCGTGTCGTTGCAATTTTTCTACGTATGGAAAGTATATTAAACATCCTTCACAAATATATTTCTCGTGACCGTGGTGTGACGTCTGTTTTGACACTAAACGCGATAAATTTTTAATTCAACAATAGTGAGTATTTTCGTTACCGTCATCAACCAATAACAAATTTATATGAATATCTTTTCGATTTTTAGTAAAATGTAGCGGTCCTACAACTTCATAGACTATAACGTTATCGTTATAATGGGAAGCAAGTCCATAAACATTTATAGAAATATTGTTCTGTCTTTCAAATTTTTTCACATCACAAACTTTCAGTGGAAATTCTGAATCTGTGAAATCTGCTACCGTGCTATAATGGGTATACGAAGATATCCTTTGAGGAAGACCTGTCGGTTGACACATCGCTGATGTTATCGCCCAGGCAAAACAAGCGTTGTCATTATTTCTAACGTTTATCACTGCCTTTTCGCACTTATTGAAGCCGGTAATGACATGAAACTGGATGCTTTCAATGGATTATATTTATTAATGTTGACTTCCATAAACAAAATTCTGCACAAAGTCCACCCTGCAACAATATTTACAACATTATACATTATTCCAAAAGAATGTATTAATTACTTTCTTTACCTGAATCTCGCTCCTAAAACTCTGACATTTTAGCATGAATTTCGTTCACGAAGTCCCGATATATATTATATATATCCGTTCCAAAACAAGTTATTTTATTTTTGGTATTGAAAGATTTTATCTCGGTACTTTGTTTAGAATCTAAGAAATACACTCCGAAAATTTCCACATTCCATTTTAACGCTTTATGAATATCCAATATACTCTGAACCAAAGTTAATACTTTTTCTTGAATATTATACGTAAAGTCGTCAACGTCCACATAGTGGTAGGGTTCCGTGATACCATACGAAACAATTTTATCACCGAATGCACCCGCTATCTTTTCTACACCATTATCAACAATTACAAAAGCATTGCTTTTGTGTAAATTACTACGTAGGTGTGCCGACAAACACTTTCTGTTAACGTATATTTCGCACACATCACATTTCACGACGTTCACGGGGTCAAGAACTTTGGATGGACCGGCTTCATTTAATTTCAAACGTTTACCGTGACATGCTGTACGCATGTGTCGATTCTTATTATCAACTTTCGTAAATTCTTTTCCGCACTGATTACACTCAAACATGCTTTTAGAACTGTTACTTGGATCACGTTCAATACAATAGGTTAACTCAACGTGAGTGTCACACTTCATCTGTAGGTACGAATTTATACACCTCCTTATATATGATACATACTTTAAGGTTAAAATCGTTTGAAGATCATGTTAAGGTTACTTCTAGGTTACATTCAAAGTCATATCAAGGTCACCTCAAGGTTATTTCGAGGTCACCACAAGGTTATTTCGAGATCACATCAAGATCACCTCAAGGTCGCCGCAAGGTCGTTTCAAGGTCATCTCAAGGTCGTTTTAAGGTCACCTTACGGTCGCTTCAAGGTCACCTTAAGGTCGTTTCAAGGTCACTTCAAGGTCGTTTCAAGATTATTTCAAGGTCACCTCAAAGGTCGTTTCAAGGTCACCTCAAGGTCATTTCAAGGTCACCTCAAGATAGATTCTGGAACCTCCTTCGACTTTGACCTTGAATCTAGAACCTCCTCCATGTCAAGGTTATGATGAAGGTCACGTCAGTGATAGGGCGATTCTGGAACCTCCTCCGACTTTGACCTTGATTTTTCCGTCAAGGTCGGAGGAAGTTCCAGAATCGTCCTATCCCTACTACTAACGTACTTGAGTACATTCATTTCACTTGGCGATAGGTACCATTGCCGGCACTAAAAACGCAACGAAAAACACAAAATTCGTTCCAAAATGAACCTTAGACAGTGCTACTTACGGCTGTGGTCTTCATACAGCGTTTCGTTTTAAGTGTCTGCGAGTATTCCGCAAACCCAAGTAAGAAAAAATATATCATATTTTTATTATTATAGCCTTGCTTTAAAATTAAAGTATTCAAGTCGCTTTTACCCTGCATAATAATATAACTAGTAATAATAATAAAACGTAACATCTGGAATGAAAAGAAAAGATATAAAAAAAAGCGCAAAAATCGTATATACTTTCTAGCAGCGCCATAAAACGTAAACATTCCTGTTTCATTTACAATATACACTCATCAAAATGATCTTGGGGACATGTTTAAAAATCAACGTTGTTGCAAATAGTGGAAATATTATGAGCCAACGATGAAATAAAAAATAAATTTGTACAAAACGCTTTTATTTTTAGCATAAACCAAAATGAAGTTACCATAGTTTTGCAAAATTTTGGCTGCAAGTCAGCTGGATTGCAATGAGGCCCCGAGCATATTCTGAATAGCTATTTCCGCCCTAATCAGCAAAACAGTAGCTCAAGAACTCCACTGCAACCCCGACGACTAACAAGACATACGCAAAGATAACGCGTAAATGCAAACATGTCACATAGTCGTGACACCGCACGACTATTTTCCGACCTGTAAACTGTGTCGTAGATAGCAACGAATACTGCTAACCCATGAGCTATCACGCACGAGCTCGAGAACTCCACTGCAACCCCGACGACCAACACGACCATACCATAATTTTGTTACATAGGGTGTCCAATAAACATACAGCTATTTCTAACTTAGATATTACAATGGAATCGAAACGAAAATGAAAGATTTACACATTTAATACAAAGTATGGCCACCTCTGTGGTTAATCATAGTTTGGTACCTCTTGGGCATACTTCTAATTAAATTGTTTATTGCATTTTGTTCAATTAGTTGCCACTGGACTCAAACAGTTTGAGAGCTCTTCCTTTGTTTGAAACACCATGCCATGATTCAGGACACGTCTTTGTAGCATATTCCATCAGATTTAAGTCGGAGGATTGTACCGGGCACGGCATGCATAAGTAAGAACTGTCCCCCGACTTGTTCCGCCTGTGGAAGGATAACAAGTTGCAGAATTCTGTCCCGATACGCTTTGGCTGTTAAAAAGCCTTCCACAAAAACGAGGTCAGTTCTAGGGTCAATCCCAACTCCCACCCAAAGCATTACAGTCCCCCCTTGGTACTGCTCCACTTCCTGAGCAGTTATCGAACAATTTACGTTTCCAGGTCTTCTCCACACCTTCAGCCTTCTAGAAGCTGGTCTCAAACCGAACCTGGATTGATCAGTGAAGATCACATGATACCAATCTTTTTCTTCCCAGTTGACATATTCAGTTTGATCACTGATACCTATCTGATGGACAATTTGGAGTTTAATTTTTAGTTTATTGGCCGTAAGATTTCAGTTACGAATAACTTACATGCAAAGAATCTATCATGTATAGAATTTGTTTTTTGATGGGGTCAGTATGTGTTTCTTTTACGTCACTAGTTTCTCCAGAACGCTGCCACAAGCGTCCATTGATACTTTTTGTAGAATTTACAGCCTCCGCCATATCTCGAATAGTCATGCCATCCTGTATCATGCATACAGCTCTTAACTCATTTTCACTCAACTCATATTCTTCTCAGACAAACATCAACTAAATTAATGTAAAACGTATTGAGAGCGCAAACAACAATTCGCTACAAATGTCATCAGCTAACTCTCGTTTGATTACGGACATAAAGGTAAACATCGCCAACAGGACCCTAAGGTGGCCACGTTAAAGCTCTGCGTACTATATTCGTACAAAATTTTGATTAACGTACGCAAAAATACTTTTGTCCCCTAGACCATTTTGATGAGAGTATTTTGAAGTGGGATCTGGTGAGTTATCCTAGTTAATCTCTAAATGAAAATTAAACACTGCTGTCGATAATTCATTTATATAAATAAAATAATAAATGCATACCTAGAACTAAAGATTCCTTTGTTAGGAATATGAGGACCCACTTATACACTTATACTTTGAAATATACTGGCACCGCATCTACAAGTACCCGCATTAAATTTAAAGTTTATAACTTTCCATCTCCGATATTTTTATAGCTATACGTGATTGTTCCTCAACTTAGAGACTTATGATCATTTTACTTTGACATAGAAGTATAGAAACAAAATATTAGGTCGATGTCTGCAGGCAATTTTTTTCTTTTTTCCGCTTGGATTTCATGTCTGGCCCACTGTAAATCGCTCTACGATTCACTATCGGTTGATAGCTTCTTCAGGAGTGAAAATAAATAAATATTGTTGTCAAAATAAACAAAGTTGTCAAGGGACACTAAAAGGTAACATGATCTTTTTAAATTTAAACATTATTTTTAATATACAATGAGTCCACGGATCGAATTAACAAGAGGAATAGTATATTGTAGACCTCGGCGGTAAAGTGCTTGTTTTCCAGGTCACGAGAAGATATGGAAAGGCGCAGCCAAGCCTGGCCACTTCTTGAGGCCTGGAAAACCACTTTACCGCCATGGTTTACACATTATTTTTTTTTCCTACACAACATTATAATTAATTTTGTTAATATCACACAAACGTTTTTCTTGAAGTAAAACTATTAAAATTATTACTAATCTAGATGCTTTAAAAAACGGTGTTGCCTGTGCTAGCGTGGCCGAGCGGTCTAAGGTGTTGGTTTAAGGCACCAGTCTCTTCGGAGGCATGGGTTCGAATCCCACCGCTGCCGAGTTGTTTTTTTTCTTGATAATTTTAATCCTTTTTGAAACCAAATATCAGTGGAATTAAATAAAAAAAACGTATGTTTGTTAATTTTTTGATGTCGATGAGAATGCATTCCAGAAATTATTGTCGCGCCACCTAGTGGTAAACCCTTGTAAATTATTTTCTCGGCTAGGCATTTATGTTCATTTTGCCGGGCTAGCCGTGGAAACGTTTGCTTTCTCCTCTCTGATGAGCCGGTAAAATTGAATTTTCTACTAGTGTAGGAAAAAGAATTATTTTCGAATATACAGACTGTCCCAGTTTGGCTGTACGATGTTTAACTTCGTTATTTTAAATAGAACATCCTATGTTTTATAACGAATTTGAGCTTGTCAAATTATTTTAGGGTAAGGTTGGTAAGGGTTCCCAGTACCTAAGTCCTATGGCTTTTAAGATATTAGACTTTTTCTATGGTTTTCGAGAAATACAGGTAACTTTTATAATTAATATCTCATTAAACAAGAAAGTTAGAAAGCAGATATTGTAGTACTGTTACAAGCTAAATGGAAGGTATCTGCCGCAGTAACAAAATTTACTTTTCATTAAACACGGATCAGTAAAACTATTTTCATTTCAACAACAAATGAAGGGCAATTACTTTTGTTTTTTAAATGGAACGGTGTTATTTTTATATCGTCGTTAGATGCTCAATAAAATTATCTTTCAATTAGCTACACATTTCCCTATACCAATTACTGACAGTTGAGGAGATTTTTAATACTATTTCATAATCTCTGCATTTTAACTTATTAATTAAAATCAGGAGTGAGTATTTACACAGATATTTTACTTGTTTTGAGTAAAATGTTAATTTGCTAAATTTTAAGTATTGGTTGTATAAAATATTGTTAATAAAATATTGTTAAATAATTAATGCCATTGTTAAGGCTTATGGTAGGTTAAACAGTAACGAGAGAAATAATTTTGATTGGTATTTTTAAGTAGTTAAGTTTCCTCCAGTGGTATTGCTTAAACACACAATTAATGTGTTAGGGTTTTAATAGTTTGATCATGTTATCCATTAAAAAAAAGACAGTGTGATGTATATTTAAAAAATAAATAGAGTTTTTGAATATTAAACTAGTATTACTGTTTCAAAAAAATTCGAAGGCGTTCACCGTGTACGCGAACATATTAGAACTCAGCAGTGTGGTTAACTCCGTTTCATACAATTGGCCCTTTGGTCAACATACCAGCGGAATTAGTGGCTCGAATTTTTCTTGCTTTTGATTTTGCTTCGTGATCGTCCTCAGATATTTCTAAGAATTCGTCGTTCCATCGTACATATGCATAGAATATCGTCAACGTAGCGTTTCCAATATTTTATGTATTTGTTGTATGTATTGTTATTGTTTAGTATTTTTTGTTCGAAGTTGTCCATATATAGGTTTGCTAGTAAAAAAGCATCTGGTGAGCCCATGGGAAGGCCGTCTGTCATTTTGTAGTATTTTTCATTAAATTTGCAGATGTTGTTATTAGTTGTGAGTTTGAATAATTGTGTTATGTTTTCTATGTCGTTGTTGTCAATGTTGTTGTCTTCTAATATTTGTTTTATTATGATTATTGTTTCATCTGTTGGTATGTTTGTATATAGATTTTTTACGTCGAATGAAATGAGAATGTCTGTGTCCTGAATGTTGATGTTTTCTAATTCTTGTATCAATTTTGTTGAGTTTTTTATTGTGTGTTTGCTATTGCAGTTAGTTATGTTGTTCAATATTTTATTTAGTATTTTGCTGAGTGTGTATTTAGGAGAATTTATGGAGTTTACTACAGGTCGTATGGGTGTGTCTTTTTTGTGTAGTTTTGGTTGTCCGTATAAGCGTGGTATTGTGGGATTCGTTGGTATGATTTTATTGTATTGAAATTGATCGATATATTTCAATAGAGTGTCTTTTGTATTTTTCAGTATGTTTTTTGTGTTATTGATAAGATTAGGTAAAGGGTTTTTTGTTGATATTAATGAAATTATTTTTAGTTAAGAAACAAACATACCAACAGACGAAACCATAAACAATAAATACTCCCCAAATATAATCAACAAAATACAAAACAACATTATTAACAAAAATAAAACCATAAACAACCATAACAACATAGATAATAACAAAAATTACAAACAATTCACCTATCAAGGTAATATAAACTACAAAATAGAAAAAATACTAAATAAATACAACATCAACAGTGCTACATCACAAAAAACAACACTACTCAACATATTACAAAATAATAAAGATAAAATACCCCCACTTGAAAAAAGTGGTGTCTACAAAATTCATTGTAAAGACTGCAATGCCATATATATAGGTGAAACCGGCAGAACCATAAACAAACGTATCAAAGAACATATACGTAATGAAATCACTTCTAACGTTGGCAAACATATACTAGAAATCGGACATTCAATAGACACACTCAATACAAAACTTTTACACCAAAATGAAAAAAGTTATAAACTTAACCTACTCGAAGCTTATGAGATACACAAACATAAACTAAATCCCAACGTAAATTGCATAAACGATCAAATATATCTAAACATAAAACCAATTTTTACATATCTAAATAATCAACCAACTTCACACTATACTTAACCTAAACACACTTCATATCTATCTATTGACAGCACATTTACATTTTTCTTCCTCTCCAGTGATTTATGAATTTAATTAATATACTTTCGTTTTTGACGTTATTGGTAAGTCAAAGTTAATCCATGATCACCATACAATACATAAATAATAAGCAAACAACTCTCTTATATCATAGAAATTTCGTTTAGCTAATATTGTCAAAATTTTTTTTCAAGATATTTCCGTTTCAAATATCCTGTTTATTACAACAATTCAACCTTATAACATGTTAAACAATTTAGCTAATAATTTCCTTCTTCGATTGTAGGCCTGATGATGGTCTCAGACCGAAACCGGTAGCCATTAGAATAAAAGAATATTGAAAATTAGGACGTATTATTTCAATCAACATTTCTATTATCCGTTCACGTTCTTTTTGCATTCTAGTAGGCCATGTTTTTTTTTCATTAGGTTACGTGCATGTATTTTGATAGAACTTAAAATGTGACAAATGTAAACTTCTGACGCTTTAACGTCAGTCCCATCGACTATAATGCTTCTTATACTCTACGATGGTATGAAGAAAGTAAAATAACAGCATTAAAACAAATAATTACTTGTGACTTTGCAATACTAAGTCAAAATGCATAAAATCATCAGTGGTCGCGTTCAGGTAGAAAATTAGTTCCAGCGTTGCAGCACAGCGTAGAGTTGTAGCACTTTAAATTACTTGAACTAGTTTTCAGTTGTAGAGGTCATGAACTCATTACGCTGCAATGCAGCGCTGTAATGTAGCGTATACAGACTGCGCTTGATTAATGGCGGCCGCTTGAAGAAAGCGCTGCAAACAATGACGTCACATGCACCTCGTTCAGGTTTACGCTTTATTAAAGCACTGCAGCGCTGCGGTTACCTGAACGTGGCCAATGTTTTTTGGCGTCAGTTTTCAAAAATATAACCATCATATTAAAATGGAACATATTCACTTGAAGGTACCAACAAAAAAATGTCACCCTAACACGGCCTACTCTGAATGCAAAAAGAACGTGAATAAATAATATACCGTGATTTCATTTTAATATGAAACATTGCTGTTCATATTACTATGAAAACTAAGTCCAATTTTTAAAAATGTCATTGCATGATCGTCGTCGTTAGGGTTTCTAGTGTCATATCAAATTTGTTCATTTTAATTTGGAACATCTGTCAGGTGAAAGTTAGTGAAAATGTATTAGGAAGAATTACCCCTGGACAAGTAACTAATGCAATTAACAACTTTTATAATCATTTAGTGTTTAATGTGTGTATGTTCACTCGGCAAGCACGGACATGTGTTGAAGAGCTCCGGTAATTAAATCTAAAAACAGATCATACCGAGCTTATATTTTACAAAGTGTTGGTGATATTATTTGCATAAGAGTTGGGTGAATATATCAACAGTAAAACTACCTAGGTAAGCAATATATATAAGAAAAATTCAGTGAATTTATCTTAATAAACGATTGTGCATATTATGGTCATTTGGCCGACGATATACAAAGCAAGTACAAAGTTCAAGTAACCAGCGAAGCGAGCGATATCAGTAAAGAGCAGGACAGGTTTTCACTTCTTCTGGGCTGATAACAGTGCAATCTCCGAGAAGTCGATTCGGATTGCGCTGTTTACGCGGGTCGGAAAAACGCAAACGCAAATTTATTTTGGAAGGCCAAAATCAAAAGCAAAATTAGAATGGAGGCGGATGACTACTCGACTGACGACAGCACAAAAAAAAGAGGAAGAGAAACCGATGAATTATTCAGGAAAAGTAAAAGAACCCCAAGAACGCCGACAAAGGGGAAAAAGAAACTACGGATGAGAAGTTGGATAAACTAATGAATATGTATAAACAAAACATGAAACTGATGGAAAGTTTGATAACTGAGGTGAAAGAAATGAGAAAGGAACAGAAACAGAACAGAGCGGAGATGGAAGAAGTCAAAAAAGAAAATAATAAACTGAAGGAAGAAAACGCTGTGATGAAAAGAGAATTAAAAGAAATAGAAGAGAGAATAGAGGAGGTGGATAAGAAACAACGCAAAAATAAAATTATTGTAACCGGGTTATCCATTGGTACCAATGTTGGAGAAACACTGAAAATGACTATGGCTAATTTCTTAGAGAAACACTTAGACGTCGAGGCAAAGATAAAAGAGTATAGATAAAATAGGAGAAAAAAGATGTTTAGTAGAGATTGAAAATTTTGAAAATAAAGTAGCGATCATGAAAAATAAAAGCAAATTAGGAAATATCAAAGACATGAAGGTATACATCAATAATGATAACACTAGAAATGAACGAGAAATTGAGAAGATGATAAGAAAAAGGGCCAAAGAAGAAAGAACTAAAGGAAAGAAAGTACAGACAGGATACAAGAAGATGTACATAGAAGAAGTGGAATGGATTTGGGACGGACAACAAAAATCTCTTAAGCAAAAAAACTAGCCTACGACTCAACACGAACGGAAATGGAAACAGACCTGGCAAAGAAAAGGAAAGACTCTAACTCCACCAAATGCGGAGAAAACGTTACCAATAATAAAGAATAAAACGAAAACACAATGTACAATAGAAACTAACAGGAAAAACACTTTTAACGAACAAGGAAAAGGAAAAAGACAAATATGAAACTAGCAACCTGGAATATAAGAAGTATAAACGGGAAGGAATGAACTAATCCAAGAATTTGAAAAAGCAAATATAGATATACTATCTGTTACTGAGACAAAGAAGAAAGGACAAGGAGAAATGTTAAAAGATGGGCACTTAATAATACATAGTGGAGTTCCTCAAAATGAAAGAGCAATGGCAGGAGTGGCTTTTATAATAAACAAGAAATGGATACATAACGTTCAAAAGTGGAAAGGATGGTCAGAAAGAATTTTAACAGTGGAAATCAAAAATAAAACAGGAGGTTTAGTAACAGTAATCTCAGCATATGGACCCAGTGAAAACGATACAACAGAAAACAAAGAGAAATTTTGGGAAGATTTGAACGTAGCAACGGAAAACAGCAAAGGAATAGTGTATGTAGCAGGCGATTTTAATGCAAGAGTTGGAAAGAGAAACACAAAAGATAACAATAGAAAAGTCATAGGAAATTATGGCGAAGATACAATCAACAACAACGGAATTAGAATAATGGATTACTGTACACTAAACAACTTCATGATAATGAATACTTTCTACAAACATAAAGACATACATAAATACACGAGATATAACCATAATGGTAAAGAAAAATCTATAATTGATTATATATTGACAGAAAAAAATAACAGAAAATTAATAAGAGATGTCAGAGTATACAGACAGCCAGAAATTTATAGTGATCATCATATAGTTGTAGCAAAATATTTTGTGGAAAATAACACAGGCATACAAAACCCCAAAGAAAACACAAAAACGGAAAAACCATATTAACATAAAAGCGTACAAGCTAAAAGAAGTAAGCACAAGAATAAACTACAAAAGAAGCAGTAATTAAAACATATAAATAATACAGAAACACACATAACCTGCGGAGAAAAACATAGAGCAAGTATGGAAAACTTTTAAGGAGACAATCCTAAATGCAGCGAAAGAAACATGTGGGGAGAGCAGGAAAAACAATAAGAAAAAACAAACAGAGTGGTGGAGCCAAGACATCAAATGTGAGATACAGAATAAAAAAAAAATATGGTTAGAATATTTAAATAATAGGACAGAAGACAAGTACAAGAAATATAAAGAACAGAGGAAGATAGTGCGAGATATGGTGCGAGATGCTAAACAGAAGAGTTGGGAAAGATTTGGAACACAAATGGAAGAAAATAGCAAAGATAATCAAAAATTGTTCTATAAAGTGCTGAAAACAATGAGGAAAGGAAAAAATAAACAAGGAACAACAATTAAAGATAAAAGAGGTGAGATCATAACAGAAGATCGTGAGGTAATGGAAAGATGGAAGGAACATTTCCAGGAATTACTAAGAGCAAACGAAGAAGAGGAAAAAACAGATGTTGACGAAGGACAAATATTAGAAAAAGTGGAAACTGGACAAATTACAAGAAGAAGAATTAAAAGTTGCACTGAAAGCAGTAAAGAACGAAAACTCCGGGACATGATAAATAACAGGAGAAATGTTTGAAATACATGGGAGAAAAGAATATTTACTACTAGAAGTCTACAGAAAGGCGTGGAGCGAAGGTAAGATTCCAGAAGATTGGGAAACAGGAGTAATTGTGCCTATACACAAAACAGGAGATAGACGCAGAATGTAACAACTACCGAGGCATCACTCTACTGTGTACCGCCCTCAAGGTATATGAAAGAATATTGGAAAACAGACTAAGAAGCATCATCGAACTGACATTGTCAGAAGCGCAGAGTGCCTTAGGAAAACAGAAGCATACAAGACCATATCTTCACTTTAAAGCAAATAGTGCAAAAACACTACAACACAATACTAAAACATATTTCGCATTCATCGATTTGGAAAAGCGTTTGACAGAGTGAGAAGAGAGATTGTCTGGGAAAGTTTAAATAATAGGAAAGTGGATCGTAGCCTTGTCAAAGCAATTAAAAAAGTCTATACAGCAGAAATGCGAACTACGTAATTAGTAGAAATAGGAAATCAGAAGTATTTGAAACAAAGGAAGGCCTCAGACAAGGCGGAGTGATGAGCCCAATATTATTTACCATACTTATGGATGACGTAATAAAGGAATGCGGATATAAGGTAAAAAAATTGCACGTGGGTTATAGAAATCTGCAACCCGTAGAGGTATCAGAATGTGCATTCGCAGACGACGTAGTCCTAATGGCAGGAAGCGAAGGAGCAATACAAAATAACCTGAACATATGGAACGAAACGTTGGAAAAATATGGTATGAAAATAAATGTGAAAAAGACGAAAATCATGGTAATATCAAGGCAGCATCAACCAGCCAAAATACATTTAGGTGGGCAGGAAATCGAACAAGTCAAACTATTTCAATATCTGGAGTGACAATAGAAGAAAATGGTGCACAAGACAAGGATACGGACGAGAGATTAGAAAAGACATTAAAAGTTTACCATGCAATGAAAAATAACTTTATAAACAAGAAAGAAGTATCAAGAGAAAAACAAAAATAACTGTGTTTAAAACCATATTCAGGCCAATTCTCACATTCGGATGCGAAACATGGACCCTAACGAGGAAGACTAAAAGTAAAGTCCAAGCACTAGAGATGAAATATCTTCACGCAAACTGCAGGGATTTCCATGAGAGACCGAATACGAAATGAAAATATAAGGAAAGAACTAGGGGTTGAACCGATTCTAAAATACATCGAAATGAAGCAACTTAGCTGGTGGGGACATCTGATAAGAATGGATGGAAATAGAAATGTCAAAAGAGTTTGGGAAGCAAGAAATCAGAATAAAAGAAGTAGAGGGCGACCTAAAGCAAACTGGAACGACATAATAGGAAAAATACTGAAAGAGAAAGGGAGCACAATTAAAGAAGCAAGAACATTAGCAGAAGAACGAAAAGGATGGGCAAAATTCGTGCGAGGTGATACATGAATGTATAAACAAACCCTACACCGAAAGGTAATTGGGATATGGACTATATATATATAATTGTTGTGGTGTTTGTTTTGAATTAAAGAATTTCTCTTTTTCCTTATGTTTTAAGTTTACTTATTTTAAACAAGAATAAACTTATCTATTGTAATTGAAAGAGTCGCTGTTATTTGTAGTACAAGTAGGTAATGAGTAGGTATATCGAAATCACTAATAACAGAATAGATTCATGACAGCTGTCATCGCATGTTCTATTTTAAAAAGGACAGTTTAATTTTCAAATTGTAAATGTTGCTGTAGATTCTCAGATTCGTACGTAACAGCAATGTTTTGTGTTAAAACAAATTCACGGTATAATATCTTTTAGACCTCATAAAAAAAACAAAACCGTATCGCAAAGTGGAGAAAAAATTCAAATTTTTGTTTTTTTTTAATGGAACACCCTATACGTATACATTGTTCAATACAATGAAATATTGTTTTCTTTACTTCGTTTTAACCTATGTTTTCTTCTCTGACTAAGTTCTTTCGCTTTACAAACAGAAGCTATGTGTCCTGTCCTACCGCACGTGTTACAAACAGCTGACTTGTGAGGACAATTCTTGCGATCGTGTTCCTTCTCACGTTTTGGACACCGAGGGAACGGCTTTTTTTTCTATCTTCTTGTCTTCTGAAATTTTCTGAAAACTTTGCGCACGATTAGTTACATTTTGACCTTTTTTTTGTAATGTTTTGTTTTGTAGATAGCTGTCATCGCATGTATTTCAGACTGTGATTCTTCACCACTTATGGTTCTTCGATTTTCCACGGTCGCTTCTTAATTTTTAGCAATCGAACAAACTTCTTCAAACGACGGATCCAAAAACTCAAGTGCTTGTATCCGTATTCTGTCATCCAGCGTACGAATAACAAGAATGGCTTCGTTCAGATGACGGAAAATATCATAAACTGTTTACGATTTTTCATCTGAACGTTTACGCTCCAAGGATCGCAATGAAACATGTAGCGAACGCCATTTTTTGGAGCGATTCGATTTTACACTACCCTAGCGAAAACGTGTTTAAAAACATGGCATCTACAAAGTCTGCTATGATTTATACAATAAACGGAGTGCAATATGAAGTGTTTGGTGATAGAGAAGTTCGTGGACGATTAAGCAGTTTATTATTTCTCATTTCGAGGTCGTTTATTTCTGCTCTGCAAATTTTGCATGTGTTCGCAGAGGTTTATTGCGCCCAAAATAATTATTGTTAGATTCATTTTTTTAAATTTATCTCGAAATGTTTCTTAGACAAGACTTACACATTAGGCACTAGAATATTTATATTTAATAAAACGGTCTACGCTACCGATCGTTCAACTGAAAACTGTATTTGCAGCGTAAACAGTTTATGATTAATCATAAACTGTTTACGATATTTTTTTCATCCGAACGAAGCTAATGTCACGTATCATTTGATCGGTGTATGATTTACGGCATCCCTCATTTTCACAAACAAACTTACAATCTTGTGCTAAACCTTGGAGTTCCGTTATCCAATCAGCATATGATTGACCACGCTTCATTTGACACTGATGAAATTTGTACCTTGATGTTAGCACGTGTACTGACTTTTTATAATGCTTTATCAAAATGTCACACAGTTCTGAGAAACTTACGTTATTTCATTTGATTCTGTGGTGTTTCTCTTCAAAAGATTTATTAACACGACGTTCTTCAGCCTGTTCCTTCAGCAATTGGGCAATAATTTTCATGGGGTCTAGAGTTTCTTCAGGACTTCTATCTCCTTCCATAATCTTCTTTTTTAGTTTAAACACTATCTGACTGCGCCAATTTTGTGCCGTTAATGTGGGGCACTAATATTAATTAGAAATATAACTTTAATGAATATACAGAAGAAATTTTAAGTGATTCTATATTTGGTAATAGCACAGCATAAAGAATACAGTAGCGTAACTCGCTTGTCGGCACTTTGATCTCTTTACTATTGACGTCGAATTGTTTGTTCTGCTTTAAGTGTGAGCGATTTTGTTGCAAATTGTAAATCACACGTGCTCACACACCAGGGCCGGATTGTAGTGTTTAGTGGACGTGGTAAAAAAATAACAAGGCATAAATAATGTGTATTAACATAATTATAAAGATCCATTCGGCACCAGAGGCGTGAATAAATGAACTCTGCATCCCGAGATTGTGCCTCAGACCTTGCGCAGGATGTTATGAGCGAATTTAATATTTTCATGAGAGTTGCGCGGCTGGTAATCCTATGCTGCGGTAATAGCATTCAATTGTATTTATCTACGACCACAAAAATTACCTTCAAAGAATCAGCAATGACACTTGCAATTTCAACAACTGTCAATCTAATGTGATGCGGCTACGTAGATCTAACTACAAGCGTGCGTAAAGTAGGTGCGTTGTGCGTTTTTCTTATTTTACGCACGACGTTTGTAAACACCGGCTTACTTAGTTTATGTGTTGTACGTAATTCATCATTTACAGTAGTGGTCGTAGATAATAGTATATTACATAACGAGAGTTGTAAATAGCATATTACGCACGGTGGAAAAGTTGCGCATGAGCCGCGCAGCGGCGAATACGAGTAATTCCACAAGTGCGTAATTGCTTTACAACTCGAGTTTTGTACTATACTTTATCTACGACCACAGAAATTACCTTATTATTCAAGTTCAAAATAATCAGCAATGACACTTGCAATTTCGACGACTGTCAATCTAATGTGATGCGGCTACGTAGATCTAACTACAAACGTGTGTAAAGTAGGTGCGTTGTACGTTTTTTTTTACTTTACGCACGACGTAACACCCGCTTACTTAATTTATGTGTTGTACGTAATTTGTCATTTACAGTAGTGGTCGTTGATAAAGTATAGTACAAAACTCGAGTTGTAAAGCAATTACGTACTTGCGGAATTACTTGCATTCGCCGCTGCGCGGCTCATGCGCAACTTTTCCACCGTGCGTAATATGCTATTTACAACTCTCGTTACCATGAAAATCACGGAACTTGAGTGCTGCGTAATCAATCGCCGAAGCAAGAACCGACAATTATTTCAGTATTATTTCTTTGTTAACGGTGAATGAGAAAAAAGGACGGAGTTATGATTCATGCAACACCAGACAATGACGCAACGGTCTTCTCTTGTGAATAATACTTTATGTAATATATTATTACAACATGTTTATTTTATAACTTCCTTGATCTGCAGCCGCAACAGTATTTTAGCGATTATTTGGTTTTAAATACTCATGCTGGGTTTAATAAAAGTCGATTAAATTTAATCATTGATTAAGAATAATCATTCCTATACCTTCAGCACATGTAACCATAGCAACGTTTACTTTTAACGCTTGATTAAATTTAAATAACGTTTGTGAAATCCACCATTAGATTACTTATAAAAGCTATTATTTCGTTTAGATTTAATAGATAATTATAATTTTGCCCTTTCCTTTTTATTTAGTTTGTTGAAATACGGTTCTTATTAGAAGTTGTAACTGTGAGTGCAGATATCTCGAAAACCATAAGCTTTAGACCACTATATTTTACATACGTTACAAACATAATTTGACGAGCTATTAAAATGTCTCAAAATGTACAGGACGTCCCATTTAAATGTTTAAAGAAAATTTAACTTTTAAGTTTCAATTGTTTCTGTGCTCATAGAAGATATTACTCATAGAGATTATTCTACTAGATATTTATAATTAATTATGCACAGCAAAAATAATTCTTTTGACCGCTAATTATGAATAAAATACTACATTTCAGCTGTTTCATCCAATTGAATAGCTATACAGGGTAGCCCAAGTGAACATATTTCTTCCTTAACGCGAAAACTGTAAAATAGGTAAAAATGTTTGATATAAAAGTTTCCTAATTTTGTATTCTCCGTCTTGTAAAATTATTTTCAAATATGAGTGACTTCCGTTTATACCGGAAGTAAGTACTTGCTTCGATATTTTAAATGGAGTGACCCATATTTTATTACATTTTTGAATTCCTCGTCGAATTTAAAGGTCAGTTTGTTAAACATTTGTTGTACCTAAAATGCATTGTTTTTGATCAAATCGATGCTAAAGCAAAAAATACATGGTAGCAGTACTTCACACCATCTTGAATAATTCAGAAAAGAATGTAGATAGGCAAATGAGGTTTTGCTACTCATTTCTACAAGAAATGTGCTTTCTTTTGTATCTACGTGAACAACATTTACGGCGGTACTCAGAAAACAGTGCGTACGCCAGAAAATATTGAAAGGGTACGTCAAGCGGTAACTCGAAATCCAACGCTTTCAGCAGCGCGTCAAGCAACAGCATTAAACATTTCAGACAGAAATGTTGTGTTGCGCGAAGGAATCCTACCACGCCGAGGAATATTAGATTCTCGTCGAAATTGGCGTTGAACGTCGATTATAGATCCCATTTGACTGAACGCCGTAACGCAAAACATAGTGCTGTGATATTTAGTTATCACACAAGTAACTTGTAAATAAATGAATAAAATAAAAAGAGAAACATTTGAAAATGAAAGTTACGATTCAGTTTTTTACACAAATTTTCAAAATTATATAATTAAAGCTGGTTCTTGTCCGATGAAAATCGTATCACAAACTCTTTTAAACGGACACTAAATGGCGCACAAACACTTAACGTTTCGCAGTCGTTCGAAGCTGTCGAACGACTGCGAAACGTTAAGTGTTTGTGCGCCATTTAGTGTCCGTTTAAAAGAGTTTGTGATACAAAATTATATAGTCGAGCAATAAAAGTATGGTGTATTTTTTTAAAAATGCCATAAAGGTTGGCCATGAAAATTAAAACTCATGTCGTAGCTTGGCATCTAACACATGCCAAAACTGACAATTTAAAGTACATGAATGGAGCTAAGACATGAGTTTTCTTTTCCATAACCACCCCTTATGGCATTTTTTAAAAAACACATAGTACAAGTAAAAGTAAAAATAAAATGCAAAATACCGAGAGTGAAGTCCAATTAAACGTATCTTTCGAGGACAGTAAATGGGTGAAGACAAAATACTTCAATCTTCGTGGGACGAGTTCTGCAACATGATGGATAAGCATCACACGAGGACAAAAAGGCCCCTCACGGTGAGATTTTGGCCTGTCAAGGAACAGACTTCCGGAAGGAAAAGGCGTCTAGTGTATCTGCCGGACGGTCGTCGTGTAAGGTTGAATGCTGCTAAGGTGCAGGACGTTCAAGTTGACTACGCACATCTATTACGGCAACACCTAAAAACAGAAAATAGTGAGTGATGTGTAGTGAAAGACCAAGTATATGGAAGGCCTGTTTAGTTTCAAAGGTGCGGTACGCTCAAAGAATTGATTTTAGTTAAGTTCAGAAAAATGTTTGTAAAAATTTTAGGTTAGGAATTTTTGTGATGTTAATACTTACGTTGAAGAATGTCCATCAAAGTAAGAAAATGATTAAGTAAAATTGAGGTACTTACCAGTTAAATTTGTCTGAAAAACAGTAAAGATTTTTCCAAACTTCTTAGCGCGAAATTGAAGTAAACATGATAGGCAGTCAGGCCAACATAAGTATGTCAAACACAGCGTTGCCAACAAGTGCGGAACGAGAAAATCCAGACAGTCATTTAAAAAAAGCTAAAAATGGCTAAACAGTAAATAAAAAGTAAAACGATGCCCCGCAGGCGAAAATTTTCGGAATTTGGTAATCCTGTGTTTTAGGTACCTATTAATACGCATGCGCCAGCAAAAATTTTTGTTACTTATTTTAAATGAACGCCAATTAACTAATCTTCATAAATTGAATTACTTTGCTCTGCAATTTGAATCTGACAATGCCTCGAAAATTCAGCCTGAAACGCACCTGCCGACGCATGCGCATTAATAGGTACCTAAAACACAGGATTACCCGAAATTGATTTATTTTTAACAAAATATTTACCCATTTTTTCCAATTTTCAATATTTTTAAATTTTAATTCGTATTACTGAAAATTGTCGAATTTTATTTTTTTGTCGTCAGACCGTATTTCTTCATTTTCTGTCCAATGAAGGTATCTTTCAATTTCAAATTATTATGACAATAGCTGCTGACGAAGATTATGAATCGAAACCGGTTGCCAAATTAAAATTAGGAAGTACTCTTCATATGAATTCAACAATTAGACATAATAGAAGAGTGGAAATCAAAAGGGTCTAAGTGCCATTTCCAGAAAATTTCAGGCAACGCCTGTTTAGGGGTCTGTGTCATTTTTTTTTAAATGTGTAACAATGTATTTAGTTCATTTATTCTTGTTTTCTTTACTTAATAAAACTTTTTCAAGAAAGATTTTAATTTTATTTTATGTTCTAGATCTAGACATATTTTATGTAGGATCTCAGTGTCATTTTTTTGGCACTTGGGCCCTTGTGAATTTCCACTCTTCAATTATGGATAATCAACAAGATCATTTTTTTTTGCAAATTTGCCAAATTAGCATTGGTAGGTACCAATAATTTTTCTGTATGGCTGTGGAATCTGGGAAAAAGCTAGAAGAAGTCAAATAATTTCTGAAAACAGCTAAATTTGCCGCCAGCCGTCAGATGAAATTTTACCCATTTTACGACTCTCGAAAAGACCAGATCTAGCCGTAAAATAGCTGTGTTGGCAACACTGGTCAAACACCCCAAACAAAGGACGGTAACTAGAAAAATTTTATAACCAGAATTTTTAAGCGCGACGCACGCGTATTCCATTTCAAACATGTATGAACTCGATTGAACAAAGCATGGGGGGAGATGATAGTATTCACCAGTGTTGCCAGATTTGGCAACTTGTCGCCAAAATGGCGACGATTTTAGTTTTTCGGAGACATTAATTCTAATTTGGCGACTGGCGACCAAATTGGCGAATTTTTAAAAAATGAAGACGATTATTGGCGATCTCCATTTTATTTCTACGCAAGTTCATATTCTGTAGCTTTACGTCTGTTTTGTCTGTTTTCTATCTTTTGTCAATCTACTACATATATGCATTTATTTTTTTGGGTCTCATGTGGTTTCGTCATCTCAAATGTCAAACTTGTCATCTCTCAAGTGGTAGTATGAATGTAGTGCTAGCTCAAGGTTACTAAAGAGACAAGGTTGCCTGGTATCTTTCAACGTCACCACAACGTCACTCAGTAGGCCCATTTAATGCATTTACACAAATGATGGCCTACTGGATGACGCGTCACTCCACGAGTTACCAGGCAACCTTCTCTCTTTACTAACCTTGGTTAGTAAGCTGGTGTCTTGGTGTTCTTGTGTACCGTCGAAAATAGTAAATTGGTGTCGTGTATTTCTTTGAAAATTGGAATTTACCCACAATGAGTAGAAAGTATAAAAAACATGGGAAGATGAACCATGCGTGTTAATTACAATAGAAAGTTAATTGATATTTTTTTCCTAAGAGCCGTATTACACTTGTTAAATTTGATAACAATTTTATTACAAAATGAGAGAGATAAGCTACCATGGTGAATGCCTATTGGTTGAATTGGCCCTTCTCACTCACTTTGGAACAAATTTTATACAAAAAATATCATAGTGTAATACGGCTCTAACTCCAAAAAAAAGTTTCTTGCGCTGTTTTTTGACAGCCAGATTTTTTTGGCGACATCTGCTTGTTATTTTGGCGATAACCCCTAGAGAAATCTGGCAACACTGGTATTCACGCGAGGGAATGAGAACTTATTGTCCGAATTTCAATGCGAGGAGACGTAAAACGTTCTGGGAGCAAAATTCAATTTGATTTATTTGAAAATTTTCTTGAAACCGATTTTAAAACGTTTCTCAAATTATAAAGGAAATCATTTTACGTTAATTAAAATTATTTAAACTTGAAATTTCTTATTTATTTATTAAAAATATTTTTAAAAATTTGAACAAACTAAAAATAATTTACATTGGCTCGAATGCAATTTCGCCAATTGTTAAATTATTTAAACAAAGCCAGCAAGAGACAATTTTTAAACAATCGGAAAGCAAAAGCGTGCAAACAAGGTTGTCTTTCCACTAAACGAGAGCATTGGTTTGTTTCAACCAACGGAGAAATTGTTTTCTAGCCGCGCAAGCACAGGAACAAATCAAAGGCAATCACATAAAAATTAATTAATAAATTAAGATCAAAAATAAAAAAAAATAAAAAAGAAAAGAAAAATTCACCGGGTTTAAAACAAAAAACAAGAAATTCATTAGTCATTGCTTTTCACAAAACATGAACCCAAGCTTTGATAAAAAGACCAAAACCAGAAAGAATTGAGCTAGTACAGGTAAAGCAAATCGTTGGATTGCTCAAAAAGAAAAATTAAGAATAACCCGGAAAACTCCTCAACTCTTCAACCACACAACAATAAAAAATTACCAACTCTTCGAACTCCTCCTCGAGTTCACAGCAATAATTTTTGGCGCCCAACGTGGGGCCACACAGCAATACGTTGCTGCACGGGCCACGAATTCATGGCTACTAAAACTGCACACCGAATGACTTTCGCATTATATCTTCCCACAGATTATGTTGGCACTCACACCACAGCGCTCACAAATCCGTCAATGCCTATTGCCGGGCCCAATGAGGGCTCATTAAAATGGGCATAATCAATTTTTTTTTTAATGGAACCCTATATTTTTTTCCATCCATTAAATGTAAAATTAAATTTCCTTTTTACTAATGTAGTGTTATCGATACCTACCTACTCTTAATAGTTTTTGAGAAATTTACAATTTACTAGAATTTTGATATCATTACGTTTGCCATGAATGTTTAATGTTTTGTTTTTTGTTTTATGAAATTATGTAACTATTAATAACAAAATAAAGACATTATTACAAACAAAAAATTAGTTAAGTACCTAACATAGAAACAGAAGTGTTAATTTTTAGTAAGAATTTTCTACAACAAACGCTCAAAAAGATCTCCATTCTGATTAATACATAAATTAATTCGCTTGTGGAAAACTCTATCAATTTTATTAAGCATTTGTGGAGTAATTTTTTCTAATGCCAACAATGTTGGGGGGTTCGATATATGTACTTCATTTTTTACAAAACTCCACAAAAAGAAACCCATCTTTGTAAGGTCCGAAGATCTTGCCGGCCACATCACAGGATCTCCTCTACCAATCCATTTGTTCGAAAAATTTTCATGTATGTATAAACAGACTTCTCGGGTACTGTGAGCAGGAGCTCCGTCATGTTGCATCCACATACGCTAAAGTGTGGCAAGTGGAATATCTAAGAGTAAATTGTCCATATCATTTTGCAAAAATTGTAAATAAATTTACCCCGTTAGATTTTCATTGAAAAAATACGGCCCAGAATACCCGCCCAGACATTTAAAGACCATCGATGCTGACTAGTCGCACGCAACATATGAGGATTTTCGGTATCGTAATAATGAAAATTATGACGATTCACATATCCATTTCGATAAAATGTTGCTTCGTCAGAAAAAAGAACATTTAAAGAAAATGAATTATTAGTGAAGGACTCCATGCTGTTGTAGATTAAGTTAAAAAATCAAAAGAAAAGGCGAAGCCAATCTACAAATTGTTTATTCGTGAACAACACGACCGCGGTTTCGTCCAACTTAGGACATTATCAAGTGCTAAAAAAGGAAGAAAACCTATTGGTAACTAATTACATTACAAATTAAAAACAGTTAAAACTTACAGTAAAATAAAACTTACAGTAAAATAGAAAGCTTGACTACACTATCACCAATACAACAGACCTCATTAACCATCTTTATTCTTCGAAAATCAACAACAATAGTATTTTAATTTCTCTAGATGTTTGTAATTTATTTACTTCTATTCCAGCTTCTGAATGTCTTCAAATCCCAAGACCTTCTGGTTTCTTCTAATTTATCTGATGACAATGTCACCTTCTTGACTTCACTCCACTCTATCCCAGAAGAAGATACATATCACAGTATTCATTTAAAGTAAACATTTTGAATTTGAATAAATTCTTCAAATCAATCAAAAAATTTGACTTTCAAAATGTGAACATCATTGATAAATTTTATTTGCCAGGTCACGCTATGGTAACCATAGTAAAACCGAATTTTCGGTGCACCGTTGCCGGCTTGACTTCTAAAATAATGTTAACATTTCCGAAGACTTTTCCTGCTTTATTACTTAACAAATATTATGTTTTATTAGCAAGGATAATTTTACTGGCGTTTATCTACACCTTTCATTAATAAAAACATAAAGTTACATTATCTAATTACTATAAAATCAACATCAGTTTCGTAACTTTGAAAGCCTATATCTTCGTAAAAAAATCATCTAGAAAATTTTTATTTACACTTTTGAGAACAAATAAGTGGATCTAAAAACGACCTAAGTGATGGTGCGGTCCTTTTGAATCACGGTGTATAGGTACTGTTTCCATTCATATAAAACAATATCTAAAGTTTCTAGGCCTTACCATGGCGTTTAAAACCCAATAGAATTTCAAAAGACTTTTTTGTCATAGGTACTAAAGATCCCCTGGACAAAATGACTCGTAGTGGAGGCTATTCTCTTACGTGTGGTACGTGCTCTGCCATTTATGTTGGTCAAACTGGTAGAAGCCTTATGGCGTTTACGAAAAATTGATCCTGATTAGTGATCAGAATTGCCCTGTCACGTGACGGAGTAAATTGGGATTACTAATCAGATCAACCAATTTCCGAACAAGTTTGTTGGCGGTTAGTAGTATTTATTCCTTATCTGAGGTTATATTAGGTTTTATTGCTCACTAATAATTGAATCGATCAATGCAGAAAGGGCATAATGTCCATAATATTCACTAAGGACATACCTATACTTATCTGCATTGACCGATTCAATTATAGTTTACTAACCTCAATCAGTGATCTGAGTGATTCTATTTAAACAGCAGAGTCACCAGATCACTGATCGAGTTGATGATCGGTTGTGCTCCGCTCACATTTACGATCGCAGTTTATCCGCTCCGATCAATTTTTCGTAAACATCAGTTACAGTTTACCTGCTCCGAAGTTTTTCGTAAACGCCATTAGTACCCGTGTTAATGAACATCTTGCATAATGCCGGATCCACACGCTAGGTGAAGTCTGGCAAACCTTAGCCAACGCGAACGTGTAGCCGCTAACTTTGTCTTAATTGGCTTCGACTGGGCCAAGATTGCCTGTGTTCGTCTGGGTGTCGGCCGGATCCACACGCTGGGCGAAGTCTGGCAAACCTTGGCCAACGCGAACGTGTAGCCGTTAGCTTTGTCTTATTGGCTTCGACTAGGCCAAGTTTGCCTCCGATCGCCTGGGTGGCGGGAAAAAGTGACAAATCAAAGGAATTCGAGCGTCGTTGGCCAATCAACACACTTGTGCCGTCCACACGTTTGTGCGTGTTTGTCGCATAAAATAACTACTCAACTCGCTACAGTATACAAATCGTTGCTTGCTGGAGGTTATACAGTGAGCCTCTAAAGTATGGAATAAAATTCGTAATTTCTTTACTTTTGACATTTCTAAAAAACGCTCGGACAGGTAAATTTTTTTTTTAAAAGCACACATTTTCAAATGAAAATCAATTTTTAACAGTCATTTGTTTTCGAGTAATGACGTCAGCGACATATTTTTTTAAATAGCAACCCCCAATTTTTTTCTTGTGATAGCTTATTGAATTCTCTATCCAACCACATCAAAAATTTATTATGTTTTATAGGAAAAAATTGAGAGAAAAATTATTGAAAATGAATGAATCATCTACTACCTACAAATGAAGTAGGCGTGACATTTTCAACAAAACCGAAATGATACCTACAATAAAAGAAAACTTGTCATTCTTGTCATTTAAACAAAGTCTTTTCAAGTCGAGTAATCATGGTTCGTCATTTAACCGAACATTAAATTATTATTTATTGACCACTGTGTGGATAGCATACTTGTACGCAAATGATAGGGCAAATGTTCGGACAAATGTTTCGGCAAATATATGGGCCAACGTGTAGATCCGCAGATAGATCTTTTAGACTAGGTAAGACTGACTCGACTTTCGCCAATCATCTTTTAGAGCACTCTCACATTTTTGAACCATCTAAGGATGTCAAATTACTTCACTTTTTACCGAAGGGCAACCGTCTCACTACAGCCGAAAAAATAGAAATTTTTCTTCATAAAAATGTTCTCTCCTCTAACATTATCAATGACCAAACTGTTTTTGACACAGATTTTTTCTTTAAATCTATAGATTGGTAACCCTGCAGTTGACCCGTCGCACAGTGGAGAATTTTCGCGATTTCTTGGCCAGAACCAGTAAAAATAAAAGTTGTTTTCTCACCCTCAATTACATTCCATTGTGAGGGTGAAACTTTCCGCAGTCCTCGATCAAATTTTGAGTGCTTCCCCCACTTATTTTATTTAAATATCTACAGTGGAACGTCTATACTCCAAAATAAACTGCCTGGTGTTACTTGTGGTACACAAATTGTGGTGCACAAATTGTGTGTTTTATTGATAATATCATTATGGACTCGGTTCCTGGAGGTAAGTCGAGCATTTTAATAATAAATTTAATAAGTCCATCAAAGCACTTTTATAATTTTATATTTCACGCAGCAATTTAGTTGTATTCTTGATTGTTATTGGTTAGCTGATTATCACTAGATTAAAGTATATTTTATGTACTTCCAAAATATGAAAATAGTGTCTGCTAATATATGCTAGCCTTGTATTACGTTAGTTTTTAAGTTGCGCGAAACTCATAAGGTTATATGTATTTACGTGTTTTATTACTCTGCGTTCATAAAGATCGGAATAAAATTCATAATTTTTTTTTATTTTTAATATTTTAGACAAACGCTCGAATTTTTTTTCTTGATTTTGGTAGCTTATTTTAAATATATCATACTCCTATTAAAATAATTTTTCTCTCAAAATTTTCTTTACAAACATAATAAATTTTGATATGGTTGGAGAGAGAACTAAATAACCTACCAAAATCAAGGAAAAAAAATGGAGGTTGCCATTTAAAAAATATATCAATGACGTCATTACTCAAAAAAAAATATTGTCAAGGATTAATTTTCATTGAAAAATGTATGCTTTTTAAATCAAAAACTTACCTATCCGAGCGTTTTTCTAAAATATCAATAATAAAAAAATTATTCACAACAATTCTTTTATTATCATTGTGGCCAGGAGATACGAGAAATTCCCCACTGTGCGTCGCTTCTGTGACTAATGTCTCTCTTGATGTTTTTTGTCTCATTAAGATGGCTTCGATACGTACCTATTAACTCAAGCTTTCTATTTTACTGTAAGTTTTAACTGTTTTTAATTTGTAATGTAATTAGTTACCAATAGGTTTTCTTCCTTTTTTAGCACTTGATAATGTCCTAAGTTGGACGAAACCGCGGTCGTGTGGTTCACGAATAAACAGTTTGTAGATTGGCTTCGCCTTTTATTTTGATTTTTTTAAATTAATTATCTTCCTGCAGCTGGTCACGCGCCCATTCACAAAATATGCGTTTTCTTTCATAATCCTCGGCTAGCAACTCATGACGGACTTGGATGTGATATGAATGGTATCTATGTTTACGAACAATTCTTTGCACTGATGTTGTGCTAATTTCACATGTATCACTAATTTCCTTCGCACTCACATGTGAATTTTCTTGAATGGAATCAAAATTCTAGAAAATTGTAAATTTCTCAAAAACTATTAAGAATAGGTATCGATAACCCTACATTAGTGAAAAGGAAATTTAATTTTACAATGTAATGGATGGAAAAAAGTATGAATTATGCCCATTTTAATGAGCCCTCATTGGCGGATATAAATTTAAATAAATTTGAAAATATATTTCTTCCGCGTAGACACAAAAGCACATTTCTTGTAGAAATGAATAGCAAAATCTCATTTGCCTGTCTACATTCTTTTCTGAATTATTCAAGATGGCGTGAAGCGCTGCTACTGCGTATCTTTTTGCTTTAACATCAAGAACGATACATTTTAGGTACTACAACAAATGTTTAACAAACTGACCTTTAAATTCGACGAGGAATTCAAAAATGTAATAAAATATGGGTTACTCCATTTTTTCGCGTTAAGAAAGAATACGTTCACTTGGGCTACCCTGTATATTGCGAATGCTTTGTTTTAGACATTTAGAACGATACTATCTAAAAAATCTTTTTTTTTTGCTGGAAATTAAAAAAATAAAACAAACGAAAATTCACTTGAACACTTGAATCAATTTGAATGATATTTGATATGAGGGCCCACAGGAAAGTAAATCATCTTTTTAAATGGTTTCAGTAATTTACATTGGTCGACTAGAGTTGTCACGACTAGGTTTTGCAATAACTTTTTTTTTAGTTAGGAACTTTAATTAATTAATATTCACAGAGGCATTTATTATAAAACTTTTTCGTTTCTTTGTAATTTTAGATATTTCGTGATTTTTTCTTTCGTTACTTATGGTGTTTCATGTTTGGGTAACTAGCGGCAAAGCGAGAAAAATTTCCGTTAAATAAAATATTGCCCAGGTCAGATAAGGTCTCTGTTTCGTGAAATCTAATAAGTCGTGGCAAAAATAAATTCAAACTGACTTTTGTTTGAAATAATTTTCAACGTCAGTCAATGTCACCAATCGCCGCACAACCAAGCAAAATTTTCTATATTTAAATTACAAAATAATTCAAATTTCTTTTACATTTAAGCAGCCAAAACAGAAAAAATAGTGAAAGAAACACGTTTCATAAAACTTCAGCGCCTTCGGCTCGTTTTCTAAACCTAACACGTGCGCTAAAGTCCTGTCCTAGGAAACATCTTTTTTAATAGGATTATAATAAATATTTAAACAAAAGTAGAAAATCAGAATATAAAATTTTAATTTGCAGATGTTCTTTTAAAAAAATATGTTGTACATTGCCGCTAATTTGCGAGACACTCTGTACATGTTAAAATAATTTTAAATTATAGTACTCAATAGGCAAAAGCTCTCTGTGAAAGAAAAATGGTTCTATTTAATTTTGACTGAATCATCCTGTATACAAATATTGTGACATATTTTTATTGTAAGTTAGAGATTATTTTAACTAATCACTTTTACAATCTAAAAAAGTCATTTAATTACATTTTTCAAGGACTAAATTGTCAATACATTTTTTTCGGTGCTATTAATTTTACCTACATGTACTTTTAATATCTCAATAAAAAATGTCGCCAAAATGTATTACGCAAATAGGAAGTAACCACTACCATGATAATCATTTCAGTGATAATATTTCCGGAAGTGGCGATGCTAAGAAACCACAGCATATAAATAACTAAAAAGTAGTTGCTTTCGTAGCAGAAAAATTTTCCGTTATTCAGTGCATCATAGATTTGATTTTAAAAGAATGTAATACATTTTATAATTTTCGTTGCAAATCGGTTTTGATTGCAGTGGATTCCTCGAGCATCCTCCGGGCTCCATACATCTGTTTAGTCCTATTTAGGATCTTGTCAGCAGAAGCATAGCTCCGTTGCAAATCAAACCGACCTGTCCTAGGTTATTCGCAATTCCGATGTAATAGTAATGAAAAATTTAAATTGCGACATCCTGCGATCTGTTACATTTTATTTTCGACTTAGATAATACCGTTGGGTATACTTGCCTTTTGCTATATCTGTGGGGAGGATAGTATACCCTTGTTCTGATTTTCGATACAGTACGCGTGTGCAAAAATTTCTCAGCGTCCCTTGCGCGAGTATTGTTATTGAATTAATAATATTCACGTACATTTAATGTTACTTTCAACAAAACAATATTCCCAGACTTTGTCTGTAAATGCTAGCGAAAAGGCGTAATCGCGAACGGTAAATTTTCGGTTTGTAATTTTATATTTTTGGAAACGTTTTGCGACAATTTGTGACATTGATTTACATATTCTGGGGTGTGCAATATACAACTTTCAACCCTTTTATCTTCGCTTTGGTGTTTCATTTCGGATATACCCTTCCTCTTATAGAGGTTGCTCTCTTAACTGTGGAACGACGTTTCGACCGTCCCTTCCAGCGTGGAACTGCAACTATTTCGATACCCAATATCACCTTAGGGTCACCTTCAATCGCTGGTGGCGCCCTTTTCCGAAAACGACGTCTTGTGGTCACGGCTATTTGGTCCCCATTTTGGCCCACGCCCGTTTCCACTGAGATCGGGTACAAAATGTTTGACCCAGGTAATGTTAACTTCCACGGTATGCAGCAACTGGACGTTTGGTAGGTATCAATTAACTAAGTTACTCTGACAAATTTAACGACCAAAAACGTGACAGATCCCTTTTGACCTCGAGCTACGCTTCAGGTGACGAGGCCCCAAATAGGGCCGAAACAGCAGTACAGAGGATGTTCGAAGAATCTGCTGCAATCAAAACTGATTTGCAAGAGAAACTTTAAAAACTTTCAATATGCTTTGACAGCACGCTTGGCCGCCTTGTATGAGATGACTTATTAAGTAGTAAACTGGCTGCAATTTGTCAATTCTAATGCAATGTTAGGTCAAAAAAGGATCGCAGGAGGTCGCGGTTTAAAGTTAAATAAATTTTACAATTAAAAATTGTTGTAGAATTAAGCTTGTCGCACACTTATCCGTTATGCCCGATGTACACAGTTCGAGAAAGCTTGTACGAGAGGCGCTCGAACACTATTTGCATGCTAGCGCGAATCGTGGACGAGCCCTAACAACTAAATACTCGGACGAAAACTGATTTTATAAAAATTGTTTTCTAACTCATAAGAAAATGTTTAAAACTTTTAATATAAACAAAATAAATAAAAAGATTGATTAACAGTAACTAATAATTTATTCAAAATAAGTTTTATTCCAATAATAAAAATTGAAATCAGATTTTTAAAGAAAAACTACAAATTATCCCGAGAATTTAATATTCGGACGAATCTAACATTTAATAAATTAATACAGGCAATTAATATTACATCACTTTTGCCTTTTATTGCACCCTGGAATCCTTTTGGTATAATGTCCGCTAAGGATTCATAATATTGTGGGGTGAAAGAATTCCATATTTCCTCTACTTAACCCTTAGTCCAGGAATAATTCGTTGGGGACTTTTTCGCAAGATTTTTTTCATGTCATATTGTAGGGTTTCGATCGCATTTAAATCGGGGCCATAGAGAAGATGTAGCTGCGCGTGATCTTCTTGCTGAAAATATTGTGCTACCAAGCCGAACTGAAATAATCGTAAATGCAAATTTAGATGGTGCCTTCCAGGAAGGAGAAGTAGTGCTGATGGAACCAAACGACGACGACCAAAAGGTTGCACGGGGAATTCTAGTTGGAAAGATGTTGTTAATGGCAAGGGAGACAGTACCAGCTCGTATAATGAATGTGAATTCTTATCCCGTCAACATCAAGAAAGGTACAACCTTAGGGAGCTGTGCGATGGTATCTTCTATCTCCCGCATATCCGAAGCGGATACGAAAAGATCCAAGTTACCAAAAAAACTGTTGGTAGTCGTGATGTCACCTGCCCAAAACGTGACGCAGGAACAGGAGACAGCAGCGAAGAATCTTATCTGTCGCTATCAAGATCTTTTCGAAATGAAGAATGAATGTAAAGGGAGAAGTGGTGCGATCCAATATAAAATAGATACAGGCAACGAAAAACCGCGACGAAGCCGAAAGAATCATTCGAGAAATGGAGGACTGCGTGATCGAGCCGTCCAATAGCCCATGGACATCACCAGTAGTATTGGTGAAAAAGAAAGACGGTTCCACCGGGTTCTGTGTGGATTATCGACAACTTAAAAATGTCACTAAGAAGGACAGCTATCCTTTACCCCGTATTGACGATACTTTCTCAACACTGGATTTGAAGAGTGGATACTGCCAAGTGAAATTAGCACCTCAAGATCGAGAAAAGACGGCATTTTCTATTGGTATGGGTCTTTCCCATTTTACAGTCATGCCATTTGGATTGTGTAATACTCCAGCAACATTCGAGAGGGTATTGGAAACTGTTTTAAGGGGATTGTCTTGGAGAACTTGCATGATATACTTTGATGACATAATCATGGTTGGGAAGACGTTTGAAGACCACCTGAAGAACCTGGAAGAAGTGTTCCAGCGATTACGTGGAGCTGGTTCAAAGCTCAGCCCCAAGAAATGCCATCTCTTTCAATTATCTGGGCCATGTCGTTAATGGTGACGATACTGCCGTAGACTCGACGAAAGTCCAAATAGTAAGAGACTGGTCGGTTCCCCAAAACAAACATCAGACAAGAAGCTTTTTGGGGCTTTGTACCTATTACCGGCGGTACGTTCCAAGATTTGCAAATGTGGCTAAGGCTGGGTTTCTCAGTCCTAGTTTAACTTTAAACTCCTGTTTATTCCCATGGTAGCAATTATAAAAACAATTGTTCCTATGGAAATAAACAGGAGTTTAAAGTTAAACTAGGACTGAGAAACCCAGCCTAAACCGCTAACAAAACTAACAGAAGAAGGACGGCCATTTGAATGGGACTAATACTGCCAGATTCCAGATTGTAACAATATCTGACAAATGCTCCGATTTTGAGCTACCACCTTCCACATGGAAAGTTTATCCTAGACACAGATGCTAGCGATGTTGGTATTGGTGGAGTACTCTCTTAAATCCAAGATAGGCAAGAAAATATGATTGGTTACTTTAGTAAAGTGCTGTCAAAACCTTAGCGAAACTATTGCGTCACCGAAAGAGAACTCTTAGCCATGGTGAAGTCGATCGAGCACTTTTATAAATACCTGTATGGGAGACATTTCTTATTAAGAACGGACCATGCGGCGTTGAAGTGGCTCCTTCGATTCAAAAATCCCGAAGGACAAGTGGCACATTGGATCGAGCGACTTCAGGAGTACGACTTTGAAATTCAACATCGAGCAGCTATGAACCACCGAAATGCTGATGCCTTTTCAAGGAGACCTTACTCAGAACATTGTAGGCACTGTAGTCGTTTGGAAGAAAAACTGACTCAAATTGCAAGGACAGCCGTAGTAAACGAGCGATGGCGACCAGAGGAGCTACGCCAAAATCAGGAAAATGACCCGGACTTGAAGGTGATATTGAAATGAAAAAAGAAAGAATCGCGACCAACTTGGGAAGGAGATATCATCTTACTCACCGAACATAAGTCCTATTGGGCGCAGTGGGACTCTCTAGTAGTGGACAATGGCCTCCTGAAACGTACACTAAAGGATCACGAGGGCAGGAAACAGAAAATGCAGTTGTTAGTTCTCAAGAACAGAATTCTCGAAGTTTTGGGAGAACTTCACGATGGAACTTCTGAATGACATTTGGGCATGAAGAAGACCACTGAGCAGATACGTGATCGATTCTACTGGGTGAATTGCAGGGAAGAGGTAAAGGACTGGTGTAGAAAATGTGTAGGAAGGGTCTGGGGTGAAAGTTGAAAACTTTCCCCATTTTTAACCCTTTTTACATTGATAGCGTAATTTTAGCAAGAAATTTAACTAAGCATGTTAACCAAAATAAAATTGTGAAAATTTAGAAAAAACTACAGTAACGGAGTTCGCTGCCACCATCGGAGTTTAAGGAAATTCCGGACCCTATAAAGCTTAATTAAATCACATGGCCGATTAGTAACCCTTCGGAAGTAGGTTCTTTCGGACTGGAACTGTGCAAGGGCGCCTTATATCTGCAATCTACTCTACTAGCAATAAAAGTCATGAACTGACTTAAGGCAGGGTAGGTATATTAACGATTTTTGAATTACCCTGGAGGGGTGCATCTACATAATATGTACATAAAGAAAGGAAAATAAAATATAAACTGACAAATCCACCTAGCGAATAGGGTGGTATGGAGGTAGAATTCAGCAGAAGAGAACCTCTTGTTTGTCTCCCTTTTCTGGAATGGGGTTCGCGAATCCCTCTTTGGGAAGACTCGGGGTGGAGTTCTTGTTTCTGGCACCCACACTTACACCGACACCGGATTTAAACTTAGATAGTCACTAAGAGGTTCGCGAGTTTAATTCAAACAGATCAATCGAATCAATAGCAACGAAGGTAACATTCAAAGATTAAATTTTGGTAAAAACGGGGATGTTCGTTTAACACGATCGTTAGGCGAGCATTCTTATACCGAGGCTAGGCGAACATTAATTATTTGAAACTTTCCTTTTCCCTGGGTAGTGGTGACATGGTATTTCTGTAACGGTTATTTTGTCGCGGTATAAATTTTTAATGTTACTTCGCGTTACTAGTTTCTAAAATAACCAGTTCCAATGTCGTGTATGTCGCGAATTGAGAAATTACAAAGCGTTCGTGTTTTTGAGTAACATATAACGTTTAACGTTTTGCGGGTACTCAGTCGCGACGTCGCGTCGCGTTTATTGGAGCTAGTTACTTTAAAAGCCAGTACTGAACAATCGAAAATTTAACTAAGCGTCGACAGCCAAATGTTCGTTACTTAAATCGTCAAGAGAACGTACATAAAATTTTTAAACACCACTATTATCATTTAGCAGCCAGAGATTAGTTGTCAACATATATCATAATAAACTACCTAACGTCTCAAGACAGGTATTTTTGAATTTGTAAGAGGTTATTGTTTACAATCAAAAACATGCATTTGCGGGGACGGACGCGCGCATAAATGCAGACTTTCGCCCCGTTTCGTTCGCTACAGTTATTTCGCTCCAACGGAGCAGAAATTGTCTGCATCAAGTACCAAGATGCAAAAATAACGCGACAAAGTAACGTTATTCTGTCGCGGTATTTCTGCGTCGCTGTAACGAATGTAACGTTCCTACGGTGTAACCGTTTTTCCCATCACTACCCCTGGGCCATTGTTTACAGATTCAAAATTTTCCCCCTCTTTAATAATTCTCCCTGGAGATGTTGCTCTCTGGCGGGAGAGTCGTTCACCTTTTTCCCAATGAGCAAATTTTGGGCACCGAAGTGACTTAAGTTGCGTAACGTGAGGGACTTGTGAAACGCGTTTTCGTTCGTCAGGGTCACCTTAGGCTCACGGTTCCCACTGAGAAAGAGATTTTTATTATCGGTGTTTGCTTATTTTCGTGTATCTTAAAGGGCCTTAATTTTAAGGTAATGTTATGACTAATAGTTATCGTCGACCTGGGAACTCGTTCACATTACGGTCGAGTTGGAATTCCTTTGTTAAATTTGAATCAATAAAGTTTCACTTTAATTAATTTTAGATTTAAAATTTTCGGCCGTTTACAAATGTGGAATGTGTGCTGCGAGTAATAGGCCCCATAAGAAAGACAAAGCACAGATGAAACAGTACAATGTCGGAAGTTCTCTCGAAAGAATTGTCATAGACGTTGCAGGGTAATTTCCGGAAACCACCGACAAGAATAAGTACCTTGTGGTGGTGATGGATTAATTCAAATGGGTCAAAGCATACCGTTTGGCTCCGTACGCTAGCGAAGAAAAGGAGGAGACAGTCCGTTCAATTCAGAAGTCCGAAGCAACTTTTGAGAACTTCATGACTCATTACGCCACGGGACGCAAGGCACGATTTGGCATAACCACTGAAATATCCTAGGACCTTTTCAAAATATCACGAGACTACAGTTTAGCCCATTGCGTGGCAGCAGACTTAAGAATGTTAACAGGAATAGCCCAAGTATTCAAAGTAAAATACGGCTGGATCCAAGAATTCAGTTTCAGTCAACATACTATAAATTTTTTTTTTCTACACTAGTAGAAAATTCAATTTTACCGACTCATCAGAGAGCCGTTTCCACGGCTAGCCCGGCAAAATGAACATAAATGCCTAGCCGAAAAAATAATTTACGAGGCTTTACCACTAGGTGGCGCGACAATAATTTCTGGAATGCGCTCTCATCGACATCAAAAAATTAACAAACTAAGTTTTTTTTATTTAATTCCACTGGTATTTGGTTTTAAAAAGGATTAAAATTATCAAGAAAAAAAAAACTCGGCAGCGGTGGGATTCGAACCCATGCCTCCGAAGAGACTGGTCGGCCATACTAAAACACGTAACGTTGTGTTTTAAAACATCTATAATAATTTTAATAGTAACTCAATTTTAATATTTTTACTTCGAGAAAAAGAACGTTTGTGTGATATTAACAAAATTAATTATAATGTGTAGGAAAAAAAATAATATGTAAACCATGGCGGTAAATCAATTTTCAAGGTCTCGAGAAGTGTGGCCAGGCTCGGCTTCTCGCCTCGCCTGTCCATATCTTCTCTCGACCTGGAAAACAAACACTTTACCGCCTCGGTCTACAATATACTATTTCTTCCTATTTAAGTAATAGAACTCAGCAAGTCTCGTATAATATTTATGCATTCCACTTCCTGCTATATCTGGTGTTGTTACGATTGAAAAATTCATTTAAATTATTTACAATATTTTCCATCCGCACTGCCCTGTATTTGTGCATGAAACAACGGTTAGCTTTGGCCTACGTGACGATCGTCACATTTCATCATATTCCATCAAAAAACCATACGCCGCTACCTAAGCCCTGCGGTGTCAGTCCATTTCTCTCTTTCGCCCGGTTAAAACTGAGTTCATCTCGTAACGACCCCCATCCCAGCGTAGTTGGGCAGAACGCGTTCTCTCCACGACGCTCTAATTGTTGTGAAAGATTTCTTGGCGTGCACATCTATTGTTTGTGTGTGTTCATGGTTTTTATGCTTCTTTTCATGTGAATCTTTTGATTGAAGCCTGAAACGGAATTTACTCCCGAGATTTGCTTAAGTGCACGCCGAATAAAATTCAAGCTCTTTATAAGCTTCTCTAAGCCTGTTCCTGGGACAAAGAACAGATAGGTTTTATCGGCAACTTTGCGCGTATCTTCAGTTTGTAACGGGTATCTTTGTATCTTCTTGACAATTAACAACAACCTTTTGTGTGGAAGAAAAAGCCGTAATCGGAGTCGTAGCTGCTAAAGGTCCTGGCATCACGGTCCACCCCTCGTTCTGTAAAAGTTGGACATGACCTTAGACATAACGCCGTAACAGGAGAGTTCGCGACGTAATACTTAATGCCGTTTTACGTTATTGGCAGCATCGTTCTCCGCTGGATGATGCTCACTCGGATTCTTCCATCCCATTATTGACAAGTGTTTGTCTAAACGTGGATTTTGGTTATAAGGTCGGAAACAGTTTATTTATTTATTCGTTTGCATCGTCTAAACGCTGTGTTACGTTAATTCAATTCTAAACAAGTGACTTTAGATATTTATTTTAAGCTTTTCCCTGTAAACGAAAAGCAGATCTGTTTCTCGGTCAAAGTTTTAAATAATCATTAGAATGATAACAAGTTTATTTATTTCTTGCTCAACTCATGGTGACCCCTTCTGAGTCGTACTTGTTACTTGTTACTTGTTACTTACTTATTTTCTTACATTTTTGAGCATTTCAAATAAAAACAAGTGTGCTCAGCTGGTGATTACTATTTTATTTAAATTAAAGCTGGCTCTTGTCCGATGAAAATTGTATCACAAACTCTTTTAAACGGACACTAAATGGCGCACAAACATTTAACGTTTCGCAGTCGTTCGACAGCTTCGTCAGAAGTGAAAAATATAAACATGTTGTTAAAATAAACAAGGTTGTCAACGGAAACTGAAAAAGTAACTTGATTTTTTTTTTTTAATCTAAAAATAATTTGAACATTATAAATGTTAAAAAATTGACAGATCTATATTCTATTTAAGGAATCGAGAAAACTACAAAATGTATCGTTTAAATTTGCAAAATCAGTACGTTTGTTAATAGAATTCGACGACATTTTTATTTTACACATTTCTATAAAACGTCTTTTGAAAATATTAGACTCGTAATATAAAATATTAGTATTTTCAAAATCAAAATTATGGTCATTTTCTAATGAATGTTCTACAAGCATTGAATGATTTTGATTATTTTTTTGGATATGATATTTATGTTGGTCTAGACGTTTTTTTAAATTTTGGCTTGTTTCTCCAATATAACATGAATTACAATTGAAACATTTAATTTCATAAACTACGTTTGGTTGTTTTAATTTCGGTGTTTTGGTTTTTAAATTTGAGAAAATACTATTTAAATTATTTACAAATTTGCTAGCTAAAATTAAATTGTGTTTTTTGAATATGTGTTTAAATGTGTCATATAGTGGTTCAATGTAAGGTAATGATATGTATTTTTTGTTTGAAGTTTGTTTATTGTTATTGTGGATTTTTGAATTTTGTAAATATTTAACACGATTTTTTATTACTGATTCTATAAGATTTATTGGATAAGAATTTGGAACAAGAGTCTTTTTTATTAAATTTAAATTATCATAAATGAAAAGTTTATCTGAAAGTGAAACAGCTCGATCTGTTAAAGAAATAATTGTTGCAATTTTATAGTTTTTAGAAGTATACAAATGAAAATTAATATATCTACCTGACCACGTACGTTTATGAAACCAATTTGTTATTACGTCTGATGATATTTACATCTAGAAAACTTAGTGAATTGTTAATTTCTTTTTCTACTGTAAATTGTAATCTATTATGAAAAGAGTTAAATCTATTTAAAACAAAGTCTACTTTATCTGAAGGCAAAATCAATAAAATATCATCGACGTAACGAAAATTTAAAGTTAAATTGAAAAGTAATGAGTTAATGACACTTTTTTCTAGTTCCTGCATGACAATTTCAGCTAAAGCAGGCGATAAAGGAGAACCCATTGCTGTACCGAAAATCTTTTTATAAAATTTATCATTGAAAGCGAAATAAGATGTTTCAAAACATAAAGTAACAATTTCTAAAAAATTTTCTTTGGAAATGTCTGTAAAATCTTTAATTTCTATCCACCTATCATTAATGCTTTTTAAAGCTAAGTCTTTTGGAATGTTAGTAAACAAAGAAACAACATCTAAGGAAATTATAATACAGTTATTTGGTGTATCTATGTTTTTCAATTTATCTACAAGTTCATAAGAATTTTTTATAAAGTATTCTGATTTACTAGTAACTTGAGTAAGAATTTTTGAAACAAATTTTGATAAGAAATATAGAGAAGAACCTATAGTAGAAACTATTGGCCGAAGAGGTGTGTTAGGTTTGTGAATTTTTGGAATGCAGTATAATTTAGGAAATGTGGGATGCTGTACTTTAAGAGATTTAGCAATATTATGACTAATTTCAGCAGATTTTTCTAACTTATTAATAATATTGAAAGTTTTACGTTGGAAATTTTCTGTGGGATCGTTATTTAATTCTACGTATGTGTTATTGTCAGAGAGCATGGTTTGAACTTTTGAAAAATAGTCATTTTTGTCAATTAAAACAGTAACATTGCTTTTGTTTGCTACTGTGACAATGATGTTAGGATTTTCTTTAAGAAATTTTTTACAAGCCAAAAGATTTCGAATAAGAATTTTATATTTAGATTTTTCAAAAGTCCTATCAATATTCCTAATGTAATTTAGAAAATTAGAACAAAATTTATTTCTTACTTGTATTTTGGAAGTTGAATCTAAAGATTTTATACCAAACTCTAAGCTACTTAAAACGTTTAGAAAATCTACTTGTTTTTTATTAAAATAGGGTAATGAAAATTTTTTTCCCAAAGCAAAAATGTATTTTAAATTTGACGGAATTTCAGTTTTGGTATAATTAATTAACCATTTATTGATTGTATTTTGGTCAAACTTGATATAAAAGTGTTTATCTCTAATAGAAATAAGATTATCCAACTTTTTAATCTGTGTCGATCGAATTCTATTAAACAACCTTTCATTTTTTTGGTTTTCAAAATGTAGAAAATTGTTATTTTCTAATGAATGTTCTACAAACATTGAATGATTTTGATTATTTTTTTGGATATGATATTTATGTTGGTCTAGACTTTTTTTTTTAATTTTGGCTTGTTTCTCCAATATAACATGAATTACAATTTAAACATTTAATTTCATAAACTACGTTAGGTTGTTTTAGTTTTAACTAAAATTACCAAAATAAAAAATCGTAAGTTCTTTTTGCTTAAATGTAGAAAAGAAAGAGTATATCCTAATCATGTTATTGGCCCTTTGAAAAAAGCGTATGATATGTCATGTCAGAAAATGACAGATATGTATCGGATTTCGCTAATAAAATTCTTTCATATGAAATTGAAGTAACTCTAAAAATTCTTACCAAATTAATGTGGAAATTAGATTATACTTTAGGACAGTTAAGTAATTTTCTAGATAATATTACATTAAACAATTTTCTACATTTTGAAAACAAAAAAAATTAAAGGTTGTTTAATAGAATTTGACCAAAATACAATCAATAAATGGTTAATTAATTATACCAAAACTAAAATTCCGTCAAATTTAAAATACATTTTTGCTTTGGGAAAAAAATTTTCATTACCCTATTTTAATAAAAAACAAGTAGATTTTCTAAACGTTTTAAGTAGCTTACAGTTTGGTATAAAATCTTTAGATTCAACTTCCAAAATACAAGTAAGAAATAAATTTTGTTCTAATTTTCGAAGGATTGTGTTTCGAATTCATACAAGGAAATATCCTCATCCATGTATATCATTTTCTTCTATCGGACCACAGACATCGGTAAAAATTAACTCTCCCGGTTTGGTGGATTTCTCAATTCTTTCACCAAAAGCAAATCTGTGTGACTTTCCAAAAACACATCCTTCGCAAAACTCGTTGTCCATCTTGAAGTTAATTCCACGATCCGTTAAAAATCTTTGTACATGTTGTTTATTTTGATGTCCAAGTTTTTCATGCCAGTTTTGGAGAGTATCTCTTCTCTCGAAAATAACACAGGACTTCTCAGGATAAATAACCCTTACTACTAGATGATAGAATTCGTTGGTATTATTGGACACACCAATGGCTATTGGTGTATTTTCTCCACGGTCTGTAAACTACCTATAACGGTTGTGTTGAATATAATAATTATGTTGGCTTTGGTAGATAGAAATGCAATGCAATGATCAATACATAGAAATACAGTATGTCATGAATAAAAAAACAATTATGTATCAAGAAGAAACTGTTATCATACGTGTTAATAAATTTGTGTTATGCTCTGATGGACTCTTAATGGCTATAAAGAATACCTCTCAACAGGTTATGGGCCCAGAGCAGTGTCCAGATTAGTGAGTACTTTGATAGTGCCAGTAAAACTAGAACGATTAAAAAAAATAGACTGACAGACTATTAAAAAACAAAAAAAAGTGTTAAGTGTTTCTGTGAAAGATGGCCACTAAGAATGAATTTATGGATCTCTCACAAGTGGAAATCCTATCGGGAAATAATAACTACGCTATGTGGAAGTTCGACTTATTTGTTCTGCTCAAAGCTGCCTCTCTACAAGATGTGGTTTTGGGAAAAGAAAAGATTGCTGAAACTGATTCGGAAGAAAAGAAAAAAAAATGGATGCTGAGTGACGCGAAGGCACAGAAAATGATAGTCTTTACAGTAGACAAAGTAAATAAAATACATATCATGAACTGCGAGACCTCGTCAGAAATGTTTAAAAAACTCAGGTCCTTATACGAGTCAGACGTAACTCAACAAAAAAACTCAGCCTTAGAAAAGTTCTTTAAATTTGAATTTGATTCATCTGAAGGAATGGCTGCGAATATCAGTAAAATTCAAAACATCGTTTTTAGCGTTAACTCAATCGAAAAGAAAATTGACAACGAAATGATCATGTCAAGAATTTTGACAGTTTTGCCGGACAAATATTTACATTTTAGAAGTGCATGGGATTCTACTCCGAATGATGAGAAGACCGTAGAAAATCTAATGTCGAGACTTTTGAAAGAGGAAACGCGAAGCACTTCTGACGTGGACACAGTGACATCTTCGGCATTTAAAACTACAGAACGGAAAATAAAATGCTTCAAATGTGAAGGTAATCATTATGCACGTTCATGTCCAAAAAACAAAGAACAAAACAGAAAAGGTAAAAAATTCTCACCCTGTCCAATTTGTAAAAAGACCAATCATGTTGAAAAAGATTGTTTCTTCAGGAAAGCAAATGAAGATAAAAAGAAACGACTCAAAGAAAAAATCTCGTTCCTGGCTCATTCGTGGCTTAGTACGGGAAATAATGAGTGGATTTTGGATTCCGGTTCAACATCTCACATGACAAACAATGAAAATTTTTTGCTTCAAAAGGAAAATACGTCAGTGAAAATTAAAACATCGAAAAAAGGTGACTGCATCGAAGCCAAGAAGATCGGAACAGTAGAAACGCAAGATTGTGTGCTAAAAGATGTTCTTTATGTACCTGAGATGACTACAAATCTTCTGAGCGTCAACGCTGTAACCAGAAATGGAGGTAAGGTGAAATTTAGTAATGAACAAGTTGAAGTAAGGAAAGATGGCAAACTTATATTTCACGGAAAGAAAGATGATTCAGGTCTCTACACCATTAAAATTAATGCCAATAATGAGAAAAACGATGAAACTCATTTAACTTCTCAAGAAGCGTCAACTTATGAAGATTGGCATAGAAAACTTGGTCATTTGAGTGCAGAGAACATAAAAAAACTTGCTAAAATGTCATATGGAATAAATATACATCTGAATGACAGACAAACAACGTGTGAAACTTGTCAAAACTCCAAGCAAACTAGAAGTCCCTTCAAGAACGAACGATTAAGAGCGAAGAGACCTCTGGAACTTATCCATTCAGACGTAGGCGAAGTTGAATGTAGAACATGGGATAACAAAAAGTATTATATTACTTTTCTTGATGATTACACTCATTTTACTATGGTGTACCTTCTCGAGAAAAAGAGTGATGTCCCGAAAATTGTGGAATATTATGTGAGCGAAGTGGAGGCTAAGTGGAACAGCAAGAGTCTCGAAATTAAGATGTGATAATGGAGGTGAATACCTGTCGCTTAACTTCAGGAATTGGTGTAAAGAAAAAGGAATATTCTTGGATTACACCATCCCTTACACGCCTCAGTTGAATGGCAGAGCTGAGAGACTTAACATGCAGGATATTAATGGACAAAACGAGAGCCTTATTATTCGATTCTGGTCTCGAGAAGAAATTTTGGGGTGAAGCTCTTTATACTGCTACATATCTATTGAACAGAAGTCCTTCATCAACAAATTCATGTACTCCAGCTGAATTGTGGTTCAATAAAAAACCAGATCTCTCTGTTCTAAGAATATTTGGATGCGTCGCTTATGCTAAAAACACCAGAAGACTAAAAAAGCTTGAAAAACGTTCAAGAAAATGCATATTTGTTGGATATGGCCTAAATGGTTATAGTCTATGGAATCCAGAAAAAAATCAGGTAATGGTGTCTAGAGACGTTGTATTTAATGATACTGATGATAATAAAAATACAAAACTCACGGCCAATACACATAATGTGATAAGTGAGTTTGGTATCCCTGAAGGAGAAGAAACTGATAAAATTACTGACGCTGTACACAGTAATGCAGAAGACTCTGAAGAAATTTATGAAGAAGGATCTGTAGCAGAAGATTTAGGCAGAGGAAAAAGAATCAAAAGACTTCCATCTAAACTGAACGACTATGTGTTACTTACCTACAAAGAAGCGATCAACGGAGAAGAAGGTGAAAAATGGAAATTAGCCATAGAAGAGGAAAAAGCAGTTCTTGAAGAAAATAATACTTGGAAATTGGTTAACCGAGAAAAAGCAAAAGGTAAAAACATACTTACAAGCCGTTGGATTTTCAAAGTGAAAGACGATGGTCGCTACAAAGCCCGCCTTGTCGTTCGAGGTTTTCAACAGCAAGAAGGAGTAGATTTTGATGAGATATTTAGTCCAGTAGTCGGTAGTGATGCATTAAGAGCAATGTTAGCTTACGGTGCAAAAATGAATTACCATGTAATGAAATTTGACGTTAAAACCGCTTTTCTGTATGGAAGAATTAATGAAGAAATATATATGACTTTACCTGAAGGTTTCGAAAATAATTCAAAAATTTGCAAATTAGAGAAAGCATTGTATGGTCTTCGACAAGCACCAGCTTGTTGGAACAGAACTCTTTCGGAACTCCTGAACAAAGAAGGTTTTACACAATTAAAAACTGAACAGTGTGTTTATGCAAATCAAAATCATGATATTTTTCTCGCAATACACGTAGATGATGGGATCATTATTGGAAGCAACAAAGTAAAAATGCATGAATTAGTTGAAAACCTTGAAAAGAATTTAAAAATGACTGTAGAAGAAAATCCAAAGACGTACTTAGGAATGAATCTGTCTATAACCGAACGAGAATTTAAGCTGACTCAAGATCATTATGCAGAACAAATTGTAAATAAGTACAGAATGGTGGACGCCAAATCAGCAACAACCTCAATAACGACCGAAAAAAGTGTACACCAATTCCAATGCAGTAACGAAAAAGATGTAAAATTTCCTTATCGAGAGGCTACAGGAAGCCTTTTATATCTTTCAACTAAAACTCGGCCAGATTTAGCTCTAGCTGTAAATCTCATTGGAAGGCATGTAGAACATCCAGCACAAGCAGACCTACTAAATCTAAAAAGGACGCTAAGATATGTTAAAGGGTCTACAAATTTAGGTATTGCTTACCTACGAAAAAATGACAAAACTGAAAATATTATTGCTTACTGTGATGCAGATTATGCTGGGGATACTGACACTCGGAAGAGCACTACAGGATTTGTTATATATTATAATGGAGGCCCAATTAGTTGGACTTCTAGGAAACAACCCATTGTTGCAACCTCCTCAACAGAAGCTGAATATATAGCAGCAGCAGAATGTGCAAGAACTCTAATGTACCTCAAAAACTTTTTAGAGGAATTGACAGGAAAAAGTTTTAAAACACAGCTTAGCGTAGACAACCAAAGTGCCACCAATCTTATAAAGAATGGAATACTTAACAGAAGAAGCAAACATATAGATGTTCGTTTCCATTATATAAAGGAAAAAGTTCAAGATAAATTGATTACTATAAAATACTGCCCTTCTGAAGATCAAATTGCAGATCTATTTACCAAACCCTTGAACTATAATAAATTTAAGAAGTTTCAGACTAAACTTGTAGCATAATAACATTTTTTTAAATTAACATATTTTGCAATTTCACTAAGGCAGAATTCGAATAAACATAATTAAGGGGGTGTGTTGAATATAATAATTATGTTGGCTTTGGTAGATAGAAATGCAATGCAATGATCAATACATAGAAATACAGTATGTCATGAATAAAAAAACAATTATGTATCAAGAAGAAACTGTTATCATACGTGTCAATAAATTTGTGTTATGCTCTGATGGACTCTTAATGGCTATAAATAATACCTCTCAACAGGTTGCTTCATCCGTCCTGTAACCAACAGCAACACGACGTCACCGATAGGCCTTACTCGCCATTTCCATGGTTACTAAAGTTAAAGTTATAAGTTGCCTGGTAAATTTCAGTCAGTGATAATAATAAATATGGTAAAATGTCACTCACGATCAGATGGGCATTTTAAATTTATTCACGGCCCTTTTTTATACGAATAATCGATGTTAGATTGATTTTTGCATTAATGTCACATCAATATTAACGATGTACGATGAAAATCTTTTTGTGTTTACTATTAGTACAAGTTCACATTGCACACCGGATTCCAGGAATTTTCTCTAACTGTCAGAAGATTTGTATTAAAACGAATTTTTAAACCATATTACTATTTATTTTTTATTAATGAGAGTAAAGACTAGTCTACAATTGTCCGGGACTGAGAACGTAAACAGTAAAGATAACGATAAAATATTGTCAATTATGATTAGTTGCATCAAACATTTATGCTCAACTTAACTTTATGCGTCACTGTAGACTTAAAATATGACTTACACAATGTTGGGTAATCTCAAATTTAAGCTCAGCTTAAGAATTTGGTGCAACTGACCATTCAAATGCTTCACCTTCAACAGGTATGATTTTTAGTGTCATTTTCCTTTTGACAACTGATCAAAACTGCTTTTAACTTCAACATTCAACAAGCAGGCTTTGACTGGTCTATAGCTGACGTCACAAACTGCCGACATGAGGTAACCGTTATAGTTTACGTTTATAGTTTATAGTTTTTCTCTACAGAATATCCATGTCACGCCATCGTTTTATAACTTGATCGTCCAGCCTGTTTCACAGAAAACAAGTTGCACATCCCATTATGACAGAACCAAACATCTTCAAAATATCGTTCAGTCCATTTTTGACCATCAAATACCTCGACATTAATTCGTCTAGTACCAATTGCTTCAATTTGGACTCCACTCTTGGCACTATCCAGTTTCTTTGGTTTTTCAAATAATTCAAAAGAACTGAACCAATTTCGTCGATTCATGATATGATGTGTGACAGCACTGTCTATAAACCATTCGTTACAATCCATTTTGTTGATGTCAAGTGTGGAATAACAGTGGGCAACAGTGAGCGATACCGAATGGGGGCGCTGTGTGTGTGTAATGTTTTAAATAAATGATACCACAATCTGTCGAACTTTAATGTACTGTAAATACCCAGGATACAAAGACCAACACAAAACATGGTGTCAGGTGTAAAATACTAAAGTATAATAGAAGCACAGCATAACCAGCATGGACACTATTTGTCGGCATCTTTGATCTGACGGGGCAAGATTTTTTTACCTTGGCGCCATTTTGCGGATGGATCCACCAGTGCCACAATAAAAATATTTTTGATAATCGAATTATTTAGGTTATTTTGACAATGGGATGACAGATTATTTTTAATTTGAATTATCCGATCACTACTTGAAAACCTAGAGTTTAAGTTTACCCCAGCATGCATAATCGAAAGCACCTATTATGCTGCTAATTACACGAGACACCACTGATCGTATTCCTGGGCTGTGTTCGAGAACAACACCCTCGAGTGCAATTTGGGCGTGTATCGCATCTTTCTCACGCATGACTTTTAGCTTATTTTACATCTCGCTCATCCCTTTCACTGTTTACACTGTTCACACTTTACACTGTTACCATGACAACACAATCTACTTTTAAGTAGAGCGTGAAAAGTAGAGATGTGTCATTCGTTCATTTTATACAGATCCGATCGATCGATGATTGATATCCAAAAAGATCGAATCTTTTGTATCAATCATTCGATCATTCCCGTCGTTCAACACGCAGATGCGAAGCACTCGCCATGAGGAATGATTGAAATAGTATCTGCGATTGAAAAGTATTGTGATTGAAATTATATATCATTTGAATCTGAATCTGTCGGTATCGACGTACTTATCGAGGTCAATATTTAATAGTGTATTTTTAAGCGTGTTTAATTCTAGTAGTGATTAGGACAAATGAATCTAAAATATAAAAAATGTAAAAAAAAACTCTGCTGCCTATGCTGACTATGACATAATAATAATAATATAATTATTAGTTCATATTCCCGAGCATTATTTAAAACTGCTCGCGTCAATCCTTCAGCAACAATACAATCATATCATATCACCAACACCGACATCGAGAGACCGAGACGAATGAAGCAAGAACGGACAATCGATGTCGCGATCTACCGACTCCGTTGAAATAAGATTCTATCATTCAATACTTTCAAGTGATCCAATCCCGAAGATCGAATCATTCACGAATGACACATCTCTAGTGAAAAGTGCGATCGTAGTCAAGGAAATCATGTAAACACAAGACGTCTTAAAATACAGTGATATCCACATAAACCATTCGTTAAAAGTTTTCAAGGTTGCAGTTCACGTAGATATTTGAAATTTTAGGAGCAATGGTTTTCCATCGAGATCTCTTTAAATAAAATAAAATTGTCTTTGTATCACTTCTGGTTGTACCGGAAGTCGCTATCAACTCGCTTATTTTAAATGGAATGCTATATTTTTTATCATGTTTTTAAATTCTACATGTAAAAATATGTAAAATTACAATACATTTCCCTATCTCTAAAATGCATCATTTTTGAGATATTTTGAATTTTCTTAAAAATTTGGATTCTGCAGTCTGATTTTCAAAAAATTATAACACAGCTATGATTGAAGCAATTTTATTTGTAATAGCTGATATTGTAGTTGAAGCTTTAATGTTCTTAAAAATTGCATAAGCATAAACTATTAAGCTACAGGGTGTCTAAAACGCACCGCTCCACTTGAGGATATTCAAACACAGAAAAATACTTTTTTCCACTACTAGTACTATAGCCTGTCATTTTGACATGTGTTAGGTTGCTGTGAAAAACAATTTCTCGACCTGAGGTAAATAATTTTTTTATTATTTACCACGGTAAATAATAAAAAATCAATTGTTACGTACGCTTTCAGGTACAAATCTTTTGATTTTTCAGGCAATAGATTGTTTGCCACTTGTCCGACAATTTCCCGCATTTCAGGCGGCGTACAATTTAAATCGCCGTACATCGTTTACCGTACTTACTTTAATTGACGACTTGGCAAAAAGATCGACGTAATGTTTGTGACAAATTAAAAAATTTAAATCAACTGTCATATCGGTAATACAGAAAACTGTAAACCTTTCGTAATTTGTAATAAATATTTGTTCAAATTAAAATTATCATTTGCACTAATAGTGGAAAAAATAGTATATACACCACGGTAGAGAAGTCTTATAACCCTCGGTCCTTTACATCCCGAGGCCCTTATAAAAAGTGAGCAAATAAAAATCAGATTAGAGTAGGCGGTGCAAAGAAAATGTATGTCTGTGATTAACTGAATTAATTAATGTAATACATTCATGGACTGTCAAATTTATTGACTTTTTATTTAATCACAGACATACATTTTCTTTGCACCGCCTGCTCTAATCTGATTTTTATTTGCTCACAGGTTATATACCCTCGGGTTATAACACTAGACTTCTCTACCTAGGTGTACAATATACTATTTTTCAAATGGAACGACCAATATTTTAATACACCATCGTATGTGGAATTAAATGCCGTGTCAAACTATACTAGCATTCCCTATACCTAACTTTAACAGTTTTTCAGTTATAAGATATTTTTGGTTTAATACATAAAAATTTACATTTATTAGGTTAAATATTTCTAATTTTGTTGATATAGTTATGAAAACAACGAACAATTGCATTTAACGTTTCCTGTTACTACAATTTTTAAGCAAAAGCAAAAAAAAGTTGAGAAACAAAATCAAAATTATTCAAATGCTGATATTTTAAATCTATTTTTTAAATTCATGAAGAATGATCTAAAATTGTTCAGACCAGAGAATGTGTGTTCAATAAAATGTACCCCTCTTGTCTCCTATGAATAAAACACAGTTTGGAAAGTTTGAACCTAACTTTATACAATTTGGAAAAATAAAATGCACGAAGATTTAAAATACTTTCACGCTAATCCAGAGAATTGCAAACTAGCAGCTATTTTATTCTTCAATTTAAAGTAATGAAATTCATAATTTTTCGTTTTATAAGATCACAAGCGTCCTAAGAGAAGGATGATTAAAGAACTATTAAAATTTGTGAATTTCCACTTGCCAAATTCTATTTTCTTTGGTTGACTACAAAATTTGTAGTAACAGTAATCATTGTTATAATTTCCATGCTATCTTAATAAAATTAAAAATATTTGACCTATTAAAATTGTAATTTTCTATGAATTAAATCGAAAATGTTTCATAACTCAAAAACTGTTAAAGTTAGGTATAGGGAATGCTAGTACAGTTCGACGCAGCATTTGATTCCACATACAATGGTGCATTAAAATATTGGTCATTCCATTTGAAAAAAAAGTATTTTTCTGTGTTTGAATATCTTCGAGTGGAGCGGTGCGTTTTAGACACCCTGTAGCTTAATAGATTATGCTGATGGAATTTTTAAGAACCTTAAAGCTTCAACTACAATATTAGCTGTTACAAATAAAATTGCTTCAATAACAGCTGTGTTATAATTTTTTGAAAATCAGATTGCAGAATCCAAATTTCTAAGAAAATTCAAAATATCTCAAAAATGATGCATTTTAGAGATAGGGAAATGTATTGCAATTTAACATATTTTTACATGTAGAATTCAAAAACGTGATTAAAAAATATAGCATTCCATTTAAAATAAGCGAGTTGATAGCGACTTCCGGTACAACCGGAAGTGATACAAAGACATTTTTATTTTATTTAAAGAAATCTCTACGGAAAACCCTTGCTCCTTAAATTTCAAATATCTACGTGAACTGCAACCTTGAAAACTTTTAACGAACGGTTTATGTGGACATCCCTGTACATGAGTGAGATGCAAAATCAGTTAAATATCGTAAGTGAAAAAGATGTGATACACGCCTAACGTGCACTCGAGGGTGTAGTTCTCGAACACAGCCCTGCAATTTGTAGTGAGGTCATTTATACCGTAATTCCGAACGCACCTATTTTTCAATATGTCAAACGGTATGTGTACGTTAGGCATGCTCAGAACCAGGTTACAGTTTTTACAGTTGTCAGAATTCGCCTCCATGTTTATGTCTTATGTTCTTAAAGTTTAATAAACGTATAAGTCCGAAAGCCTCGTTATCTGTTTAAGTTACAACAGATTAAATGGCGACGAGTGATAAAACTTGAAGTACGACACAGTTGTGATGGCTCAAGCTCAAGATCCGCTCACGTTATTGACACAACAAATTGCCGCCCTCGTGGCGAGGATTCCTATTCCGGGCACCGCTCAAGCTCAACCGGCGGGTAACGTTAATAGCCAACAAATTAATGCAGCGCCAGCGTCGAATTTAGCTTTCGATCATTTTGATAGACACAGATAAAATATTATGTGGGCGAGTATTTTTAAATTGCATCGGGCCCAAATATTTTTCGATTGTACAAAATTACGTCAATACGGATGTGTCAACCGACCCAAAGTCATACGCAGACTTGGTCAGCATTTTGGAACAGCACATTAAACCAGCCCCAAATATCATTGTAGAACAGCACAAGTTTTTAAGCAGAATTCAGATGGTGAATGAAGACATTAACACGTACGTTTCAGAATTACGTTCTTTCATTCCTACGTGCAACTTTAAATGCTCCAGTTGCGAAGAAAGCATTGCAGATGAATTTCTACGCGCGCAGTTTGTTCGTGGCCGAAGGTCTAATGACATTCGTGCTAAAATTCTTCAAGAAGACAATCCTTCTTTTGAAGAGATTCGTATTAAAGCTCGAGCTCTTGAAGCTGCAGTGGTGAATACGACAGAAATGCTCAAGTCGTTCCAGCCGTCCGGTTCTACTCAAACTGCTCAAAGTTTGGACATAAACAAGGTGAGTCATAAGCTACAATACGGTAAAAATCGATCTTCTTCAAAAAACCGATGGGTGGATGTCGATTTATGGACGCTCGAATTCAGAGTTTTTGAAGTTAGAAACTGAAAGATAATGCGTAAAGCAATCAAATTGTGAAAAAAAATCAGAGGATTAATCATAAATTTGAAAGATATTTGCATTTGAAATTGTAAATTTTTAGGTTACGAAATTATTTATGGCCGTCAATTTTGATAGTTTTTGATGTATATGAAATTTTTTAGCACTACTATTCATCAAATGCACGTTATATTATTTTTAAAGATACACGTAATTTGAATAAATTATGCTTTTCTTGTTTTTTTTTTCTAAGAATTTTCATCATTCCTTTCTCTAGGGACGATGTTCTTTCGGTATGGCGCATGCCATGCGCATGCGGAGTATAAGTATGTATTGTCAGATATTTGTATTTCAGATTGCTGGAGTGCGTTCATAAATGACGCTCGAGCTACACTCTGAGCGAATATTCACACAAAAGTCGTTCATAAATACACATTCTGGCCAGAGCGTTATTTGTTCTAACGTTCATAAATTACACTCCCGGAACACTCGGAGTGCACCAAAATCGCCGGTCTCAAGAGGCCGGCGATAAAACACTCGGCATGCGCATTAAAAAACGAGCGCGAAGAGATTAAATAGGTTATGGTTATGATTAGTTTATGTTGTGTGATATCCGCTTGATGCGTTTAATTTAATACGTATCACCGGTGAAGATTAATAAATAGTATTACAAAATGGAAGAAAACTATAATAATTTTACAGTAGTGCGAACCACTGACGGGATATTACAAACAGAAGATGGAATTTGTCTGCAAAACAAAGAAGGTAGTAAATCAATTCTTAACGTTTGTGGACTATAATTCAGTTTCAGTTATGAAAATTTTAGATGGAAAACTGTATTTTGTGCCACCTTCTACAGAAATACTGGCTTGGATAGAACAGGAGCCAAGCACTTCAACAAATGTAGTGTACGGGTCACTAAGAATAATAATTCGAATGTGATGAACAAAAAGCGAACAAAATGGTCAAAAGATGCCATATTAACTTTAATTCAATTACGAATTCAGTATGATAGAGAATTTAGATCCACAACCAGCAAAAATGAGGTAACTTGGAAAAAGTAGTAGCCCAAGATTTAAAAGGTAAAGGTTACAATATAACATCCACTCAATGCAATGATAAATGGCGCTACTTAAAGCGTTACACAGCTAAGAAAGACAACATGGGAGATAAGGGAACTGGTGAACAACCCATTGATTTTCCTTATTTTGATGAAATGGACAGTTTTCTTGACAAAAACACAATATTAAACCAATTGCCATTGCATCATCCATTCAAGGTAATACAAGTAAGTACAAAATAGACACAATTGACAAACTCCTAAGAGAACTGCATATGTCCACTTTTTGCAAATTGAGTTATTGCATTATTATTTGTTAGACAAATATGAAGTGCACATATGTTCGGTTTCTTGAGTTTTGGTTTAATTTATTTGTTTTATTTGAAAAGTAGAAACTGAAACAGAGGGAGATGACAGTAATCTGATACAGATGGTGGAGAGCCACCTAGAAAAAAGAAAATAAGTAATGTGACAAAACATATAAGAAACAACAAATCGAGTTTGCATGTTGTAATGGAGCAAATAAAACAGTCAAGCGCGGTAGGAGGCAATCTCGAGAACGTCGTCATCAAGAAAATTTAATGTCATGATAAAGCCATTAACGTGTTCAGTGAAAAATGGATTCTAATAGATACATTAAAGAAATAACGTGTCCTAGACGTTTCATAAATTATGTACAGTTGATTTCAGAAAAATCGAGTACACTTAATTTTCTGATTTAATTCGGTCCCGTCAGTGTTGCACTTTTGATGTCAACGTGACAGCTATTTTATTGCTAAATATAACCTTGAACAATGAGACTTTCGAATCCAACAGAGACAGGTATATATGTCCAACAATTGTAAGATTTTGTACACGATTTTTGTGAAATCAACGATCTCTTTAATATATTATTCCTTCTGTTCTTTCAATGAAGAGAAAATTTACTTATCGGTTAAAATTGTCCCTTTTTTTTAGAATCTGTTTCTTTATTTTAGTTCAGTACGAGTTTGGCACATACAGGAAAGGCAAGTATGGAACCCAATATTTAAAACTGTTTGACATATCCGAATGATATTTGGTATATTTTAAAATCAATAAGGTCATTTCTCAGTCCTAGTTTAACTTTAAACTCCTGTTTATTCTCATGGTAGCAATTATAAAAACTATTGTTCCTATGAAATAAACAGGGAGTTTAAAGTTAAACTAGGATTGAGAAACAGTTTAGACTCACATTATTAATTTATATCATTTGTTTATCTCCTTTTATTTTTGAGATCCAAGGCCAAACACAAGTTGGCCTTGGATCTCAAAAAATAAAGGAGATAAACAAATGACTCGTACTAATGTACATCTTAATGATTTTAAAGCACATGCCAAATATCATTCGGATACGTCAACAGTTTCTGAAATATTAAGCCGGTTTAGCGTTCCATCCTTTTGTCCTTCCTTGCATATTTATAATTACTGAAACCCTCAGGAAGTATTATTTCTTTAGTGTCCAGATTATTTTTAGTCAATACCAAATTAGATATACATGAGCTGTATTGTTGGTTAGTTTTTAATGTTTGCAATATAGTTTAAGTTGAATTATAAGTTGTTTCCTTTAAATCATAATTTGTTATTTCTTTTGTATGTCTTAGAACTATTAAAAAATAATTTCTTTATTTTTGTTAAATGTTACAATGAAATATTTACTACTATAAATAATACAATTATAAATATAAAAATGTATATTATAAATTTCTATTTGTATAAAGTTGTCTACATATTTCATTTCTTTGATTTCTCCCTTCTTCTTCAACACGCAGTGCAATATTTTCATCATTTTCGCCGGTAGTACATGATTGCGTCCTTCTTGGATGAAATCTTCAATCATCAAATCTTCAAAATTTAGACAAGCATTATGCAGTACACATGCAGCCAAGACAGTTGCGAATACGATCAGTACAATTCATGTCAAGGAATTTCAAGCGACGAAATCTGCCAAATAATAATGCAAAAGATCGTTCCACCACTTGTCGTGTTTTCGCATGGATCGTGTTGAAATAAACCTGGGCACGAAAGTTAGTTGTCCCCTATTAATATAGGGTGGGATACACCAAGATAGCAAAGGATAGGGCTTTATCGCCAATTATGAATTCATGATCAGGGAAAATATCCAATAACATTGCCTCTTATTGCGATAAATATCGGAATTCCTAAAAATAAAGTATCACTAACAGATCCTGGAAACCCATGAACACATCTATAAATCTGAGGGACGGATCTGCTATTGTTTGAAGAGTAAAGCATAGTTGCATTTACGTGTTACATACGATGGGGTCTTGTTTAGAGCTTTAATTGGTACATATGTGCGTCTACTGCTAATAACGTTCGGGTAAATGTGAAATATTGTAAAATTTTCTTTTAACATCTATAACTTGTTGTCCTTCGGGCCAGTGGATGATCCTTGGAGCAAGTGAATTCAAACCTTTACTACTCTAAAGAAACATTTTGAAAGAGTTGATTTGGCTAAATCAAATCGCTCTCCAATTGATCTAGAACAATAAAAATGAATAAAACGCCTTTAATTACTATATTTCATACCTAAACGATTCTGGAGTTGCTAAAATCCATATAGCGATAAAAGCTGCTTGTCCACATCCACTGTGAATCTTCCAACAGGAGCATGTCTTATTAATTGGGGTCCAATAATACTTAGCATATATCATATGCTTCTATATTTATCCAGTGTTGTTGAAATTCTTAGCAGTAAAACCACGATCGTTCTTTCTACATAATTTGTAATACGTGTTGGTGTTGCTAACTTCCGTTTTTTGGATATTAACATAATTTCTATGTTTTCCTCGTCACTGCTTGTGTCTTCATCTTCCGATAGAGATGCAGGAATACCGAATAACGTCTGAGCTGCCAGCGCATAAGTTAATGCTATTGCATTATCCATGTTCATGTCTGAAGACTGGGATATGTATGGATGTAATCCACTTACGTTTAGAGTTAAATGTCACCCTACAACTTTAAAATTGAAAACGTTCTAAACCGTTCATATATTCATAACGCTCAGGTGACGTTCCGGCAGACCGCTCGCATTAAGCTGGTTTCACATGTATACGATTTCCGATATCCGATGCACGAATCGTATTCGTGTTTTGGTGATGAAAATTGTCATCTTGCACATACATCCGAATTTCGGTGAAAAATTGTCCATTTGTTAAGAACAAATTTAGAAACGTTTTGTTCAAATGTTTTTCTAAATAAACATTTCTATTCAATGAATATTGATTAATAATTTCATTCATCTTGTTCATCTATTAAAATATGTAAAAGTGAGGTTAAATTACACACGACGTCGGACAAAAGTTGAAATATTTTCAACTCTTCCGATTCCGAAGAAAGTTAAAAACCATCGGATGAATTTACCGCCATAACTACTTTTAAAAATTTCAACCAATAGGCAGTCGTTTCGTACAATCGGATGTCGTATGTCGGACCCATGTGAAATCGCCTTTACTCTGACGTCAAACACTCCAACACAATCGGTTGTTTATGAACGCACTCCTGTTGCTTTTTTGATGGATGTCGATTTTATGGACGTTCGAGTTTTTGAATTAAAAAGTGAAAGATAATGAGTAAAGAAACTGCCGACATTTGTATTTGGAACAACTTTAAATATGAAAGAAAGGTAGGTATAAATTAGTGAAAAAGTGCACGTGGCATTGGATATTCCTTATAAAATTCTGACTCTTGCTTACTCAAAGACTCCAAATTATGAAGACCTCTTGGAACCAGCATTTTAGTGCATTAACGTTTAACATTTTCGACTTTTTATGAAGAATATCACCAAGTGTAGTTTTTTCATTAATTTATACACCTTGTATGTGTAGAACAAAGTTAATTTGTAGGATATCTTTCTGCAATATATGTTAACATGTTTCTCATGGCGTCACGTGCAGTTGTTCCATATCTCTCAAACCACATAAACATGTCTATATATTCTGAGAGAAATGGTGACCAAGATACTCCCAATCGCCGTAAAAACATTTTCAATTTACACCAGTATGCCTCCACATGGTTAGTGCATACTCCTGTAATTGGATCACGAAAATTTCGGGAGTGATTGACTGTTTTATGGGTATAAGCCGATATACCTTTCAGTTGCGACAAGCTAGCATATGCTCTCTAACAGTCTGTCCATATTTCTGTGCCTGGTAACACGTGCTCTTCGATTATGGGAATTATGTCGCAAGCACTTCTAGATTTTATGTAACAAACATATCCTCTCTTGGCAGTCACATCATATATTCCGAGAACCCATTTTTCCACAACCACACGACCGACGTGGTCGAAATAACACTTTCGTCAATTTGGACGACACATCCAGGTCCACCTGAAATGTATTATTGCACAAGCAAACGCTAAACAAGGTAATCCTAAATAATGAATTACCAAACTGAAAATATTGATTATCTTGTAATAATTTCCAGGAACATACAGTATGAGCATAAATGTTTGAGGACAAGTTGAATTTCCCGCCTTTCAATATTTTTCTTAAGTTGGTCAAATGCATAGGTTACAAAAAAAATAGGCAAGTAATTTGTTTATTTTAAATACAAGAAGCGGCAATAACTACTGACAGGTACATTAGGCAAACGCGCCCCATTTTGTCTTATGAATTCTTGAAGCCGGCTGCAAAATTTACACAGGCGACACTGAACAAAAATTAATTTTTCAGGACGGCCACACACAAAGAGTAAAAATTACTAGATAGAGACGCGGGAAATTCAACTTGTCCTCAATCATTTATGCTCATACTGTATATCTCTGAAGTATCGGAAGTGCTGTAAAGTTAAAGCACGTCGTAGGCCTAGAACTTCTGCTGCACATCCCAAACGAACTCTGCAGGCCCACAGCCACATAATAAAGAAAATTGTTCGAATAGGGCACCTCATTTGTTCAAAGAAGGTGCCTTCCAAAACTGAGTATTGACGTTTGCATTTCGTGCAAAAGAAGGCATACTCCAGTGCTCCCGGACGTTTTCTCAGGTGACAAGTTTTTCGACACCGAGCATTTTTGCACCTTATATTCTTCGATATGAGAGACATATCCTGAAGATGCTTCAAAAATGTGGCATCATCTGATTGTGTTAGGAAATTCACGTCTTCTAATCCGTTAATTTCCATGACAAATAAATAAATAAATAGTAAAGTAAATTTTGTTGTTATTTGAATGTTTTTTTATTTTGAAAGTTTTATTTGAAAACAAACAAAAGTTAGACTGTTACCATGGTTATATGTAACATTCACATAGTTTCAAGCACATTCAATTTTATATTATAATAATACAGAAACAAGTAAATACAGGGTTATTCACGCAGACCGTTCATTAAAAGTTTTCAAAAAAGAAGTTTAGATAGAAATTTGAAACTTACGGAGCAGAGATACTGAAAGGATCTTTTCGAGTAAAATAAAATTGACTTTCAGTCATTTCCAGTTATACAGAAAGTCGCCATCAACTCGCTTGTTTTAAATGGAAGCTATATTTTTTATCACGTTTTGAATTCTACACGTAAAAATATGTTAAGCTGCAATACATTTCCCTATCCCTAAAATGCATCATTTCTGAGATATTTTAAATTTTCTTAAAAATTTGGATTTTGCAATCTGATATTCAAAAATTATAACAAAGCTATGATTGAAGCAATTTTATTTGTAATAGCTGATATTATAGTTGAAGCTTTAGGGTTCTTAAAAATTCTTAAACATAATCTATTAAGCTACAGGGTTACTAAAACGCACAGCTCCACTAGAAGATATTCAAACACAGAAATATACTTTTTCAAATGGAACGACCAATATTTTAATACACCATCGTATGTGGAATTAAATGCTGCGTCGAAATGTGAAACTAAATGCTGCTTCGAACTGTATTAGCAATCCCTATATCTAACTTTAACAGTCTTTGAGTTATGAAACATTTTCGATTTAATTCATAAAAGATTACAATTTTAATAGGTCAAATATCTTAAATTTTGTTAAGATAGCATGGAAATTATAACAATGATTACTGTTTCTACAAATTTTGTAGTAATCCATCCTTCTCTTGGAACGCTTGTGATCTTATAAAACGACAAAGTATGAATTTCATTACTTTCAATTGAAGAATAATATAGCTCCTAGTTTGCAATTCTCTGGGTTAGCGCGAAAGTGTTTTTAAACCATTGTTTAATCTTCGTTATTTGTTACTGATTTTCATACATTTCATCTTTCCAAGTTGTATAAAGTTAGGTTCAAATTTTCCAAACTGTGTTTTATTCATAGGACTTTCTGTATAACCGGAAATGACTGTCAATTTTATTTTACTTGAAAAGATCCTTTCGAAATACTTCTCCTCCGTAAATTTCAAATTTCTATCTAAACTTCTTCTTTGAAAACTTTTAATGAACAGTCTGCGTGAATAGGTCTGTATACAATAGTAACAAATAATTTAAAATTACGTATATGTATTAAATTTTAAATAATTTTATCCTAATGTTTAACGATTTATGTATAGTAAAATACGATAACATAAATGTAGGTTGTGTTAATTAAATTATGCTGAGAGAGGACACTTACTTAATTATTTACTTTAGCTTTAAAGGATTGGGTTAGGTGGTTGGATTGGTTTGGTTAGGTTGGGTTGGATGGGTTGGTTTGGTCGGGTTGGATGAGTTAGGTTGGTCGGGTTGAATTGGATCGGTCAGATTGGATCGGTTGAGTTGTTTAAGTTCATATTCGACATGATTTTTAAGGATGTTTAAGTATTTTTTCTGAAAATTGCAAAATATCGGACCACTTGTAGCTAAAGTAAATTTTTATAAATTAAAAATTTTTAAACTTATAGAACTCGAAATTTTGTGAGCGATGGTGGCAATAAACAGATTAAGACGGTCACATCACAGGGCTGCACTCGTACCATCGCTGTTTTTTTAACGTCCATTTTTGTGGTAACTACCGCTTTTCGGTAATTACGTTGTTAACATAATTGGTTCCATTTCCTGCGCTCTACTCATACTTCGTCTGCTGCCGGTTAATCATGATACACCCTGTATAGTATTTCAGATTGCTGTTATTGCTTTTTGGTAGATGTCGAAGGTTCTGGTAAAGAATATGTCCATAAGCGCTGAATATTTTCTATGACAAAAAGAGGTAATTTAGCTTACACTGAACGTATTTCTACAATAAAATTTGCGGATTATCCGTAAATTTCGGAATTATTGCCTTTTAAAAGTAACGATTTTTAGGTTATGTTCGAACGTTTTTTATAGATATTTTCGAATGGGTTATTCTTAAAACGTGCTGATAAGAGAAGGAAAGCCTTTTTTTGAGTAAGTGTATTTCAAGGGAGAGAAACCATTGCACATAAATATTTTTTAATAGTACCTATCTACTTGACGAGCAATACACAAATAATTTTTGTGCGATAGGCTTTCAGGTGTAGTGTACTAGTTTGTCGTTTCAAATTTAGCATTTAGGTGTAAATTTACACACAAAAGTTTCTCATCCCTTTTAGAACACACACAAAAGTTTCCCTTCCCTTAAAATACGCACAAAAGTTTCCCTTCCCTTAAAACTTACATACAAAAGTTTCCCTTCCCTTAAAACTTAAGTCCGTATTCATAGTGCTTCCTCGAGGCTTCCTTCAGTAAGGAACCCCTTAGAATGGGATTGTAGTAAGGCAGTTGCATAAAAAATCACAATCTAAGGGGTTCTTCATTCAAGGAAGCCTTGAGGAAACACTATGAATACGGACATTTTACTCACAAAAGTTTCCCTTCCCTTAAAACTTACACACAAAAGTTTCCCTTCCCTTAAAATTTACCCACAAAAGTTTTCCTTCCCTTAAAATATATTTACACATAAAGGTTTCCCTTCCCTTAAAATCAGTGATATTAGTCGTAAATTACGCAGTAAATTACGATTTAAATTACCGTAATTTACCATTTTAAATTACCATTAATTAATTAATTACCATTAATTACCAAATCAGATACCATTAATTACAAAATCTAAGATTAAATAAACAAAATATACAATTTATAACAAAGGAACAAATATATTGACAAATGATTGAGCTGCAAAGGTACTATTTGTTAATTGAAATCTAAGTGGGCCCAAAACTTTGTTGCAAAAGATGAACCTTGCACTCCTCAGGAATCAAATGTCTTTACTTTAAACGAGTTAATGAGTGGACTTTAGTTTTCCATCCGAAGAAAAATAAGTGAAGAAAAGGTTTCACCCATACATTAATTTTATGTTATGCTTATTTTTAGATTGTAATTAGTGTACTCTATGGTCTTTGTGAAAGAACTTCTTTCTTTAACTAAATTTTCTTATTTGCAAGTTACAAATTATTTTTTATTAAGTTTACATTTCTTTTTGAAATCGTAATTTGATGTTTTTAATTGAAGTTTTTAAATTTTCAATAAAAGTTTAACTTTTACATACACACAGTTTATTTTCCTACATATTACATAGAAACGTGGAAAATGGTAAATTACCATGGCAAATTATTACAACGTTAAATTACTGGAGAATTTAAAATGGTAATAAAAACGGTAAATTACTCCTGTAATTTACCAAAATTATAAATTACGGTAATTTTACATCACTGCTTAAAATACATTTACACATAAAGGTTTCCTTTTCCTTTTAATTTAATATGTTCGCTGTTCATTTAAATACACCTAACACACTACCTCTGAAAGCCAATCCCATAAAAATTATTTTTGTGTAATGCCCAAATAACTATAGAACTATAGGTATATTTTCATGACCAACGCCCGATGGGCCAGCTCACTTTAACTAACATATACAGATCCATCCATCGCCAAATGTGCCACTGTCACCTCTTTAAGAAGAAATAGCGCCTGAAATTTTATGGTTAGTGCTGGCATGAAATTTTGGAGTTTTTACGAACGCTCAAACTTAATTTCTCTACTTCGCAACATTCATAATCTTTCAATTTCGGAAAAAAAGCTAAATAGAAAATTGCAGAATAAAATCAGTAAATCTAGAATAGATTTATCATGCGTTATCGGCTATTGCAATAGAGTCTCATAATTTGCCGGGTATGATGGGCAACATAATATAATAAAATGTATTTATACAAAAGTTTCTCTTCCCTTCAAATGTATATACACAGGCTTTCCTTTTCTTTAACAGCACTTTTTAAGAATAACTTATTCGAAAATATTGATATGGAACATCAAACATAACCTAGAAATCTTAACTTTTAAAAGGTGATGATTTCGAAATTTATGGATAATCCGCAAATTTTATTGCAGAAATACGTTCAATGTAAGGTAAATTAACTATTTATGTCACAAAAAATGTTGAACGTTTATGGACATATTCTTTACCAGACCCGAATTCGGAACCTAAAGCGACGATATTTCATTCAGCGTTTCTCGGATTTGCCGCATTCTATGCGCATTCGACTGCCGTCTGACGTCTGCCGCGTACGTCGGAAATCTACCATAAAACGTCAAATTTTGAATTTTCAAAAGCTTATATTTTTAAAGTTTATTGTTAATCCTCTGATTTTTTTTCATATTTTGATTCCTGAATACATTATTTTTCAGTTTTTAATTTGAAAAAGTTTAAATTCGAGCGTCCATAAATCGACATCTTACCAAACCGATTTTTTGAGCCAGCATATAACAATGATGAACCGGGAATGCCCCGCAGAGCTCATTTTCGTGGCCGTAGCCATAGTCGTAGTAGAGTAGACTATAAAGCATTGGGAATAGATGGTCTTTGTTTGCGTTGCGGGCGCAACAACCATGTCACCCGTGACTGCCGGATAGATGGGAACAAATTAAAATGTAAATCGTGCAACAAAATGGGTCATCTACAAAATATTTGTATTTTAACGCTTACCAAAAATCGCAAAAGCGCGGCTGTAAGGTACATAAATCAAGCTCGTGATCCACCTGACTCAAGCGACGATGAAAATGTTGTTCTAAAAATGGAATCAGGTAGCGATGAGGTAGATCTATACTACACAAATGCTCAAGATTCGCTCACAGAGCCACAAGCTCATACTGAAGTTAAATTGTTAACCTCTGATGTCGACAGGCGCCGGTACTATGCCAATATTTTAATAAATAATACGGCCTCGCATCGATTTGAAGTCGATAGTGGTGCCGCATATTCTATTATATCAAGAAGCGATTATGACAAGTTAAAACTTCCACACTTACAGCCCACCAATATGGTTTTTCGCACATATACACACGACTCATTCAAAGCTGAAGGGAAGTTAGAAGTGGCCATATCATATAAAAATCGCAACGCATACAATCAAGAATTGTATGTGGTCAAAGGAAATCGTGCTCCTTTGATAGGAAGATCTTGGATTAGAAAGCTCGAAATTGATTTAAAAGAACTTGACCAAGATAGCCCTAACTCCAATGAAATTTTCGCAATTACGGACACTCAGTCAGAAATTAATAACATCAAAACAAAATACGCTGATGTATTTGAAAACAAAGTTGGAACGATCCCACATTTTACATGTACTCACAGATTACGGAGTGAGGCTAAGCCCAAGTTTATTAAAGCTCGAGATGTTCCTTTTGCACTAAGGGATAAGGTCGAAAAAGAACTAGAAGTATTGGAAAAGGAAGGGATTATAAGTCCAGCGTCGCATTCCGATTGGGGAAGCCCATTAGTAGTGATACCCAAATCTGATGGTGGGGTGAGGCTCTGTGTTGACTATAAACTTGGAGTCAACCCGCAGTTAGAAGATGCTCATTATCCTATTCCAAGGATAGATGAGATACTAAATCAACTGAGAGACGCCAAAGTTTTTTGCACACTAGATATTTTTAAGGCATATCTACATGTACAGGTAGATGAAGATTCGAAGCACATCCAAACAATAACAACTCATAAGGGTACTTACCGTTTTAACAGATTAAGTTTTGGGGTAAAGACAGCCCCGAGTGAATTTCACCGGATAATCGAACAAATCCAACAAATCCTATCAGGTCTTGAAGGCGTGGTGACATACTTCGACGACATAGTTGTATTTGGATCATCTCAAGAACAGTGCAAAGGTCGTCTCATCAAATGTCTCGATAAACTACGTGAGTATGATTTACATTTAAATAAATCCAAATGCCAGTTCTTTTGCTCGACAATTTCATATCTTGGATATGTTATCCAACACAATTCAATTACCAAATCTCCAGAGAAGATCGAAGCAATACTAAATGCTCCAAGACCGAAAAACCCGGATGATGTAAGACGTTTTCTAGGTCTAATAACGTACTACTCAAAATTTATAAAACACGCATCTACTCTGACTTATCCTCTCAGAATGCTATTGTGCAAGCAGCGAAGATTTAATTGGACTCAATATTGCGAAAACGCTTTCCGAAGATTAAGGCGTGAAATCGCATCTGAGTGCATACTAGTGCCATATAACCCAGATCTACCAGTTACCCTCGCATGTGATGCTTCGCCAGTTGGGATAGCGGCAGTTTTATCGCATATCATTAATGGGGAAGAACGCCCGATTGCATTCATATCTCGCTCTCTAACGGGCTCAGAGCAGAATTATTCACAGCTGGACAAAGAGGCTCTGGCGATCTATTGGTCTTTAAAAAAATTCTACAATTATGTATATGCTCGTCATTTTATACTTATTACAGATAACGCACCTCTAACTCGAATTTTCCATCAGAGTGAGAAAATTCCAGCAATTACCTCTGCTCGTCTATTGAGGTATGCCGCATACTTAAGTTCGTTTAATTACGAAATTAAGCATCGAAAGAGTATGGAGCATGTCAACGTTGACTATTTATCACGTGCCCCACTCGAGATCACTGATGAATTTACAGATAATAATTCATACAATGCACAAGTTATCAACAATATTTACTCTACGGAGCTAACGGCTGAATCTATTGCTCATGAAACAGTTCAAGATCCAAGTTTAAATACATTAAAAGAAAGCTTGTTATCAGGGGAAAATTTAGACCCCAACTTTTCGCTTCAAGACAAAATTGTATTTAGGGGACACCGCGTGTTTGTTCCAGAGAGTCTACGAGCACAAGTTTTAAAGGAATTGTACTTAACACATCCGGGAATTTCGAAAATGAAGGCTGTCGCTAGAAAATACGTATACTGGCCTACGATCGATAAGGAAATTGAAAGTTTTGTTCGTGCTTGCCATGAGTGTGCCCAACTAAAGAGCAATCCAGCGCCTGCTCCACTCCATCCGTGGGAAGAACCTTCGGGAAATTGGCAGAGAGTCCATGCTGATTATGCTGGACCATTCTTAGGTTGCCATTTCTTAATTATGGTAGATGCACGCAGCAAGTGGCCAGAGATAAAAATTTTGAAAGCCGCTCCAACATCAGAATCGAGCATAGAGCGCATGAAAGAGATTTTTTCGACTCATGGGTATCCAGAAATCTTAGTCACAGATAATGCAAGTATTTTCACTTCAGCAGAATTTTCAGCGTTCACGAAAGCACATGGAATTATTCAAAAATTCATAGCTCCAAATCACCCAGCGACAAACGGCCTCGCTGAACGCTATGTTCGAATACTCAAAACAAAACTAAAGTCCATGCAGACGGAAAAAGGTTCTCTGAAAGAGAAAGTGCAAGAAATAATGTTTAGATTTCGAGCAACTCCACTGAAAGATGGAGAAACCCCGGCGGAAAAATATCTAAATCGCAATTTAAGAATTAAGCTAGATGCACTTAAACCTCCTGCGAGCTCACAAAAACCGAAACCTTGTCTTCGTAAACCGGGAAGGACATTAAGCGTGGGAGAACGTGTAGTGAGTAGAAATTACTATGGAAGTCGGAAATGGAATTATGGCACAATTATGAAAAAACTAGGATATTTGCATTATGAAGTTGCTCTCGATAATGGATATACGATTCGTCGACACATTAATCAGCTCCGTCCAACTGAAGTCGATAAACAAAGAAGGGAACTGCGAATCTCGTTTGGTGTCTGTCCAACCAGGCGGGCACAAATCCAACACAATGCTCAAATTGAGCATAATCCACATCAAATCAGGCAGCCTCAAGTTGAAGGCAACCATCAGCCATTGCCGATTGACAATGACGCGGATCAAAATGAAAATGCTCCTGCTCAACCTGTTCGAGGTGCAGCTCAACAGGCCCAGGATGGTCTTCCTGTTCCAGAACTTCGTCATTCAGCTCGGCAGCGCCGCATGCCTGTGCGATTCGAAGATTATGTGCTCAGGGTGAAGTGAAACGCGAGCAAAGTATTTTTAGTGCGTTATATTGTGTTCTCGTTTGTTAGTGTTTAATAATACTTACCTTCCAATTTAAGCGTGGGAGAATGTAGTGAGGTCATTTATACCGTAATTCCGAACGCACCTATTTTTCAATATGTCAAACGGTATGTGTACGTTAGGCATGCGCAGAACCAGGTTACAGTTTTTACAGTTGTCAGAATTCGCCTCCATGTTTATGTCTTATGTTCTTAAAGTTTAATAAACGTGTAAGTCCGAAAGCCTCGTTATCTGTTTAAGTTACAACACAATTTAAGGGCGCATTCGACATAATGTTCGACGCACGCAATGAGCAGAAGTATGAGGGAGAGCAACTGCGTTTCAGTGCATGTAAAGCCTGTTGCAGACGATGCATAGTAACTGGCGCGAGTACTAACGATTAATACTTGCGCCAGCGTTCATACGTTGGTACACACTTGCACCTTGCCTTGCACAGTGTTAGTTCATAGTAGACAGCCCTGGAACTTCTCGCAGGCAGGTCTGCCAGACAAAAATGAACTTGTGCCAGTAACGACAACGTCATGTTGGTCGTGTTCGAACGATGCGAAGTAAGAAAAAATGTGGTTAGCATGGGATGAAAACAGCGGAGTGGGGCTAACTGGCGCAAGGACCAAAGCGAGTAAAACTAAGCAACTTGCACTCGCACATTCACTAAGTAAAAACTGTTCACACGCTCAAATTTGATGCACAGTAATAGTACTCGCGCCAGTTACTGTGCATCGTCTGCAACAGGCTTAAGAGTGAGAAAAAGAAACACTCCGTGCGTCCAGTCGAATATAGGTTAGACAGATTACCCATCCGGAATATGGCGGCTCAGTTTGCTTCGTATTTATGCTGTGTTAGAAGTCAGTTTCAAAAGGAAGGAAAAGCAGGTTAAGAAAAAGCTAGATTACGTCGACCGTTAGAGCTAGGATCACAGCTGTATAAAAGGGTGTAAAATATAGTAAACAAAAAAAAATGGCAGATAATGAAATGGAACATTTGCAACAGAAAATACAAGAAATTAGGGGCATGTTAGCAGTTAGCACAACTGCAAGTTCAAAATGAACACACAGCAACGGTGCCGATACAAACACACCAGTATAATGCTATTCATAATTGAAATTAACCTCCGCCCACAATAATTTTATATCCATAGATACGTATTTCGGCAGCTAAGCTACCATCTTCAGTACAATTTAAAAAACACTACATGAAATCTAACAGCTACCTACCTAGCTATCTACCTACCTGATCATACTATCTATACTACTAATACTATCTAAAATTAACAAAATTAACACTAAAAAAGGAGATTGTGGTTTAAGAAATAATTGAAAATTATGTCCGCCCACAATAATAACAGTCAACACCTACCAAAAAAAAAGAAATCAAATAAAACGGAAATGAGTATTGGTCTAATATCCGAAAAAGGTTCTTATTCTCCCGAATAAAGAACTTTTGTAAGCATTTAATTCCCTGTTATTTGATACCGCTTGAATTTATCCCTGAAAAGAAATTATATACCTATACATGTATACAATACACCTATATACATATACAGGGTGTTTCATTGAAGATGCACCAAACTTAAGGGACACGTTTCTGACATTATTTCAAACAAAATATCTTAATAAAAATTTTTAATTGGTGCAACTTGAAATTTGCATAATTTGGAGCCGATGTTTTTAGAAATACCGTAGCGATTTAAATTTCTGCAGCCGTGAAACAAGACGAGCGATTTAAATTGTTTTATGAATGGCACGCGCCTGCAAGAAGACAGTAAATAACTATCGTAAACGAAAAAATTTATGACAGGCTTTTAAGTTTGGCCTTGACCGCAAGACGTGTTAAAGACGAACACTTTGAAAAAAGCGTGCGTTTTCACCGCACTAACATTTATGCAAACCGTAATTACATCAAATTTGCCGAGTCTTAATAATGTACGATAAATAATTAACGCTTGTAACGTTTTTATTTGTCTCTGTATCCAACAATTACTACAATTATGTACAATTAATAAATTGGAATTGTTGCTTCCGCCACGCCGGTCTGTTGAATTATTTGCCTATCAGACTGAACTTGATCACATGAGGAAGAAACAATTTCGGAAGCGGGCGAATTACGCAAATTGCAATTACCTTAGAACATGTGTTCGAATAATCTGCGTATTCTCGAAATGTGTAATTGCCCATCGCACCACCAACACACCCACACACACACTTACATAATAAACTTAAAAATGAAAAGTATAAACTACACCAACTAATTACTCGCCACTACAACGTTAGTGAACGAACGGAGTGAACGAACTAAATGTGTTTCATCATATCATCTGAGGCGCGACAGTTTATGGGGTAATAAAGTAAAAAACCGAACGTTAAGGTAGGTTAAGAAGTCGGGCCGCTCTCATCTATTGTACGTTTTAAAAATATACGATTCTCCTTTCCCTTCGATTATCTCAAAACTTATTCATTTAAAAAAAAAATATTATAGGAAACTTTTATTTCTTTTCACGATATCTACCAACATACCGAGTTTGGTGCATCTTCATTGAAACACCCGGTATGCACAAATCGCCAAAAAGCAACCTACAGATCACCCACACACTACAAGTTAAGAGCACTTTACGATATTTATCTCGGAGAATCCTATCCTTATCACATATCCAGTGCAAAAGCGCATTTGCGTTTTATTTGATTTCTTTTTTTTGGTAGGTGTTGACTGTTATTATTCTGGGCGGACATAATTTTCAGTTATTTCTTAAACCACAATCTCCTTTTTTAGTGTTAATTTTGTTAATTTTAGATAGTATTAGTAGTATAGATAATATGATCAGGTAGGTAGGTAGCTGTTAGATTTCATGTAGTGTTTTTTAAATTGTACTGGGAAGGGTGGATACAACATTATGAAAGGTTTAGATTAACCACAAATATACATAATACAGATCAGAAACAACAGATAACTAATTTGTTGCTGCATATGGGCTCCAACGTGAACAAATTATTAGACACACTGTAACGAAAAGAAGACAGCTTCGCTACTTATGAGGAAGTAAAGAAAATATTTCAAGACCATTATATCATGAAAATAAATGTAATCTACGAAAGAGCAAAATTTAATTTGAGGAACCAAAACGAGAATAAAAGTGCGAGAGAATACATTGAAAATATAATCGCAATGGCAAAAACTTGCAATTATGGACCCTTGATGGAAGAATTGATACGAGACAGACTTGTCGTAGGTATTAGAGACCAGAAGTTATCAGAAATATTACAAATGGACGAAAATTTGAGTCTGGAAAAAGCCATTGATAAAATTGGTCAGTCTGAAACTGTGAAATTACAGAATATGGAAATAAGAAAGAAATCAAGTGAGAAAAGTAATTATCAAATAGGTCAAGTAGATTATGTGAATAAGAAGAAATAGAAATACCAGAAAATGAATAAGCAAAAAGAGAAAGAGAATGCAAGAAGTAAAGAAAGTTTACAAGAGCAGAAAAATTCAGGATGTGGTAGATGTGGACACAGAAAAAAACATGCATTCGGGGAATGTCCAGCAGCAAATGCCAGATGTAAACGGTACATATAAAAGGACATTTTAGGCGACAGTGTAAAACTAAGCAAATTAAATATTGTTATAAAGAAACAGAAAGTGAACATTCATCCTGACCCAGAGGATAGCGAAGTGGAATTAAATACAATAATAAACATAGGTGAAATTAAAATTGGGCATCGAAAACAAACAGGTATGTTTTAAAGTTGACACAGGTGCAGATGAATCGATAATATCAGATACCTATAATAATTTAAAGAAAGACTATAACTTGAGATGTACAGAAACTGTGTTAATTGGTCCAGGTGGAAATGTTTTGAAAACGATAGGTAAAGTTAAAATTCCTGTTACGTGGAATGGAAAAACGGAAATAATTAAAATGTTTGTATGGAAAATACTGACAATTTGTTAGGCAGACCAGCTATTATACAGCTAAATATAATAAAGTGGAAGGAAGATATTCGTCAAATAAATTCTACATATAAAATTAATAGAGTACAGAATAATATTTTATACAAGAGAAAATTTTAGTTGACGAAACTGATCCAAAGATTATTAAAAAGAAAATAAAAGAAAAGTTGCCGAATTTATTTAAAGGATTAGGAAAAATTAAAAACTGCAAATGTGATATAAAATTACAAGAAAATGCAGAACCATACTCTATATCTACACCCAGAAGAGTACCATTACAATTGATGGAGAAGATTAGATTAGAATTTAAAAAAATGGAAGAAGAAGGAGTGACAGAATCGGTAGTGGAACCACTGGAGTGGTGTTTTCCAATAGTAGTAGTAAATAAAAGTGATGTCAAAATTGGATTGTTCATCAGGATTTTAGCAATTAGAGCTGACAGAAACTTCTCAGAAATTTACTACATTTATAACCCCTTTTGGAAGATTTAAATATAAGAGACTGCCAAATTTAACTTGAAGGCTTCCGCGGCCGTCGTCCATGTTTGAATTGGCTTCTGGTTGGAACCGCGTCACGTTGACTTCTTCTACTGCCGACGTTTCGTTCTTCATTGCAGAAGAACTTCCCCAGGGCTGCTCCTGCTGGTGGTGTTGCTGCTGCTTCTCGTTAGTCGTTGAGACTGAGTGGGTATGTCTGTTGTCGTGGTATTTATAGTGATCCGTGGGAGTAGTGGGTCGGAACGGTGTCCGGGGATTGGTCTGTTGGGGCGTGACGGATCGTTAATGAGATGTTTCCAGGCATTGTGGAGGTAAAAGCCAGTGTCACGGTTCAGATTATTGGGATGTTTGAGAATTTCTATGGATTCACGGATTTTACGATTGAAAAAATGAGATGAGCGGGCTAGAAGTTTTGTGCCGGAGAATAGGATTTTGTGACCGGTTTCTAGTTTGTGTTCAGCTAGGGCCGAGCTAGTTGGTTGTAGTAGTCTAGTACAGCGTTCATGTTCAGAAACACGAGTACTAACAGACCGTTTTGTTTCACCGATGTATACACGCCCACAGGAACAAGGAATTCGGTACACATCTTCGGATTGTAAGGGGATGTGATCTTTCGTGGAGGGTAGGCAATCTGAAAGTTTCGTCATGGGTAAGTAAATTGATTTGATGTTTTGTTATTTGAGTATTTTGCAGATTCGATCTGTTATGGTGTGAATGTAAGGTAGGTAAGCTGTAGCGACTGGAGGTGTATCAGGTTCAGAACGTGGAGAAATTGGTGTGAGATGACGAGAATTGGATCTTTGGATGTCGTGTCTTTTGTAGTTGTTATTGAGTAGGACTTTTGTTACGTGGTTTAGTTCAGTTTGAAGTGAAGAGGGTTCTGATAGGGAAAAGGCACGGCTGACTAGTGAGTTAATGACTAAAATCCACAAACCAGATACACCTTTACGTCCCATAGTTAACGCAATTAACTCACCAACCTACAAAGTTTCCAAATATCTAGCACAGAGTCTCAAACCGTTTGCAGCACTTCGTCCAAAAAATTCACGAGATTTCCCTAGACCCTCAGGACATTCTGGTCAGCTTCGATGTAGAATCTCTTTTCACCAAAGTCCCAATTCCCGACACCATCACAATCATCCAACAACTGTTCGCAGCCCATAATCAACCCGAGGACTTAATTCCCTTAATAGAATGTTGTTTAACTTCAACCTTTTTCATGTTCCGTAATCAATATTACGAACAAGTCTCAGGCACAGCCATGGGCTCTCCTCTCTCCCCAATAGTAGCCAATATTTTTATGGAAGCATTCGAACAACAAGCCCTTACTTCTTTCCCACTTAAACCCAAGTGTTGGTTCAGATATATAGATGATGTTTTTGCTATTTGGCCACACGGTAAGGAATCCCTAGACAACTTTTTTGAACACCTAAACTCTCAACATCCTGACATCCGCTTCACTTCGGAATATGAAACTGACGGCGACTTACCTTTCCTTGATATCTTAGTAACTTCAAACTGAACTAAACCACGTAACAAAAGTCCTACTCAATAACAACTACAAAAGACACGACATCCAAAGATCCAATTCTCGTCATCTCACACCAATTTCTCCACGTTCTGAACCTGATACACCTCCAGTCGCTACAGCTTACCTACCTTACATTCACACCATAACAGATCGAATCTGCAAAATACTCAAACAACAAAACATCAAATCAATTTACTTACCCATGACGAAACTTTCAGATTGCCTACCCTCCACGAAAGATCACATCCCCTTACAATCCGAAGATGTGTACCGAATTCCTTGTTCCTGTGGGCGTGTATACATCGGTGAAACAAAACGGTCTGTTAGTACTCGTGTTTCTGAACATGAACGCTGTACTAGACTACTACAAACAACTGGCTCGGCCCTAGCTGAACACAAACTAGAAACCGGTCACAATATCCTATTCTCCGACACAAAACTTCTAGCCCGCTCATCTCATTTTTTCAATCGTAAAACCCGTGAATCCATAGAAATTCTCAAACATCCCAATAATCTGAACCGTGACACTGGCTTTTACCTCCACAATGCCTGGAAACATCTCATTAACGATCCGTCACGCCCCAACAGACCAATCCCCGGTCACCGTTCCGACCCACTACCCCCACCGATCACTATAAATACCACGACAACAGACATACCCACTCAGTCTCAACGACTAACGAGAAGCAGCAGCAACACCACCAACAACAGCAGCCCTGAGGAAGTTCTTCTGCAATGAAGAACGAAACGTCGGCAGTAGAAGAAGTCAACGTGACGCGGTTCCAACCGCAAGCCAATTCAAACATAAGAGACTGCTATTTGGCATATCAGTGGGACCAGAAGTTTTTCAGAGAACATTATCAAAAGTTATTAGTGAATTGAATCTTGTAAATGTACACGTGCATGCAGACGACATCTTAATAACCGGTAGAACTGTGGAAGAACATAGCAGTGCATTAGAGAAAACTTTAAAATTATTGAACAATCATGGTTTAAACATTAAACATAAATAAATGTGAATTTGCAAAAACAGAACTGAAATACTTAGGGTATGTGATAGGAGTAGACGGAATTAAACCTGATAAAGACAGTATTAGTGCAATTATTAAATATAAACAACCCACTAATTAGAACTGAAGTGCGTAGATTCCTAGGAATGGTTAATTATTTAACTAAATTTATAAAAGGACAGTCAGAGAAAACTAGTGTATTAAGAGAACTATTAAATGAAAAAAATGTGTTTAAGTGGTCAGATAAACATCAGAGGTGTTTTGATAATTTAAAAAAAGACATAACTAATGTGCCAATATTACCCATGTTCAAACCCGTGTATCAGCAGATGCTTCAGCTTACGGAATTGGTGGTGTTCTTGAGCAGAGACAGACTTCAGGAAAATGGAAACCTGTATATTACTGTTCCAAAACATTGAGTGAAGCACAACGCAGGTATACACAAATAGAAAAGGAGACCTTGGCAATTCTTTTTACATGTGAGATTACAGTAATTTTTGATAGGAAGCACATTTACGGTGTGTACTGATGATAAACCACTCATAGTAATCCTGCAAACAAAAGATTTAAATGATCTATCTTTGCGACTACAAAAAAATGAGAATGAGATTGATGAAATTTTCTTTTAATGTAGAATATGTGCCAGCAAAGGAGTTTTACACACTGGATGATGGGGAAAATGATGGAGATATTTTATTAATGAATTTACTGCAATGCTTAACAAATCGGAAGATAGAATAAAAATAGAACAACGAAAAGATAGAATAATAAGGTTAATAAAGCAATATGTAATAAATGGATGGCCAGAAAAACAAAATTGTGATAACAGTGTAATAAATTTTTATAAATATAGACAAAGTTTACATATATCTGAACACCTACTGTATTTTAAGGACAGAATTGTCATTCCGGCCGTGATGAGAAAGGAGTGTTTACAAGAAGTACCATATGTCCAAATACATTTTTGATAAAGGTAGGTCATGGAGTGTAAAAATCTACAACACCAAGCAGTTTTTGAAGTTAGTGACATATGAAGCTGTAAAATATGGCCAATTAAACTTCAATTTTACTTAACTACTCAAGAACTGGACAATATTTTAATGTAAATAATGTAATAATTTATCTTCCATGGTCTACCTTTATCAGAAATTTATTTGGACATATGTTACATCTAGGACATCAAGGATTGAATCGCTGTAAAAGAAGGGCAAAAGCAGCAATTTGGTGGCCAGGAATTAATAACCACATTGAAGATATTATTAGCAACTGTGAAATCTGTTTAAAAAATAAAATTCCACCAGCAGAATCTTTGCTGCAAACTAACATTCCAAGTTTACCGTGGAAAGTATTGGCAACAGATTTGTGTGAACTGAAAGGAAAAACATATCTAGTAATTCAGGATTATTACAGCAGGTACCCTGAAATAGTAGAACTGCATAAAACAACCACAGTTAAAAGAAAATTTTTGCAATGTTTGGGATTCCGGATATCGTCAGAAGTGATAATGGTCAACAATTTGACAGTTACAAATTTAGAAATTTTACACAGGCTTATAAGTTTACTTGGATTAGTAGCAGTCCTTATTTTGCTCTATCAAATAGACAGGCAGAGAGTGCTGTTAACTTATTAAAAATTATTTTGAAGAAGTCAGAAGATGCGAATTTAGGATTATTGGCTTATAGAAACACACCTTTGACTTGCGGTTTTTCGCCAGCGCAGCTACTGATGGGAAGGAATTTGAAAGATGTATTACCTATTTCAAGTAAAAATTTAAAATCATCAAATATAAATCATAAAAAGGCACATGAGACGATGAAAATAGAAAAGCAAAAACAAAAAGAAGATTACAACAAAAGACATAGAGTTCAGCCTTTAAGATCATTAGAAGAAGAAGAAAGAGTATGGATTTTTGATAGAAGACAGGAAGGAACCATAGCAGGACCATCTAAAGAACCGAGATCGTACATAGTTAATACAGAAGACGGAGGAATAAGGAGAAATAGAAGACAACTACAACCTTTATCAGAAGTAGGCAATTCAGCGAAGGTGATAAACGAACAAATACGACCTGTACCAGATGAAGGAAGGAAAGTAAGGAAAAAAAAGAATGCAATTTCAGATGAAGTGGAAAGGAGTAGTAAAAGACAAATCAGAAAACCGTCATATTTAAAATCTTATGTATGTTAGTCATGTAAACTTATGTAAGTAATATTTTTGATTAATAGACCTTGTTATATTAAAAGAAAGAGAGATGTAGAATAACAGTTGGCAACAGTGAGCGATACTGAATGGGTGCGCTGTGTGTGTGTAATGTTTTAAATAAATGATACCACAATCTCTCGAACTTTAATGTACTGTAAATACCCAGGATACAAAGACCAACACAAAACATCAAGGTCAAAAGTAGAGTAGACAAAATTTTTCTTGTACGGGGTGTCAGCAATTTTCAAAAAGAAAAACAACTCAAGCGATACTGGCCGCTGAATCAGCCACAAGTGTTCGATTCTAAAACATAAACAAATGTGTTTATAGAAATGTAAGCAGTTAGGTCGGTGGACCGAGAACGATTATTAACTCTTCAACTTTGGATGTATTAAGAGCTATAATAAACTTTAAAATATTAGACTTAATTCATTTTTTTGAGAAAGGAGTCTCACAGAGCAGCGGTGGGATAAGTGATCTTTTGCCATCGAAGTGATTGGTGAATAATTGACTGTTGGTGTTGAAACTGTGACAATGCAAGAAAACAATCGGGACGGCCGTGCGAAGCGACGACAGCACGATGAAAATACACCACGCGACAGGGTTATGTCTCCGTGGACGCCACCCCGTCCTACATCCGGAAGCGCGATTGCTAGCACTTCCGATGAGCGGATCGGGCACTTAGAGCATTTAGTGGATGAACTGAAGACGCGGAATAGTTTGTTGGAACAATGTAGTTTCCAATTCGCATTCGGTGCACACAAATTTAATTGTGTGCCGCGTTTCGAGCCCGGAATTCCGAATTTGACGGCTGTGCAGTAGGGTGGGTCGAAAAACCAAACTTTGAGATAATCTTACCTAATAGCAAAATTATGTTGTCTTTTAGTGATATTATGACACTTACGAAATATTTTTGAATTTAATTAATATTTGGAGGGTGCGCCTTACGATTCAATTTTTGAAATTATACAAGAAAGGCCATTGAGTGTGCCATAAAAAGTTCGTATTTGTAATAATAATAATAACAGAGTTATCATCAAAACTGTATACTAAAAGGGCAAGAGAAGGTGGATAAAATTAAAACTCGAATCTCGCAGCAATGTCTAAATTCGATAGCAAGAAAGATTTCAATATTGAATGATTTTCATTAATTTTTCTGTTGTATTATTTTTTTAATTATTAATAAATGATTATTTTATTCTAAAAACCCAATTTTCCTTGAGACATTTATGTTATATGACTACCAGAATATATTCAAGTTATTCGTATTTCCAAGGCAAAGCGCAACCTGAAGATGAGGTGCTATTTACTTTAAATTCTAGCATTACACTGTTTTCATGTAAGGGCAACATAATTTTGCTATTAAAAATCAAAAGCACAATATTCGTTTTTTTTTTCATATAAAAATGACCCACCCTAGTACCCGTGCGAACATTTCGGTCTTCCCGTCTGTACTTATTATCCCTAAATGTTGCTCTTATTTTTGGCTAACTTTGTTGTGTTCGCTGTCCTTCTACACTTTGAGTGGCCAGCGTAGACAAAAAGGAAGAGTACTGGGTTTTCATAGCGGCCTGCACGAGCGCCCGTCTGTATTACGTCGTTTGGAAAGCCATCGATCGCACAAGAAACAGCTTGTTTGTCCGATAATTCACATGCTCGAATTAATTCCATCTTACTGAAATAGTATTTGCTCCACGATTCAGCGTCCTCTTTCTTTCTAGCCAACATGGTCCTTAGAGAGGTCGCAAAATCACGATGATCTGGGAATGCTTGCAAGATTTTTCGTTTCCATTCCTCCCAGCCAAAGTCATATTTTGAAAGACTATCATACCATCTTTTTGCAAGTCCTTCTAAACGACTCTGCATATAACTAATTTTAGTTGCATCATTCCATCCACTTGCCGCTGCCATTTGTTCGATCTTGTAGATCCACTGCACAGTAGGGTGGGTCATTTTTATATGGAAAAAAACGAATATTGTGCTTTTGATTTTTAATAGCAAAATTATGTTGCCCTTACATGAAAACAGTGTAATGCTAGAATTTAAAGTAAATAGCACCTCATCTTCAGGTTGCGCTTTCCCTTGGAAATACGAATAACTTGAATATATTCTGGTACTCATATAACATAAATGTCTCAAGGAAAATTGGGTTTTTAGAATAAAATAATCATTTATTAATAATTAAAAAAATAATACAACAGAAAACTTAAATTTTTACAGTTGGTTCTTGTCATTTTCACTTCTGACGAAGCAGTCGAACGACTGCGAAACGTAAAGTGTATAGTTGCGCGATTTAGTGTCCGCTTAGAAGATTTTGTGATAAGAAAACTTAATGAAAATCATTCAATATTGAAATCTTTCTTGCTATCGAATTTAGACATTGCTGCGAGATTCGAGTTTTAATTTTATCCACCTTCTCTTGCCCTTTTAGTATACAGTTTTGATGATAACTCTGTTATTATTATTATTACAAATACGAACTTTTTATGGCAAACTCAATGGCCTTTCTTGTATAATTTCAAAAATTGAATCGTAAGGCGCACCCTCCAAATATTAATTAAATTCAAAAATATTTCGTAAGTGTCATAATATCACTAAAAGACAACATAATTTTGCTATTAGGTAAGATTATCTCAAAGTTTGGTTTTTCGACCCACCCTAACGGGTACGTCATTACCAGTGTTACAATTGCCATGAAGTTGGACATTTGGCTAATGCGTGTCCAAGACCCAAAGTGGAGTGTTCAAAATGTAAAAGGTTAGGCCACACAAGTGCAAATTGTCGAAAAAGTACCGAGAAAGGTGCGGGAAACGTGACCTCCAAACTGTCGGTGGCGATAACAAAGCTTATTACACTCCGTGCGTGGTAAACGGGCAAACATTTTTGGGCTATGTGGACACGGATTGTGGAGGTGTAATTATCAGTCAGGATGTAGTGGATAGTTTGCAACTCGCAAGTGAGAAAAGTTCTGTGGTAGTTTATGGTTATAACAATAGTGAAACCAAGGTTGTGGGAACAGTCAACGTGATGCTACAAGTGGATTTGGCCAAGGCGAACGTACAAGCTTTGGTGGTGGAAAATTCTGTCCAAGTTTATCCTATGTTGGTCGGACAAGAATTCCTCAATAAGGATAAAATTTTGATAGCACGGAAAAATGAGGTCCGCATCGTGGAGGACAGTCAAGACGCCCTCCCAAGTTTAGAAGCGATACCGATACGCAAAATCGCTGTCATAGCCGACGAAGATGTCGAAGTAGGTTACGTACCGGTGGCGAATCGGCAGCAGTATGACGGTGAAGTATATGTCGAAGGACAGGTAAGAAGTTTACCATTACGAGACCATCTTATCGTTAGATGTGTAAACCGAGCGCAACAAGGTTGTGTGGGAATTTATAATGTTTCTGATTTGCCTGTCGTTTATCGCCAAGGTCAAATTGTAGCATGCGGTAATATGTGTCAAAAAGATATAACCCATCATGACGACGAAAGCGAGATAAATCGAGTATTAACAGTAACAGGTCCCACAAATCTGAAGCCGTTCACTCTCGATGATATAAAGCCATTCGTTCCCCTGTTATTAGCCGAAAAGGTCAAAACGCGTTTAATGAACTTAATAAATGAATATCGCGATTATTTTGCGACGACAACTAGCGAATTGGGAAAGTGTAAAAAAGTAGAAATGGAAATTAATTTAAAAGATGATGAACCTGTAACATACCGCCCTTATAGGTTATCTTTTGCTGCCTTTCAGCGTGACATTATAAATGATTTGCTTAAAAATGACATTATTCAAAAATCAGCTTCAGCATACGCTAGCCCAATTTTACTAGTTAAAAAGAAAGACGGTAGTACGCGATTGTGTGTCGATTTTCGAAAACTTAATGCAAAAACGATAAGAGACAAACATCCTCTACCTCATGTCGAAGAGCATCTCGACAGACTAAAGGATTGTCAATACTTTACAAGTCTTGACCTTGCAGCCGGGTATCATCAAATAGCTATGTCGAAAGTCTCTATTCCAAAAACCGGATTCGTTACTCCGGATGGCCATTATGAATATGTACTCATGCCATTCGGGCTGGTTAACGCGCCGGCGGTCTTTCAAAGGACGATTAATAAAGTTTTAGGACCCTTACGATTTAACGTGGCCATGGCTTACATGGATGATGTTTTGATCGCGTCAAAAGATATCGAAGAAGGTTTCACTTCACTAAAACAAGTCCTAGATGTATTCAGGGAATAACGTGGCCTTGGCTTACATGGATGATGTTTTGATCCCGTCAAAAGATATCGAAGAAGGTTACACTTCACTAAAACAAGCCCTAGATGTATTCAGGGAATCAAACCTCACAATTAAGTTGACAAAATGTTTATTTTTCCAACAAAAACTAGAGTATTTGGGTCACGAAATTAGTGCTCAAGGTATAAAACCCGGGACGCAAAAGACAATTGCAATCGAACAGTTTCCTAGACCTAAAACGGTGCACGAAATACGGCAATTTATCGGACTTGCCAGTTATTTCCGTAAGTACATCGCGAATTTTGCGGTAATAGCTTTGCCTCTAACGCAATTAACGAGAAAAGATGTTCCGTTTGTGTGGCAAGATGAACAGGAGGCGGCTTTCAATCTCCTCAAAAATAAATTGACAAATCGCCCATTATTAGCAATTTATGATGTGGAAGCGCATACTGAGGTACATACAGATGCGTCACAAAAAGGTTTAGGTGGTATTTTACTTCAGAAACAAAAAGATAATTCTTTAAAACCAGTAAAATACTTTAGCAGAAAAGCAAGGAAGAACAACGTTATCACTCCTACGAGTTAGAGACACTCGTTGTTGCTAGTTCATTGCTTCATTTCCGAGTTTAATTTAATCGGTCTTAAGTTTACGGTTGTAACTGATTCTAATGCGTTGCGTACGGCATTAACAAAGCGTGATCTCATTCTGAGAATAGGTCGCTGGTGGTTGCAACTTTCAGAGTTTGATTTTTCGGTCGAATATAGATCCGGTATGTCCATGTCACACGTGGATGCTTTGAGTAGGAATCCAGTGTTGACAGATATGCAAGATTTATATCGCCTTCCAATTTTAACGATAAACATTGTCGAGGATGATTGGATATTAGAACGATGAGAGAATACATATTTACAGTTTTAAATCGAGCACCGGTTGACGCTGAAGAACGCGACCTTCATAAACAATATAAAATACAACAGCACCGCACCGATGAGAAGTTAGCAATAAAATTCCAGCAATAAAGTTATAAAATTTTAAAACGCTGTTGCCGCTAAAATAACGATCACAGATCAATAATATTTAATCCATTGCAAAGGGTATAATGTGTACATTCTCCTTGTACCAAGAAATTGAAGAAATATTTGATATTAAGTTAAAAATTACTATTTAAACCAGCATGAGTCATTATTCATGTAACACACTAAAAAAATTTTTTCAATGAAAATTTTCACGCAGTCATAAAGTAAACATCTATATCTATTCAATAATGCCTTTGGAAAGTTTTAGCCGGTCGATTTTTATTAATTACAAATAAATTAAAAGTACACTTTCACGGTCATATGAGAATAGTCAAATTAGACGCTCATATCTGATTAACTAGCATCTGCATAAACATTTTCTTTACAGAATATGAAAGTACACGTCGAGATCTTTCGTTTTAAGTGAACTCTGAGTTTTAGCCGGTTGATTTGAAGTAATTAGAAATTAATTAAAAGTGTCGTTCTCAGCCGCAAAACAGTACAGCTTGAAACGCTGAAATCTCATTAACTAGAATTTGCATAAACATTTTCTTTACAGAATATGAAAGTACACATCGAGATCTTCCGTTTGAAGTGAACTCTGAGTTTGAGCCGGTTGATTTGAAGTAATTAGAAATTAATTAAAAGTGAACTCTGAGTTTTAGCCGGTTGATTTGAAGTAATTAGAAATTAATTAAAAGTGACGTACTCAGCCGCAAAACAGTACTAGCTTGAAACGCTGAAATCTCATTAACTAGAATTTGCTTAAACATTTTCTTTACAGAATATGAAAGTACACATCGAGATCTTCCGTTTTAAGTGAACTCTGGGTTTTAGCCGGTTGATTTGAAGTAATTAGAAATTAATTAAAAGTGACGTTCTCAGCCGCAAAACATCACAGCTTGAAACGCTGAAATCTCATTAACTAGAATTTGCATAAACATTTTCTTTACAGAATATGAAAGTACACATCAGTAGATATAAAAAACAGACCACACCCTTTTTTCCCCATTTGAAATGCATTGACTTCCGGTCCAGTTTTCTGCCTCATCTGAGCTGAACAAATACTGTAATTGTTTGTGTGATGCAGGCAAGATGAATTTCTTTTGTTTAAATTCGGACAGTCAGGATCGGATTCCAGGTTTACGATTTCTATCGCTGGTAAATGCTCTTGGAGGAAATTTGCTTTTTGGTGACCTTTTACGTAGATTCGCTGATATCCGTGTGTAAATTGATGAAGAATATTCTTCACTTGTCTGTAAGGAATGTAACCGTCAGAGTAGCGTAGATGATGATAATTATTTTCCAGCCAAATAATTTGTCTTTTATGTTCCTTTTTTAATTTGTTGAAAGGAACGTCGGGTGGCCCGAATACGAAATGTGCTATGCCACACGCGTCTCTGATTGCCAATTCTTTTACCACAAAACGTTCCAATATCTATATCAATAACTAGCGATTTTACGTTTGCTTCTTTCTTGTACAATTCGTGCTTCCGGAGTAGAATAGGGTCGAGAATTTTCGATAATTTCTTAATACGTTCACGGAAACGGATTCTGTCGCGTGCGTTTTGCATGCAGTTATTGTCTTGCTCTTCTTCTTCTTCATCATCATTCGCGTTAAATTCTATTACAACGGCCGGTTCTTTGGCAAATGTTACGTTTTTGTTCATAATTTCGGGTACACTCACCACTCCATGAAGCAAACGCAAAGACTGAGCGAGCAAATGCACTCGGCCTCCTTTCGTTTGGAGTGGAGGGGAAAATAAAAGCACTCATTGTTTAAAAAAAATATATTTCAGATAATTAAATACATAAAGTAATATATATTTTGTTTAAATTATATCTCTAACTATATTCGTTGCAGGGTTATATTCAACGATCTTGTCGTGGATAATTAGACAATATGCGACCATATCCGCCTTAAATTCCTGTTCGCTCTCTAATTCTAATTTAATGTCGACAGTCGAAGATTTTACGGATTCGTTCTGTTTCGAACAGTCTATAACGTAGAGAGCTTTCTTTTTGAATTCCGCCAAATTTAGAATCGGTTCGTTGCCACGTCCGTAATAACTGTTTTGAAAATCTGCGTACATCAGATAAGCAATGCCAAATTTATTTTTACTCATTTCGAGATTTAAATTTTTATACGGATAACTTTCAGAGTTGAGATGTAATTTAATATTTCGAATGTGTGCGTGATCAAATTCTGACGCGTTTTTAGTAGGTTTGTCTTTTCTAGCGTCTTGGAAAGCGACGATAACATACCTAGGTTTTTCTAAATTCGTAGACGTTCTTATTGGCCAAACATCATTAAGGGTTGGGCGCATGCTTGGTAATTCATGTAGTTCCCATTGTCGATAAGGAATGAAAATAGATTTTGACTCTTGTAGAAACTGTAGCATTTTCAATTTCATCTCGTCATTGAGCGTAATGTGCGGCACGTGCCATTCGATTTTTTCTAAGCTTATGCTCGCCGTTTTCGTTCCCGTACTCATGTAACAATTATTGTCACTTCTGGAACGAAGTAATATTATTTCTTGTTTCGCGTTCATTATGATTTTCTTGTAGTCCTCGCAGAAGCCGAGCAGAAATTTTAACGGTATGCATGCCATAAATTTATCGTCTAATAAAGTCGGATGCTGGTCCTGAAAGGGCACCCATCCGGCCACTTGTAATACTTTACTTTCCGCATCGTTATAGGATAGGTACGCCTTAATGGTAGTTGTCACGCCTACATTTCGAAGTCTATCTATTTCCTTACCGTCGATTTCGTATCGGATCTCTTCAAAAAGGAACGAATAAGGGTTATTTGTCAGTCGACACTCGCCGGTACCTTCGTCGCTCGGCCTCAAAGTTCCCTCGATGTACAGATAACTTTCGTGGGGATAGGTGTAAATATCTTGATGATTGATTAAGATTCTCACTTCGTCGTTGTTGTTAAAATTCTTGTACGTCGGAGAATACCAGTGAAATTGCTTCTTAACGATAACTTCATCGAAGTCGAGTCCTTCGGATAGATGCAACATTACCGTCGATATTTTTCACTTTATAGCCTAAACTTTGCAAGAACAATATATTGCTCGATGTTAACCTTTGGGGAGCTGTCTTCTGAATGATTAATTCTGCGGGCTTGTTTTGTATATTATTACTGCTACCGTTATTTTTGTCGTGGAAACGCAGGTCCATCACTTCACGTTTGCTTTTTCAATTCCAGACTGATTCGAACTTGTTCACCTCTTAAATTTATCGACGACGGCGGCGGAAGATTTCCAAAACTGTCGAAATACAGCACGTGTTTATTTCTTTTAAAATAAGCGACCCAGTGCGTTCCGGGACCGTTTTTCGAATCTAAATTTATTATGCCGCTTTCGAATTTACGAGGTTTTCTAGGTAAATCGTCACGCATAAAGACGCCTCTGAAATGTGGCACGTTTTTGTTTGCAAATTTCGCCAGATGGAAATCGGTCAGGGCTGTTCGGGGCAGTCCGTCAATTAGTTTTTTTGTTGTTTCGGTTGACGAATGTAGAGACCGAGACCCTTACGATACGGTTTCAAATATAATCCGTCGCCCTTCTTTCCCAGCGCGATGGTCTCCATCGTTCGATTGTGTCGTTTTGCTTCTTCCAACTTCCTTCTCGCCTCCTTAGCTCTGCCAATTGCGTGCGCAATGCTCGCGGATCCTCCGGCAAGGGAACCCGCCGCGCTGAGACCCGCTAACAACGGTATGAGAAACGGTATGACGCCTCCTACTTTCGGAACGGGTATCACTCGAGGTTTTCGAATGTTCTTCTTACCGCCGGCCTGTTTCAGAGCAACCTTGACCGATGCTCTCGCGAGTTTTATAGCTTCGTTCGCATTGTCCAGACGATCGAATTTTTTGACATTGTTGCGAATTTTCCTGACAACTTCTTCCAAAGTCACTTTACGAGAACCTCCGCCGTGACCGCTTCCGAGTTTTCGTTTGATTTTCATCGCAGAAGTAACAGCAAGAGACGCTATTCTCTCTCCGGGTTTCGCGTCTTTCGATTTAACGCGATTCCAAGCGCGCTCTTCTAGCTTCTTGTCTGCCAAATGTCTGTTCGGTAAATCTTTGTACCTGGAGTACGCTATGTCGTGTTCTTTGCAGGCTCGATCTAATTCGTTAATGCCGATGTCTCCGCGTTCCAAACGCTCTTTTAATTTCGTACCGGGTCCGCAGAATTGATAACCTCCGGGTAGATGCAATTCGAACGGTAATTTATTGAAGAGAGAATTTAAGAGACCTGCACCACTACGCGCAGTCATTTGGTCTGAGAGACACTGCGCGGTCAACAGAAGCAGAAGTTAAATTTATATGTGTGCGCGCGCGTGTACGTGAAACATGCGAATTGTCAAGCAGGCGCATAAGCTTCCCGTAATTAACATGAATTTTTTGTGCGAAGAGACAGAATTGAACCGTCATCCTTTATTACCCTCAACGATGAGATGTCTCGTCGCGGGAACGTCAAATTCTGGAAAAACCAACATCGCGATTTCTTTGATCGTCCATCCGAACGGTCTGTCCTTCGAAAATGTCTACGTTTACTCAAAGTCCCTGTATCAACCAACATATCGAGCGTTGGAGCAAATTCTAAGTGAAGTGAAAGAAGTAAACTACTTTGCGTTCAAGGACAACGAAGAAATACTGAATCCGGAGGATGCAAAAGAGAATTCGGTTTTCATATTCGACGACGTCGCTTGCGATAAGCAGGATAAGATACGAGATTACTTTAGCATGGGTCGTCATAAAAGGATTAATTGTTTTTATCTCTGTCAAACTTACACCCAAATCCCTAAACATTTAATTCGCGACAACGCTAACTTTTTGATTTTATTTAAACAAGACGAGACGAATTTGCGGCATATATTTGAGGACCACGTATGCATGGACATGTCATTCGATCAATTTAAGTCGATGTGTGCTGAGTGTTGGAAGAAGAAATACGGGTTTATTTGCATTGATAAGGAGCATGATATAAAAGACGGAAGATATCGTAAAGGATTTGATAGTTACATACTGATATAAGCGTCACCGCATCCAGACAATTAAAACAGTATCGAAACAGCTTTACAACCGGTAGCTGATCGGTAGAACAACAGCTTTACAACTGCTCGGAAACGGATATTAACCGGCGGAAGAACTGGACCAGACAAATAAAACAGCTTTACAACTGGTTTTAACTGCTCGGAAACTGGGCAATTGGTTTAAGAATGGACAAAAAGAAGAAAATGAAATTAGAAATTATCAAAGCAAGTAAAGCAATAAGAAACAAGTATCTGGCTTTGAAAAGAGGTAAATTGAAACGAGACTATGAGCTGTCGGAAAAGTATAAACCGATCACCAAGTCTCTCAAAGAGCTTGAGCGAACGGTAAAAACTGAAAAAGATTCCGCTAATTACTTACCTGTAAAGAAATCTGCCGACGATAGCATGGCGGAACCAGAAAGAAAACTGCAACAGCAAGTCGTTCTTCCACAATCCAGTTTTGTTGAATCGGAAGCTGCTGCCGGATATAGTCCGCTTTCGGACGTCCAAGAACGACCCAGTTTTGTTGCCGGACAACAACAACAACAACGACGACGATTCAGTCTTCCATAACCCAGTTTTGTTCAATCGGAAGATGTTGCCGGATATGATCCGTTTTCGTCCGAGGAGGAAGAAGAAATCGATGAAGAGAAAAGACTTTCCGATTTCCAAAATTTATATCAAACAATGTCTCCCACTCCTAGAGACGAATACCTTAAGATGTACGATCCACTTCCCAGAGGATACATTGATGGTTTATTACAAGACGCCAATAATGAATACGACAATGTGTACGGCATTCGCTTTAATCCTGTTACGGACGCTTGGCGAATCGGCGATAGCGACGTGCAATTAAAAAAAAAAGATTTGATAATTAAAGGTGTTACATATATTGGCACACCGGGGCTTTATGAATTACTCTTTAAAAAGCAACCGATCGGTCATAAGAACGAAGATCTCGAGAACTATCATCATATACTAGATCGCACGCACGCTCACAGAAGAGGCAATGATCCGGCAGGGCAAATAAAGGGAAGTCGAAGTGAAAAATACAAAAATATAATTCAACCGTTGTTCGAAAGAAGATCTCCCTCTAAAACTTGGAGCGATAAAGGATTAGAAGTTGAAAATAAACCGTTTCAGTATATATATTGGGATAACATCAACGAGCTGGTGGATCGTCTGAAATTGTTGAAGGCTTCTCAACAGGCGGGACACACGGGCCATAATAACGAGATTATTGCGATCATCGAAGAACTGAAAGAAGCCGATGTAATAGAATGAGCGTCGATAAATTCGGTAGATATTTACGCAAAACGAAAACAACTCGAGGGCCACCCGGTTTAGGATTTTCTCTCACCAGTGATAAACATTATGATATCGGGAACAAACGACTGTGCAACGTCGGCTCGAGCATCAATCCGAGAGACGCGACCAATAAAAAATACGTGGACGAGATAAAGGAAAAAATCAAAAAAGATTCTAGGACCATACAAAATCAAGTTACGGACGTGAAATCGAAAATCGAAGGAATATTTCGAGCACAAGCTCTCTGCCTCGGCGATCTGAAACGAGAGCTAAACGTATTTCGAGAACAAGTGAAGCTGATTAACGTTAGATTAGATAAGTTGGAGCAGCGGTTCGGTGAAGGGCACAGCAATGAGCCAAATTAAACGTGACGTCGTCAATGAGTTACACAAACCTGCGAGGAAAAATTTTTCGAGGAGATCCATAATTGTAAAGTCTGTGGACGATCTTTGGCAAGCTGATCTGTGCGAATTTATTCCTTATGCGCGTGAAAATAAAGGTTATAATTACATTTTAGTTGTCATAGATTGCTTTTCTAAGCATTTGTGGGCGCGACCGGTGAAAAGGAAGACAGGCGAGCTCGTAACTCAAGCTATGCTCGAAATATTGAATACCGACAAGAGGACGCCCGCAAATTTACACACCGACGAGGGAAAAGAGTTCTACAACCAAAAGTTTAAAGATTTGACAAATAGATACGGAATAAATCATTACTCAACATTTTCTCCGATAAAGGCTGCCATGGTAGAGAGAGTTATATGGACAATTAAAGAAAACTTGTACAGAGAATTCAGTATGCGCGGCAAATTTAAATGGTTCGATTTATTGCAAACGATTGTGGACAAATATAACGCGAGCGTGCACAGAACAATAGGCATGGCTCCTAAAGATGTGAACAAGACAAATGAAAAGACGCTTTTAGAAACGGTATACAATAAGATTAAAATTGCGGGCAAAGCGAAGTTTCGTGTCGGTGATGTCGTTCGCATCAGCAAATATAAAGGAGTACTCCAAAAGGGATTTACCCCGTCGTGGTCCACGGAACTGTTCAAAATCGTTAAAATTCAAGTTACTAATCCCGTTACTTACCTGCTAGAAGACATGTCGAAGCAACCGATTTTGGGCGCCTTCTATAACGAAGAACTCCAACGAGCTAAACACGAAGATGTTTATTTGGTGGAAAAAATTTTGAGAAAAAAGGAGGAAAAGCCTACGTGAAATGGTTGGGCATTCCTGAAAAATCTTGGGTTAAACTGTCAAATATTGTTTAATTGTATGAACGTATAGAAATAAATTGATTTGCTTTTTTTAAAGAAAAAAATAGTTTTATTATTTAAAAAACACATTTTATATGGCACATACAAATTATCGTTAACAATATATTTAAAAAACAGTGCAATACAACTTACGAAAAATGCATGCGAACAATAAGTATTTTCATTATCGTTATACAAAAACAAATTATGATTAAAATCAATTTGCGTTAAGTTGACATATTCCGAGTCGAAAAAATAATCTGCATATTCGTGTGAAATATTTAACGCAATTTTCCAGTCGCTGTCTTCAACTTGCCGACGACTTTGATGAAAACAACGAAGTTTGTAATACAGCAACGTCTGATCTTGATTTGTTAAATTTACGTCGAACATGTTTGAACCTTTCCATGCAAGCTGAATCCAATTCTCAGGCCAAGCGCTATTTTCGTAATCTGTACACACGTAACACTCAGTTATGTTCGAATTATTAATGTTTATATAAAACGTATTGTTCGCAATTACCGCGAAAACAATCGCGACGGCAAGGAGACCCATTTTCACACGGATGCACTCTCGTCGTTGTTTAGGCACACAGGGCAGAGAAATCGGAGGTCCGTCCCACTGCGTTTCGCCGGTGTTATAATGTAAATAACAAGGTAATTTACGCTGCAGCTCTTTATCTTGCTTCAAACGATCGGGTAATCGCTCCCAAATATCAATTAAATTTAACGTAGATTGTTGCAGTAAAATGTATCTGGGAATGTAGGGAATTAGATCCGTATCGATATTGCTCAAACCGAAATTTTGATTGTTATATTCCAATATTTTATCCACGATTTCAAGTATCTCTTCTAACGTTTTCATTGCGACTGACCGACGACGGTTGATCCCATTAAAATCGAGTTTTTATATCTCCCCACGTCGAGTTTTATTTTGTCCTCGTGATTTGCCAACAATTCCAGCAAACAATCGATACTTTCTGAATACCTTTGCACATTTCCGTCCTCTGCTTTCGGGATTCCGATAATAAAATTACGGGCATACGAAATTAAATTTTCATTATCCGGGAGATAAGTGGCGATTAATTCTATAATTTTATTGTAGTAGCCGTTGAACGTAAGTTTTTCGAGTCTTTTGATGCGGTAACCGACGACATGTAATAATTTACTTAATATTTTAAACATAAATTTATCCAATTCTATTTCTGTTTCGCCTTTAATAATTTTCACTTTAAATTTACCTTTGGACTCGATAAAAAATAATTTGATATCACTGTCGCAAAGCTCGAAATTGGAAATCGTCTTCGTGTCCGCACATTGTTGGCACCTCGTAACTTTTAATTTCAGATGATCTTCGATGCGAGGAAAGTACTCGATGAATTGATTCCACTCGTCGCCGTTAAATGTTAAACATTTTGGTTTTGAGCTGTACGTTAGTTTTACCAACGGTTCAAAATTATTCGTTACACTGAGTCCCGTTGAAATTTTTGCAGATCTGCTTAGCTTGTAAGACACCTCGTTAACAAAACGAAAATCACTATTTCGTCTCCATTCTTGCAGAAAACTTTCCAGAAACTCTAACGACGATGATGCCATTTTCAGATGTATACTTGCACTTATTTACGCACGTCGCGAGACTAAACGATCGAAAGCAAACTTACGGTCTTAAATAAGGAGGAGAGGAAAAAATGTGAGCGTAATTTATTTTAAACCAATAAAAAAAGACGTATTATACACGATGTTTCATAACTCGAAGTGAAGAATTAAGGAACGTGTACGCGGTGATAAAAAATGTTAAATATTTTTGTAAGTTATGAAATAAATATTTTACTTTTTTTATCACCCCGTATAAGTTTCTTAATTCTACGCCGCGAGTTATGAAACATCCTGTATTTTTAATTTTAAATCTAATGCGCACACGTAGATTACTCAATGCATTGCAATTTACTGATAAGAAAAATGCGCGACGAACTGCAATACAGCACTTTAGTTTGTATCATCTGTCCCTACAGAAATGAGTTCATTTTACGTTTTCTCTGTGCGCGTTAATTATGGATACCATTTCGAATATAAATAGTGCTACTTCGTTAAAATCATTACCTATTAAGAAGTTGTCGGAACTGGAAATCGGCCGCAAGCATCCGTTGTCCGATTTAAAATATGTAAAAACGAAATTTGGAGAATCATTGCTGGCGGAAATCGATCAGGAGTTTGTCGTGTTTCTGCCTCGTCGATTTAACAAGGCCATACCCGAAGATAAGATAGGTGACGTGTTGTCTTCGCAATGCGGCTTGATTTACAAAGGATTGGTGAAATTAGCAAGTAAACCACAACCGGCATATGATATTGAATTTGAGAAATATTAAAAATACAAGTAAGTACAAAATTTATTATCTTATTTCAAGTCACTAGAATTATGGTCTCTTTTTTTCAGCTTGTTAAAGTAAAAAATATTAGCTTAGTTATAAACATAATTTTAAAATTAGATTATTATTAAATATTGAAATGGATTTACGAGAATATTTAAATGTGTTTCGCTTATTGGATGAGTGCGCCGATAAATCAGATGCTTATAAAATTGCAAAACTAAACAAAAAAAATATTAAAACATTAAACGAGCTAATGAGAAATTGTCCGTCGGTGCACGATAAGAAACAAATTGAAAGCTTAATTGCAAAATTACATTCATTCGACGTAAAACTGGAATTAAAAATTAAAACGTTGCCGATTGGTCGAGGTTTAAGAACAAGTCGTCGTCGTCCCGGATCAGAACGGAGAATTAATAAAATCAACCTAATTCAGTGGAAGGATGTAAGTTTTAAATTAAATGCGTACGTATTTTTTCTAATTTTTTTTAATTTACAGCTGCAATCTGCATTTAAAAGCAGAATTCGTACCGGAGTAATAATCAATAAAACTCATACACAACCGCGAAGCTTTTTCCTAGACGCCTCGTCTCTGATTAGAACTAGAATCGGAAATCAATTGGTGAAAACGCCTTCGATGAAGATAAATTTGGTATTTTGCGGTGAATTTGTAAAACCTCAAACCGATGTCTCGGAATATAAGTTTTTCAATACCAAAAATCACGTGATCAATATTGGAGCAAATCTAGACGAAATTTTAAACGAACTGTTTAACGAAATCATGGTGCAGGTAAGTTTAAAACGAAATAAGCTGCCAGATATTAATTTTCTTTTTTTTTCACTTTCTTATCAGCTTTCAGAATATCAAGAGAGGGACAGCGGTTGGTCGTTATCGGCAATCGTGAATCTGGTCGTGGCGTTTTGCAAGTACACGCCGTTGAGAGGAGGAGGAAAGAAAGATAACGGTAGCACTTACGTGGACCTGCCGGACGAACTTCGGCGAAAAAGTAACGTCATATTGAACATCAAAAATCAAGACCGACGATGCTTCGCGTATTGCCTTTTGGCGCACCTATTTCCGGCGAGAAACGGTCAAGATGCGTGCGATCCTTCTACGTACCGTCAAAATATATACGATTTTTTTAGTTTTAAAGGTATATGTTTTCCTGTAAATCTGTGCGACTTACAGAAATTCGAAAACGCCAATAAATTTATTTCAATTAACGTATACGGTTATGAAAACAAGAGCATCGTGGGTCCACTTTATCATACAAAAAATGTCAAAAATTGCCACGTAAATTTATTATATTTAAAGAAAAGTCAACGCGTAGGTCATTTTTGTCTCATTAAAAATTTATCAGAACTGTGCAGGTATCAAATTTCATCAAACATGCGTGTCAAGTTCATTTGCGATCGCTGCTTGTGTTATTTTTCATCCAAGGACAAATTAAATCGTCATGTGTCAGATTGCTCGCGTCATGAGGCCGTAAAAATTGAATTACCTAAAGACGGAGAAAACATTGTTAAATTCAAACAATTTGCAGCCACCATGCCTTTGCCGTTTGTCATTTACGCGGACTTCGAAGCTCTAACGAAACCTATTCATTCCTGTGACGATACTCTAGAAAAAGCATTCACGAACGCCTATTAACGGCACGAAGCCTTTAGCGTTGCATATTTAACAGTCTGTTCTTACGATGATCGACTAAATCATTTTGAAATTTATCGCGGCGAAAACCCGACTGAGTGGTTCGTAAATAAATTATTAGGAGAAGCAACAAATGTTCAAGAAATATTAAAAAGTCACGTTACCTTTCCTATGAAAGATTTAACGTTCGAAGAATCTACGGCACATGCAAATGCCGAAAAGTGTGAGATTTGTGATTCTAATTTTAACGAAAATAATGCTAAAACTTATCACCACGACCATTTTACCGGGAACTATATTGCAGCTTTGTGCAATAATTGTAATTTACAATGTCGCGTTAAAAATATTATTCCCATGATTTTACACAATTTATCTCATTACGATAGTCACTTTATAATAGAAGCGCTGGCAAACGTAAACGATGAAAATGTCGAAATTTTAGCAAACACAACTGAAACTTACATATCGTTCTCGAAAAGGGTAGGCTATGTGAAATTACGTTTCTTAGATTCGTTTCGTTTCATGCCCTCGTCTCTTGAAACATTAGCGAAAAATTTGAAACCAGAACAAATAAAGTTCGTACAAAAAGCGTTTCCGAATCCGGATTCTTATAAATTAGTAACTCGTAAAGGATGTTTTCCGTATGATTACGTGAATTCTGTTGACAAATTGGAAGAGACAAGTCTTCCCGATAAATCCCTATTTTATAATAAATTACATGGCGAAAACGTCAACGATGAGGATTACCAGCACGCCGTAAACGTTTGGCAACATTTTCAATGTAAAACTCTCGGTGAATACGCGGACTTGTATTTAAAAATTGACGTATTTCTATTGGCAGACATTTTTGAAAATTTTAGAAAATTGACTTTCAAAACTTACGGGTTAGATGCGTGTGGATTTTTCACAGCTCCGGGCCTATCATTTTCGGCGGCTCTTAAAACAACAAAAATTGAACTTCCCCTTTTACAAGACATCGATATGATTTTATTTATAGAAAAAGATTTACGCGGCGGTATAACTCAAGTTAGTTCCCGATATGCAAAAGCGAATTCTGTACACATGGGAACCGATTTCGACCCTGATGAGGAAATTAGCGAAATTATTTACGTAGACGCGATCGGACTCTATTCTTACGCGATGACGACAAAATTACCGTGCGACAACTTCAACTGGGTAAGTGACGAAAAATTAACGAATCTTTTAGAAATGCTCAGTACGACCGACATTGACTGTTCGATGTATTACGGGGATGAAACGGGTAAATCTTGTGTTTTAGAAGTTGACTTAGAATATCCTGAAGATTTGCACGATTCCCATATATTTTTTCCATTTTGTCCGGAACACATATCCACCACAGGTAAAAGGACGACAAAAATTAATGCTAACTTTATGTAATAAAGAAAAGTACGTCCTCCATTTAAGCGTTTTACTTCAAAGTTTAAAACACGGCTTAAAATTAAAAACAATTCATCGTGCGATAGAATTTGACGAGAGCAATTGGTTAGAAAAATACATTAAATTAAATAGCGATCTGAGGGCAAAATCTACGAACGCTTTCGATAAAGATTTTTACAAGGGCATGTTGAATATGGTTTTCGGAAAACTTATGGAATCTGTACGCAAATACAGAAATATCGTGTTGACAAAGAAATGGAAATCCGCTGAAAAATATATTAGTCAACCAAATTTCAAAAAAGCTACGATTTTCAGTGAGAATCTGGTCACAACTGAACTGAACAAATTATCCGTGAAATTTGATAAACCGATCTACGTTGGCATGGCAGTCCTTGACATTTCAAAAACAGTCATGTATAGTTTTCTTTATGATTGCATCAGAGAAAATGTGGAGCCCTTATTTAATGTCACAGTATGTTACACGGACACGGATAGTTTTATTTTTAAGTTCTCTCCAAAACATCCCGAACGCGTCTCGAGTATTTATGAAATTATAAAACGGGATGCAAATAAAATTTTTGACACTTCAGATTACGCCGCAGATAACCCTTTCGGAATACCTTTGGTAAATAAGAAAGTTATCGGTAAATTTAAAGACGAACTCTGCGGACAGATAATAACTGAGTTCATTGAAATTAGAGCTAAAGTTTACGCTATCAGAGTGGGAAAAGAAGTAAATTTAAAAAATTGAAGGGCGTGGGTCGTTCAGGAATTAAAAAAATAACTTTTCAGGATTATTATGACTGTTTGTTTGATAATAAAAAATTAATGTCAAAATTCAATAGCATCAGATCAATAAATCATCAATGATTAACCGTTACCATAAATAAAACTGCTTTAGATGCTCAAGATGACAAACGACATTACGATCTTGTAACGGACATTCATTCGTTGCCGTTGGGACATTATAAATTAAAATGAAATTGTATGTAATTTTGTAATTATGTATTAAAATTAAATTATATGTAATTTGTAATTATATTGTGTGTTAGTAAAGCATTTTGTATTATACATACGTAAGTAAAACGTATTTTTTATTTTTAGAATTTTATTTAAGACGTTTTACAATTATACAGGCACGTCGGAATCGTTTTCGTCCGTCTATGCTCGCGGAAATGCGCACGCCCCGAGGACCCATTTTTTCGAAATTGCCGCCGCCGCTCTGCGTGCAGCGATCTATATGCTCCCGCGCGCGTAGAAACCTACCGACGCGACGCCTCCGAGATGGACGCCGGCGATCGTCCTTTCGCAATTCGTCACCAGATGGACACCGCCAGATGCAACCAACATCGCATCCGTGTTCGACGAAAAATAAAACGACATCCTTCTCGCCGCGCGTCATTATTATTACACATTTAGAACTGATACGAGCAACTGACCGAACGGTCGAGCGGCTTAGGTGGACGCCTCACGAACACCGAGGAACGAGTTCGAATCTCTCTCCGGACGGAGGAAAAAAAATGACGCAACCAACATCGCATACGTGTTCGACGAAAAAAATAAGGACATTCGCCGCGCGTCGCGTCGTTAATATTACACATCTGGAACGGATACGAACGAGTGACTCAACGGCCGAGCGGCTTAGGTGGACGGCTCAGGAACGCCGAGGAACGGGTTCGAATCTCTCTCCGGACGGAGGAAAAAATTCCGCAGCGGAGCGCCGGCGGCGACACCCGACGGACAATTACCGAACTAACGCTCCGACGACGCAGCGCCACTGCTATCTGGCAGACAATTTCCGAACTAACGAAAATGGCAGCAGCGCCGGAGGCATCTGGCGGACGGACGCCAGAACTACGTTGTCTCCGTCTCTCTCTCTCTGGAGCTCCATCTCACTCTTTACCATGGGCTCAGATGAGGCAGAAAACTGGACCGGAAGTCAATGCATTTCAAATGGGGAAAAAAGGGTGTGGTCTGTTTTTTATATCTACTCATATCGAGATCTTCCATTTTAAGTGAACTCTGAGTTTTAGTCGGTTGATTTGAAGTAATTAGAAATTAATTAAAAGTGACGTTCTTAGTCCTAAAACAGGATTAACTTTAAACGTTCATATCTCGTGAAGCAGCATCTACATAATTTTTTTTTTACAAAAGATGAAAGCACACATAGAGGTCTTTCATTTTGTACTTGCGAAGTGTTGTTTGGAATATTGCAACAAAAATAATGGCAACTTTTTTGATATTTTTGGTAAAATCACATTTAGAACATTGAATTTGTAATTTATCTGTATGTCCGCAAAATATACAAGAACTGCTTAAATCGTCAGATTCTTTGATAAGTAAATTTTGTAGTTCCTTTCTGTAATGATTAGGATCGAAATTCGTAAAAGGGATATTTTTTATTACGGATTCAAAACATTTTAATATGTATATCCCGCAGTTCCAACCGTCAGTTTGTATCGGAAAATTAGTTGAACAATTTCATAGTTTACAAAAGGATGCGGTTTACAATTCTTCTTTAACAAAGGTTCTAATAATTTTTTATATTTTTGCATAGTTTGTAAATTATTGCCTAGTGGATCATAAAAAATAAAACTATGAGTATATGTGTTAGCAGCAACTGCACACCAATGATTGTTATTGACAAGTATCGGGAAAAGTGCAACGCCCTTGTCAAATTTGTAAAACTGACCTTTGAAAATTAAATTTCTTTCATATTGTAAAAAAACTTTAACGTTATCATTTTTGTAAATATTTAAAAACAATATGTTGACATAATCGATTAGGAAATTGTCAAACCAATTACATTCAAACAAGGTCGAGTAACTACCGAATTTTAAAACATTTTTGGCAACTACATAATTTTTTTTGTTTTTAACTCTTGAGGTGGTTTGAAATATGTGTCTTGTGCTTTTGCGCTCTTTTCCTTTTCTATCAATTTCTTCAGAGTTGCAGCTTTAAAATAAGTGTGTTTCGCCCTTTTTTTTTTATTTCCACATTTCTTTTGGATTTTTACATTTATCACGTTTATTTATAATTTTTCTACTTGCCAGGCCTTCTTTATCTATCTCCATATAATTTTCTTTACAAATATTATTGATATGTCTTCTTAATTGTCTAATGAAACGACTACATCTTTCTGGTGACTTTTTGCTTTCTATGAGGTGTTTTACAATGCCAAACCAATTTTCGGCGTATGCATTGCTGCTTCTTGGCGAGGAAATTATACTAGACCATAAAGGAATGTATGCTAAATAATGTCTCAAAAAGTCAATAAATGACTCATTAAAATATGGATTTTCCTTTTTCTCATGAATATGGGTATTTTCTTTTGAAATAAGTACTTTAATTTCATAAATTTTATTCCGGAAATGTTTGTAAAAAGGGGAATCTTTATATACGACATTTAATTTGTTTTCGGTATCTACTGATACAAAATTACTACTTTTCAGTTCTTCATGATCTAAATTTTCCCTCACAAAGTTAGTTAATAACATATCTATATTTGAAGGACAATATTTAGACAAAGTAAGCATACATAGATTAGAAAGACATTCTTCTATTTCTACCAATGTTGTTATATTAAAAAATGATGCTAATATCTCCTTCAAATGGTTCCTTATATTTTTTTTCTCATAAAATTGATCGACATGTCGCTATTAAATGCTATTAAATGAGGTATCACAAGGAGTACTATGCTATTTGAATTTTTAAAGTTGGGGTTGCTGGCGCTTAAGGGTTGAAGGGTGAGGGGTTGAAAATTACATCGTTCAATAATGGGTTAAAAATAAAAATCGACCTGTCCGAGCATTTTTTTGAAACATTTTTCTCAACCATTTTATAGAATTTATCCGTTTACTTTCGGGAAACACTGTATATATCAGGCAATGAAGTAAGCTTTAATACATTTTTAAATTCTCGTTGGACATCGCTCCACATTTCTACACAAAGAGGTTGCATCACAGTTTGCATGTAATTGTAATTTTCCCTTTGCATAAGTATCAGATCTATTATATGATCTGTACTACGATCATTAAAAGTGCAATATGCTCGGATTTAATTTTTCGATAAACGGATTCACTTTTAATATTTTGTACATTGTGAGCTGTTTTAATTATTTTAGATGAACCAGATTGAATATCTTGCAGTCTCTGTTTTAAAGGTTTTATTTGCTTTAATTTTCTACCTAACAAGATACGTTCGATACCTCGCACATGTCGTGTTAGATCACAAGGATGACAGTAATCTAGATTTGAACTGAAAACAGAAAAGCTAATTTCATTCAAGGATATATCTGATATTAATTTAAAAGTTTTACAACCTAATTGTGCACAATAGCAGTAGATGGTCATACGGTTTTTATCTTCAGAGTAATAGTAATTCTTTATATTTATTATGCACGTGTTATTAACGTGCTTCAACTTTTCTTTCAGAATATAATTATAATGTTTTGTTTTTAATATTCCAGCTTGAAAAACACTTTTCCATTCGTCTGCAGTTAAAGAAAATTTTCCTTCAAATACGTTACAATTTTTGAAGCTTAATGTCGTTATTGCTAACAATGGAGCAGTAGTATCATACAAGTTAATACAGCCTTCTGGTAAAAGTTCATTTTGAGAAACTTTATGGGATTCGGTAAATAATTTCTCATATGTATGTGAAACGTCTGGATCGGTATTCGTAACATTAAGAAAAGTTATTTCACTTTTCTTTATTTCTGGTGATATATCCTTACTGACATTAAGCATATCTGTTGAAAAATCGCTTTCATTGGATATACAGAAATCAGATACTGGTCCATTTTTTTTCTAAACTACTTTCCACTTGCGAAAACATATTCTCTAATTTAGCAGAATTCCGATCTAATATTCTGATTATAGTTCGGCGCTTTCCTTACGAACTATCTCCAAACCACATTCTAGCTGCATTGATCACGATGGGATTATTAATATCTAGATTCTTCAGTATATTTATATTATTGCATTCACTTATAATGAAATGCAGTAATTTTTCATAATCTATTTTAGGCCTCATTTTGTTTATTTTCAAATATGTAGTAAGTATTGAAAACTTTGATTCAATATTGTTTGAACAATTCGAAATGAAAACGCAAAAATGAATTCGAAACAAAAATTATCGTTTTTAATTTTTATAGAATACAATCCTTTATAAAAGAATAAAATCCAAAAAGAACCAAATTAAGGACATAAGAAAACCAATTTGGTTGATTCAAATAAATGTATAAAATACAGGAATAATTCCCAAAACCCTAATTTTATATAAGATGAAAATCAATAAAGAGGTAGAGAAATAAAACGAATATTCCAAAATATAATAAAATGTAAATATACAGGGTGAGTTATTAAGCGCCCCTTCTTCCATAGCTCATTTATAGAACGAGATAGAATTTTTTCTTTTACAAGGACATTCTACCTATTGAGCACTATAACCTAAAATTACTTTGATACTTACAGAGTGTTACATAAAATAATGGCGGCATGCAGCGGGATTTTTTTTAATGGAACATTCTGTGTATTTTCCTATAGAAAGATATAACACTCGATCCTCTAAACAGCAGCACATAAAATATTTATATTTATTTAACCAATTAAGAGTAAATTAATATTTTATCGAAAACGGTCTGATTTTCAACTTCTCTTAAAATACTAACTGTAAACGTATCGTTTGTCGTACGGGAATAAAAATAGATAGTGTTATAAACTAAAGTATAGGGAATAACCCAGATATAAATTCATTTAGTTTCATTTGTTTTTTTCAAGTGTTCAAGCCTGTGTAATTGTCAGATTTTCAAATTTCCGTTATTCAATTTTTTTAAATGCAACCCCCCCTATCTCTTTTCACGAATAGATAGTGTTCATGTTCCTCTTCAATTCTGTTATAGGTTTTCTGCATCTAATCCTTACAGTTTTTTTGCTATAATAAACTTTTTACATTTTTACTCTAAAATCAATATTAAAAAGTTATTTAACGTACCGTATTTTAATTTCTTTAAGACAGCGCCCTCTATTTCATAAAACAGATGGATAATATCAAGTTTACAATTGATTAGAGACTCTTATTACATTATAATCATCGTATTTTTGTTATAATACAGTCCTTTTACTTTGTTTTAATTAAGAATGCTTTAAAATTGATTCGATGTAGTTCCTAAGCTTCAGTTGTCTTCATTAACATTTGATTTAATAAAATCTGAATACTTGAACAAAAGAAATTCACCGATTTTCATTTATTTGTTAGATTATTAATTTATTATTTGTATTTTTTTTTTGAAGTACAACAATTTTTACATTAAGGTAATTATTTGTAAACACTGATGTTTTCTTTTGCTGTAAACCACATCGAATCAATTTTAAGACATTGTTAATTACAACAAAGTGAAAGAACTGTATTACAATAAAAATACGATGATTTTAATGTAATAAGAGTCTGTAACCAATTGTAAACTTGATATTATCCATCTGTTTTATGAAATAGAGGGCGCTGTCTTAAAAAAATTAAAATACGGTACGTTAAATAACTTTTAATATTGATTTTAGAGTAAAATGTAAAAAGTTTATTATAGCAAAAAAACTGTAAGGATTAGATGCAGAAAACCTATAACAGAATTGAAGAGGAACATGAACACTATCTATTCGTGAAAAGAGATAGGGGGGGTTGCATTTAAAAAAATTGAATAACGGAAATTTGAAAATCTGACAATTACACAGGCTTGAACACTTGAAAAAAACAAATGAAACTAAATGAATTTATATCTGGGTTATTCCCTATACTTTAGTTTATAACACTATCTATTTTTATTCCCGTACGACAAACGATACGTTTACAGTTAGTATTTTAAGAGAAGTTGAAAATCAGACCGTTTTCGATAAAATATTAATTTACTCTTAATTGGTTAAATAAATATAAATATTTTATGTGCTGCTGTTTAGAGGATCGAGTGTTATATCTTTCTATAGGAAAATACACAGAGTGTTCCATTAAAAAAAATCCCGCTGCATGCCGCCATTATTTTATGTAACACTCTGTACGTATCAAAATAATTTTAGGTTATAGTGCTCAATAGGTAGAATGTCCTTGTAAAAGAAAAAAATTCTATCTCGTTCTATAAATGAGCTATGGAAGAAGGGGCGCTTAATAACTCACCCTGTATATGATAATGAAAAGATAAATATAAAAATTTTCAACTCTAAAACAAACCTAATTTGAACACAACAACCAAAATAAAAATGATAAAATAAAGAAATGACTTTTAAATAACCTGATATTGTTTACCACTTAAGAAATAGAACTATGAAAAAGAAATGATACAAAATAACGCAAACCATGTACATATACCATGAAAATCTTATAGAGAAGAAAAATAAACAGAAAAAAAGTGTAACTTAGAAAGTTATTATTTTTATATACATACTTTATAAATTTGACAGAAACAATAGAAAAAAACCCTTCTAAAATGATATCTAGAAAATTCCAAACAGCTAACTACTAATTAAAATCGCAAGCACTTTATAAAATCAAAATGCGAGCTTAACTGCACTCTGCGTCTCGAATGGTGTGAAACTGAACTGCCATGCAAGCAAATTATAGATGTTATTCGATCATATACTTTTTGTTTTTGATATTGTATACACTCTGACGAATCATATTGGCACGCGTGAATAAAATTTAGAAACCAATATTCTAAGCATTTTATGTCGAGCTTCATTAGAGGTTGTTAAAAAAAAAGAAAATAATCAATCCTGAGACACTCCAAATTAGCAGTGTATGATTCTTATTTTCTGTATGAGAGGGAAAATATAGTTTTATCGAGTCCCGTTTGTTTTTCTTGTGGCCTATTCCGACATACGCAAATATTACGAGTGTGCAGAGTGGACCATTTTTAATGATTTTACAGGGTTTCTCTGTTAATTATAGGAATAAAAGAAAACTGTATTCGCGACCAAATGCTCTTTTTCGAGAAAAACTCAATGGTGAAGACAAAAGTTAGCTACCTAATATCGGCTGAGATATTGTGAAAAATAATTATTCGCGAAAATTCGTTTTCGCGAAAACGGTTTACTTTTATTCCTATATAAATAACCAAAAAACTCTGTAAAACCATCAAAAATGGTCCACCTGGTACTTTAAAATTGTACACTCGTTTCATTGTGGCCATTTTCGATTAATATATGTACTCAACTCAAAGTTCAAACCAACTGATCAAAATTCAGAAGGTACAATGTGCATTTTCACATTCTGAAAAAGTGTTTAGGCAGATGCTAGTTAATGAAATATGAGCGTTTAAAGCATCACTGTTTTACGACTGAGAACGTCACTTTTAATTAATTTTTAAAATTACTTCCAATCAACCGGCCAAAACTCAGAGTTCACTTGAAATGAAAGATCTCGATGTGTACTTTCATATTCTGTAAAGAAAATGTTTATGCAAATTCTAGTTAATGAGATATCCGCGTTTCAAGCTAGTGCTATTTTGCGGCTGAGAACATCACTTTTAATTAATTTCTAATTACTTCAAATCAACCGGCTAAAACCCAGAGTTCACTTAAAACGGAAGATCTCGATGTGTACTTTCATATTCTGTAAAGAAAATGTTTAAGCAAATTCTAGTTAATGAGATTTCAGCGTTTCAAGCTAGTACTGTTTTGCGGCTGAGTACGTCACTTTTAATTAATTTCTAATTACTTCAAATCAACCGGCTAAAACTCAGAGTTCACTTAAAACGGAAGATCTCGATGTGTACTTTCATATTCTGTAAAGAAAATGTTTATGCAAATTTAGTTAATGAGATTTCAGCGTTTCAAGCTGTACTGTTTTGCGGCTGAGAACGTCACTTTTAATTAATTTCTAATTACTTCAAATCAACCGGCTAAAACCCAGAGTTCACTTAAAACGGAAGATCTCGATGTGTACTTTCATATTCTGTAAAGAAAATGTTTATGCAAATTCTAGTTAATGAGATTTCAGCGTTTCAAGCTAGTACTGTTTTACGGCTAAGTACGTCACTTTTAATTAATTTCTAATTACTTCAAATCAACCGGCTAAAACTCAGAGTTCACTTAAAACGGAAGATCTCGATGTGTACTTTCATATTCTGTAAAGAAAATGTTTATGCAAATTTAGTTAATGAGATTTCAGCGTTTCAAGCTGTACTGTTTTGCGGCTGAGAACGTCACTTTTAATTAATTTCTAATTACTTCAAATCAACCGGCTAAAACCCAGAGTTCACTTAAAACGGAAGATCTCGATGTGTACTTTCATATTCTGTAAAGAAAATGTTTATGCAAATTCTAGTTAATGAGATTTCAGCGTTTCAAGCTGTATTGTTTTGCAGCTGAGAACGACACTTTTAATTAATTTCTAATTACTTCAAATCAACCGGCTAAAACTCAGAATTCACTTAAAACGAAAGATCTCGACGTGTACTTTCATATTCTGTAAAGAAAATGTTTATGCAGATGCTGGTTAATCAGATATGAGCGTCTAATTTGACTATTGTCATATGACCGTGAAAGTGTACTAAAACTTTCCAAAGGCATTATTGAATAGATATAGATGTTTACTTTATGACTGCGTGAAAATTTTCATTGAAAACATTTTTTTAGTGTGTTACATGAATAATGACTCATGCTGGTTTAAATAGTGGTTTTTAACTTGATATCAAATATTTCTTCAATTTCTTGGTACAAGGAGAATGTACACATTATACCCTTTGCAATGGATTAAATATTATTGATCTATGATCGTTATTTTAGCGGCAACAGCGTTTTGAAATTTTATAACTTTATTGCTGGAATTTTATTGTTAACTTCTCATCGGTCAGCACCGCCTATATCGGCATACCGAAGACGGATTACGTTGGGTCGTTCCGAAACTAGCGCGTCAGCAAATTCTTCGGTATTATCATGATGAAATGGGTCATTTCGCTCTCGATAAAACTCTAGAAACAATTCGTAAAGTTTATTGGTTTCAAGGGATGCGACGTTACGTCACAAAATACTTATATCGCTAATTGTTTGAATTGTTTATACAATAAAAAACCAACGGGAAAAAAAGCCGCGATTATTACACCCGATTCCAAAAAGTTCAACGCCATTTGATACTATCCATATTGATCATTTAGAACCGTTTGTAAGTAGTAGTAAGAAGAATAATTATTTAGTGGTGATTACTGAAGCTTTTACAAAACTCATTTTTCTCAAAGCAGTGCAGAGTACCAAAGTGGGCCCTGTACTTAATTTTCTAACAACAGTTATCGATATGTTTGGTGTGCCTAGGCGTATAATCTCAGATAGAGGTTCTTGTTTCACTTGCAAAAAGTTCGCAGATTTCAGAAATGACTTAGGAATAAAATCAGTTTTAAATGCCACGGCAACTCGCAGGGCAAACGGCCAAGTAGAGCGAATGAATAGCACAATTCTACAGTCTTTGGCAAGTTCCTTAGAGGAAGGCGAAGATAAGTGGGATCGTCTTGTAACTAAAATTCAATTTGCTTATAACTCGACTGTAAATAAGACGACCGGAAAAAGTCCGTATGAGTTAATGTTGGGTTATAGACCGCGAAATAAAGGCAATGCATTTTTGAGAAATGAGTTAGGGGTAGACGTTACCAAAACGACAGAATCATCAGACATTATACACGAAATTCGCAACGATGCGAATGCTAGAATTATGACGGAGCAAAGTAAGGGACTCCCCACACCGACGCGAAACTTTCGCTACCGCTACTGTTGTGAAACCGCAACGGACCAATATACACAGCGGTATATGGACCTACTCACACCGGGACGCGCGATTCCGCAACGGTCGCGGCAGTGCAGCGTTGTAATTGTCTGACGCTGCATGCACGGTTTTTTCCGCCGCCGCTGAAGTTTCGCGTATATTAAAAATGGCGTTAATAGAAAAATTAATCGAAATTGTTAAGCTGTATCCTATCATTTATGATTTAAGTCATGAAGACTACAAAAATATGAGGAAAAAGGACAAGTTTTGGGAGCAGAGAGGGTTAGAGCAAAAAGAAAATTGTAGCTTTGCTTATATATTTTTAAATACCGTATGTTCAATCGAAAAAAAAACTGTAGCAGGCTTTCAAAGTATATCTTAGTCCATATACAGACGAAAAGATCGCGTGAGCACTACGAAACTTTCACGTTGGTGTGAATACCGAGTTTCGCTGCTGTACCGCCAGCGAATTTTTCGCAGCGGAAAGTTTGCGTCGCGAAAGTTTCGCGTCGGTGTGGGGAGTCCTTAAAGCTAAGAAACGTTTTGACGCAAAACGAAGAAAGACTCCTAAGTACGATGTGGGTTAACAAGTTGTGATCCTAAAAAATGTTGGACCTAATGATGGAAAAAGCAAAAAGTTGCTTCCAAAGTACGAAGGACCCTTTATAGTTAAAGAGGTGTTGCAACACGATTGGTATGTCATCGAGGATATACCAGGCACGACGCGTGCAAATAAGTTTTACAAGGGTGTGTGTTCAGTTGATAAAATGAAACCATACCCTAATGTCACCCTCGACGAGGAGAGTGATAACGAAGGAAGTGTATCAGGTGATGCCTAAAGTTTGGCTGAAAATTCACAGATACGCTAAAGTAAACCGTTTGGTTGAGTAAAACGTATTGGTTGAGTAGCCGATGAAGTATTGGTTCAAAGCCGTTAACGTAATGGGATAACCGCTAAAGAGTGGGTAGTAACGAAAATCGCTAAGATGGGGTTGATCAAGTTGATCAGCACAAAGTTTTTGTTTATATGTTTCAGAGATCAGGATGGGCGCAGATGCCCGCGAGGACGCAGGGTATTGTAGCATGGCCGAAACTGTCAGCAATTTTCAAAAAGAAAAACAACTCAAGCGATACTGGCCACTGAATCAACCGCCAGTGTTCGATTCTAAAACATAAACCAATGTGTTTATAGAAATGTAAGCAGTTAGGTCGGTGGACCGAGAACGATTATTAACTCTTCAACTTTGGATGTAAATATTAAGAGCTATAATAAACTTTTAAAATATTAGACTTAATTCATTTTTTTGAGAAAGGAGTCTCACAGGGGTATCTTTCTTAATTTCCTTAGTCTCGTATTTTTTCTAAGTGCCTTGCTGAAATAACAATGAATAATGAAACACAAGAAGCTTGAAAAATTTTACTTGAGTGCAATCAATTTTCTTGATATTTGGCATTGTATTATGTACTGCACGCTGTTCTTTAGACGTGTTGAATGTTTCGTATGTAACAAGAAACTTGATCCCTCCAGTTTTAGAAACGATCGTTGATGAATTCCAAACATCAGTACCAACTTCTAGTTGTAGGATCGTCTTTTTTAACTTTATCGAATCTTGGATGGTTTTTTTTTCTTTGTGTTAAACATGACAAACATAAATATAACATAAACTGATAACAGTGTCAGAGGACCGAGTTACAATAAACATTCACTCACCCTTTGGTTAGCTCTCTCTTTCCCTGCTTTCTTTCTTTCTTTCTCGACCACTGCGGAGCTGAGGGTAAACGTCTTAACATTTGGGCTTCGCTTTCCGATTCGATGAGGATGTCATGCAAAGCTACAAATAACCATTTACGAGTATCTACTCAAGACTATGGGACTTATTTACTCACCGGGGCCCTCTCCCGGCCCCACTCTTTTCCAGCGGTGACTCTAGATGCGGAAGCTCCCTGCTGGGATGCGAATTCACGGGGAAGGTGTCCTCGAATGTCTATCTTCGTACTTCGCATGCATAACGACAAACCCCAGGTGGATATTGGCATACCTTGCCTTCTGAGCGTACGTTCTCAGAATCATTGGTGCTACTGCCTCCTACAGTGTTGCTACACCGGCCCGAGCACAGTTAACATCAAGTCATGACCGTTTTGAAAGCACAAGGCAATCACCTGGTCAGGTATACAACTAGTTGTATTTGCGGTATCTACTACTCACGCACCTGCAGTAGCGGATAGGGTCAAATACCGTATACAGGTGGAATGATCCTCGACTCTCTCCCATTTATGGGCGAATCCAGAGTGATCACCCTTATGAAAGAATGCCCAATCTCTTACTCTCTGTCCGAGCCATCAGCGGACACCACGTGATTGGCACCTTACTCTACCTCAGAGTATCATCTATCATCAGCAAGCCTTTTACTCTGGCACAATTACTTCATCACATGTCCTTGCAATTTATTACAACACTCGCGAGCCCGTTTGCGTAATTAACGCAACTTTACCGAGACATTCGCCCTACAAGGACCGCTGGCGGAGACTGAAGTGCTTTCGTTCCATCCCTCTACTTGAGACGTACCCCGTATCTTATTCCAAACCATAAGATAAAATAAACAAACGTGCTCGTGTTTTACGGATACATTGAAAATGCGTAAACTTTCCTAAATTCTAAACTTGATAAAATATACAACGACAACACGAACTACATACTCATGTATCTAAAGTCGGTAAAAACTCTTGCATTTGTTGAATATGTGAAAGACCACCTTCTCTAGTTTCATTAAACCAGTTCAAGAAATAAGTTAGCTAGCAAGGCTGTTTTTTTTTAGAAAGCTTAATTGAGTAGTTTAACTATTTTAAAAATAGTTTTGTGAGTGTGACGAACATTATTACTTATTTAAATATTCAATGATAACAATAAATCATTATCATAATTTCTTCTTGCATAATAAATTTTTCCCTGTACCTACATATATGAACCATTTTCACAAATGCTATCAAGCGTAGCATACAAGCTGAAGCTGCTCTGCTGTGAGACTAACTTCGCTAATATCGAAGTAAATACTACAATTTGATGTTAAAATCGAAGTGTATTGCAGGGCCGTGCCGTGCTATGATACAGAGAGGCGACCGCATCAGGCGGCACCGTAAGAGGGCGGCATAAGCAGAGAAATCAAAATACAATTTTAACTATTCAATAATTAAAAATCTTTACGCAACGCTTTTCTATAATGGTCTATGTTATACCGGTATTGATGTGTACGATTGATGATTTGTCGCACGCCTCTGCCTAAGCGCTTTCGGTAGGTACCCTTTGATTTTAGTTTCTGATGCGGCGTCTTTGGCGAGCGGTCACCGAAAGACTTTTGATCTCACAGCACGAAGATATTATTTTTATTTGTAATATACCTGCGGCCGCTCCTATAAGCTGAGGCGGCAATTATCACAAAAGACAATTGCACGTGTTAAGGCTGAAACAGACAAAGCGCGGCACGGCGCTATGTCTCCCAAAATATCTTTTGCTTTATTCTTATGAGAATGCGTATACTTATGCGACGCGCGGCGGTGCGGAGCTGTGCGGCCAAGTAATGTATATCTAATGGGGAGCTCCACCGCGCTTTGGGGTCGCTTTAGGTCGCAGCGCGCAGCGGCGCTCGTATGTGCGACAGCCTTTAAGGCTAGGCGCATATTAAGACGCATGTGGCGCGTATGACGCGACCTGACCCGTACGGCATGACGCGAGCACGCCCCACGCGTAATCTGATGATGCGCAAATTGAGACACAGTTTCATTCAGCGTGGTCCTAGCACAGTATTTATGTGTGAAATGAATTTTTCGCAAAGAAAACTCGTATAACTCAGGATGTTTTCTTACCGCCTCTATCAATTTCTCTTCCGACAACATCATAAATACAGAAATCCCAATATCAGTAGAAACAAAAACAAAACACGCTACACGTGTGGCGCGAAATCTGTGTGTCTACCACTGCGTCACGCTTCTCGCAGCTGACGCGATTAGCGCTGCGTAGCGTCGCGTCTCCAATTTGCACTGTGCCATTTAATTCCGTATATTACAAAAACGCGCGCTACGCTGTGTGCTGTGTCACGTTGCACGGGCCAGACGCGTCTCAATATGCGCCTAGCCTAAAGGCTGAAGCAGACATAGCGCGGCGCGGCTCCCAAAATATCTTTTTCTGTATTCTTATGAGAGTGCGTATACTAACTTATGCGACGTGCGGCGGAGCGGAGCTGCGCGACCAAGTAATGCATAACTAATGGGGAGCTCCGTCGCGCTTTGGCTCGCTTTAGGTGTTGATAGTTCTGCTTTGAGTTTACAATTATTGACAATATTTGACCCTTCTAACTTTAACTGGTAAAACTGTAATAGATTGTTGTAGTTGATAATTGATATTATTTTAGCGTAAAGGTAAAGAAAGCCGATTGCCTGCTTTCCGGTAATCAGCGCCGATAGGTTCCAGTTTTTCGCACACACGGACACAGAGTGAAAACCGATAAAAACAGATATCTATTGAGAAAAATCAGGAAAATGACCTACTTTCATTGTATTATAACTTATTTAAAAAACATGCCTTCATTTTAAAAGTTTATAAATGCGCATCGGCGCCGATTGCCAGAAAGCAGGTAACCTGCTTTCTCTGTGTAGGCGCCCTTTGTTTATATTTTCAAAATAAAAATAGTATTCGTGCATTTTTTTAAAATCACAATCGAAGGATATTTTAAAAAAAAATAAGGGGCGGCATTTCCAGAACTTGCATCATACTGAGAAAATATACCGCACGGCCCTGAGTGTATATCAGTCGAAGTGAATTCTTCAAACTTTAGTAAACACTTCAATAATTTCCTCAAGAATAATATTTATTGTAATTAATAACTTCCGGAAAATTAAAGCATCTGCTTCGTGTTTTAGTAGGGGAGGGTGGGCCACAATGAGACAAAAAATACAATTTTTGGAATAAAAATTTGAATTTTATACTTTTGATCAAAATTATAGCATAGGTAAATAATTTAAACTTTTAGCAACATACTATATTAATGAAATTGTTAATATGTGACGAGGAAGGCAGTTAAAATTAAAAAATTATATGGAACTGTTTTTGTCTCATTGTGGCCCATGTTATGGGGTAGAATGAGACAGTATTAAAAGATGACATTAATGTAGTAAATTTATTAAAAGATGAATGTAAAGTAAATAAAAATCTTTAAAAAAATGTCGTAAACACAATGCAATTCCAGTGCATAAGAACAAAAAGAAAAACATGGCACTTTTTTTAGGTTCAGTCACTAACGAACATAAATATTATCAAATCTAATTGAAAAATTTATTAAATTGTTCTGGCGCTTCAGTTCCCACTGGTTATGGGCTGGGAAGAATTGTTTTTAATGTCTGATAAGGCTACTGAGGCATCATCAGGAATTTTCATATGTCTCATTGTGGCCCATGCAACATTGTCTCATTGTGGCCCTGAAGCATCTTGGGATTATTTAAGTTGTGCAAGTTTTAATACATCCCACTATGTTCATAACCTAATACGTAATAGTAATGGTTAAAGGTGTATCAACCATAAATAAAACAACATTGATGGAATTCCGTATACGGCACATTAAATTCTGCATAGCAAAAAAGATTACATACCCCAATATCACACTTTTTACATAAAAGACGGCAGAAACTTGCAATAACGCTGTAACTTTGGCGGCAATTAGTCCTGATGGGGCTCAACTTTATGTATGAACTAAGCTGCAAAAAGCCTGTAAAGTTCGAATTTATTCTCTTTGTCTCACTGTGCCCCGTGTCCCACTGTGGCCCACCCTCCCCTACATACTAAAATATTGGAATAAATACTACGGAGAAGATACTAAAACTTATAGTATTAGCAGGTTCTTCATTTTTATTCATACCACCCCATTATCTACACTAATAATACTCCAAAGGGTCAATGCTTTTTGATGTTGTTTCCTGGTTTACTCGACCGGGAAACTGAATACGCGGTTGAATACTGCCTGCGTGAAACATCAAATAAAAGGCGATGAGTTCAAAAAGTATTTTACTAAAGTAATACAATATTAATTAACTCTTTTAGAAGATATTTTTAGAGTCGAGCACTTTCTTCACTAGATCTTCCTGCGTCCTAGGCCCAATGTAATCTTCCGGACGCGATTGGTAGGGATGGAAAATCTTAAAAGAAGGCAAGTCTCTAACATTGAATCTGTACATCAGGTACTTTCCATCGTCATTGAAGTCGATAACTCCGATTTTGCACTTGTCCCTCAATTCGTCGGCAGCACGTTCGAAATGAGGAGCGAAAGCTTTACTGTGAGGACAAGTCGAGGAAAAAAACTCCACTAACCAGGTTTCCGTGCTTTTGGTGACAATGTCGTCGAAATTGGAAGGCGTGAGGTGTACTAAGTGAGAATTGTTTTCATACAGACTGCTCACTAATTTGGACAGGGTTAACAAAATTAGTAGGATTCTCATCGGGCAGAGTTTTAATACATGTTTAAATTCGTCAAAATTTTAGTTATTATCGTTTCTTCTTACAGATAGGCAGGCAAGAAGACGTCTTTGTGCTAAATAACATCTTGCTTATTATTATGTCAACATGACATAATATAGCTTTGTCTGTGATAACTTTGATTGTATTCGTTTTTTAATTGTGTAAAATCACTATGCAGGGCACTCGTAAATTTTATATCAGCTTTGTTCATTGAACATGTCAGGAATAGGTTTTGAATTAGGTACTTCAAGTCCGCCAGTACATTTGCGAAGAAATTCGGATATTATCCGCGAAATAAACAGTGAAATAAACAATGAACCTACAGTGGCGATCATGAACAACGGGAACTTTTTATAATGAGCGTCTATAAAAAAAACCTGGTCAAGTAGGTTGTGATCGAGAATTTATCCACTTCATTTTACAGAATTACTAAATGTAGCCTACTTGACCAAGAATTTATTTAGACACGAGTTATTAATGGTTATAGCGTAGTTTCCATTATCACTATGTTCATTTTTCCTGCAAAGAATATTGGGTTGACGGGAATTTAAAAATACTTATATTTGATAGATCGTTTACCGGTCTTATTCACACAGAACACACTGATGCAGAAAAACCGAAAAAGCTTAGCAGGAATGTAATAGCATAAATGGCACCTCTGACAAATTACTTTGTATCGTCCATAGTATCGCCTTCGCTTCATCTTCGCACAGTATTTGCTTCAGTTTCCAACGTTCTAGTCGTTTATTACTACAATCACGGTATACGGTGGCGTGCAAAAAAATCGCGTACACCCAATTTTTGTTAGGCCCAGTTTTACAATGAAGGTTTAACTTTAAGCCGAAGCTTAAACCCTTCACAACAATTGTTGAAATAATCGTTGCTAAGGGTTTAAGCCTCATCTCAAATTTCAGCCACAGTTGTAAAACTGGATCTAAGTCGGTCTTAATTTGTAATCTGTCAGTGTCAAACAATAAAAATGCCGAACTGACACAAACAGAATCAATTTTAATACTCTCTTAGAAGATGCATGACGAATAAGAGCAGTGTTGGATAATTATGGTATAAATAAAAGCACTCTTACACGAACAGAGAAGATGTAGATAGAGGAAGAAAGTGTAAGTAGAAAAGCAGCTTCGGGACGTTAAAAAATTCAACTCATGGGCAAAATGAAGCCCTCTTTAATAATTTGAGGTAAAATCCATCTCAAACAATAGGAGATTTCGTTATTTGTGACAAACCTTCCGGCATTATGATCAACTGGAGGTCGAAGGATTATAAATTCCGATTCAAAAAATTCGATGTGTCAAAAAAATAGTATTGATGGAAGAACAGATGCTGTCACGCTTTCTATTTTGCTTGAATCATGATAAGGAAGAATTACGCCAGGATGAAAATTATTGGTGAAATCTTATTTCATATTATGCCTGAAAGATTGAGTCGAGTATTGGAAGTTGATGAAGAAATGATAAAATATTGAACTTCATATTTCCTTTATTCATAAATTCTATTTTATAAAAATAAATGCACCTCTGTTACGTTTGTTTCCTGATATTTTAATAACAAATTCATACTTAAATAAATCGTAACAAGAATCTTAAATTCTCATGTTGATTGAAATAATACGTCCTAATTTTCAGTATTCTTTTATTTTAATGGCTACCGGTTTCGGTCTGAGACCATCATCAGGCCTACAATCGAAGAAGGAAATTAATAGCTAAATTGTTTAACATGTTATAAGGTTGAATTGTTGTAATAAACAGGATATTTGAAATGGAAATATCTTGAAAAAAATTTTTGACAATATTAGCTAAAGTAAATTTTTCTACGATATAAGAGAGCTGTTTGCTTATTATTTATGTATTGTATGGTGATCATGGATTAACTTTGACTCCCCAAATATAATCAACAAAATACAAAACAACATTATTAACAAAAATAAAACCATAAACAACCATAACAACATAGATAATAACAAAAATTACAAACAATTCACCTATCAAGGTAATATAAACTACAAAATAGAAAAAATACTAAATAAATACAACATCAACAGTGCTACATCACAAAAAACAACACTACTCAACATATTACAAAATAATAAAGATAAAATACCCCCACTTGAAAAAAGTGGTGTCTACAAAATTCATTGTAAAGACTGCAATGCCATATATATAGGTGAAACCGGCAGAACCATAAACAAACGTATCAAAGAATATATACGTAATGAAATCACTTCTAACGTTGGCAAACATATACTAGAAATCGGACATTCAATAGACACACTCGATACAAAACTTTTACACCAAAATGAAAAAAGTTATAAACTTAACCTACTCGAAGCTTATGAGATACACAAACATAAACTAAATCCCAACGTAAATTGCATAAACGATCAAATATATCTAAACATAAAACCAATTTTTACATATCTAAATAATCAACCAACTTCACACTATACTTAACCTAAACACACTTCACATCTATCTATTTTGACAGCACATTTACATTTTTCTTCCTCTCCAGTGATTTATGAATTTAATTAATATACTTTCGTTTTTGACGTTATTGGTAAGTCAAAGTTAATCCATGATCACCATACAATACATAAATAATAAGCAAACAACTCTCTTATATCATAGAAATTTACTTTAGCTAATATTGTCAAAATTTTTTTTCAAGATATTTCCGTTTCAAATATCCTGTTTATTACAACAATTCAACCTTATAACATGATAAACAATTTAGCTATTAATTTCCTTCTTCGATTGTAGGCCTGATGATGGTCTCAGACCGAAACCGGTAGCCATTAGAATAAAAGAATACTGAAAATTAGGACGTATTATTTCAATCAACATTACAATATCTAATTAATGGATATGTCACAACTTAAATTCTCAGTTTATAACCTGCATTTTTGATAGTATGTCAAAATTCACAGAATACCGATTTACAAAGCCAAAAATAGGTAAAAACTCTGCTACTTGATTTTGAAGATGTACGCGATTTTATTGCAAGCCAGTGTACACATCAATTAGTATGGACAGCTTGGGGTTTTCGTTGCTACAGTTTTTGAGCACGCATGTCTGAAAACTGGCGGACCTTCCACAAATGGCCATGTGTGGCGCACTGGTGAATTCATCAGTAAGGCACTCGATCTCATCATATGTTTTTGACACTGACAGTGGCTATTTGACTTTGAAAAAATTAGTTGTCAAAAATGACAAACTGGAATAATGTAAATCAAGTCGCAAATTACTTTAAATTTCCATTTTATTGGCACAAAGTGTAAGTTTACAGTAAATTTAAGCGTTTATAGGAAAATATGACATAATAAATAAATAAATAATTAGAAAACTGTAAGTAATAACCAAAAGAACATACTTGAGATATTCCAAACTAAAAGTTAACTTATCAATGTGCTAGGCTTCCACTAATGTTTATTAGCTTTACTAGCGACAAATTAACTGGTTTACGGACAAAATTTCTTGCATAAAGTTCTCATTTATAAAAAAAATGCCTGTATTTACCTGCCTCTACATATTTTAGATCAAATTTAAAAACAATTTCTGATGTGTTTTAACAAATTTAGTTAAAATAAGCAACAGTAAAGAAATACATTAAATTATATGAAACGTACAAATGTATCTATTGCGAGCTTATGATATTTTAAAAAGAAATTCTGTATGCACTTCTAGGAATGTTAAACAGTTTAAATTTGTAGCATTTGATTTGTAATGGGCAACAAAACATACTTTAGGCTGTTTTTAAATTTATTACGCCAAGAAGCGAAAATTGAACGGAACAACTGTCACAATAGGCGTTTTTTTGTGACACAACGTTTTAAACAAGGTTGGTTCATCGGTTTGAACCGTTTTGAACTGTGACGTCACTATTTCTTATAGCAAGAAAATGAATTTGTTTGAAACATAAGCTTCGATACTTTTCGGTTTGGCGGTAAATGGTATCCGTTTGGGAAGATCATTTATTTTGCGGAACTTAACAAATGTTTTCGAAATTCAAGAAATTCTTGCAAGTATCTTTATTTTTTGCAGAAAAGTAATGAAAGCCACTTTTTTAATATCTCCACTCCGATGACAAAAAAGAAATTTGGTTACGTTCATCCTTTGTGTCTTATTTCAGAGATACATATCTTTCAATAATTCATTCGTGTAAATAATGTAAATTTATTTACTTATTAATAGATTTTGCAATAGCACATGCAATAGTCTGTCATCTAACCTACAAATAATTCGTTTACCCCTCCACAAATTTACGAACTCGTTTCAAACCGAGCTCCGAGGGCGGTTCAAACCAGCATCAATTATTTTGAACCAGTTGCGTCTGTGACGTCACCGTTGTAACACTAAAATGTATTGGTTTGAAACGTTTCAAACCATTGTGTCACAAGAAAACGCCTAATAAATGTTCCATTTGACAGAATTTCAAGTTCTGAACCGTTCAAATCATGCGCAGTATGAAATTTATATCCAATTTTGTGCACTGCTCATGCTCAGTAAGATTTTGAACGGTTTAGAACTCGAAATTGTGACGAATGGAACGAACCTATTGACACAGCATAAATACATACAGCAGGTTCACTCTCCTTGGCGGGAAAATTTCCCGCGCAAACTGAGCCGCCATATTCCGGATGGAAAATCTGTCATGTGATTTGTTAGAGCGCATTCGACTGGACGCACGGAGTGTTTCTTTTTCTCACTCTTACATGCACTGACACGCAGTCGCTCTCCCTCACACTTCTGCTCATTGCGTGCAACGAGCATTATGTCGAATGCGCCCTTCAATTGCACGAATACGATCAGTGGTGTCTCGTGTAATTAACAGCATAATAGGTGCTTTCGATTATGCATGCTGGGGTACATTGAGTAAACTTAAAACTGTAGGCTTTCAAGTAGTGATCGGATAATTCAAATTAAAAATAATCTGTCATCCGATTATCAAAATAACCTAAATAATTCGATTATCAAAAATATTTTTATTGCGGCACTGGTTTATACATCCGCAAAATGGCGCCAAGGTCAAAAAATTTTGCCCCGCCAGATCAAAGGTACCGACAAACAGTTTCCATGTTGGTTATGCTGTGCTATTGACAACCAATTTGTTCAAGGTCAAATAGCCACTGTCAGTGTCAAAAACATATGGCAGTACCTGTGTCCACAGACAGGGATCGAGTGCCTTATTCATTAGTTGCTTTTAAATGGACGTTTTTTAAATCAGCATTTTATGTGTTGGATGCGGAGTGATGAAAAAGATTGAGCAGAAAACCATCTTTGTCAGATTATAATGGATTTATGTTGTGTAGAAAGCCTGAAGTTGTGTAAAACAACATCGCATTCAACCGCTGACATCTAGTAGCAATAAAATGAAGGTCCGCAAATAGCGGTCATATTGCAGTGAAAACGGTAGCACAGTATATTTATCAATCAGTAGGGACAGCTCGTGTCGGCGCCTTTGATGTTCATACTACCGTTTTCAGAGCCAATATGACCGTTACTGGCGGACTTTCATTTTATTGCTACTAGATGTCACTGGTTGAAAAAATAGCACGGATAGAAATGATTGCAAGCAAATCATAGAATGCGATGTTGTTTTACACAACTTCAGGCTTTCTACACAACATAAATTCATTATAATCTAACAAATATGGTTTTCTGTTCAATCTTTCTCATCACTCCGCATCCATCACTCAAAATGCTGAATTTAAAAAAAAAACGCCCACTTGAAAGCAATTGATGAATTTACCGATGCGCCACACGCGGCCGTTTGTGGAAAGTCCGCCGGTTTTCGCACATGCGCACTCAGAAACTGTAGCAACGGAAACCCCAAGCTGTCCCTACTGATTGATGAATATACAGTGACGGTACGACGGTAGTATGAACATCAAAGGCGCCGACAAGAGCTCTCCCTACTGATTGATGAGTATACTGTGCTACAATTGTTAAGTACAACAACCTGACGTTGCACCTGCACAAGGTATTGTTTTGCGCAGCAAATATGGAGACATAAAACATACTTAACATTTTCAGGATATCTTTTTCAATCAGAGAAAGAAATGATAATGAAAGTGCAACAACATAAAAAGATGACAAGCTGAAGCCACTGTAGGACCAGCTTCTCTAATGCCGAAGTAAATAAATACCACAATTTGATGTTAAAACCGAAGAATGTCCGTTGAAGTGAATTCTTCAAATTATAGCAAACACTTCGATAGCTTCCACAAGAATACTACCGGAAAATTAAAGTATCTACTTCCCAATTGAATACATCCTAAAATATTGGAGTAAATACTATGGAGAAGGAGAAGATACCAAAAGTTGCAATATTAGTAGGTTCTTCGTTTTTATTCATACATAAGAAACTTTTGTTGGAATAAAGGGAATGCAATGCACCATAAGAGCGCTGGATAAGTTTGCTTACATGTGATCTAAAACTTAGTTCGTCGTCCAATATAATACCTAAACTTTTAACTTCTGTTGTATAATTCAATTTAAAATTACCTACAAAAATATTTATGTCGTCTATGGCCCTCTGGCGGTCTTTGGATGGAGCAAATATAATTACAGAAGATTTGCGCGGGTTGATATTTAAACAATGAGATTCGGAGAAAAGTATTAGTTCATTTAAATTATTGTTAATTAGATTTTCGTATTTTTTTATATCTGTGGTATTAAAACTGACATCTATTTGCGTGTCGTCTGCGTAGAAGTGACTTTTGCATATCTTAAGATTTCTATGAAAATCAGCAGTATAGATTAGATAAAGGAGAGGGCCCAGCACAGATCCCTGAGGTACTCCTGAAGTAACTATGCCTGACGAGTAACCATCGATCACCACCCTCTGCATTCTACCTGACAAAAATTATTCAATGAAACTTAAAGAATTGCTTTGAAGTCCATAATATTTCAGTTTATAGCAAAGGAACCTCCTCCTTTGACACCATCGATCACCTCCGATCGATGGTGTCAAAAGCTTTAGAGAATCTAGAAGAGTTAAAATAGAGATATCTCCTTTATCTGTTGTTTTGATTATATCATTTGTTATTTTTAGTAAAGCCGAAGCCGTGCTAAAACCTGAGCGAAAGCCTGATTGTGTGGACGGTAGATGTTTGCTGCCAGTGGCGCACCCACGGGGGGGATCTCCCCAGAGGCAGCTATGTGGTACCAGAATTTAATAAATAATTTCAATTTTGCAAGAAAAAGAGCACGCCGATTTAATTTCGTTTGGTAACGTTAGTTAGGTATAAATTCATATTATGTATCTTTATTATTTAAAGTGGCAAGTACCAATTGGTTCCTTTATCATTTAATATATCCTTGTATACTCTTACGTGATTCTTACAATTATTATTATTTTTAAGCCCCCTCCAAGACAAATTTTTGGGTGCGCCACTGTTTGCTGCAGTCACAAATTAGAGAAGTTGCGCATTAATTATTTTTTGTAAAATAATAATAATAATAAAATTTATTCATCACCACTATACAGGGTATTTGAATATGTCACAAATCGTCTAAAATTTAAAAAGTTGCGTACAACGCAATTACCTACAACTAAATCATATCTATTCGTTTAAAAACTCTTGGACGGAGTAATACTGTTGTTCCGACAAGAATTTTTTCGCTTTTTGTTTGAAGGAGATGAAGTTTGTTGCCTTTTTTATTTCTGATGGAAGTTTGTTGTATAAATTTATGCCTGCGTGTGAAGGATCCGTGGAACAAATTGTCAGTCTTTTAAAAGGTGTATGTAAATTATTTCTTATTCTCGTTTCGTGTTGATGCACGGAGGAGTTGGTTGGAAATTTGTGTATATGTTGTCGAATATAACTCGCCGAATGAAAAATATATAGGCATGGTAGAGTTAATATAGCTGTTTTGAGAAATAGTGGTTTGCAATGAGCATTATAATTCGCGCCGCAGATGTAACGTATGGCTTTCTTTTGAATAACGAATAATTTTTGTATATTTAGGCCGGAAGAACCTTCCCAAAAAATTATGCCATATGAAAGTACGGATATGCCAATCTCAAAACGTTTGAATTTACTGTTCCGCGTAATCGTTTCAGCACAAAACAAACAGAACTCAATTTGGCACATATGTAATCGATATGTTTATTCCAGGTTAGTTTTTCATCTATGTGAAGACCCAAAAATTTTGTACACTGAACTTGTTCGATTGAATTATTTTCTGATTTAATTAGTAAGCTGCTATTAACATTAAAATTTTTTGTTACAAAATGAATTAAATTGGTTTTAAAAGAATTTAAAACTAAACTGTTTTTGCGGCAATAGTCCTACATATCCTTAACGGTACTGTTTGAATAATGAATTAGTGTCTCGAGATCCTTAGCTGCGATTAATATAGTTGAGTCATCGGCATACTGAATAACTTTGCTTGGTATTGAAAATGTCTGTGATAAATCGTTTATAAAAACAAGGAATAAAAGTGGGCCCAGCAATGATCCTTGTGGAACGCCGACTGGGTTATGTTTTAATGATGATAATGTGTTGTCAATCTGCACGTATTGAGTTCGGTTGCTGAGATATTCTGTGATCCAAGCTAGTGCGGGTCCACGAATACCGATATTACTTAGCTTATTTAACAGGAGTGAATGGGCTAGAGTATCGAATGCCCGGGACATATCGAAAAAAATTGATATTACTTTATCCTTACTGTTTAATGAATCTAAAATGCGATTAAGAGCCTCAGATATTGCGGTCGCTGTGGAACGACCTTTCCTAAAACCGCGCTGACACGGAGAAAGAAGATTATATTTATCTAAGAAATTTAGTAAGCGATCGCAGAAGGCGGACTCAAACACTTTTGAAATGGAACATTGTAGGGCAACGGGACGATAGCTGGCACAATCGGAAGTTTTGCCTTTATTTTTGTATACGGGAAGAATTTTTGATTGTTTCAATAAATTTGGAAAATGTCCTTCGAATGATAAATTGATCAAGTATGATAAAGGTGCAGTTATGGAGTTTTTGACTTTATTTAAAATAAAACCGGGAATAAAGTAGTAAAAAGGATGTGTCTTAGGTTAGGTACTAAAAAGCCAAAATTTTTTTTTTTGTAGCGATCTTGTATTAGGACATATGTTTCGGCCTCAGTAGACGGCCATCTTCAGCAAAGACTACAAATAGAGGGTGGAGTGTAAGAGACAATTTAAGTTAAATGTAAAATTACATACCGTAATCCACACTAATAAACAACAAAGTTGCATAGTCAAAATACAAATACAAACATGTTAAAAACTTTTTAAAAAATTGTAAACGGGGACACCACAAAAGAGAGTCCCGGAAGGGAAGAAAAGTGAATTCACGTCTGGAAACGTGCAAAGTGAAAAATGGCGGACTAAACTTAAAAAATTGTACAATCTAGAATATGGCGGTAAATTTTTGTATGAAACATATAAACAAAATAAAACCCTAAAAATTCTGCCAGTTGATGTACTTGAAGAACTCCTCCTGAGGTCCATTCAACTGATCGTTTAGAATATTAAAGTTATTGTTGTTTTTATGTAAAAATATTTCTAGGTTTTCAGCTATATTAAGAAGGTTTCCTTTTTTAAAATTGTGAAGAGATTTGACATTATTGTTAGGGTCAAAATCATGTGAAGAAAAAATTAAATGGTTAGCAAAATTAGAATCTGGTTTTTCGAATTTAAAGGATCTGATATGTTCTTTGATGCGAGTTCTTATGCTTCTACCTGTTTGACCTATGTAAATGGAGTTACTGGAGTTGCAAGAGATAGAATAAACACCACTTTGTTCTAAAGAATTTGTTTTGTCTTTTGTGTGGGATATCATAGTTTTTAAATTATTTTTATTCGAGAAAGAGATTTTTAAGTTAATTTTATTAGTGTTTTTTGAAAAATAATCCTTAATTTTTTGGGATAAGATTGGTACATAGGGTAAGCTAATGAAGTTGGTGTGTGTGTCTTGTGTGATGTTGTTATTGTTAAGAGAAGGACTGTTGTTGTGTATGTAATTGTTGTAAATAGTTTTGTTAAGTAATTTATTCTTAATTCTGAAAAACAAGTTTTTGATTAATGAAAGAGGGAAGTCATTATTATGAGCAATTTGCAATATGATGCTTATTTCTTGTTGGAAATCAGTTTTAGACATAGGGATTAGAAAAGCTCTATAAAAAAGTGAATTGAAAATAGCTAACTTATGTTCTAAGGGATGTTTAGAATTGTACGAAATGCAAGTATCAGTATGGGTAGGTTTTCTGTAAATTTTATAAGATAGTGAATGAGAGTGTTTAGTAATAGTGATATCAAGAAAATTGATGGAGTTGTTGTAGAAAGTGCAATTTAAATAGACTATAAATAAATAAGGCGGCTACTAAAAAAAAAAAAAAAAAAAACAGAGTTTGTATATATGTTGTTGATATAAATAAGTCAGTTGAAAAACTAATAAAAAGTTCATTCAAGACTATTCTTTTCTTTGAATCTTTTGGATATAATCAAGAGGTTATGGGCCCAGTTACGGCGAGTATCTAAGTGTAATTGGAATAAAGATTTGGTACTGTTTGAGAAGAAAGTCAAATATGGCACAGGAGGATAAATATAAAATTCCTCTATTCGATGGGACTAATTTTAATAATTGGAAGTTCCGGATGCAAACACTGTTGGATGAACTAGAATTGAGCAATATGATTGAAAGACCATATGAAGAAAATGTAGTTTTCAAAGAAGCGGATAGTGCTGAAGTCAGGGCAGAAAAGGAACGACTACTAACTACACTGAAAAAGAAAGATTTAAAGTGCAAATCGCAAATTGTGCAACGTATTTCGGACAGTCATCTTGAATACGTCAAAGATAAGAAAACGGCGTATGAAATTTGGTTGACTCTTTCAAATACATTCGAAAGAAAAGGTATTGCAAATCAGTTACTTTTGCGAAAGGCTTTATTGACAATGAAGTACAATGCAACCTCAGAGACTCTAGAATCACATTACTTAAAATTTGATAAGCTGGTTCGAGAATTGCGGTCTACAGGAGCAACTTTGGAGGAGACAGATGTGGTATGTCATTTGCTTTTGACTATGCCTACCGAGTACAATATCGTTGTAACTGCATTGGAAACGCTGTCAGCTGAAAAATTAAAACTAGACTTTGTCAAAAATCGATTGCTTGATGAAGAATCAAAACGTCAAGATTCTGTCAGAAAAGCAAAGGGATGTACCTGTAGCGTTTTCGGCACCTACAAAGGGAAGAAATACTCAACAGTTTAATTCGAAATTTAATTCGCCAATGAAATGCTACGAGTGTGGACGTATTGGACACAAAAAGGCAGATTGCTGGAAAAATAAGAATAAAACTAAAAGGCAATCAAAACCAGAAGGAGCGAATTCTGCAACTGGTTCAAGTGAAAAGAGTATACATACTGAAAATTATTGTTTTCAGCAACTGAAGATACAGTGAACATGGATGCTATCAGCTGGTGCTTGGACTCCGGTGCCACAGAACACCTAGTCAATAATAAGAAGTTTATGTCAAATATGATGCCGTTATCTATACCAGTGAAGATAGAAGTTGCAAAATCAGGACAAGTGCTAGAAGCAAATTATATGGGAGATATTAAAATTTTAACAACATGTCGAGGTGAGACTGTTTCAATTACTATCAAGAATGCTCTTCTTGTTCCCGCCTTGAGATTTAATTTGCTGTCTATATCTAAACTTGAATCGAATGGTTATAAAATTGTTTTGAAAAAGGCAGATGTTCTATTTCGAAAGATAATAAAGAAATAGCCGTGGCTTTTCGTCAACAAAAGTTATATAGATTAAATTGTTTTAGAAATAGTGAACATGTAAATGTATGTTCAACAGTTGAAACTTCTGAGCTGTGGCATAAACGCTTGGGTCATGTTAGTGAAGAAGGACTTCGAGAAATTGGAAATCTAACTGATGGAATTGCTGTAAATTTAAAGTCTTGTAAGTTGGATTTCTGCGAGAACTGCGTAGAAGGCAAACAAACTTGCTTACCACATAATCGTCAGAGGAATAGGGCCAAACGACCATTGCAGCTCGTCCACAGCGATGTCTTTGGACCAATTGCCACAAAATCACGTGAAGGAGGAAAGTATGTGTTAACATTCATAGATGATTTTACTCATTTTACGGCGGCTTACGTTCTGAAGCATAAGTCAGAAGTATTCCATTATTTTAAAGTTTACGAAGCAATGGCTACATCGCATTTTAACATGAAAATATCCAGGTTTCGTTGTGACAATGGAAGAGAATATATTAAAGAAGAAATGAAGCAACATTTCGAAGACAAAGGTATACAATTTGAGTATACAATTCGCTATACACCGCAACAGAATGGCGTGGCAGAGCGGATGAATAGAACAATAATTGAAAAAGCTAGATGCATGCTGCTAAATACCAAATTAAGTAAGAGTTTTTGGGTTGATGCTGTATTAACAGCTGTATACTTGACAAATCGCAGTCCAACAAAAGCTCTGAAAAATAAAGTACCAGCAGAATTATGGTATGGTGTGAAACCGAATCTTAAAAGGCTGAGAGTTTTTGGTTGTGCAGCTTACTTGCATGTTCAAAAGAGCTCTCAACAGGAAAATTTGAATCCAGGTCTAAAAAAGTTTTCATGATTGGATATTGTCCAAATGGTTATCGTTTGTGGTGTCCTGAAGAACATAAAATTCTGGTAGGACATGATGTCATCTTCAATGAATCGAAATTCTCTTTTACTGATGAATCTTGGAATTCTGTAAGTGATATTGAAGAAAATGAACCGACGAACCAAGGCGGAGATGATGTAGATGAAGTTGATTATGAAGGTGAAGATTGCACTGGAGTGAAACATCACCACCAAGGAGATTTACGTCGTAGTGCAAGATTGAAAACGAGGCCAAAATATTTAGAAGATTACGCTTGTAATACCATGGCGATGTACGCGGAAAGTTTTCTGGATGATGTACCCGCAGACTATGATGATATCAAGAATAAATTCGACAAGAAGAAGTGGTACCAAGCCGCAAAAGAAGAAATGGATTCTCTTATGAAAATGACACTTGGACATTGACTGAGTTACCTGAAGGAAGAAAACAAATAAATAATAAATGTGTTTTCAAGAAAAAGCTAGAAGGAAATGGAAATGTGTAGCGATAAAAAGCAAGGTTGGTGATCAAAGGATGTTTACAAAAGAGAGGCTTTGATTATGAAGATACGTACGCACCGGTTGCTCGTATGACTACATTTAGAACTCTCTTGGCAATTATCAACAAAGAAGATTTGTATGCCGTGCAGATGGATGTGAATAACGCATTTCTTCATGGAAAATTAGAGGAAGATATTTATATGGTCCAACCTGAAGGCTTTATTAAGGATCCAAATCTGGTATGTAAATTAAATAAATCCTTATACGGTCTGAAACAAGCCCCTCGCATTTGGAATTTAGAATTTGATAAATTTGTCAAAGATCTTAAATTTAAACAGTCCGAATATGATAAATGTTTATACACAAAAATTACAGATGAAACAAAGATATTTCTTTTACTTTATGTTGATGACATAATAGTAGCATCAAATGAACCTTCGAAATTAGAAGAACTGAAGTTGTCATTGCAAAGAAAATTTTCAATGAGAAGCATGGGAAATCTTAGCTGCTTTCTTGGAATTAAAATAGAAAAGACTGAAGATGGTATGTTTCTTAGTCAACCTGGGTACTTGACAAATTTACTGAAGCGTTTCAAAATGGATGAATGTAAACCAGCCAGTACTCCAATGGAAGCTAAAATTAATGAAAACGGAAATACTGAAGCGATCGAAGAATCGAAACCATACAGGGAACTCATAGGCTGCTTGATGTACGCAATGTTAAGTACACGGCCAGATCTCAGTGTTGCTGTTAATTATTACAGCAGGTTTCAAAATAATACTACAGAAGGACATTGAAATGGTCTGAAACGTGTTTTAAGATATATTAAAGGAACCTTGAACTTAGGACTCAGATATAATAAGAAGAGTGATGTATGTCTAGTAGGATTTGCTGATGCTGATTGGGCTGGCGATTCAGATAGAAAATCAACTAGTGGTTTTTTGTTCCAGGTATATGGATCTACAGTTTGTTGGAGCACGAAGAAGCAGAACTCAATAGCACTTTCGTCCACTGAGGCGGAGTTCGTTGCCTTAGCAACAGCTGCTACTGAATTGATTTGGCTTCGCAATTTGTTACTAGATCTCAATCAAAAGATTGACGTACCTGTTCGACTATACGAAGACAATCAGTCTTGTATACACCTTCTGAAGAAGTGGGAACATCGACGATTGAAACATGTTGATATACAGCTGAATTCAAAAAAAAGGGGAAATGATTTTTTTCCAGTTGTAAATTTGGTTCCATTTGTCAGTTAATTGTCTACTTGACAATACATACATATCTTTAAAAAAAATTAACCTATTTACCTATGAACTGACATACCGTCAAATAATTCTAACCTATTTTTAATAAATCCATTTTCACACTATGAAAATATTGAAAAAAACGTGTCGATTTATTTTGACATTTCCCGATTTTTTTGAATTCAGCTGTACGTTATAATTTCGTTAAAGACTTGCATAATGAAAATGTTATAGAAGTAAAATACGTCAGTTCAGAAGAACAGAAGGCTGATATTCTTACTAAAAGTTTACCACGTGTGCGTTTTACAGATTTAAGACATCAAATGGGTGTAACATGTTAATAACTGCATTTAAGACTGTCAAAGATATTTAAATTGAGGCGGAGTGTAGAAAGTGCAATTTAAATAGACTATAAATAAATAAGGCGGCTACTAAAAAAAAAAAAAAAAAAAAAACAGAGTTTGTATATATGTTGTTGATATAAATAAGTCAGTTGAAAAACTAATAAAAAGTTCATTCAAGACTATTCTTTTCTTTGAATCTTTTGGATATAATCAAGAGTTGTTAATCTCAGTTTCACACGTGAATTTAATTTTGGGGTGTAAAGTATTGAAATGTTCTAAAAGAGATTCGACCAGTGGCGGGGGGCCGTTAAAGAAAATCAGGATTTCGTCGACATACCGGCAATAAAAAGAAATGTATTGGATAAGAGGGTTATTCGAGTTGAAGAATTTCTTCTCTAATTTGTCTTTTATTTACAGTTGGTTCTTGTCCGATGAAATTTGTATCACAAAATCTTCTAAGCGGACACTAAATCGCGCAACTATACACTTTACGTTTCGCAGTCGTTCGACTGCTTCGTCAGAAGTGAAAAATATGTTGTCAAAATAAATAAGGTTGTCAACGGAAACTGAAAAAGTAACTTGATTTTTTTTTTTTTTATACCTATATATATATTATATTTATTTTTTAATCTAAAAATAATTTGAACATTACAAATGTTAAAAAATTGACAGATCTATGTTCTATTTAAGGAATCGAGAAAACTACAAAATGTATCGTTTAAATTTGCAAAATCAGTACGTTTATTAATAGAATTCGACGACATTTTTATTTTACACATTTCAATAAAACGTCTTTTGAAAATATTACACTCGTAATATAAAATGTTAGTATTTTCAAAATCAAAATTATGGTTATTTTCTAATGAATGCTCTACAAGCAATGAATGATTTTGATTATTTTTTTGGATATGATATTTATGTTGGTCTAGACGTTTTTTTAAATTTTGGCTTCTTTCTCCTGTAAAACCTGAATTACAATTGAGACATTTAATTTCATAAACCCCTTTTTGTTGTTTTAATTTCGGTGTTTTGGTTTTCAATTTAAGAACATATTATTTAAATTATTTATGGATTTGCTAGCTAAAATTAAATTGTGTTTTTTGAATATGTGTTTAAATGTGTCATATAGTGGTTCAATGTAGGGTAATGATATGTATTTTTGTTTGAAGTTTGTTTATTGTTATTGTGGATTTTTGAATTTTGTAAATATTTAACACGATTTTTTATTACTGATTCTATAAGATTTATTGGATAAGAATTTTGAACAAGAGTCTTTTTTATTAAATTTAAATTATCATAAATGAAAAGTTTATCTGAAAGTGAAACAGCTCGATCTGTTAAAGAAATAATTGTTGCAATTTTATAGTTTTTAGAAGTATACGAATGAAAATTAATATATCTACCTGACCACGTAGGTTTATGAAACCAATTTGTTATTACGTCTGATGATATTTACATCTAGAAAACTTAGTGAATTGTTAATTTCTTTTTCTACTGTAAATTGTAATCTATTATGAAAAGAGTTAAATCTACTTAAAACAAAGTCTACTTTATCTGAAGGCAAAATCAATAAAATATCATCGACGTAACGAAAATTTAAAGTTAAATTGAAAGGTAATGAGTTAATGACACTTTTTTCTAGTTCCTGCATGACAATTTCAGCTAAAGCAGGCGATAAAGGAGACCCCATTGCTGTACCGAAAATCTGTTTATAAAATTTATCATTAAAAGCGAAATAAGATGTTTCAAAACATAAAGTAACAATTTCTAAAAAATTTTCTTTGGAAATGTCTGTAAAATCTTTAATTTCTATCCACCTATCATTAATGCTTTTTAAAGCTAACTCTTTTGGAATGTTAGTAAACAAAGAAACAACATCTAAAGAAATTATAATACAGTTATTTGGTATATCTATGTTTTTCAATTTATCTACAAGTTCATAAGAATTTTTTATAAAGTATTCTGATTTACTAGTAACTTGAGTAAGAATTTTTGAAACAAATTTTGATAAGAAATATAGAGAAGAACCTATAGTAGAAACTATTGGCCGAAGAGGTGTGTTAGGTTTGTGAATTTTTGGAATGCAGTATAATTTAGGAAATATGGGATGCTGTACTTTAAGTGATTTAGCAATATTATTACTAATTTCAGCAGATTTTTCTAACTTATTAATAATATTGAAAGTTTTACGTTGGAAATTTTCTGTGGGATCGTTATTTAATTCTACGTATGTATTATTGTCAGAGAGCATGGTTTGGACTTTTGAAAAATAGTCATTTTTGTCAATCAAAACAGTAACATTGCTTTTGTCTGCTACTGTGACAATGATGTTTGGATTTTCTTTAAGAAATTTTTTACAAGCCAAAAGATCTCGAATAAGAATTTTATATTTTGATTTTTCAAAAGTCCTATCAATATTCCTAATGTAATTTAGAAAATTAGAACAAAATTTATTTCTTACTTGTATTTTGGAAGTTGAATCTAAAGATTTTATACCAAACTCTAAGCTACTTAAAACGTTTAGAAAATCAAGAACCAACTGTAAATATGGATATCAGAAACATAGGATTTTACAATTTTGTGGAGGGTCGCTACGGGCACCAAAGTAAGGTACTGTGCAAAATTTATTCTAAAACTTTAACTAAAATTACCAAAATAAAAAATCGTAAGCTCTTTTTGCTTAAATGTAGAAAAGAAGGAGTATATCCTAATCATATTGTTAACCCTTTGAAAAGAGCGTATGATATGTCATGTCAGAAAATTGACAGATATGTATCGGATTTCGCTAATAAAATTCTTTCATATGAAATTGAAGTAACTCTAAAAATTCTTAAAAATTCTTACCAAATTAATGTGGAAATTAGATTATACTTTAGGACAGTTAAGTAATTTTCTAGATAATGTTACAATAAACAATTTTCTACATTTTGAAAACCAAAAAAATGAAAGGTTGTTTAATAGAATTCGATCGACACAGATTAAAAAGTTGGATAATCTTATTTCTATTAGAGATAAAAACTTTTATATCAAATTTGACCAAAATACAATCGATAAATGGTTAATTAATTATACCAAAACTGAAATTCCGTCAAATTTAAAATACATTTTTGCTTTGGGAAAAAAATTTTCATTACCCTATTTTAATAAAAAACAAGTAGATTTTCTAAACGTTTTAAGTAGCTTAGAGTTTGGTATAAAATCTTTAGATTCAACTTCCAAAATATAAGTAAGAAATAAATTTTGTTCTAATTTTCTAAATTACATTAGGAATATTGATAAGACTTTTGAAAAATCAAAATATAAAATTCTTATTCGAGATCTTTTGGCTTATAAAAAATTTCTTAAAGAAAATCCAAACATCATTGTCACAGTAGCAGACAAAAGCAATGTTACTGTTTTGATTGACAAAAATGACTATTTTTCAAAAGTTCAAACCATGCTCTCTGACAATAATACATACGTAGAATTAAATAACGATCCCACAGAAAATTTCCAACGTAAAACTTTCAATATTATTAATAAGTTAGAAAAATCTGCTGAAATTAGTAATAATATTGCTAAATCTCTTAAAGTACAGCATCCCATATTTCCTAAATTATACTGCAGAATACTTTATAAAAAAATTCTTATGAACTTGTAGATAAATTGAAAAACATAGATATACCAAATAACTGTATTATAATTTCTTTAGATGTTGTTTCTTTGTTTACTAACATTCCAAAAGAGTTAGCTTTAAAAAGCATTAATGATAGGTGGATAGAAATTAAAGATTTTACAGACATTTCCAAAGAAAATTTTTTAGAAATTGTTACTTTATGTTTTGAAACATCTTATTTCGCTTTTAATGATAAATTTTATAAACAGATTTTCGGTACAGCAATGGGGTCTCCTTTATCGCCTGCTTTAGCTGAAATTGTCATGCAGGAACTAGAAAAAAGTGTCATTAACTCATTACCTTTCAATTTAACTTTAAATTTTCGTTACGTCGATGATATTTTATTGATTTTGCCTTCAGGTAAAGTAGACTTTGTTTTAAGTAGATTTAACTCTTTTCATAATAGATTACAATTTACAGTAGAAAAAGAAATTAACAATTCACTAAGTTTTCTAGATGTAAATATCATCAGACGTAATAACAAACTGGTTTCATAAACCTACGTGGTCAGGTAGATATATTAATTTTCATTCGTATACTTCTAAAAACTATAAAATTGCAACAATTATTTCTTTAACAGATCGAGCTGTTTCACTTTCAGATAAACTTTTCATTTATGATAATTTAAATTTAATAAAAAAGACTCTTGTTCCAAATTCTTATCCAATAAATCTTATAGAATCAGTAATAAAAAATCGTGTTAAATATTTACAAAATTCAAAAATCCACAATAACAATAAACAAACTTCAAACAAAAAATACATATCATTACCCTACATTGAACCACTATATGACACATTTAAACACATATTCAAAAAACACAATTTAATTTTAGCTAGCAAATCTGTAAATAATTTAAATAGTATTTTCTCAAATTTAAAAACCAAAACACCAAAATTAAAACAACCAAACGTTGTTTATGAAATTAAATGTTTCAATTGTAATTCATGTTATATTGGAGAAACAAGCCAAAATTTAAAAAAACGTCTAGACCAACATAAATATCATATCCAAAAAAATAATCAAAATCATTCAATGCTTGTAGAGCATTCATTAGAAAATGACCATAATTTTGATTTTGAAAATACTATCATTTTATATTACGAGTCTAATATTTTCAAAAGACGTTTTATTGAAATGTGTAAAATAAAAATGTCGTCGAATTCTATTAATAAACGTACTGATTTTGCAAATTTAAACGATACATTTTGTAGTTTTCTCGATTCCTTAAATAGAACATAGATCTGTCAATTTTTTAACATTTGTAATGTTCAAATTATTTTTAGATTAAAAAATAAATATAATATATATATACCGTCTGTTTGATTATAAAGGCCCCAAGCTATAACTCATTTATTTTTGCTTAAACACCCAGTAAAGTGTATATATTCTTAAATGGGACGTTGTTTTCTAGAGAATGAAGTAAAACAATAATTTTTTGGCTACATTGTATAGGAGTCATGACGTCATCGACATTTTTTTTTAATGGCACGATGAAAATTTTTTTGCGAAATACAATAGAACATCCTTTTCTCTTTTCAACCACATAAAATTTTTATATCCTTACATAAGAAAATGTTCGAGAAAACTGAAAAAAACTACCTACATAACTTACCATTTAACATTTAAGGCACGCTAATATTTCTAGCATGCTATGAGTAATTTTACTGAAATTTGTCATACTTTATCTAATTTGGTAAACAATTTCTAAAATACCGGCACTGTCAATCTGACTTATAATTACTTTGAAACGGTGAGAAATGAATTACATTAATCAAGAAGCCGATATGCTAGAGGTTTACTACGAATGTAGAAAAAACAGTGTCAGTTTGGCAGTGCCGGTATTTTAGAAATTGTTTACCAAATTAGATAAAGTATGACAAATTTCACTAAAATTACTCATAGCATGCTAGAAATATTAGCGTGCCTATATACAGGCTGTCTTACGAAAAACGCCCCAAGCCGTAACTCCGTTATTTATAGATTAATTTTAACAAACAAAGAGGCAAATAAAATGAGACTAAAAGTACTATAAGGTGAGTCCAGTTTCAATTTTTTTAAAAATTACCTTCGAGGTCAAACGACTGTCAACTTTTATTTTTCAAATGGCTCTGTATATTTTTTATTATTATATCTGGTAGAGATTTTTTTTCTAAATCCAATAATGTGCAACACTTTGACATTTAAAAAATGTTTTTCGTAAAAAAAAATGAACTAGTCTATTACGCAAAACATGCTTTTCATAAAAATGTTAAAGTTTGTCGTGAAAACAATGTCACTGAGCGTTATTTTTCAGTTGTTTCAAATTGTCAAGTTATTCTCTTTGTATGATTTATTGTTTCCTAAAAAAAGCCGATTATGGATAATACTCAGTTGATTGACTTACTCCAAGCATATTTTGAATGCAATAAAAACACAAGCACTGCGTCTCTATAGATAGGGATTTTTTCCCAAAGCAACTTACACAGTTGTAGACTTAATTTTAGTTATTTCATTAATGTTTTCTGTGCTTGATTGCGGTTTTTATTGCATTCAAAATATACTTGCAATAAGTCAGTCAGGTGATTGTTATCCATAATCGGCTTTTTTTTAGGAAACAATAAGTCGTACAAGTAGAAGAACTTGATAGTTTAGAACATCTGTGAAAAATAACCTTAGTGACATTGTTTTCACGACAAACTTTAACATTTTTATGAAAAGCACGTTTTGCGTAATAGAGTAGTTCATTTCTTTTTTTACGAAAAATGTTTTCTAAATATCAAAGTGTTGCACATTATTGGATTTAGAAAAAAAATCTCTACCAGATATAATAATAAAAAATATACAGAGCCATTTGAAAAATAAAAGTTGACAGTCGTTTGACCTTGAAGGTAATTTAAAAAAAAATTGAAACTGGACTCACTTTATAGTATTTTTAGTCTCATTTTATTTGCCTTTTTGTTTGTTAAGATAAGTCCATAAATAACGGAGTTATGGCTTGGGGCGTTTTTTGTAAGACAGCCTGTATAAAAATTTTATGTGGTTGAAAAGAGAAAAGGATGTTCTATTGTATTTCGTAAAAAAATTTTCATCGTGCCATTTAAAAAAAATGTCGATGACGTCATGACTCCTATACAGTGTAGCCAAAAAAATATTGTTTTACTTCATTCTCTAGAAAACAACGTCCCATTTAAGAATATATACACTTTACTGGGTGTTTAAGCAAAAATAAATGAGTTCTAGCTTGGGGCCTTTATAATCAAACAGACGGTATATAAAAAAAAAAAAAAAAAAAATCAAGTTACTTTTTCAGTTTCCGTTGACAACCTTATTTATTTTGACAACATATTTTTCACTTCTGACGAAGCAGTCGAACGACTGCGAAACGTAAAGTGTATAGTTGCGCGATTTAGTGTCCGCTTAGAAGATTTTGTGATATCTAATTTGTCCATAAACAGATCGGCGAGTAAAGGAGATAAGCCACAACCCATAGCTAGTCCATCAGTTTGTTGGTAAAATTTATTATTAAATTTAAAGAAATTTTGATTCAGAGTGATTTTTAGAAGTTCGTTCAAACATTCCACATCAGAGTCAGAAAGATCAGATTCAAGGAGAAGTTGAGAGACGATATCAAGAGATTCAGAAATGGGAACCGAAGTGAAAAGATTAGAAACGTCGAAGGACACTAAAAAACTATTGTTACTGACATTGATTTGCTTAAGTTTAGAAATGAGTTCTTGAGAGTTTTTAATAGAAAATTTTGTATTGCAATTAATGTGTTGTTTAAGAAATTTGTTGAGAAATTTAGAAATTTTATCAGCTGGTGACCCTGTGAAAGAAACCACAGGACGTATAGGGACACCTGCTTTGTGTATTTTCGGAAGGCCATACAGCCTGGGTACAGCAGAATTCATAGTTTTGAGCTTCCAAAAAGGGAGTAAAGAGTTATTTTTGTGTAAATTAAGAAATTGATTAAGATGTAAAGAAAATTTATTCATAATGTTAGAAGGAGCAGAAGTGAAACCATTATTATCAATAAAATCTTCAACTTTCTGAATGTATGTTTCTTTTGTAAGTATAACTACAGACCCTCTATTTGTAGTCTTTGCTGAAGATGGCCGTCTACTGAGGCCGAAACATATGTCCTAATACAAGATCGCTACCAAAAAAAAAATTTTTGGCTTTGTAGTAACCTAAGACACATCCTTTTTACTACTTTATTACGGACTAGTTGCTAACATCCAATGGAGATTCTTACCTAAAACCGGGAACATTATCGGAACCGGTGGATCTTTGAGAGGAAAATTTACGGATGATTTTTGAAACTTCATCGGTTGTGGTAGGATATAAAAAAAGAGAGGAATGATTTATTTGTGGTGTACTAGTTTCGGAAAGAGGCAATGCAGCTGGTTTTGGTATATCGAGAAACACTTCATTGAAAACGTTGGCGATTTGAAGAGAGTCTTTAAGTACTATGTTATTTGAGGACAGTTCTTTGGGGACCACGAAAGAAGATTTACCGGACGTGTTATTTATTATTTCCCAGCACGTTTTCGACAAATTATTTGATGTGGCCACTTTATTGTTGAAGTAGCTCATTTTTGATTCTGTAATTTTTTGTTTGTATATTTTTCTTATAAACAAAAGTCTATGCTTTAGCACGTCTGTTTTATAAAACTTATACATGTGGTTTAATTCTTTGAGTAATTCTGACAAATCCCGTAATTCGTTACTAAACCACGCTTGACTCGTTTTACACCTCGGTTTTGCTCTACACACGGGGAAAGTTGAATTGAAGAGAAATAAGAAGCGATTGTAGAAAACGGCAAATTTGTTTTGAAAACCGACTGCTTCGTACATTTCGCTCCAATTTTCTTGTTGTAATAAATGCCGGAAAAGGTCTATGTTATTCTCAGAAAAAGATCTGGTCACTCGTTGAGGTATACTATTCTCGACTTTAACACATACATCTAAAAGTTGAAATGAATGATCTGACAAATGTGTACTGGATACACGCGCTCCTTCAGGCGAAAAACTTCCGTTGGTAAAAATATTGTCAATTAGAGTAGCGGAAATATTTGTGATTCTTGTCGGAACAAATACAGTTTGTTTGACATTGTATTCTAAAAACAGATTTACGATATCGTTTCTGACATGGATTGCTCTAAAAAGTTTACATTAAAATCACCGCTTACAATTATAACAGACTTCTTGTTGGTAAGATGTGCTAGACATTGTTGTAGAGATGACATGAAAATTTCAATAGAACCGCTTGGTGATCGGTTAACGCTTAAAATAATAAAAGATGTTTTCGAAATTACCAACTTTACGGCGCATATTTCGAAGTCTTTCTCGGAACATAACATTTGAACATCGATTACAGAAACAGTTTCGAAAACGGATTTCACATAGATACAAACTCCACCACATTTGAATTTGGAACGACAGTAGTGAGCTTTTAAACTATAATTTGACAAAACGGCCGTCGTCACATTTTTACTGGTGAGAAAATGCTCGCATAAGCATACCATGTCGGGGTTTGTATTGTTTAAAAGAACTTCTAATTCGTTTAACTTGGAATCAAGTCCCTGAATATTAAGATTAAAGATTCTTAAAACGTTATTTATAAAAAATTGTTTGTAGGGCTAATTACTATATCGTCGCTGGATGATGCGGTGTGGTCGTCAATAGAATTTCCTTCAAGTTGATGATTTGTGGTATGATATTTGTTCGTTTCACTTTTGATTCTGGTGTTGTGACTGTTACTCGGAGCCTCGGAGATATCTATAACGGAATCGGGTTGGAGCGGTGCTGAAGAGTTGCTTGTATTCGTTGAATATTTGACGGATTCTTGATGGCCGTTAACGGAGAAAATATTTTCGGTTTTCTTGGTTATAAACTTTGTAATAAAATTAAATAGTTTGTGTTTCCCTCTCGTATTTAAGTGAAGTCCCTGGTCGGTATAATCGTTAAATTTGAGAATACTATTTGAATCCAGAAGATAAGTGTGCCTTATGTGAGTTGTGATGACATCGTATATTCTGCGATTAGTTTCGTATATGGTTTCGTTGAGAATTGACTGGCGTTGATGGTATGGAATCGAAACAAAAATTACGTTTGTATGTGATAATCGCCTCAGTGATTCTAGAAGGGATGGCATATGAATATTGTTATACATTAGAACATCGTTTATGCCACCTATTACAACAACGAAATCACGCTTTGTTAGATTTTTTGTCATGGAGGGGATACTGGAAATAATTTCGTTCAGTTTGGCATTTGGTTTGAAAAAATTTGAAATTTCAAAATTACTATCGGATAGATTTTTCCGTAAATGAAAATAGCCGTTACGTCCGTGACTATCTGCAAACATATAGATTTTTGATTTTACTGTTGCGGAATTTTCTTCTAAAATTTCCGGATTTCCTTCGCTGGTGTTCGTTAACATGGCTTTAATTACTGTATGTCGATTAAAATTGGTAATACTCTCGTCGGTCTGTGATTGTACTGACATGAATTTGAATGTACATATTTGTTTGCGTGTGAACTTCCCGTACTGTCTGTTTTGTGAGATTCTTTGATAATGTGTCGATTGTTGACTTCAATTCTAAAATAATGGATTCCTGCTTTTGATGTTGTGTATTAAGCTCTTGTATTCTTCTGTTCAGTACTTCATTTTCTTCACGACTCTTCTGAATCAGATTTTCGGCGGAAGACAATTTACCTCTCAAATTACTAATAATATCCTTTAATTCACATTTGCTGTCGCGATCATCATTGTTACTGGTTATACTAATGTAACTATTGTTACTGTTACTTATCCGTTTGATATCTGTATCGCCGGTCTTAGTTTTCGTACTGTGTGAGGTAATTTTGAGTTTTTGTTGACGCGTAAGAACGGAATTTGACGAGTGCATATTTCAAATTTTATTTGTACAGTTATTAATTTTATTTATTTTTTTATTACGAAAAATTTCACCTCTTTTAAACCGCATTTTTTGTTGGACGTTCTTTAAAGCAAGTTTTAAGTGTGTGAGACTGGTCGCTGTCGATTTAATCGAACATTGTAACTTAAATACAAATTGTTCCCTTGTGAAACACAATACACAAAATTTTACGTAACAAACTGTTGAACGTACTTTATCGAACGGATTAACCGGAAGGTCGATAATTATCTTTCAGTTTTTACCACTTTATCACAACGTATCTTGGACTCACGTTCGCTCACGACACTCTCAATATCGCTTGATATTCACATTATTGAAAGAACTGGTAACACACTGATTGGTCGCAAATAAGAATATTCTTTTGGGCTGGATATTTTAACTAAGGGCGTGACCAGTGCTTCCTTCCACAGTGTGGGGAATTTGTTTGTTGTAAGACACTTATTGATGAAAAAAGTTATATACTTTAAAATATGAGGAGCGCAGTAAACCAACATTTTTCTCGAAATTTGATCCACACCTAAGGCATTAGATTTCAGTGAGTTAATTATACGGGCGACATCTTCAGCCGAAACTGTAGTAAACTCGAATTTAGACGATCGATCGAATGCATTGTTTCGATAAAATCTTGTAAGTTTATTACACGGAATCAAACCGTTTCGAGGGCCATTTAAGAAATAATCATTAATTTCATTGGGTTTGCACAAGCAGAAGGGAATAGCAGTTCGGTCTGTTTTCCCGTTTATAGCTAATTCATTAAAAACTCCAAGATTTTGTAGTTGGGCAATGATTTTCCAAATAAGCGCGCTTTTCGGTAATTACAGCTTTATTCGTAAAGTTACGTATACTTCGACAGTCATTCAAGTGAGTCGTATTCTTTGTTACCTTAAAACGAGTAAGTGCTTGGTCACGCATTTTCATAAGATTACTTAAAGTATCTGTTAGCGAAGGGGCAGCTCTTTTGTAATACGTACTTTCTGCAAAGGGGCAAAAATATTAAACACGGTTAGAATGTTTTCGGTTAAAAAGCTGAGCATATCGCCCACATCTTCCATATCATATATACGGTGTATTTTTTCAAAAATGCCATAAAGGTTGGCAATGAAAATTAAAACTCATGTCGTAGCTTGGCATCTAACACATGCCAAAACTGACAATTTAAAGTACATTAATGGAGCTAAGACATGAATTTTCTTTTCCACAGCCACCCCTTCTGGCATTTTTAAAAAAACACGTAGTATTTCGCCAATGATTATCAGTTTGCTGATACCTCAGCCACAAACGATTAATAACACTTTTATTAGTACACACAGAAAAAGGAATGCTCAGATTGAGAAAAAATATTTATTCCAAAATATATTGTTCTTCCAAAGAAATATTTCTCTGATCTAGACTTTTTCATTCGAAATGATAAATTCAATTTACTTCTGAGGAGATTAAATTATTTTCAAAATATTTGTTTAACTGAAATGAAATATCTTTAGCTTGACATTCTTCATATTATCAACATTAGAAAACTTTTGACTTACTGCAAGAATAACAAATTATTTCGTACAAAAAAGTATTGTTTAAGATTGAGAATAATGTTTCTTCAGGAGAAATATAAATCTGCTCATATTTCACAGGTAACTTCTGATTGGTTGAAAGATCTCACACAGTACTTATTGAAAATATACTCTTCTCGTGAATAAATATTTCTCTGTCCGATATGTTTTAATTTCAAATGATAAATTCAGTTTACTTCCGGAAAGATTAAAAATAATTTCAACTTAAATAAAATTTCTTAATATGAGAATCTTCCTAATTTTAAATTGAAAAATTAAATGATTGTTTTAACAAAATATTCCGTTAGGGTTGAGAATAATTTGTCTTGACGAAAGATAAATATGATTGGTTGAAGCAGTTTGCGATTCTCTGTTATATTGCGCATTATTTCACAATATTATGCTCGGTGATTCTTATACGTTGTCTTCGGCCATCGTGCGCATATGTGAAACAAGTTAGAACAAGTAGCAAGTAGGGATTGGATCTTTGAAGCACATTATTAAGAATGGAAAGCATTTTGAAAGACTGGAAATGTGAATCGTTAATTGAAGTGTTTAAAGGTAAGTGAAATACTTCTTTTTGCGTCTTGTAGGATTGTATGCACGACATTATAAATTATTGTAGTCGAAGTCGGGCTGTGCTCATGTATTTTTGCTACTAGACTCAAACGTGAATTATATACTGGGTGTCCGGTAAAGAATGGGCCATATTTCAAGGGGGGCTTCTTTGGGTCAAAACAAATCGATTTAGATCAATTTATCTTAGTACAATTTTGCTTCTTTAAAAAGTTATGGCCTTTCAAAGATAATTTTTTTATTTTAATATTTTAGCAAAACTCGTTCATTTTTGGAGGTATTTAATTGCAATTTGGTATTTAAAGGTTTCTTGTACTGCTGAATCTGAATATCTTCCTATTTTTAACGTAACATATAGGGGGCGCTCTCGAGATCCTGACATTCCTTTGTTTATTGCTGCATTTTTTTTAACGTGAATATTTTTAAAATTATATCCATTTCATTTTATAAGGACCTGTCCTCAAGATTTCTAAATCATAAGGGTTACCTATGTTTTCGCGCATGTGCATTATCGCGTAGGCTTTTCTGACGTCACTGGTCCCTTTTTAATTTACTTACTTACTTACTGGAAACGCGTATTTATGATTCAAGTTTAATTAATTCCTATTAAATTGTGAATTATTTTCGTCATTTTGCGAACATTGAAAGAATTCAAATACATCAGTATATGTGACAGGGCTGGGGACCAGTGACGTCACAACTTACCTCCAGCCTTCCCCGGCCAATAAACTGCATCCAACACGGCAAGTACCGGGTGTTTTTTAAGTTTTTTTATCAACTCTTGCTATGAAATCTCGACGGCATGTCTTAGCTTAAGTGAAAAGTACGTCATTGCACTCCTTGATGCTGTTTTACAGTAAGGCTAAGACATGCCGTCCAAATTCCATGGCAAGAGTTGATATAAAAAATAAAACACCAGGTATATAAATGTGAGCAACCTTTGTGATCATTTCACATTTTAGGAAACGATATTACAATTGAAAATATGACTTGTTTAACACCAGATTTGATAAAAGAACTAATACCATCCATTGGACTGAGACTGACATTTACTAACAAGTTAAAAGAATATATGGATCAGGTAGATAAATAATGTTTATTGCTACACTCTAATTAAATAATAGGGCAATATATTGCAAGGAGTAGCAAGCGATCTTTTTATGTCGAGTCCAGATCGAGGCATAGCCGCGGTGAAATAAAGTGGGCGAAACATAAAAATAGTTTCTATTGCGAGATATACAGGATGTATCAAAAATCGCATCCAATATTTATGTCACGCGAATCTATCTTAAAAACCAAACAAAAAGTTCTTGTACCAATTTGGTCTTAGACGAATTTTTTTTTTAATTATTATTACCAGCTACATTTTTTGTTATTTGGCAATGCACAAATAAATCAATAATCAAAATGGTAAAAATAGTGCTGGATACACCCTGTATATACTGTTTTTTTCTTCAAGCGTATTAAAAAATAACGATTTTGTAATTTAAACAACGTACTTGTCAAAAGCACCGATCCAAGTTTCGAGTTATCAAGTCAAAATAAAGCAATCGTTAGTGCAATTTTAAGCAAACTCAAAAATGTTGCCATCGGTTGGATACGATTAATATTATTGTACTGATAACATAACGAATATTGTTACGCGCTTGAAGAAAAAGAGTAATATTATTAAAGGTATTGGAATTTTTCTTGGAAAATCTTAATAACAATTTTTTTTATTAGCAAAGACTAGAAAACTATGAAATAATAGACAATGTACTTGTACCAATTGAGAATACCGAAGCTGATACAATTTCAAATATCGATGAAAGTAGCGATGAAAGTTTCCGGAGCATTCCTGAATTTCACAGACAAATAGCGTTTATGGGAACAGAGAATATAAATTTAAGCCTAAACCCAAAAATACCGGATTTTGATCTAAAAACACTTTTACAAACAACCAATGGGGCTACAAATTTTAAATCACTATAATGTTCATAGTGAATTAGACAACAGTCGAAGAACTTATCTTGTAGATATCATTATGAAGCACATTTTCAGTTTTATTATTAAACAGTAAGTACTAAATTAATATCCATTCACTCTTTTTCCTCGTCTCAGTAGGCCGTGTTCTCCTTTCGTTAAGTTGCTGGCCTGAATTTTGATAGATGCCAGAATCTGACATTAAAAATATTAATGACAATTCCACACCACTAATCTGACTATGTTGCCAAATATTATACGAAGGAGCACCGACTATGGCACCGTGAAATATGCACTACAGTCGAGCTGGCAACAACGTCTCCGTCAGTGAACTCAAATTATAACCATGAAATTAAAAATGAACATAACCGTTTCATCTGACGTCTATGTTTCATTGTGATACCAACAAAAATGTCACCCTAACTCGCCTAGTGGGACGAGGAAAAAGAGTGAATGGATAATACTCGCAAATTTAAAATCAACAGAATACCCTAATTAATTATAAATTTACAGCCGCCTCACTCATGATGATTATAATATTTTAACATCTAAAATCATAACTGTATTTCCAAAAGAATGCACTACTTCCTACTATATTCCTGCCGTCAGAAAAAGAGATTCTATAACGAACAGGCCAATTCTAGCGAAAGGCAGACTTGTAGACAAATGCAGAAATTTAATACATCGAAGTGGCGAATCAAACAAAAAACGAAAAAAGTTTTCGTCCGAAACTGCCAGCAATAAAATATTAAAAACTAATGCTGGTATGTATACTAGTCAATTAAAGATGTTCTAAAATTATCACAAATGATAATTAAGAATGATTTCTGATTAAATTTTGATCTAACTACACTCATATTTTTTGCGTAGGTTCCGTACATACTTGTGTATAAATAATTTTATAAAATTTATCCTAATATGCATAAAAATATTTAATACCTTTTAATAATGTCTTGTAGAAAATGAAGAACAAAAAAATTGTCAGTTGTGGTTAAGAGAAAGACGAGAACCTTGGGAAACTGTACTCTCAAAATGGAATATAACTTATGAAATGAGAGCACACTCGGCATCACGTACAGTAGAAGAATTTTTATAAGATTGGCCAATTTTACGCGATTTAAGATCAACTGCATTGGTATGCCTAAACTGCTTAAAGCACGTTAATTTGCTATAAATAAACAAATTGAATTTTTATATTAGGTCGTTCAGAAAAAAGGCGTTTTTTGTTAACCGACTTTTATTTCATTGGTAGCAAAATTTATACAGGGTGTTTCAGAATTGCATAGCACTACTGTAGGGATGTAAACATGTAGAGTACAATCACGTGTTTGTCAACAAATACAACGTTCTACATATTTAAATTAAATTTCAGACCAATATTAACTTTGTTGTTTATTTTATGCTACAGAATTTATCTCTAAACTAATGCCGTACAAATGTAGTTTATTCAAATCCTTTGTCTAATATGAACATTTGATTATACACTGCGGTACAAAATTATAACTGCACTAAAATTCTTGTCATAATTCGCCTTATGTTGGGAGAATTTAGCTGGCAATTTTTCGTTGAAAAGCAATTTTAAGAGAACTTATCATTCCAACTTTAACAAGCACAACTACAAAAATAAATTAAAAATGAAGAGAAAATTTGAAAAATGCTCTTTTTTCTGTGGGACTAAACTCTAAGTGCGGTTATAATTTTGTCCCGCACTGTGTACCTATATACCTTTTTACCTCTCACATTGTGATTTCTTCACAGATTGAAATAGACTTTGAGAGGACATATCCCTCCGAAAATTTGAATTTGACCTTAAATTGGGAAGTATTTTTTAATAAAGTACTAACTTCAAAAAGGTCCAGCCTAAAGGGAAATAAATATGCCCTAGCCTGCTTAGAAATTTTAGAAAATGTCGATTGTACTGAAGGTTAGTAATAAATACTTACGTGCATATGGAAGTAAAACATATTTTCTCTTTAATTTCAGATAGTAAATTTACTCTTCAGTTAAATTTATTATCCCATTTAATCCCTCCAAAAGGACGGATAAAGGTTGGTACACAACATTGGAAATTTTCTACTGTGGAAGCTTCTGAGGGAATTCTGATACATGCGAAGGTAGAAATGTTAATAATCATAAGTTCCTTCTTTTATTTATAGATTTCAGGCACCTGGTGATATTCATCGCTTAATTGAAGAGCAGAAGATAAAAGCATTAGCTAGAAAAGTTACACTGCAACCCTTTATGTTAGTGGAAGGGCCCTCTTTAAATGCCATCGTTCAAAGTTACTTAATAATAGATAAAACACTATATCAATTTACTAGTGTGAAGAAATGTTTCGACATATGCTTTAAAGCATTTCATGTCATGAACTTAGAACACAGAAATTAATTAAATGTGATGTTCACAGCAATAAAACAGCACTAATTTGAAACGCTCATATCTCATTAACCAGAATCTGCATAAACATTTTCTTTACAGAATATGAAAGTACACATCGAGATCTTTCATTTCAAGTAAACTCTGAGTTTTAGCCGGTTGATTTGAAGTAATTAGAAACTAATTAAAACTGACGTTCACAGCAATAAACCAGTACTAATTTGATTCAATTGATTCGATGTGTACTTTCATATCCTGTAAAGAAAATGTTTATGCAGATTCTGCTTAATGAGATATGAGCGTATCAAGTTAGTGCTGTTTTATTGCTGTGAACGTCACTTTTAATTAATTTCTAATTACTTCAAATCAACCGCCTAAAACTCAGAGTTTACTTGAAATGAAAGATCTCGATGTGTACTTTCATATTCTGTAAAGAAAATGTTTATGCAAATTCTGGTTAATCAGATATGAGCCTCTAATCTGACTATTGTTATATGACCGTGAAAGTGTACTTTTAATTAATTTGTAATTAATTAAAATCGACCGGCTAAAACTTTCCAAAGGCATTATTGAATAGATATGGATGTTTACTTTATGACTGCCTGAAAATTTTCATTGAAAACAAATTTTTTAGCGTGTTACATGCTGGTTTAAATAGTGGCTTTTAACTTGTCTTTTTCTTTTGGTTTTCTCTTTTTGTCGATTATGATTCCGAATTTGTCAAATGACTTTCCAATCCGCAGGCCTACTATACTTTGAACGGAATTGAGAGTCATTTGACAAATTAGGAAACACATTTGACAAAAGAGGAAAAGCAATAGAAAAAGACTGTAATATCGAATATTTTTTCAATTTCTTTACAAGGAGAATGTACACATTATACTCTTTGCAATGGATTAAATATTATTAATCTGTGATCGTTACTTTAGCGGCGACAGCGTTTTGAAATTTTAGAACTTTATTGCTAGAATTTTATTGATAACTTCTCATCGGTCTCGAAACGATAACCCTAGTAGGAAAATTAACAAGTTGAGTGAGGCCATACATATTTAGGAAACATTCGAACTGTTTGACCGTATAATTAGTTAGATTATACAACCTGTTCAAACTTAAGTCGGCACTTTTGCTAACTTTGTTATTATAAAAGCTACAAAGCCGGTTAAATTAGCAAACTAGTAATACTTTTCACGCTGATTACAATGACGCAGCCAAAAAAACAATTGAGCGTCACGTTTATGAGATAAAGTCAAAAATACACTTTTTTAATGGAACACCCTGTATATTATATTACCTATCGATGGAAAATAAAATCCTTAATTAAAATTGTTCTTTATCATTTTTTCGTAAATTAATAAATAAAGAAGATATTTTGATTTTTACAAAATCATCAAAGATGTCTGTGCTTTGGAAACAAAACAAATCAAATTTTTCAGTTGACATACTATTGTTTTTGAAGTTTGTGGTTTATTTCTTACAAAAAAATTGTTTCACACGCATCCCGAAAACTTAAAAAAATTATGACAAGTTTCAAACATTTTTCATGGTTTTTACACGCTACTAGGAAAATGAAAAAAATTATGACGATTTTTGTACATTTTTTGTAATTTTTATACGCATCTAGGAAAATGATAAAGAATTATGACAATTTTTGTAAATTCTTTCTAGATGCGGAGAAACCATTTCTTAGCAAGAAATAAACCACAAACTTCAAAAACAATAGCCTGTCAACAGAATAATTTGATTACGGCGACTTGCAAATGTTTTGTTTCTAAAGCACAGGTATACTCTGTTCGGCGATTGATTGGAAAATTTCAAATATCCTAAGGCTAGGTATGTCACAGTCTATACTGTCGTTTCACTTCACGTCGGTACCTTTGGTCTCCTGTCCGAAAAATACCTACTGCGCATTCCGCCAGGATTCGATTTTATATTGGCGGACACCTCTCGCACTCGAAGCATGTGACAAATGTAAACAAAAGTCCCGCGTGCTGCAAACTACTGCGCATTCCGCCAGGAGTGACGGCGAAAAAATATTTTTTAGAACGTGAAACTAGCGCCAGTGAAACGACTTTATAGACTGTGGCCATGATACTAAGACCTTAAAGATATGATACATAAACAGACGAGTTTACGTTTCGTTTGCGCATAGCGTCACTGAGTGACAAAAATCAAACTTTGTGTGCTATAATTGATCTCATTAAATGTGCGAATTTTTTTTTTATTTTCTCATTTTAAGACGAATTCGCGGCGCTTTTGTCACCGGATGACGTAGTCGATGCGCAAGAGCATATCTTTAAGCTTCGTAGTATCATGGACTGTGGCTATGTCCTAGCTGGACGGGCAAGACGAGCGTGCGTTACGGGCGCTCACCGCTCGCAACGTAAAACGCGTGAGACGTACACGATTGTGTCCTACGTAGCTACGGGCGTCAAAGATTCTGTACAAGAATTGTTTCGAAAATGTTTAGTATAATTTTCGTTATAATTTTTGTAAAAATTCTCGTACGTGTAAAACGGTTCTTAGAATAATTACCGGCCATTCTATACAATTCAGATTGCTTTTAAAATACTCAAAATGTGTCACTTTTGTCATTAATTGGAACGCTATAAACCATTATATGTAATTAGAAAAATATTGGTCTAATCGAAAAATCGTAAAGGAACAATTTTTATCAATCACCATTCGATTTCTGTAACTTTTGTTGCGCTTATTTCAAAGTGCAAGGCGTTTCGCACGCGGGAAACGCGTCAAAATTCAAACCAAACTAATTTTTAATATAACGCGAGCGGGCGACCTCTCTCCGCCCATCCCGTCCGGTTTGAATTGCGTTCACGTTGGACATTAACAACTGTTTGCAAAGTATTGTTTCTTGAAACGCCCGCCCGCTCTAAACGCGTCGCTCGCACCACCCGCGTTGCCCGTCCACCTAGGACATAGCGTTAAGGCTGAACACATAGTGGAGTGACGAGCAAAGCAGCGATAATAGCAGCGAGTAAAGCGGCGAAAACAAACTAATGAAATCCTATTGAAACACACATGGTGGGGCGTAGAACAACAAGGCAGTAGCGCTGTTATAATATAGCAGATCGACGCGACCAAACAATTTAGATTTCGCTGCTATTATCGTTGCTGGATTATTATGAAAAATGGATATTGATACATTTATGAGTAGTGTTTTTGTTAAAAAAACGTTTATGGGATCAAAAAAGGGCTGTCAACATCACAACCGTTTTATTTTAGACAATTAAAAGATTCATTTAAAAATAAGAACGAAACTTTTCTAGGTTTTCTCGTAGCTGATCATATAAATGATGAAATTCTATGAATATCTACTTTTATTTAATTTCCTTTTTCCTTGCTTTTATCGCTTCACTATGGATGAATCCTCCATTCAATTCTTCAAAAGTAGAGAGTGGGTTTATTTGGTTCACTGGTCACTTTCGATGTTCATTTTGGATGAAATGTAGATAAAAACGACCTTTACACCTTTCACTGAGGATGAATCATCGAGGGTGAACATCCAAAGTGCAAAGTGTAAATTTCCCTTTATTAACTCAATCCCAATACTAACTAATTCAGTTGCCGACATTTTGAAAACTACTAATATGAATTGAATAACAATGAATGTTTAAGTACTCTAGTTTTCATCTTCCACATTCACTATGGATGAATCCCTCTCGATGCACATCCAAAGTGTACAAGTGTAAATTCGCCTTTAGCTACTCTTTCATCGTTCCTAGCATCACTCGCCGCTTTGCTCTCTGCTATTATCACTGCTTTGCTCGGTCGCTCGACTATGTGTTCAGCCCAGGCCCGTCCAACTTCATGGGAAATACGGTATCACTTTGAATGTAGGCCAAGGGGGTGAAAGGCAAGGAATAGGTATGGAATTGTGCTGAATTTGAAGATGGCGCTAGCCACATCGTAGTTTGTTTACAGATTTCCTTTTTCAGTATTGTTTGCTCGCGCTGAATGTTAAGATGGCGCTTGCCACTTATTTAAATTTGGCGTTTTAGCATCTTGACTCATGTTTCCTGTTCTTCCTCTCATTTCCGCAACGCTCAGTCCACACGGTGATCCACCGATCGTGCTCAGTCGAACGCAATTCGTATTTGAATGTCGTCAAATTTTCTCTGGAGTTTGTAGTCATTTTGTAGTGTTGCTTCTTCTTTTACGTGTTCATCACATTTTCGGCGTTACTTTAAAAAGCAAACTAGTGGTGTTTATTAGTAATTGCTATGGATCGACATTTATGTGTTATTTGCGGTGCAGTTGAAAATGTACGCCTGTTTTGGTTTCCATCGGTAATCAGTAAGTAAGTATACATATAATTCAAGTACCTAAATATCTTTTTACTATGGTTCAATTTCTAGATGAATAAAAACAATTACAAAATCGGGTAATCCTGCAGTTTAGGCCTCTTTTAATGCGCATGGCTGAAATTGTGATGCGAGACATCGCATTGTTGCCGCATGTCATTTCTGGCCACAGCAGATAAAATAATGGCGCGATAATTTTGAGTATCCTTGCTTTAGAACAAATTAGTACATACATAAGTTTATTATTTCAGACAAAATTAATGTACCGCGAGCACAGACGCGAGCGATACACTTTGGTCAAAGATTGATACCTAACTCGTATTTTATGAAAAATAAGGAGACTGATATCTTAATTATGAATATTGGGAATGATTTCTTAAAAATTTAATTTATTTTCTACACTTTGGTGGCAAAAGATAGGATATTTATCCGAATTTTTTTTAAATTTTTGTAATTAAAACCGACGTTTTGATTGACAATGACAACCAAAATTCGCATTAATGTTCGCAAGTGCACCTACATAAATTAATTTTATATTCAAGATATCAACGTTACAGGAAAACTTTGTAAGCATTAGCTCGACATGAAATTTATTCCGTGGTCAACCGAAATCCGAAAGTCTGGCAACATTGCACGCTTTTGAAGTACAGAAATGACGAAATTGCGCGCATGCACATTCAAAGAGGCCTAAACTGCAGGATTACCCAAAATCGAATTTAGGTGATCCTTTTCCAGCCATTTCGCTTTGTTAAGTAATAATTAATAAAATTTTGAAATTAAAAATCATTTTATTGATTTAATTAATTTTTGTATTTTTCCCATTTGCAACAGAGAAAAATTCGCTAAAATTGAAAGTAGCAAACACTGACGAAACTGACACTTTATCTGAATTTCAAACTAAGCCAAGTTCACAGCGAGACATTTTGAGTGTACGCTTTTTTAAATTCCGCATCTGTACATGTTGTATTGATACAAAGCATTCGGTGTGTTAATGTTAATATATTTTTTCAAGATGTCAAGCATGGCTTACTGCTTTGGATCTGAATGAGTCTGCAGAAGAATTTGCCAGTAGGAGGAAATTATGTGCAAGACATTTCAATCCTGTGTCATTTCAAAACAATACTTTTCAGAGCTTAAACTGGAATGCTATCCCTACACTTGCGGTTCAGGATAATGTTACAGTAAGTTTACCATCTCTTGAACAGCCTGCCCTCCAACAAACTGTATATCCATCCACGTCCTATAATCCTTCAACACAAATACCTTCCATATATCCCTCCTTTGACATGAATTAGCGATGCGCGATTGCGAATAAAAATATTCGAATAATTCGATTGTTGCGATTATTCGAATGTATTCGAATAACTATCGGTTTTATTCGAATTTTATAAGCGTATACGCGCCAACCGCGGATACGCATCGCAACAACGAATAACTATCGGTTTACTTCAATTGTTCGATTGTTATTCGCCCACCGCTTACTAATACGCTGGCGCCGTTTCGCTGTTAACCGTACTGCATACGCATTACCACAGCGTACTATTTCGCAGTTTCGCACGATATCGAGACATATCTTTAGCTTTTCGGATTATGTAGTTGAAAAAATTATGAAGCGAAAAAAATCATTTATCTATTTATTATTTATGTTGATTTTACATAATACATTAACATACAATTTTTTAATAGAATTTCTGAAAAAAATTATTTTAGAAAAAACTAATATTCGTTGTTGCGATGAACACGCAGGCCGAATGAATCGCCAGCGCACAATGAATTGGAAAGCGAATGAAATTATGTATTCGAATAATTTTTATTCGATTGTTTTTTTCAGACTACGAATGAATCGATATTCGAATAAATAATTTAACGATTGTCGATTTATTCGATTGTTCCTTTCATTCGCAATCGCGCATCGCTATTATGAATGCCCCATCACCCTCTTCACTGAGTTCGACACAAATATCGATAGATCCTTGCACTGAGATTACAAATGCCCCGTCAACCTTTTCACAGAGTCCTTCTGTTATGACTGTTGCGAAACCAAAAAGTTTGCGATTATTATCTTCAGAGCAGCGTAAGAAGTTTTCTACGGTGCCACTATCACCAAAGAAAACCATACTCTACAATGCTCTGCAGATAAAACACCGACATCTGAAAAAATTAAAATCTGCATGCAAGGCTAATAAATATTACATTAGAGAATTATGTAACATGGATACAAGTCCCCTAGTGCGTAAATGTTTTTAAAGGCTATATGAAACCAACTGCATCAGTATTTTTATTGTCAGATTCGGCAAGTTAATCGTAAACCCAAGGGTCGCAGATGGTCACTAGAGGAAAAAGTCCTAGCCCTAGCCTTATATAAACGAAGTCCTAAAGCGTACCACCTCTTAAGTTCCTTTATGTCACTTCCATCACGGTCCACTCTATTATCCCTCTTATCTCATGTGCCTCTATCTGCTGGTGTTAATGAGAGTGTGTAACACGCCGATGTGCTACGCTTGTTTGTTGACTTTTACAACTAAATAGTAATAAAAAATGTCCAAACAAATAAACAAATTTAATTTATTGACAAATTAATTGACTGGTAACTGGAAAAATTGGCTGTCTGCAAGAATTTAACGCGTATTTACCGTAAGTCGGCTTTCACACCAAAGTAGCAAGCTGCAAGCTACTTGCATCTTTTGAGAAGTAGCGTGCCGCGTAGAACACTTAGAATTTTGCGTTCACATCAAGGTAGCATAGCAAGCTATGCGATTCGCGAATTGGCAGTGTCTTGCGAGTTATTACATCCGAAGATGAAGCTATGACGTTCATCAAGCATCAAGAACCGCAACATAGTGTTTCTTGATGGTTTGGTGTCAGCATCTTGTCAAGAACCCTCGTTTAGCTCGATAATGTTTTAATGTAAGACGAAACCGCGGCCTCTACTGAAGTAGCGTAGCAAAATATATAATTTGTCCTATGAGCTAAGCTGCAAGTGGCAGGTCGCATGAACGCTACGCTACACCGGTGTGAATATTATCAATTGTTTACATAGGTTCTAAAATTAATGGCATGCAGCATGCATCCAGGATGCAAGCAGCATGCAGCTTGCTACTTTGGTGTGAAAGCCGACTAAGGGGTACGGCTCGGTCAGAATTTCTGAAAAGGTCAGGTTTTATTGCTTCATGCCCTACGTCTAGACGGCGCCTCTACCTGCAGTTCTAAAGGGAATCCTATTAACCTACAATAGTACTACGTTCTGCGACGACCTATTCTCAGAAACACCGAGGTAACCCTTTCAATATTTCAAAACAACTTTCAATAAGTATTTCTTCGTGATCGCTAATGAGTGAAGGACTCTACTTATGTCTGTGCACCCTGGTTCGAATTCCGGTGAGACGGTAATAACTCTGAGATAGCGGGAATTGAGTACGTGTAAATAAAATACGGATTTAAATTTAATTAATTATTTATTGCAAAAAGCAAGGTAAAAACTCCGGTTTCTAGCCGCACTGCAGTCTAGAAAAATGAGCGGAAAAACCTTGTCGTTTTAAAAATCCAATACAGAGGAACACACAAGAAAAAATTTACGATTTTGTAAGAACTACAGTAGAACCCGTTTAATGGCTTTCTCGTTCGAATATCGTGACGAACTAACTGTTTTCAATTACACAGCTGGTGGTTTTATGCTTGTCCCAAACAATAGTTGTGGACCTTGTTATCCAATTTACATTAACAATTAAGTTGTTTTCAAATTAGATTAGTCTTGGTACTCGTGTTTACTACTTCCAATAGTACTCGAAGACACGCTCTGTATAATCAACCAGCGCACAGTATGGCCGTGTGCCTACAGTGTACTCACTTAATGAACGTAATTAATTAATTCATCCGATATTCGGGGAAGTATGGGATACAAAATGCCGCCCAGGCGATCAATTTGCGAGAGGATCAATAGTAATCGCTAGTTTTTCACGGGGGCCCTCCTGTGGAGGCGCAGGAACCGATTTGTTTCTAAACCTAATAACGCGGCGAAGGGGGAGATTCTCAACCGCTCCTATCGCCAAGAGGTGGAGGTGCAGTGACTCTCACTTCATTTGTTAACCTCTGATTGCGTTGTTCTCGACGATTATCTAAACCTATGCGCAATGGTAATAATTGACCGTTTTATTTGATGCTCTACTGTGTGTAATTATGATCTTTCGGTCTCTCCACGAATTACTTCTAATTAACCCGCAAATCTCCCGACAAGGACTCCACTTCGGTCCACACACAGGGTGTGAGGGAAACTCGGTTAAGAAGATGGCTATGAATATGTGATTCAGAATTGTTCGGCCTCGTAATCTTACGAAACTCGTAATGGCAACTAATTGGCCTTGATGTAGGAAATTAACTTGTGCTGGTCACACTTGATTTTAGCGGCAGATATAGACTTGCCTTAGACCAATGGTACAAACCAGTCGACTTCACTGTGCAAATCGAAAAACCCCTTGTTTGAATGTTTCCAACTTGCCAGAGAATATCGCCAAAGGGATTAACTAATTTTACAAGAGTACACTGTATATGGATTGCACTATAGATTGAAAGCGTCGGTTGACTGCCTCTGGTCGATTTAAATTACAGAACGCCAAGCAAACTAGTCTAATAATTTATACAGCAATGATCAACCAACTCCACTAATGTGGATGCCACTATTTACCTTAAGCTCGGTTAGAATGCAAATGAAAACACTTTAAAGAAATTGCACAAGCCAAGCAAGTACTGAAATTTACAGATTATCTGGCCACAATGGATGAGGGAATTAAAATGATTTTTAAACAATTTATACCATTTTAGGCGTACCGATATAAAATGATTTAACTCTACTGTGAAAACTAAATCAGAGAAACAAGTAAGTACCCCAAAGCAATTCGCCAAGCCCAATTAATACGACTGATTGTTTTAAAAGCGCGGAGCAATCTGTCCGTAATTTTAATTTTCATTTTTCGGCTGAGCAAAATTAATTCCCCTTCCTCCGATCAGAAAACCAAATTCAAACACCCCTTGACCAATAGAGCTGTGTTTAGCATTCAGAAAGATAAACGCCTCCCGGTTCCTGAAATGTGTTTTTCTAAGCTTTTAAAAACGACCACCCCGGAAGACCACATGTGCGCTTTTTCAAAGTCCACAACAAACTTCTCAATTACAAGTACCCTCTTGACAGCTTTATGTTTCCGCTTACTGAGGAAACACGGCGCTCGCCTGCAGTTTTTTGTTTAGAAGCAATTAAAAATCAGCATATTATTACCGGTCACGCCTTGCAGCCGATAGTTTTCAATGGCAGTATCCTCTAACCGAAACTTACGCGTGTCAAATTGTCCAATTTCTAAAGAACAGCAGACGGGCATTAGAAACTCGAGTGATAGATTTATGTGATAGTCAACTCAAGAAAAATTGAAAGTACCTCAAGTGTGACAAAAATTTATGACCCCACCCTTGTTATATTGTCTATTGAAAAATCGGCCCCGGTAGGCCTGGCGATATTGCTTCCGCTTGGCAAGTTACAATTCCTAGAATATGTACATTTATTTGTCATTTAAAATTAAAGTTACAAGAACATGCTTTTTGTTTTATAAACAAATTCGCGACCGTTTCACACGCCTCCAACTGGAAATCCCCGCAGTTGCTCCGGCGAACGAGCAATTTCCAGTTTCCCCTTAGTACGAGAGCGCTCCGGACCCTTGACACCTTCTCCCACAGGACAAAAATATACAAGCAAATCGCGGAACGCTAACCGATCGAACTCGCCTTGGCCAATGTACAAAACATCAACTACCTTCTCAAAACCCACTAAGAGCAGACAAAACTTCAACACCCGAAAGGAAAGAGAAAAGAAAAAATATCCTGAGCTTATGCAATCCCAACACTTCCGTTTTCCGTCTTCACGTCGCCCCTAGTCGTTAAACTAGCTAGATCGGCGGACCCTCTAACGTAACATATCGGCTGGCCTTACTTAAATCGAAGTCACTTCCGTAGTTTCTAAGTGAATGCTTGTCTCCGGACCTGTATCTGCCTAATGTAATTCATCACCAACATCCCACCTAAACTAACTAAATGACACTCCACTGTCACCTACTGTTTAATAAATACCTTGATAATCACTCCTTATTAACCACCAAACTCACCCCTAAGCTAAACCGTAATTAACTCAACACCAATGAGCCATTTAATCACCCTTTTATTCACTAACTATCTCTTCAATATTTAGCTAATTTGTTCACTCACTCTCGCACTCACTAACTAGTTTTATATTTCCGTATCCTGGCCTAATTAAACCTTCATGTCGATGTCACTCACTAAAATTCAATTTGGTCATCCCTGAGTTTTAATTATTCCACTCCAACATCTTAAGTTGATAACTGACCATCACTAATCACGTACAATAAATCATGACTCTAATTCCCCTCTAGCACCCTAGCACGCCACTGTAATTCACTTAGCTTTCGGAATTAACATCTATACCGCACTAATAGTTCCACACGCACCTGACTTTGATACCGTCGAAAAATTGACGCGCCCCGAGGATAACATTGACACGGTTAACTAAATTGACTCATCACCCCCACTAATTCCCAATTAATTAATCTCACACAATAATTAATCGTTAGGCTGATTACATATGCACCAGTTGGAAATGCTTGTAAAACCTCCAATCCCTAATTAATGTATAAATTACACCCCGCATTTCTTTAACTGATTCCGCCACGCCCCCACTGACTAAGCACAGATACACTTTCTAATCCAACACTCCACGTAATTACACTCACCTGAATGACGGTCACTACCTGATTAGTATAATTTGTATAATTTCACTCACTTAATAATCACGAGTCACCCCTTTTTATTTCATAATAACTCACTAATAATGAGGCATTATTCGCCAATCCCAATAAATACCAGGCCCGTAAGCAGGTACCCGTAATAAAATTCTCAGACGACTTGGGACAGTGGGTCAGTAGCCGTCTGTGCCAACGACCGCAAACCCCCTGTTGGTCAATGATCCTCTGCAATACAATAGAAATACTTTTACTTGAGTTGTTCCGGAATGCCTTTAAAATTTTAGGGCCCCCATCTGCGACGGCGGTGTTTAAACGCATTGACCGCTAATCTGCACCGGTAAATGTGTAATACGGTCGGAGATTAGATGCGTTAACAATCCCTCTGGCAGTGCCATCCTCGTTTTCCAACAGGTAAGCGTTGACATGTATTTTCCGGCGAATAAGATATGGACCCTCGTAGAGGTTACAGAATTTCTGGGTTACACGCTCCGCTAGAATTGAAATTGGGTTGGTCCGAATCAAGACCCAATCACCCTCGTTGAATGGCTGTTGGAAGCTCGTTTGTTGTCGCCCCCGCAGTTGCGCCATATGCCGTGTGTTCTGTTTTACTAATTCACGCACGCGGTGCACGTCTTGGTTCAAAACAAATGGGTTAATCCGACGGATTAACGCTCTATAGGGTACCTCTGGTTCTTCTCCGAATGCAATTGTTACAGGTGCGAATCCTGTTGAACCGTGTGGTAGTGAATTTAAGCACGTTTGTAATTTCTCCAAGTAATCAATCCAACCCGTATGTCGTCTTGAGCAAAATGTCCGGAAAAACTGTCCAATCTCCCTCATAACCCGCTCGACTGGATTTGAAGCCGGATGCCTAACGGACGTGTATTGTACCTGAATTCCCTCTTCGGCCATTCTGTGTTTCCACAGTCGGGACGTAAATTGAGTTCCATTGTCACTGAGAATACGCTCCGGTCTAATCCTGGATTCCTCTAAGATTTTGCTTGCAGCCGTGCTTGCGTTCGCCCTCTTCATGGCATACAGTTGTACAAATTTGGAGAATACGTCAATCGTTACCAACAAATAGACTGCCCCGGCACGCGCGCGTGGCAATGGCCCGTAGAAATCGACTGATATCAATTCACCGACTCGTTCTGCAATTATTGGCTGGAATTGCCCTGCAAAATTCTTGTTCATATGTTTAGTCCGCTGGCAGCTGTCGCAGCTTCGCAGAATTTTCCTGATTGAATGCCGCATTTTCCTCCAGAAAAACAAGGTACGCATTGCATGAAATACCTTCCCGGCTCCGAAATGTCCATAAGCTTCGTGAAAATACCGCACTAACTCGACAATTAGGCTCCGCGGCACCGCCACTAATTTCGACTGCGTAAACCGACAGTTGTACAGTAGAACCCCGTCGTACATCTCGTATCCCGCCTTCCTTTCTTCGTCATCTTGTATATAAATTGCTCCGAGATAATCGTCGTTCGCCTGTAACTCACCGATATTCATCAATCTTCTCCGTAGCTTTGGATTTTTGGTCGTCGCCAACGTAGCAATTATCGGTGCGGGATGCCCCTGTTCACCTGCCGTTGATGGTCCCACTGGAAATCGAGACAAAGTATCCGCCACAACATTATCGTGCCCTTTAACGTGGCGCACTTCGAAATCAAACGCTTGCAACATCAACACCCACCTCGTTAAACGCTCACTTAACAATCTGCACTGTTTTAGAAACTATAATGCGTGATGGTCACTATAAATAATCACCTTTGAGTTCATTAAATACGTGCGGAACTTCTGTAAAGAAAAAATGATCGCTAGCAGTTCCTTTTCTGTCATGGTATAGTTCACTTCCGCAGAATTCAGAGACCGGCTGGCGAAAGCGATTACTCCTAGTTCTCCTCCGTCCTTCTCCTGAGATAATGCACTCCCTATCCCATATCCGGAACTATCCGTCTGTAAGATAAATGGTTGATCAAACCTCGGGTGACGCAACATTACGCAATGTAAAAATAACTCCTTGATGCATTGAAAGTTAGCCTCTTCTTCGCTTCCCCACTTCCATTTGACTCCCGTCTTCAATAGCTTTCTTATAGGTAGCGTGTGCTCGCTATAATCTCGCTGGAACTGCCGATAATAATTGCATAATCCTAGGAACGCTCGTAGCTGTCTGACTCGTGTCGGTGTTGCGAACTTCTGAATCGCTTCTATTTTTTCTGGGTCCGGTCGTATTCCGTTTGTTGATAAGATGTGGCCTAGAAACTTGATCTCCTTTTGTATAAAACGCGACTTTTCTAGGTTCACTGTTAGATTAGCATCTCGCAGCTTTGTCAATACTGCCCGCAAGTGCTTTAGGTGTGTTATAAAGTCCGGTAATGCTATCAGTAAGTCATCTACGTAATTCACTGCGAATTCCCTCACTTCCGGCCCTAAAACCAAATCCATGCAGCGGACTGAAACTGGCGACCGCTGTCTTTAATCCGAACGGTAATACCTTAAACGTGTAACTCCTTCCGTTATAGAGGAATGCAGTGTATTTTCTACTGTCTGTATGCAACGGTATCTGTCAATACGACGAACGCAGATCTAATGACGAAAAATATCTCACGTTGTTAAATCGGCGTATTAACTCTTCACTCGGAGTAGGGCTTTCCCTATCCGCCACCATCCTCTCGTTTAATTGTCTCGCATCTAGGCAAAGTCGCACGGTAGCATCCTTCTTTTTTACAACAACAATCGGACTCGAATAAGGTGATGCTTCCCGCTGTATAATTTGTAGCTCCAACATCTTCTTAATTTCATCGTCTACAGCTGGCCTTAACGCGTAAGGTACTGGATACGAACGCTTCATGAAGGGCATCTCGTCCTGCATTAAGATCTCGTGCATATACAAGTGGGTTAGCCCGGGTATTGTCGCGAAGACCAGATTAAATTCCAAAAGCAGGCTGCTTAGCTGTTGTTTCTCCGTTTCCGATAAAATGCAATCCTTTATCTTGTTCTGTATAGCCTCGGTGCTTTCATAGTGTTCCTCTGCAACCCGTATTACACCCGCGTCAACAAACTCTTCGTCCGACTCGCAGGGGTTGCTACACGCCCGTGCTCCTTCAGCCGCTTCTATCCTCTCCGTTAGCCGCACTCGATGTCGGCGTTCTTCGTATATAAATTCAACTACGCCTTCCTCGAAATCAACCTTCGCCTTGTGCCTGGTCAGCTAATCCTCGCCGATGATCATCTGTTTGATTAAATTCCTAACAACTAAACAAGCAGTTCGTATTTCGGCTTTATTAATGTTCAAGGTGATAAGAGCTTGTAGGGTGACACGAATGCTCCTTTGTCCCACCGCGCCCTTTAATTGTGTTGCCTTTACCGGTAGTACTGGGACCTGAACTCCTCCTGCGACGATTTGATTGTAGGCGTCTTCAGAAATACAGGTAACCTCGCTTCCGGTGTCAATTAGCGCCACGATTTCGACTCCTCCGTCGGCCTTGAGCGTAATCGCTGGGATTACCCGATGATTTTCTTTCTCTCCGCTAGAAATAAATTGTTGTCCCCTCTGTAACGACAAAATCTGGAAACAATCTGCGCCCGTGGCTCCTAACGGTTCTCCTGGCCTAATTAATTCTCTGTAACGCAACATTTCACGACCCGAATCGCCTGAAAAACCCAAACCCTGTAGATGTGTTTGTCCTGCTTGCGTAACCGGTGCTATAATTCCCTGGTGATATTTCCCTAGTCCTTGAAACGGTTTCCAGCCTAATTTAACGAGTAATTCAAATCCCCTGTTGATCCCGTTTGGCTCGCTTCCCCTTTCCCTTGTCACGTGATTCACCTCAATAACTGCGGCCTTTCCTGCGTCGTCTTCGGCGAAACTATCGGCCTCTGGCCCCACCAAATCAAGTTTTCCTGGTCGAATTCATCGTCTCCGTAAGGCGTGTAAAGTAAATTCGCTCGCGTTCCCCGTCCTCGGTACCTTCTCTCTTCTCTTGCAGGCCCCCCTGCTGGTCCTAATTGCGCAAGTAGATCATCCTGTCTTCTTAAGAATTCGGCTGCTTCCTGTATGGTATTTCTGCCGCTCATCTGCCAAAGAGATTGTAATGTGTGTGGGAAATGACGCATTAGATCGTTCACCAGGACGGTCTCCGCACGCTGTGTTGTTAAGAGTTTCGCCTGACTTACATAATACGCGAAATGTTCAAGCATCGTATACATTCCTCGCGGTTCCCATCGAGCGCTGATGATTTCTCGCAGGACTTCCAGTTGTTTCTGCTCCGACCAATACGTTTTCAGGAAGTCAGTTTTAAAATCTGCGTAATTCTGCCACTTTCCCTTGTAAATTTGGCTCCAATAATAAGCCGAACTCACCAGACTTTCTCCGCGGTGATGAGTTTTTCTCCCTCTGGGATACCTACTCTCCTGACCCAACCTTCTAAGCGTCGCAAAAATTTATACGGATCTGCATTCGCCTCCCCTTTGAAAATCGGCTTCCTGATAGTTAATTGCAACAACGACCTAGACTGTTCCCCTGAAATTGCGCTTGGCCCTGGCGAGCTCGACACAGCTTCGCTTATATTCCGACAATCCGCCTGCATCTCCTACCTGTACCGACGCTGAAGAACCGCGCTCTTGAACCGTCAAGACTTCGGATGTGGAGCTGCTCGCCGCAGACGATGACGTCTCTCCTGGCTGCCGCTCCATGATATTGCTCTGCAAGGCCGCCAAAACTCCCGTCATCAGCTCCTGCTGTTGGCCTGACCAGATGGAAAACCATTTTGGAACCCCCTCCGGCTTCTCCGTGGCCCCTGCGTAAGGCTGCATAGTGCCCGGCGTCGCGACGCTCGTCTCCGGTGCATCGATTTCGGCGACGGCACTACTAGACTCTCCCGCGAACTCACGATCCGTACCGGTTCTTCCCGCAACGGCCCACGCGCGTCTCTCTCTACTATACCTCTTTTTTCCGCGGCCCGCCATTTCCTCTTATCTCAAAGCTATTACACCGTCTACTTTTAAATCAAACCAGGATCCTGGTCCACGGCACCAAAGTTTTCTCTTATGTAACACGCCGATGTGCTACGCTTGTTTGTTGACTTTCACAGACAACTAAATAGTAATAAAAAAATGTCCAAACAAACAAATTTAATTTATTGACAAATTAATTGACTGGTAACTGGAAAAATTGGCTGTCTGCACGAATTTAACACGTATTTACCATAAGGGGTACGGCTTGGTCAGAATTTCTGAAAAAGGTCAGGTTTTATTGCTTCATGCCCTACGTCTAGACGGCGCCTCTACCTTGACCTACAATAGTACTACGCTCTGCGTCGACCTATTCTCAGAAACACCAAGGTAACCCTTTCAATATTTCAAAACAACTTTCAATAATTATTTCTTCGTGATCGCTAATGAGTGAAGGACTGTACTTATGTCTGTGCACCCTGGTTCGAATTCCGGTGAGACGGTAATAACTCTGAGATAGCGGGAATTGACTACGTGTAAATAAAATACGGATTTAAATTTAATTAATTATTTATTGCAAAAAGCAAGGTAAAAACTCCGATTTCTAGCCGCACTGCAGTCTAGAAAAATGAGCGGAAAAACCTTGTCGTTTTAAAAATCCAATACAGAGGAACACACAAGAAAAAAATTACATATTTACAGTTGGTTCTTGTCCGATGAAATTTGTATCACAAAATCTTCTAAGCGGACACTAAATCGCGCAACTATACACTTTACGTTTCGCAGTCGTTCGACTGCTTCGTCAGAAGTGAAAATTATGTTGTCAAAATAAACAAGGTTGTCAACGGAAACTGAAAAAGTAACTTGATTTTTTTTTTTATGTATATTATATTTATTTTTTAATCTAAAAATAATTTGAACATTACAAATGTTAAAAAATTGACAGATCTATGTTCTATTTACGATTTTGTAAGAAATACAGTAAAACCCGTTTAATGGCTTTCTCGTTCGAATATCGTGACGAACTAACTGTTTTCAATTACACAGCTGGTGGTTTTATGCTTGTCCCAAACAATAGTTGTGGACCTTGTTATCCAATTTACATTAACAATTAAGTAGTTTTCAAATTGGATTAGTCTTGGTATTCGTGTTTACCACTTCCAATAGTACTCGAAGACACGCTCTGTATAATCAACCAGCGCACAGTGTGGCCGTGTGCCTACAGTGTACTTACTTAATGAACGTAATTAATAATAATAATAATAATAATGTCTTTATTGTGGTAGAGAGTACCAAAAATACAATTATAGTTTGACACACGGAAATACCACAATCGCGAGGCGAAGTTCAGACTTCGTAAAAATTACTAGTCTGCTTTTCAACTTAACCTAGACTGAATAGAGATTATGAACAGAAGTTTGCCTATACTTAGTACTAAGTATTAAACTAACCTTCAATGAAAAGGGGAGTAGATAAGTGACAGAATAAGTAAGTAAAAGGTAGAGGTGATGTGAGAGAAAGAAAGAGAAAAGAAAAGAAGAGAAGAGAAAAGAAAAGAAGAGAAGAAGAGAGTTCAGACTCGAAAATAGCGTGCACTCTTAGACAACTAACGACAAACAAAAAGAATGAGGGGAAAAAGAAGAAAAACACAAGATATATACTGCTTACATTGAAATGCATCAACAGACCTATAATAGTCAGAATTGCAACTAATTAATTAAGTGACTAAATTGTAGCTTAACCAGGTGAATTTTTAACTGTTTTCTAAAAGAGATAGAATTCAGGGTCTTAAGTTCATTAGACAAGGCATTATATCTATCATAAATACAAAAGGAGAAACTCCTCTCAAAAAGAGCTGTTCTGTGTAATGGGGGTGAAATTAGTCCACGAAATCTGGTGGTGACATTATGAACATCGGAGCGAAAACGAATCTTATTATATAAGTAAGGCGGCGTTTTAAATGTCATGATTTTATGAAAAAAGCACATCAATTGCAATTCCCTTCGATTGCGCATATTAAGCCAAGAGACTTCTGACAGTTTATGCGAGATACGGCAGTATTTCCTAATTCCAAATATGAACCGAAGACAAGAATTTTGAATTTTTTGGATACGATTGGAAGTTAAACTGTCTATGGCTGTATGGTAAATGGGAGAACAGTAGGTAAATTGCGAAAGAACCAGGGTTTCACATAAAAGCTTCTTTGTCTCAACGTTTAAGATGGATCTGTAAGGATACAGCTTTCGGAGAGACATATATGCATTACTAATATACTTTGATATCTGATGTCGATACCTAAAGGTATTGTCAACAAATAATCCTAAGTTTCTAGCTCCGTTAGCAACAGGAATTTTTTCATTATTCATTTCAATGTTTAAGATGTTGCTTAGGTTCTTACAACATTTACCCTTGCCAAAAAGTAAAACCTGTGACTTTGAAGGATTAATAGCCAAGGAATGAGCTTTAGAAGTCTTATGCAAGAAACCCAAGTCTTCGTTGATCTTGAGAACGGCACTGTGCCAATTCGCCGGTTTGAAGGAGTAATATACTTGCATGTCGTCCGCGTAAGTGTGGACATTACTATACTTTAAAACTGTAACAAATTTCGCACTGTATATCGAAAATAAAAGTGGGCCTATGAGTGACCCTTGCGGTACTCCTTGCGTAACTTGTAACTGTTTCGAAAAGCTATCTCCGAGAATAACTGACTGCTTGCGATTCGACAAATATTCTTTAATAAGATTGGTAGAATTTATATTTAGACCGATGGATTGCAGAATTGAGAGCAGTAAATCATGCTGTACCATATCAAAAGCTTTGCTATAGTCCAGCAACACAAGAATAGTAATCAGAAGCCTGCAATAAGTCATCTGTTACATTTGCCAGCGCAGTAGTACAGCTGTAACCGCGTCGAAAGCCAGATTGGATACTTGGAAGTATATTTGCCTCTATTACATATTTTGAGAGTTAGGAGAAGATGACTTTTTCAAAAATTTTAGACACAACCGGTAATAAACTAGTTCTGACAGACTAACAGGATTCTTAACTTTTGGTATGGGACGTACTAGCGCATATTTCCAGCAGTTAGGCACAGAACTATCGATGATACATGAGTTAATTATATGAGTAAGATACGGGATGATAGTCGGGCAGCACATTTTAATCATTGTTAAGTTTATATCATCCGAACCAACTGAATTTGATTTGAGACCATTGATGACGTTAACTATAAAATCAGTATGTACTGTATGAAAGGCAAAATCTCTATTGTGGCTAGTGTCTGCTTCATAGGTACGTTTAACGTTAGGATCAGAAAGGCGCGATGGCAGGCTGTTAACAAAAAAATCATTAATCTTATCCACGTCTGCAAGGTGAATAGGGACATCAGCAGGCTGGTTTTTGATATCCAGTAAGCTAATGTTCTTCCACAGAAATTTAGAGTTGCGGCTGCGCGATATGTACTCAAAATAGGCCCTCTTCTCTAACTTGAAAGTATTCGTCGTTAAATTTCTTAACATTTTATAATAATCCCAATCTTTACCAGCTTTAGATTTACGAAATTTTGATTTTGCTTTATCCCTAAGATTCATTAGAAGTTTTAAATTATCCGTTAACCAAGGTATACGAGGCTTAGTGAAACGGCGAGACTTTAATGGTGCATGCGTATTAAATAACTCTAAAATATGATTATTGAAAAAAGTATTTTGTCATCTACAGTGCTTAATTGGAATATGTGCTGAAAGGGGATGCAATTTAGGTCAAGAGAGAAAGCTTCTAAATTAATGTTCTTATAATCCCGGTAGGTACGTGTAATAGGGATGGGTGCCGGACTATTCAGAGGAAAAGTACAGTAAATGAAATCATGGTCCGAGAATTCGCAATTAAAAATGCCAGAATCACTCACTACGCAATCTGTTGTAGTCAACATTAAGTCTATTAAAGTAGCCGAGTTAAGAGTTAACCTAGTGGGTTCAACAATTAATTGTTTAAAATTAATCGATTCTAAAAATTGATGGAGGTAAACCGAAGATAAGTTATCAAGTTTTAAGAGATCGATATTAAAATCACCGCAGCAAAAGATTTTTTCCGAGTACGGCAGAACATTAGCAAATGAGTTCTCTAATTCGTCTAGAAAGAGTTTATAGTTAAGAAGAGGAGGTTTATAGACACCACCCACAACAAATTCCAAATTACCCAGACGTACTAAGACCCATAATTGCTCAATTAGAGTTTCCGTTTTTATGACGGTAAAAGTAAAGAGATTACTTATATAGACACCAATGCCACCACCACGCGCGGGCCTATCACATCTTATAAACTTATAACCCTGTATTTCTAGATTCCCATCAGGAATATCCTGATGAAGCCATGTTTCTGTCACCACCAGAATATCAACATTATTACTAATTAAATTTAGACTAAGATCATGAACCTTAGTAGAAAGAGATCTAACATTGATGCAAGCCAGCTTAACAAAACGTTTTTGCATGTTTACTATTATCCTAGAAAACTAAAATACATACATATTATCAACCAAAAAATTACATGTTATCCCAGAAAGATTAAATTACAATTATTAATTCTTTTTCCCATGTTTCGTATGCATGCTTAATGAAAGAAACAATATACAAATTAATGAGCGTATTTTCTCAACGAAAAAGAAAATATAAAAAACAACACGAACTCGCAATCGCCAAGCGGAATAAAGTAAGGTCTATACCACAGAATAATAAGCGACCAGAAGTACAACTGGCTGTCGGCACCTTTGATGTTTGTGTCCGCTGTTTAGCTTTGAATTGTGGTGGGAGAGTGGTGACTGGTCTGCGCGAATTCAAAAATGACAACTTAGAAGAAAAATTAACCAATGGTTTTTCGTATGTTTCACAACATTGTGCTGTTCGAATAAGTTTGAATTTATTAAATCATAAAGAAAATTATTTGTTATTTATAATGTAAATGGACAGAATTTCCATTATATTCTCAATTATTATAACAATTAATCGAAAAGAAAACTACATTCAAAACTAAGCCTAGTTCATGGTAGAGATATAAGATGGCAGTGTTTTCGTGCATGGCGTAATGCTTTATTCACGCGCAAATGCCAAGACGCCAAGTTTACACGTTCGTTTCTTCTGATGTTATAAACAGTTTTTATCAATAATAACGTTTGCATTACTTCTGCAGCGGTCGTTAAAAAAGTCCAGGAATGCGAATAGATAATTATAAAACTGATAAATTATCTCAAAAAGTGTGGTTGTGAACGTACCCTGACCGTAATTTTGAAATCTGCGGACCAACTCACGCATGCGCAGTAAAAAATTTCAGACAAAACCACGCCTTAGTTAATCTTCTGGTCGTTTATTATTCTGTGTCTATACTATTGCTGCATATCGTTTAACTTTAAGACAAAATTATTGTAGTCGAAAATAGAATTAATTTTGTGTATAGTACCGTTCAATTTAACAAGAACTTTGCCATTCGCGGTGAAAACATTAGAATTTTGAAAGCGAGAACTAAAGTATTTTACCCAAGAAGCTCTACGGCGAGTGAGGTCTTCCCGAATGACAGTCTTTGAACCTTTCAGTTTTTTTTTTGCCATGGAGATTTGATTTCTGATACTTCTTCTGCAGAATTTGACTATTATCGGTTTCGTTGAACCCTCTCTACCAGCCAGCCGATGACAGCAATCGATGTCATTTTTATTAATATTGACATTTAGTTTATTGCGACACAGGTCCACAATTATTTGCTCGGGATCCTCGGACGCGGCTTCCGCTAGACCAAAAATTCGAAGATTATTACTTCGGGATTGTTGCTCTTGAGTTTCAAGCAAATTCTGGGCCTCAGCTAAGTTATTTTCCAACAGGGCCACCTTTTCTTCATACTCCATCAACTTTTGTTCGAGACTGGTTACCTTCTCATTGATGGCAGAAACTATCTTGTCTAAAAACCTCGGGTTCAAAAGGACTTTTTCCACCACACGTTGTATTAGCGCTTCATCTTTGTCAGCACTAACTGATCGCGTGATTCGGGACTCGGTACTCATTTTTATTAAATCGACTTAGAAATATTAACTTTAGCAGCGCAAGACGCGTCTTGTTGGAGCTAGAAGAGTTTCCGAGCTTCATTCGCCTACTATGTATTGTTATATGCACATATACAGTTGTTTAGTTGTCATAATAAGTTCAATAAAATCTTGTTCGATATACATCTTCGTGTTCGTTTTACCAGAAACTCAACAGGTTACGGGCCCAGAAACGTTGGACTGCGCGATATAGAAGTGATTTCACGACATATTTCGTAACTTCAGTTGATCGGATCATAGAACGAATCAGGGCAAGTACAAACGTTAAGGAGCATGAATTTCTCTAACGTATCGCGAATAGAATGCTTAAATAAATGCAACTATGATACGTGGAAGCTTCACATGGAAGCGTTACTTATGGGATTTGGTCAGTGGAGAAACTCTGAAACCGGAACTTGTGACAGATGATCCCAATTCGGTTACAATTATGAACCGTTGGATGGATAGAGATCGAAAAGCCCGTTCTGATATTATCCTGTGTATCGGTGCGTCCGAGCTAAAAGTCGTCAAAGGATGCAATACTTCTCGGGAAGTGTGGTTAAAATTGGAGCGCACGTACATGTCAAAAGGACCGGCTAGAAAAGCATCCCTATTAAAGCAGCTAACTCTACAACGAATGGAAGAAGGGGGAGACATGCAAGATCATCTAAAGAAATTTTTTGATGCCGTTGATCGACTCAGCGAAATGGAAGTAGATATCAATGCTGATTTATTGTCAATCATGCTTTTGTACAGCTTACCACCAAGTTTTACAAATTTCCGCTGTGCAATCGAGTCGCGTGATGAACTACCTACTCCTGATGTACTCCGTGTCAAGATTATTGAAGAATTTGATGCGCGGCGAAATGATTCGCAAGCTATAAGTTCAGAAGCCTTGTACGCTAACAAAGGTAAACCTAAAAATCAATCATACAAACGTCATGGTGGGATTGGTAATAAGGTCGAAGCAACTGAACGCGAAAGAAAAATAATCTGTTTCAAGTGCAAGCAAAGAGGACATAAAGCTGCGAACTGTACAAGCAAGAAGAAGATTGGAGATGATTCGAAACATGCGAGTAATGTTACGATGCTCGTCTCAAACGCCTTACTTACCTCGTCTACAAATTGCGAACGTGTATGGTGTTTGGATAGTGGAGCAACATCACACTTTTGTAGTGAGTTGGATTTATTCTTAAATGTTGATCGATCGAAACGTGGTGAACTGAATCTTGCGAATAATAAGAAAATAGAGACAATCGCGGAAGGAACAGCCAATTTTGTGATCGAAACAACGAACAATCAAACAAATGTAATCCTTGAGAAGGCGTTATATGTACCTGAATTGTGTATGAACTTGTTGTCAGTGGCAAAAATGACAGATCACGGACTGAAAGTATTTTTCGAAAAGGACAAAGCTGTCATATCTGATTCAAATAGAAACACGCTATTTATTGCCAAAAGGAATGGAGGCTTATATTACATACATGAAAGCAAATTAAAAGGAGACGCCTGCGCCAGTGTGTCAAATAAAAAAAATGACACGTCATTTGAACTTTGGCACCGTCGAATGGGCCACCTTAACGTCAAAGACCTTACTGAAGCTAAACGTAAGGGGCGCGTGTGTGGTGTTGATTTTGACCCTACAAAAGTTAATTTTGATTGCTCTGTGTGCGTAAAAGGAAAAATGACTAGATCGCCTTTCCCAGCGAAATCAAATAGGAAGACGGAAATTCTTGACTTAATCCATTCTGATGTATGTGGACCAATGCGCATCGAATCGATTGGCAAGGCAAGATATTTCATGGAATTTATTGATGACAAATCTCGTTGGTGCGAAGTCAGATTTTTAAAATGTAAAAGTGACGTATTTCAAATGACGAAAGATTACGTTTCTTTAGTTGAAAATCAGAAGAATAAATGTGTTAAATGTATGCAAACAGATAACGACGGTGAATAAACGAGTGAAGATTTCAACAAGTATTTAAAGAAGAAAGGGATAACCAGACGATTAACAGTGCCGTATTGTCCCGAACAAAATGGAATTTCCGAAAGAAAGAACTGATCACTACTTGATACTGCAAGATGTTTGTTACTAAATTCCGGATTGCCAGCTGCATTTTGGGCCGAGGCTGTTAACACGGCCAACTACATAAGGAATAGATGTCCAACAAGAGCCCTGGGTGGAATGACTCCCTTTGAAGCATGGAATGGTAAAAAACCTGACCTCAGCAACCTAAGGAGGTTTGGATGCAGAGTACTGTGTTTGAACAATAAACCGAACCGCAGCAAATTCTGAGCAGACTAAGGGTTATAGAGTTTGGCTAATAAAAGAAAGGCGAACTGAGATAACTCGTAACGTAAAATTCTTTGAAGACGTTATGACTGAACTCGCCATAAATAACTTCACTTCAAAGAACTTGGGCGTTGATGATCCAGAAGAAGAAATCCAAGAACCTTATTTTGAGCTACAACTGGATGGAGGCAACAATCTCGAAAATGAAAATCAATTTCGAAATGACGTTGCCGATAATAATAATCTTCAGGAGGTCGAAAATGAGAATCAGGAAGTTGTTTTAAGACGCGGCCGACCTAGAATTATAAGGACTGGTAAAAGAGGACGACCTCGTAAGGAATACCACGCCGCAACAGTTACTAATGAAATTGACGAATACGAATTTGCATACGCCTCAGTCATACCTATGGACGAGGCTTTGTCTGGCTGTCAGGCGAAGGAGTGGCATGATGCTATCGTATATGAGGTTAAATCTATTATCGATAACGACACATTTACTGTTGCAGATCGCCCAAACAAGACAAAAGTGATAGGCAGTCGGATCGTCTTGAGAAACAAGTATCGACCTGATGGTACTCTAGAGAGGAGGAAAGCACGTCTGGTAGCTCGAGGATTTTCTCAACAACCTGGCGTACACTTCAATGAGACTTTTTCTCCCGTTGCCAGACTGAGCACTATTCGTCTCATATCAGCATTGGCTACACGTTATAAAATGCATATGAGACATTTGGACGTGACAACAGCCTACCTCAACGGCGACCTTGAAGAGACGATTTTTATGGAATTTCCTAAACATTTCAGAGAAGCTCTGATGACGATTTGTGATAACAATTCAAATACGGAAAGAGGTAATAAAGCAAAGAAGATGCTGAAAGAGATTTCGATGGGTGATAAGGTGTATTTATTAAAAAAATCCTTATACGGGTTGAAACAATCTGGAAGAAGTTGATTCATGAAGCTTGATAAAATATTAAAAGATTTTGGTGCTAAGCAGAATGGAGCTGATACATGTCTATATCAATTTGATGATGGTGATTGTTGGGTTCTTTAGTGTTACGAAATGACGAACACACTTTACAATTAAAAGTTTTATTCGTAATCGAATGGATTCAGAATGCCATTACATTCAAGTATATCAAACTCACATAAAGTAAACAACATTCACTTTTTTTTATAAGCACGCTCAAAGCACACGCTTTATTTTAAAAGCTTTCCTACTGCGCAGGACCCAACATTTCCTTCTCTGCCGAAGTTTCTTTGTTGCGGCGATACGAACGGTATCCGGCGAGTGAATGGTAATTGACACTTGTCATGCTCTGGCGACGCGGTCTATCTCTCTGCGGTGCCGAAACTGGAAGAGGTGCCTTTTGATCTTCATCAGTACTTCGACTGTGATCATTAAAGACAGGTAGATTTTCAGTAGGTGGGTGTTCCGCGGCTTCGTGATCTTGGTTGGAAACTATTTTCACCGGTCCTTCCTCATCTAAATCTATGTTTGGGCGATGGGCTACCTCACGATAGCGTTTCCAAATTTGATTGAAATGACGAACAATATTCTTGTCTCCTATTTTTATTTCAGCCATTGTGTTACCAACAAGTTTGACGACGATGCCATTGACACGGGAGCCATCCCACAATTCAACCATAACTTCCCCCCTTCTTCGAAGTTGCGTCGACGGGCACCATGACGATGGTCAAATTGAGCCTTCATTTCGACCTGTGCTGGACTCAATTCACAGATTGAAGTTGGACTAGGCTTAAAAATGTCAAGCGGTGTTCGGGTTTGGCGTCCAAAGAAGACTTGAGCAGGAGTGTGATCATCTAGTTCACTATGCGGTGTGTAATTGTATGTGGCTACTGCTACATCTAGGGTATTCACGGAGTTGTCTAAAGATTTTTTTAAGGTTTATACCATCCGTTCAGCTAGGCCATTTGATTGAGGCATGCGTGGTGGTGACCTAAGGTGGACAACGTCAAACTCTGAACAGAGTTGAGCAAATTCTGTTGCTGTGAACTGAGTTCCATTGTCGGAGACAATTGTGCTTAGTGCACCCAGATGTCGGAAAAGGATACGGAGATATTTGACTGTAGCAGAAGCTGTTGCTGGAGTAACCCAAGTTGCATCAATGTAGCGGGAAAAACTGTCGACCACTACGAGAAAAGATTTTCCTTTTGTTGGCTCACCAAAGTCCATATGGATGCGATCCCAAGGCTTCTTTGTATCAGGCCACGGATGTAGAGGTTCCTTAATAGGGTTGGCTGCGGTAAGACCACACTGGAAGCAGGACTTTACCCTATCTTCAATCTCGTTGGACATTCTGGGCCAATAGAAGTGATGGCGAGCCAGATCCTTCATGCGTCGGATTCCTGGATGACCACGATGCAAGCGTCTCAGCACAAAATTGCGAAGCTTGTTTGGAATGATGACTCGTTCACCATCAAGCAATATACCGTCACTGTTGGTGATGCTATCTGACTTTTGTAGTAGGGTGCCAATTCTGGATCAGACTTATCTTCATTGTGCCATCCATTTTAACTCGGTCTATGACTTTTTTGAGAGACAAATCTTGTTTGGTGATTTCACGAAGCATTTTACGAGCTTTTGTTGATCCCATAGCTTCCAAAGTAATATCGTTGAGTTCTTGATCAATGTGAATGGAAGCAATGACATTTTCAATGTCGTTTTCCTGAGCTTCTCGACGGGTTTGTTGAATTAGTCGAGAGAGGGCATCAGCATGTCCAAAATCTTCTGTTCGGATGTATTCAATGCTGAAATCATAGCCAATCAAACGAAGTGCTTTGGTGTTGGAAGTCTTGAACAGCGCAAGTAGTGGGCGGTGGTCAGTTTGGAGAATGAAGTGTTGCCCCCATACAAACTTGTGAAATCGCTCGACAGCGGTGACCAAGGCGAGGGCTTCTTTCTCGATTTGACTGTAGTTTTGCTGCGATTTAGTCAATGCCTTGCTCATATGGAACACTGCTTTTTCATTACCGTCAGCATATCGTTGGAGTACAACACCACCAATGCCAGTTTGACATGCATCGGCTGAAATGAGGACTGTCTGACGTGGATCATAGTGTGCAAGTAGGAGAGGTCCTGTGAGAGTGCGTTTAATTGCACTGAAGGCTTCCTCTTGTCGATGGGTCCATTTGAATGGTATGTGCTTTCGTAGCAGTTCCTCCAATGGTGCTTTGAGTAGATGGACATGTTGGACGAATTTTCCGTAGTAATTGATCATTCCAAGAAGTGATCGTACCTCCTTCTGATTGGATGGTTGGCGAAGTTCCTTTATAGCTTGTATTTGAACTGGATCTGTAGAGACACCTTTGTCCGTAACGACAAAACCAAGGTATTTGACTGAAGGCATGTAGAATTGGCATTTATTTTGCTGTAAACGGAATCCTCAGTCTTGAAGACGTTGCAATACTTGATGTAGACGACGATCGTGTGTTCCCTGATCAGGTGCCATAATGAGGATGTCATCCAAGTATATGATTACTCCATCGATTCCAGAGAGACAAGACTCTATCGTACGCTGGAAAATGGCCGGAGCAGGCTTGAGGCCAAATACAAGGCGATTGTACTGGAACAGTCCCCGGTGAGTCGTGATTGTAGTAAGCGGTCGGCTTGAATCATCTAGATGCAGTTGATGATATGCATCTGAGAAATCAAGTTGACTAAAAACTTTGCTTCCACTAAATTTGGTCATAATTTCTTCTATGTTTGGATTAGGTTAATCGTCCGAAAGTATAGCTTAGTTGAGACCAGTTGAATAGTATGCAATGTGTCGGATCTTTGCATTTGCTCGACGGGCAAGCACAATTGAGCGGTCCATTCAGACGATTCCACTGGAGTCAAGGTACCATTCTTGACGAGCCGATCCAATTCAGCATTCAGTGTTTCTTGGATAGCTAGTGCGACAGGACGGTAAGCACAGTGTACAGGTCGTGCTTCTGGTTTAAGACGAAGATGTACTTGAGTCTTTGTGCAGGAACCAGCATCTTGTCCAAATAATTTCGGATACTGTGATTGTAGCGAATTAACAGTGACACCAGTCAATGTGACAGTGTTGACATTAGTCCATTTGATGATGTCAAGACCGGAAAGAACTTTTTCACTAAGCAGACATGCATTACTATTTATTATCAGAATAGGGGCTGTGATAGAATTTCCGTTGAAAGTGAAAGTAACCTCACAGGTACCTAGGGTTTTGATTTTACTTCCGTCAACATTGAGAACTTTTGCAGGACACTCGTCAAGGATTGGTGTGCCAATTTGTTTCCAAGTTGTCGCGCCAATGGTAGAAATGTCAGCACCAGTGTCGGCTTGCATTCTGACATTGATTCCATTGATGTTGACGTTGAAAAATTTTCGGTAATGCTCATCCGTAAAGTGAATGTCCTGAAGGTAGATAGTCTTGACTGAAGTATTCTGTTTTCGTGCTCCCTTCATCATTCCGTCCTCACGTATTTCTTCTTTCTCGACCTTCTTCTTTTTGCGACAAACTTTGGCCAAGTGGCCAACAATTTCGCAATAATTACATGTAGTATGCATGTGTGGACAATCGATGCGCCGGTGTGATGTTGATCCACAGCCTCGGCATGATGATGTTGAATGTGATTCAGACTTTTCCATCTGGTTGTATGCCTTCGGTTTATTTTTACTTGATTTAAAGTTGACAGCGTTGACTTCCACAGTATTATTTATTGTTCTACACTCAACATTTGTGTCGACGACTCGGTTGTAATAAGAACGACACTTGTCCCTGATCTCAGCAAACGTTGATGACTGACTGTCTTTGAGTATAATGGCTCTAAATGGTTGATAATACGGATCATTCATTCGAAGTGCGGCCAAGAGAAGTTTGAATTTGTCAAGATCTAATTTGTCAAATTGAAATATGTCTCCCTCCAGGTTGACTTCATCCAAAACAGTGTCAATGTTGCGGTTTGTTGCCTTTGCAGTAAGAGTATCGTAACGACGCTGAAATAGCGTGCGTGTATCGGAAAACAGGTCTTCCAGAATTTTAACAAGGCCATCAAATTTCATTTCCGTTGGTTTATTTGGTGAAATGCGACCACAAAGTTGACGGTATTCTTGATCTCCAAGAGCATTGAGTAGGAGTGACACCTGCAGTTCTACCGAAAGGGTTGAGGATGCTTCTGAGAAGGTAATCTTGTGGCGTTGATACCAATGAGAGAATGTAGAATCGATCGACAAATCAAAGGTAAACGTTCCAATCCGAGCAGCTAAGTTGTCCAATGTTGGTTTACTTGAGGTTGAAAACTTTTGTTGCTCTTTTAGAAGACGCAATTCTTCTTGTTGAACTTGTAAAAGTGTGATTAAACTTTGTAGAATACTTTCCATTTTTGAATCCATTTCAATACTGACTGCGCCAATTGTTGGGTTCTTTAGTGTTACGAAATGACGAACACACTTTACAATTAAAGGTTTTATTCGTAATCGAATGGATTCAGAATGCCATTACATTCAAGTATATCAAACTCACATAAAATAAACAACATTCACTTTTTTTATCAGCACGCTCAAAGCACACGCTTTATTTTAAAAGCTTTCCTACTGCGCAGGACCCAACAGTGATGATTCTGTTTTAATTGCTATATATGTTGATGACATATTAATTGCTTGTCGTGATGTAGAAAATTGATAGAATTTTTCGGTATCTATCTTCTCACTTCAAAACCAAGGATTTAGGCAAACCTACATCTTGTTTAGGTATGGAATTTTCAAGAACTCATGATACAACTACAATTAGCCAAAAGGGATACATCGACAATTTGCTCAAAAAGTTTAATATGAGTGAATGCAAACCAGTTAGCACACCAATGGACTGTAATGTGAAACTTACCAAAATGGATCGACTATGTACTGAATATGAGAGAGGACTTCCATATCGAGAGCTAGTAGGTGCTTTGACTTACTTAGCCACAAGCACTAGGCCAGATATTAGTCATATTGCAAGTCAACTAGGACAATTCAGTAGTTGTTATGGTGAAGTTCATTGGAAAGCGGCAAAACGCGTTCTCCGATACCTCAAGGGAACTCGAAACCTTGGATTACGATATAAAATGGATGACGAACCTTTAAAAGGATATGTAGATGCGGATTGGGGAAACTGTCCCAACGACAGGAGATCGTACTCAGGTTATTTATTTATTTTAAATGAGAGTCCCATTTCCTGGGAATCCAGAAAACAAAGGACGGTAGCACTATCTTCCACCGAAGCAGAATTCATGGGGATGACTGACTGCATAAAAGAAGTTTTGTATCTGCGAAGATTATTGGAAGAGGCAGGTCTTGATGAACTGGGAGAGATAACTGTCTTCAACGATAATATGGGAGCTCTGAAACTAGCTGAAAACCCTGTATACCATAGCAGGAGCAAACATATAGATATGCGCTTCCATTTTATCCGCGATGCTATACAGAATGGCGACGTCCGATTGGTACATATCTCGACTGAAGAAATGATAGCAGACATACTCACGAAGAGTTTACCGAAACCAAAACATATCCGTTGCTTGCAGATGTCTGGTCTAAACCTAGAACAATTAAAATAGTAGCGAGCCACAACTCGAAGGGGAGTGTTGGAGCTAGAAGAGTTTCCGAGCTTCATTCGCCTACTATGTATTGTTATATACACATATGCAGTTGTTTAGTTGTCATAATAAGTTCAATAAAATCTTGTTCGATATACATCTTCTTCGTGTTCGTTTTACCAGAAACTCAACACGTCTAATCACTTTGAGTGCACATTGTTTCTTAATTAATTCATCCGATATTTGGGGAAGTATGGGATACAAAATGCCGCCCAGGTGATCAATTTGCGAGAGGATCAATAGTAATCGCTAGTTTTTCACGGGGGCCCTCCTGTGGAGATGCAGGAACCGATTTGTTTCTAAACCTAATAACGCGGTGAAGGGGGAGATTCTCAACCGCTCCTATCGCCAAGAGGTGGAGGTGCAGTGACTCTCACTTCATTTGTTAACCTCTGATTGCGTTGTTCTCGACGATTATCTAAACCTATGCGCAATGGTAATAATTGACCGTTTTATTTGATGCTCTACTGTGTGTAGTTATGATCTTTCGGTCTCTCCGCGAATTACTTCTAATTAACCCGCAAATCTCCCGACAAGGACTCCACTTCGGTCCATACACAGGGTGTGAGGGAAACTCGGTTAAGAAGATGGCTATGAATATGTGATTCAGAATTGTTCGGCCTCGTAATCTTACAAAACTCGTAATGGCAACTAATTGGCCTTGATGTAGGGAATTAACTTGTGCTGGTCACACTTGATTTTAGCGGCAGATGTAGATTTGCCTTAGACCAATGGTACAAACCAGTCGACTTCACTGCGCAAATCGAAAAACCCCTTGTTTGAGTGTTTCCAACTTGCCAGAGAATATCGCCAACGAGATTAACTAATTTTACAAGAGTACACTGTATATGGATTGCACTATAGATTGAAAGCGTCGGTTGACTGCCTCTGGTCGATTTAAATTACAGAACGCCAAGCAAACTAGTCTAATAATTTATACAACAATGGTCAACCAACTCCACTAATGTGGATGCCACTTATTTACCTTAAGCTCGGTTAGAATGCAAATGAAAACACTTTAAAGAAATTGCACAAGCCAAGCAAGTACTGAAATTTACAGATTATCTGGCCACAAATGGATGAGGGAATTAAAATGATTTTTAAACAATTTATACCACCAAGTATGTAATGAATAAACTACAAATTAAGTCAGATTACCTAAATCCGCGCCCGCAAAATTAAAATCCAATACACTCGCTGCACTAAGTATAAATACACCCGCGATTAATTTACCGTGCGCGAGACCGACTTGTTTAATTTTATTTAATTGACTCTCAAACATTGGGATTTTAGGCGTACCGATATAAAATGATTTAACTCTACTGTGAAAACTAAATCAGAGAAACAAGTAAGTACCCCAAAGCAATTCGCCAAACCCAATTAATACGACTGATCGTTTTAAAACCGCGGAACAATCTGTCCGTAATTTTAATTTTCATTTTTCGGCTGAACAAAATTAATTCCCCTTCCTCCGATCAGAAAACCAAATTCAAAGACCCCTTGACCGATAGAGCTGTGTTTAGCATTCAGAAAGATAAACGCCTCCCGGTTCCTGGAATGTGTTTTTCTAAGCTTTTAGAAACGACCACCCCGGAAGACCACATGTGCGCTTTTTCAAAGTCCACAACAAACTTCTCAATTATAAGTACCCCCTTGACATCTTTATGTTTCCGCTTACTGAAGAAACACGACGCTCGCCTGCAGATTTTTGTTTAGAAGCAATTAAAAATCAGCACGTTGTTACCAGTCACGCCTTGCAGCCGATAGTTTTCAATAGCAGTATCCTCTTACCGAAACTTACGCGTGTCAAATTGTCCAATTTCTAAAGAACAGCAGACGGGCATTAGAAACTCGCGTGACAGATTTATGTGATAGTCAACTCAAGAAAAATTGGAAGTACCTCAAGTGTGACAAACATTTATGACCCCACCCTTGTTATATTGCCTATTGAAAAATCCGGTAGGCCTGGCGATATTGCTTCCGCTTGGCAAGTTACAATTCCTAGATTATGTACATTTATTTGTCAGTTAAAATTAAAGTTACAAGAACATGCTTTTTGTTTTATAAACAAATTCGCGACCGTTTCAAGTGTTATACAACACCTAACAGAATATATTAAGCGGATGCCTGAAGCGGATCGTATATGTGTGCTAATGTTTGATGAAATGTCAATCAGGCAGCATATTCAATACGATTCAGCATCTGATAGCATTTTCGGCTATGAAGATTATGGACACCACAAATGTAGTAGTTATGCTAATACATCTTTGGTATTCATGCTTCAAGGTGGTGAGACGAAGTTGGAAGCAACCAGGTGCTTTTTACTCTGTCAACAGTAAAATGCCCTCAATAAATTTAGCACAATGTATACGTGAAGTCCTTGATGTTATTTGCTCTACTGGATTAGTTGTACTTGCAACTATCTGTGATATGGGTACGAATAATGTCAAGGCTTTGCAGTTATTAGGAGCATCCTTTTACAAATCCGTATTTCTTGCACAACTCCCAACTGATATTCACTGTGTATGATCCTCCTCACCTCTTGAAATGTACAAGTAACCTGTTTCTAAAATACCCTATCGAGTTTCCAATGCAGTTTGCTGGTGAGGACACTGTTGGCAGAGGATATACAGGTCATGAAGGATGCTTTCGAAATGGACAGGAAGGAAATGATCTTTCGAGTTGTGCCAAAACTAACATCTCAGCATTTGGCTCCTAGTTCATTTTCTAAAATGAAAGTTTCGTTACCGGTACAACTGATCAGCCATTCTGTTGCATGTTTAATCTTTTACAACATGTCGAAAGGTAAGTGATAGATGCAAAAAAAAATATTACTCTAATTATCATGGTTTGTAGGTTCATTGGGAAACAGTGCTTTTAGCACTGCAACTTTAGTAAATGAAATAGATATGTTGTTCGACAGTTTTAATGGCATGCACGTATATCCACACCAAGGCAAAAATTTACATACTGCTGTGTCCGAATCTTCCAACCATTTGCAGTTTTGGGAATCAATGAAGCATAAAATCAGTAAGTTACAAGAATTGCTTATATCATGAAAGAGAATAATACTGTTGGAGTAGATCTCAGATGTCAATACTTATAAGTATGTAAATATTATTTTCATTAGGACATTCAGGCGTAAGAATCGTAATTTCAATAACAATGTTGATTCTAATTAGTATAAATAATTTTCTATTAAAAGTCTAAATTAATTAAACTTTCCTACTTTTTTTGTTGCATAATTGAATTTCAAAATATGTTATACCGGGTGATTTAAAATTTTTTTTATCAACTCTTGCCATGGAATTTGAACGACATGTCGTAGCTTTACTGTAAAACAGCATAAAGGAGTGCAATGACGTACTTTTCACTTACGCTAAGACATGCCATCCAGATCGCATGACAAGAGTTGATAAAAATTTTTAAAAATCATTCGGTACTATATATGTATTATGGAAATAGTAATATATTTGTTCTTTTTCTTTTCACAGGCCAATGGCGCTTTGTAGGCTATAAAGGTGCAATTCCTCCCCCCCAGAAAGGCTGATTAGCTAATTTAGAAGCCATGCCCGCAATCTGGAGGAAATGCAAAGCCATGGGTTTGGAACATCTACGGACACGCAGCGTGAATCAGGATGCTCTAAAGAATATGTTTGGTGGTCTTAGATCGTACTGTGGTGACAACTGTAATCCTACAAGTCTACAGTTTATAAGTTGTTTAAAAACTCATATACTGAATGGGCTCACACATACTGGTATAAGGGGTACCAATTGTGAGGATGACAGTAATGAGTTATTAAGTACCTAACTTACAAACTTTTCTGAAAGTAAGAAGTAGTACTGATCGTGGTGTGCAACCTGAAAGTAATGAAACAACTGACAAATACGTGCTTAATACCATAATAGAATCTGTGGGATCATCATTTGATATTAACAGTTTCCATGGTGGTGCAGCGTATGTATATGTGAGTGGTTTCATTGTAAAACGCATTTTGACGAATTTTAACTGTGAATTGTGCAAAACTGCATTAATTTCTCCTCCTGATCAGTGGATAAATGATTTAATTACTTTCAAGGAATATTCTGACAATGTTAGTAGTTTAACATATCCATCACAGGATGTGGTCAACACAGTGACTTTGTCAGCAAATATTATTGAAAGTACATTGCCTCGTATTTGTCATACTGCTCAGGTTGGGAAGCAACTCACAGAGATAATTTTTCGCAATGCTGACTTCAGTTGGATTCCAAGCACCGAACATATTTCTTTCCTTCAGGAAGGAATTGTGAGATCAGTGTGCCGTATATGTATTCCCTGGTACTGTACGCGCATCAACAGTACATTTAAATCATCAAGCCAACGAGCATCCCGCAAATTAGCAATTATGCAGCACTCATAACTTGTAAGTATACTAACTTATTTACTTGCATTTCTCGTTTAATGCTATTTAGATTTTTCTAAAGATTGCCTATTTTTATATTACTATGCTAATATATTGTATAACTTTGTATCTTTTATTTAGTTAATTCCAATAATGTATTGTAGAGTTTGAAAACTTTATGACTACTAATACTAATCCTGAGTTTTGTGTTTCAGGACATAATCTTACCTCGAAGGACCGTGATGGAATATACATATTAATTTTAGTTTAGTTTTAGTCTTAGGCATTTGATTTTTCCTTATTCATAATTTATTGTTTTTATTCTGTCAATCAAGGATTTAAAGGAAGAACAAGGGCAGCATTTATCTGCTCACGCCTCGTGATTTTCTCACTAATTATCGGTTTGTATTTTTATCTTCCTTGTATTTTCTTTCTTTTTATTTTCTTAGTGAGAAATAAAAACATTTATTATCATTATTAACTGTAAAGTACAAGTTGTGAATACTGAAATATCTCCTCGGTTAAAAACATCTTCAAAGTCTGCCTGCTTTTTATTTGTTGTGCTTTGTATTTTAAAGTTGTTCTTAGCATATTAAGTTGTTTCGGAATTACAAACTAGGATGACAAATACCCAGCAAGTTTCAACTTACCTTACTTTTACTATCTGTTTTTATTTGTTTTTACTTATCTGGTTTGTATGACTATCTTAAAATTAAAAAGCTTCTTGTACTTTATGATTCCTTAGCTGTACATACATATTCTTTATGTAAAATACTGTAAAATTTTTAAGATGTAAGCATATAATTTCGTCAGTGTTTTTATGCACTATAATTGCTGATTAAAGCCTAACACATTTTTCTATCATAGGTTAAGAAGTTGTATAAATTGCCTTAGTAGCAATATTATTCTCTTTGCATGCACTATGAATACGTAAACATGCAGAAACTTTTTTGCAATGAAAATTGGAATTTGTACACAATTGTTTTATTATTATTAATTATTATTTCGTTATACATGTAATAAATTGAGTGACGTTTCAATGTTTTTATTTATAAATTTCTGTTCAATCCTAAATTATGTAAAGAGATGTAATAATTATATTTGGGTACTTTTAAATCAAATGTGTTTTATACTTGTCGTGAATTTTGTGATTTTGTCGTTAAATTCTGACGAAGTCATAACTTTTACAGAGAGATATTTGATTTCTAAGTAACGAATATAATTATAACATCTTTTTATGCCCCAGAAAGTATTTAATTTGAATTTGAATGTCCCGCGGATTTTCAAATTTCTTTTGTTAATAATGACGCGAGAGGGCGTTGCAGTATCATCAGCGACATCTTCAAATTCAGCACAAAAGCAGCATTTTTGTGGAGGGGTAAGTGTACCAAAAATTTTACACGGAGTTAGCTATCTCTTGTTGATATGATCGGTGGTTCAGCCTAACATATTAAAATACCCTAGAATCGAGTATCATCGAGCAGAGGCGGGGCAAAACCTAAATTTCATGTGGGCAAGATTTTGCGAGGCCCTCTGGTGGCGGATTTTATATAAAGAAAAATTTTTTTTTTCTACTTTGCTTTCACAATGACACCAAAAACAGTTTCACAACGTGGCTCATTGTGAAACTGTTTTTGATGAAATTTTAGTCAATTTTTAATTGAAGACCTTTAATATTATAGAATTTACAAAATAATTCATTTTTTAGTTGTTATTTAACAGAATACTCACAATAAAGCTAGACAAGAAAAATTAATAACTTGTCAATTTCATTCTTATTTAAAACGAAAGATTGTCAGTGTTGCCACGTATTACAACTAAAATTCCCCATGTACTAACGAGATCCAATTTTTAACAATATTTTTCATATTTTTGATCAATAAGTGACGCAAAGTAGAAAAAATAGTATATTTTACACGTTTCACAAGAGGCATTGGCTTCGTTCAGATGACGGAAAATATCATAAACGGTTTACGATTTTTCATCTGAACGTTTACGCTACAAGGATCGCGATGAAACATGTTTAAGTAGCGGACGCCACCCTAGCGAAAACATGTTTAAAAACAATAAACGGAGTGCAATATGAAGTGTTTGGTGATAGAGAAGTTCATGAAGATTAAGCAGATTATTAATTCTCATTTCGAGGTCGTTCATTTCTGCTTTGCAAATTTTGTATAGGTTCCGAGAAGTTTATTGCGCCCAAAATAATTATTGTTGGATTCGTTTTTATTTAGTTTAGCTCGAAATGCTTCTTAGACAAGACGTACACACTAGGCACTAGAATATTTATATTTAATAAAACGGTCTATGCTACCGATCATTCAAGTGAAAACTGTATATGCAGCGTAAATTATGGCTGCGTTTAATTCATGGGCGACGTTGTCGATTTCGTTTAGTCCGTAGTTATTTTACCTTGTCTGACTAATCAGCTGAGTGGTCACGGTGGTCGTGATTTGAGATGCGACCATTAGGCAATCACGGTGGGTATGATTTCCGTTTAGAAAACAGTCCGCCCGAGCTCGCTAAACTTTGACGGTTCGTCTATCAACTAAACGCAGCCTATTTATGATTAATCATGAACTGTTTACGATATTGTTTTCATCTGAACGAAACGAAGCCATTGTAATACTCGTTCTGTTCTGTTCGCTACGCTCGTCGTACCTCAGCCCCATTCGTGTTACAATAAGCTTTCTTGTGAAACTTGTAAGATAATATACTATTGAAACTGTCAAATTTTTATTCATAAAAATGCAAACATCTTCACTTTAACTAACATTATTAAGTAATAACCCGAACTTATCCGAATGAATAAGATAAGATGCCAAATTCAAATTTACAGAAAACAAATTAATAACAATTAAGTTTTTCATTAAATGTTCCGTTCTTACATGCAATAACTTAACTTTTACTATTATGTTATGTTGTACGATATAACAATTAAATAGTTTTAATTAAAAATTAAAAATTTAATAATAATATAGATTTAAATATAATATGCAAAAAAAATGCCAGTTACCCAAAACATCCCCATGATAGAAAACACCCACTACCTTAACCGCATAAGGTAAATTTACCTGCAGTTCGGGTAATTACCCATAATTTGGCAACACTGGTTGCTAGACTAGATTTTGAAAAAACAAATGTGGTACGTTAGTATTGCCAGATGCTTGTAGAGATGGGCAAAGTAGCTCATTTGATTGAGTTAGTTCAATGATTCTCGTTCGCGGCAAAGAGCTCTAGCTAACTTGTGTAGTTCAGTAGCTCTTTCGGCGTGCGCAGCTTTCGCATTCGGTTTAGAGCGGCGATCTTTTACACGTATCACACGACCAGAGACAACCTGCGCACGACCAATAATGTAAACTATAGAAATACGTATACATGTATGTATATATGACTTCTAGAATGATCCTTTGGATGATTTTTGGTGGTGATCGCGAAACCCGACAAAAAATCTGGGACATGTAATATGTTCCATTGTGAATACGATGAATTAAGAATTTTTCTTTAATATCAGGATTAATAGTCATCTAATATTAATTTTACTATATTGTGTTCTCTCTTGATAAAATGTTAAGCAGGTGTAAAAAATTCGTAAATGGAATTAATTAATTTTTTATTTTGCATTTATTCATTTTAAAAAAGTAATTGATTAAATAAGTTTTTTGAAAATTAAAATGTAAATATGTATTATAATAAACTATTTTTTTTTTAATTTTTTAAAATTAATTTACACTCATGGGGGTGTAGAGTGTATTTAAAAAAAATATTTATATGCCATTTCAGTGCTTTTTACAAATCGTACGGTGATCGTACGCATTTCTGGAGGTAACTTTTAAACTTCTTGAGTCAGCGGGCGAAAAAAGGAACTCATTTACGTGACGTATCATACACACGCCATCGCGAGCCAGGAGCTACAAGTGTGATTTATTGTGATATAGCTTTTGTAGCTCAACTGAATAAGTAGTTCAATTGAGCTAGTTTGTTCCCAAACTGTCCATCACTAGATGCTTGCTATCCGGTGGAATTTATCGTTTTATGATGAATTAAATCTTTACTCGCGGTCACTGCTTTTAATGGTCTTGGGCCCGGTTTCTCAGTCACGGTTTATCCTTAATCTTCAGTTTGTTTCCATAGGAACAATTGTTTTTATAATTGTTCCTATGGCAACAAACAGGAGATTAAAGTTCATCTGTGACTGAGAAACCGGGTCCTAGCTAAATATTTTTCATGAGTTATAAAGAAAGCTGCATAAACCTTCGAGGCGCGAGGACCCTCGGACCGCGAGGCCGTAAGCGCTAAGCGATGGCCCACGTCGCCCACGCGAGCGAAAAATCGTGGACGACATAGCGACAAAAATATATTTCAAACATACTATAGCAAATGAAAGCGACCATACTGAGCGAGAAATCGCTTAGCGGGTAAGCGTGTCGTTCTGAATTCAACGTTGTTTGATTTCTAAGAGATTTTTATTTACTTTTATTTACGACATTGTCGTCCACGATTTTTCGCTCGCGATAAATCGCTCGCCAGCGTGGCCGAACCCTTAAGCGGCATTTACATTTACGAGTACTCGGATCCGAGTTGCGATACTCGGATGCACCTCGGATTGTAATTCGGAAGTGTAAACGCCTACTCGTATGCGAATTAACATCCGAGTATCGCAATTCGGATACGAGTACTCGTAAATGTAAATGCCGCTTTACGCCGCTTCTGGCATCGAGTGAGCGCATCATGTGCTTGCGGTTGGTATAAATGCCCGCGAAGTAATACTATTGGTTAACATTACCCGATTCCAGGGTATTTGAATATGTTAGCACATTTGAAATTTTCCAATCTATCGGCAGACAGAGTATACCTTTGATGATTTTGAGAAAATCAAACTATCTTCTTTATTTACGAAAAAATGACAAAGGACAATTTTAATTAAGTATTTTATTCTCTATTCATTGGTAAAGTAATATACTGGGTGTTCCATTTAAAAGAAGTGTATTTTTGACTTTACCTCATAAACGTAACTTTCAATTGTTTTTTTGACTACGTCATTTTACTCAGCGTACGAGGAGCGGTCAAATATGAGTGAGAATGTAGTTGTCTTGAGCATAGAAAGCAATGGATGGAAACAAGCGGTCTGGGTCATGCTCTGGCATATTCCAACTTGTCGTTAGTAACAATAAAAGATTTCTCCTTTACGCCTGCCAATAATAATTAGCATCTCAGAGAAAAAGTACCGTGTTCTGTTGCACAACACATAATTGTTAAATTGTTAGTGAATGAAAGTGTTTTACCGTCTGAAATCTTTACAAGACTTCAAGTGCAGTTTGAGGATAAATGTATGCCCAAGGTATGGGTATTTGATTGGGCGAAAAAATTTCGAGAAGGTCGAGACCGCGTTGAAAGCATACCCCATGTGAAACGACTGAAAACGTCCTTGACTCCTGACAATGTTGGGACGATTGATCAATTTATTCGGGTTGATCGTCGGATAACTGTGAGAAAATTGTCAGAAGAAGTTGGCATAACTGTGGAGAGTCATTTGTTTTCACCAATGAAAGAGTTTTTAAGTGGCCACAAATTTAAGGATAATGATGAACTCATTACAACTGTGCAAAACTGGATACGCACGCAACCAAAAACCTTCTTCGAAAATGGTATACATAAGTTTGCAGAACGTTGGCATAAGTGTATTGCAGTCGGGGAGGACAACGTTGAAAAATAGTATATAACACGTCTTTGTTTCATTGATAATAAAGACATATTTACAGTTGGTTCTTGTCCGATGAAATTTGTATCACAAAATCTTTTAAGCGGACACTAAATCGCGCACTATAACACTTTACGTTTCACCGTCGTTCGACAATTTTTTTGACAACATATTTTTCACTTCTGACGAAGCTGTCGAACGACGGTGAAACGTAAAGTGTTATAGTGCGCGATTTAGTGTCCGCTTAAAAGATTTTGTGATGATAATAAAGACGTTCTCAACTCATTCTCACTCATATTTGAACGCTCCTCGTAGTATGTTAATTTAACCGTCTTTGTAGCTTTTATAATAACAAAGTTGGTAATAGCGCCGACTTAAGTTTGACCAGGCTGTATAAGTCAATGTTAAGATCTCCCGCACACAGCACAGTATCTGTCAGAGGCAAAATTTTTATAAAACTATTTTCAAGTACATCGAGAAATTGATCAAAATCTGTGTTCGATCTGTAAAGAGCACCAAATGCAAAATTAAAACCAGGTGTCACTACGGTTTGTTGCATATACAAAAAGCCAGGGGGCCCTATTCTTGACAAGTGCATATTTGCACTCGCATATATGCACTTGTCAAGAATAGGGCCCCCTGGTTTTTTGTATATGCAAAAAACAGTAGTGACACCTGGTTTAGTTGCTTGAAATTACCTAGTTGCTAGGTGCATTTTAACTCATATGCGTGGTGGGTCTGCTTTAGTATTGTCTGTGATGAGATGGATGCGATTTTATATGTTGACAAATACCGTATGATTTTTAAAATTTTAGATAAAGGGCGGCCGTGAAAGCAAAACGTATCAACGTCCTATGTATTTTTACATATTTGGAATCTACAGATCATTGTAGGTCCGAATATGTATCAATTTTGGTTTCCATGACAACGAAAATTTTTTTTTTGTTTTTCAGTATGCAAAGCTATGTATTGTGTATTTTCGTTCTAATGCGGCCAAGTAATTCGAGAAAGTAACTTCTTTGGTTGCACTTTGGTTTATTAACATTTTTACAGCATGTGAAATTTTCATTAGGTCGTAAAGTATTTTTTTTAACGGAACTCTTGCGTTTTTTATTTTGGCCTTGCTCAAAAAACATTTTTAATGAAATGATAATAAAAAAAACTTACATGCTTTGGTAGTTGATGGTAGACATCAACACACGAAAAATATTCTAATAAGCCCAGGTTCAATACTCAATGACTTTCAAAATAGAGGATCTTGATTCAATTTTGATGAAACTATTAAAATCAAAACATCGTAAAACAAAAGTTGTCCTACTTTGTTTGGTAAATACTGACAGAGAAATTTCTTATTAGCTTGCTTATTTCAAATACCACTGAATATTTGACCTGGGTTTATTACAATTTTTTTTTGTTTTGTTCTCTGCTATCACGTGCTAAAGTGCGTAAAGTTTTTATGTTAACACTTGTATACCGGCGATGGCTTATTTTTTCAGTTAAGCTGCAACATGCCATCCCAAATTTCATTGCAAGAGTCGATAAAGAATTTAAAAAATAACCCTCTATTTGGTATCTGCGTATCAAAAAAATGTTCTATTAAACTACGCTAAAAAATGCAAGAAGTTCCGTTAAAAAAACTACGACCTAATGAAAATTTCACATGCTGTAAAAATGTTAATAAACCAAAGTGCAACCAAAGAAGTTGCTTTCTCGAATTACTTGATCGCATTAGAACGAAAATACACCATACATAGCTTTGCATACTAAAAAACAAAAAAAAAATTTTCGTTGTCATGGAAACCAAAATTGATACATTGGCCCTACAATGATCTGTAGATTCCAAATATGTAAAAATATACAGGGCGTGCCATTTAAAATAAGAAAGTTGATATCACTTCCGAAGAAACCGGAAGTCCTACGGTGGCCAGTGGTGTGTCGGAAAATTCAGCTTTTTATTTAATTTATCGCTCCCGAATTTTATCTAAAAAATAAAAGTTCTAGAAGAGTGAACACGTGGCGTGGACACCTGTATTGAGAATTGGATATGAGTTTATTAGAATTTTTTTCTTGTTTTGACCTCTACTATCACCTGCCAAACGGTGTACAGTTTTTTTATTAACACCCTGTATACGTCACACCTACGTCGTTATTCTAAGAATAATGCTTATCCGACGATTGTAAAATCGGGTCTTAATGTACTATCGCGGCCTTAAAATTTCGTACGATATTTTATCAAGTAGCCTGAATTTCTCTAAATTATAGTTTTGTATAGTTTTCCTCAATTTTGACACTAACGACATTTAACCAAAAGTCAGATTGTTTGGTTATATTTTAAGAACAGCAAGATAATAAAGTATTAGAACTGAAATAACAGAATAAAAGTAGCGACCAACCATTTCCTAATTTTGCGATTGCAAAACCCTTCTCTCCTTCAGAAAGCACGTGATTTGGCATTGCGTTGCTACAACTTTAGCATTACATTTGAAATCTGACGTTTAAAATGATTATTATTGACAAGCTGTCACAGAAAGCCATATTTACAACGGAAAATAGAATCGTGCGAAATTATAAGGCCGCGATAGTACATACATTTCCTACTCCCGTCTTTTGAAGAATTTAAAAATGTTATAGAAAAGATTGTTATGATCTGATTGCAGTAACAGAGACATGGCTTCAGGATAATGTCAATTCTAATGCTTTATGATTTATGTATTGATAGATACTGTTTGGTGAGGTCTGACCGTATGTACAGTCGTGTTCAAAAAAGTGTTGTACAGAATTTGTACTGTGTAAACTTGTATGTGCATTCATGAAGTCAAAAAATTGTTGTACAAGTTGTTTTGTTACATATTCGGTTTCTGGCAATAATAATATTGAACACAAAAATAGAAAAACCAACTGCCGCTCAAAAGCAAGGATATTTAAAACGTAGCTGTACAACACCTTTTTGAACACAACTGTACCAACGTGATCATAAAAATCGACTACAGCGAAGTGAAATCGATTCTTCCATTTAAAAAAAAAATTAGTTGTGTAACATTAGGTTTGACACCATTTGTCATGTACCGTATGATTTTTAAAATTTTAGATAAACGGAGGCCGTCAAGAGGAAAACATATAGCTTAAATTAACTCATACGTACGTTTTGGTTAACACCACTAGGAAAATATCGTTCAATTATGAATGCATTTTTAAGTTTTGTAAATATCATTTTGAATAAACTATTGTATTTGCTAATTTACACGATACGTTTTGCTTTCACGGCCTCCCTTTATCTAAAATTTTAAAAATCATACGGTATTTGTCAACATATAAAATCGCATCCATCTCATCACAGACAATACTAAAGCAGACCCACCACGCATATGAGTTAAAATGCACCTAGCAACTAGGTAATTTCAAGCAACTAAATCAGGTGTCACTACTGTTTGTTGCATATACAAAAAGCCAGGGGGCCCTATTCTTGACAAGTGCATATATGCGAGTGCAAATATGCACTTGTCAAGAATAGGGCCCCCTGACTTTTTGTATATGCAACAAACCGTAGTGACACCTGGTTTAGTTGCTTGAAATTACCTAGTTGCTAGCATGGTCAGCTACATTAACATTCACTGACGTGTATGTATGGCCGTTTCAATTCGCCTAAAATTCGGTTCCGAGAAAGCATGCCGTGGAGTACCCCCCTCAGCGCTCCCTATTAAAGATACTACAAAACTACTGACAGTAACTTAATGACAACTGCAATTACTTAAAAACTCACAAGAAGCGCTGAGTGGAGTACTGTCAAAATTTTTAAAAGTCGAATTGAAACGTAATGCTAAAGTTGTAGCAACGCAATGCCAAATCACGTGCTTTCTGAAGGAGAGAAGGGTTTTGCAATCGCAAAATTAGGAAATGGTTGGTCGCTACTTTTATTCTGTTATTTCAGTTCTAATACTTTATTATCTTGCTGTTCTTAAAATATAACCAAACAATCTGACTTTTGGTTAAATGTCGTTAGTGTCAAAATTGAGGAAAACTATACAAAACTATAATTTAGAGAAATTCAGGCTACTTGATAAAATATCGTACGAAATTTTAAGGCCGCGATAGTACATTAAGACCCGATTTTACAATCGTCGGATAAGCATTATTCTTAGAATAACGACGTAGGTGTGACGTATACAGGGTGTTAATAAAAAAACTGTACACCGTTTGGCAGGTGATAGTAGAGGTCAAAACAAGAAAAAAATTCTAATAAACTCATATCCAATTCTCAATACAGGTGTCCACGCCACGTGTTCACTCTTCTAGAACTTTTATTTTTTAGATAAAATTCGGGAGCGATAAATTAAATAAAAAGCTGAATTTTCCGACACACCACTGGCCACCGTAGGACTTCCGGTTTCTTCGGAAGTGATATCAACTTTCTTATTTTAAATGGCACGCCCTGTATATTTTTACATATTTGGAATCTACAGATCATTGTAGGGCCAATGTATCAATTTTGGTTTCCATGACAACGAAAATTTTTTTTTTGTTTTTTAGTATGCAAAGCTATGTATGGTGTATTTTCGTTCTAATGCGATCAAGTAATTCGAGAAAGCAACTTCTTTGGTTGCACTTTGGTTTATTAACATTTTTACAGCATGTGAAATTTTCATTAGGTCGTAGTTTTTTTAACGGAACTTCTTGCATTTTTTAGCGTAGTTTAATAGAACATTTTTTTGATACGCAGATACCAAATAGAGGGTTATTTTTTAAATTCTTTATCGACTCTTGCAATGAAATTTGAGATGGCATGTTGCAGCTTAACTGAAAAAATAAGCCATCGCCGGTATACAAGTGTTAACATAAAAACTTTACGCACTTTAGCACGTGATAGCAGAGAACAAAACAAAAAAAAATTGTAATAAACCCAGGTCAAATATTCAGTGGTATTTGAAATAAGCAAGCTAATAAGAAATTTCTCTGTCAGTATTTACCAAACAAAGTAGGACAACTTTTGTTTTACGATGTTTTGATTTTAATAGTTTCATCAAAATTGAATCAAGATCCTCTATTTTGAAAGTCATTGAGTATTGAACCTGGGCTTATTAGAATATTTTTCGTGTGTTGATGTCTACCATCAACTACCAAAGCATGTAAGTTTTTTTTATTATCATTTCATTAAAAATGTTTTTTGAGCAAGGCCAAAATAAAAAACGCAAGAGTTCCGTTAAAAAAAATACTTTACGACCTAATGAAAATTTCACATGCTGTAAAAATGTTAATAAACCAAAGTGCAACCAAAGAAGTTACTTTCTCGAATTACTTGGCCGCATTAGAACGAAAATACACAATACATAGCTTTGCATACTGAAAAACAAAAAAAAAATTTTCGTTGTCATGGAAACCAAAATTGATACATTGGACCTACAATGATCTGTAGATTCCAAATATGTAAAAATACACAGGACGTTGATACAAGAAAGTTGATATCACTTCCGGCGAAACCGGAAGTTCTACGGTGGCCAGTGATATGTCGGAAAATTCAGCTTTTTATTTAATTTATCGCTCCAGAATTTAAAAATAAAAAAATAAAATTTCTAGAAGAGTGAACAAATGGCGTGGACACCCTGTATTGAGAATTGGATATGCGTTTATTAGAATTTTTTTCTTGTTTTGATCTCTACTACCACCTGCCAAACGATGTACACTTTTTTTATTAACACCCTGTATATGGAGGAACGTTAAAGGATATTCGGCGAACAGTTATTCCGTCCTTATTCCACAATTGTAAAACTAGGTCTAATGAAGGCAATTCTAAATTGCATAAGTTTTATAAGTTAATTATATTATTAGATATAAATGAACAGGGAAGAATCTTATTCTAAACGAAGTTATATTAATTAGACATCTTCTAATTTTGCGATTGCAAAACCCTTCTCTCCTCCAGAAAGCACGTGATTTGGCTTGGTGATCCTACAACTTTAGCATTTGAAATCTGACGTTTAAAAATGATTATTTGTGACAAGCCGTCAAAGAAAGTCATATTTACAGCGGAAAATTAAATCGTACGAAATTATAAGGCCGCGATAGTACATGAATGGAGCTAAGACATGAATTTTCTTTTCCACAGCCACCCCTTCTGGCATTTTTAAAAAAACACACAGTAGTAGTCTAAAGAAAAAAGAAATGAAGCATTAATCCCTGCATTGACTACCTATAATATCTACAAAAGTACCAGAGGAGAAATGGAATAAATTAAATGTAATATCTTACATAGAAGCTGAGAAAATACAAAAGCAAAATTTTAACAAATAAGTAATAATTCTTAAAAGTTATTTGCCAACAAAACTTGCGCCAAAAACCATGCCAAAAACTAGAGAAACGCTGCAGCGGGCCTGCCAAGGAGTTTGAGAGGCAGGTTGTTACGGTTGAAAAATCCATTCAAGTTACTCATAATAATTTTCCGTACACTCTGTATCACCGTGGGAAAAACGGCATACGTGCCGGTCTTCGCATTGCACCATATTTCACAACATTGCGTGAGTTGAACTGTCCGCTGTTACTTCAGGCAGACTACATATCTCCGTCTCACTCGTTTCCCCGTTTAAACTGTGTTTCTTCAGTAACGTCTTCCGTCTGCCAGCGCATGTGATGGAGCAGGGCGCGGTCGCTTGCTGGTCAATATATTGACAGTCCTCGAGCCGTACGGTCGATTGTTTTCGTGCAAGCCTAAAGTTAGTGCTGTTTAGTTTCCCACTGCTAGTGTGGCTGAAATTAGAAACGGATTTCCGTGATTTGCTAAAGCACGCCGAGTGACCCACAAGCTGTTTCAACTCGGTTTCTCAAAGGCCTACCCCGAGCAAGGGAACAGGTATGGTTTTGGCTGATCTTTTAGTGACCCCTCCCTGTAACACGTTTTTCTTTTCCCCCAGGCTTTAAATTCAGGCTCTAAATTCAAGTTCAGATTTAACTTCAAGTTTTAATTTTGGATCTTCTGAGTGGATACGAAGGTCGGGATAACTTTAGTTTATTATTATCTTGGCGGAGTCGTTGTTGAACAAATTATACTTACGGAGTCGTTGTTGAACAAATTATACTTGCGGAGTCGTAGTGTTAAGATTTGTACCGTACGTGTGACCGAAGCACAGATCTGTGGTACGGATTTATTTTAATGTGTTACTCTTTTATTTACGTTCCGTTGTTAAATGTTCGTTATTTGAAGTTCTTTGAGCAAGTTAAATATAAACAAGTGTGCTCAGCTGGTTCGTTTTATTTTAAATCATTTTTGCCCACCTTTTGCATTGGGGTTTCGTCGAACCTCCCTTCTCCACGAGCTACACCGAGCGATGTGGAGACTTAAGTCACTTCGCACACAATTTGCAAACCTACAGGTAGGTAGCAAGGTGGTTTCACTAAACGTTACGTACTTCGTTGGATGAGTTCCGCGAATGTAGTTGCCTTAATGTATCGAATTTTATTAATCCGTCCCGAGTCTTTACTATTATCCTACCGTTATTAGGCTACACATTTCCTAGACGGCACAGGCACACTACAGTAGCGCCCAATTTTGCAATCGGAGCAACTTGAAATTTGCATTATTTTGAGTTAATGGTTTTAGAAATACCGTAGCGATTTAAATTTCTGCCGCCGTGAAACAAGATGAGCGATTTAAATTGTTTTATGAATAGCACGCGGCTGCAAGAAGACAATCAATATCTATCGTAAACGAAAAAATTTATGAGAGGTTTTTAAGTCATCTGCTCTTGACCGCAAGACGTGTTAAAGGTGAACACTTTGAAAGAATGTGCATTTAGCGTGCGTTTTCGTCGCACTAAACATTTATGCAAACCGTAATTACATCAAATTTGCCGAGTCTTAATAATGTACGATAATTAACGCTTGTAACGGGTTTTTATTTATTTCTGTATCCAACGTGTACATCATATGATGTACACAACTGTAATTGAACAGTTGACTAAAATCGGTACAATTAATAAATTGGGAAAATTAGTAAGTAGAATTAGGTGCTTCCAATGGTCTGCCAAATTATTTGCCTAACTATCAGACTGAAGTTGGTCACCTGAGGTAGAAACAAATTCGAAAGCGGGCGAATTACGAAAACGGCATTACCTTACAACACGTGTTCAAATAATCTGCGTATTCTCGAAACGTGAAATCGCCCATCGCAAACACACCAACACATACACAAACACACTTACATACACTAATAAACTTAAAAATGAAAAGTATAAACTACACCTATTACTTACTCCTGACTAAAACGCTAACCAGAACGGAGTGAACAGATTAAATGTGTTTCATCATATCATCTGAGGCGCGACAGTTTATGGGGTAATAAAGCAATAAACCGAAGGTTAAGGCAGGTTAAGAATTCTGACCGTTCTCATCTATTGTACGTTTTAAAAATATACGATTCTCCTTTCCCTTCGATTTTCTCAACTTATTCATTAAAAAAAATTACAAAAAATTTTTATTTCTTTTCACGATATCTACCGACATACTGAATTTTGTGCATCTTCACAGAAACAGGCTGTATATGTTACTGATGTCAAGTCAAAAGAAAGGTTCTTAATGACACAGGTGCCGAAGCGTCTATCCATATGCGCATCTATAACGCAAAAGACCTCAAGCTAAGTATCAACTTTTGACAATCTTTTTTTACAAGACCAAATGACAATAAATATTATTATTATTATTAACTTTTTGCTGCTAACAACACAGCAATTCGTATATACGGTTTCCAGGCCTTATCACTCGATTTTCACTTACGATGAAGATTTGATTGGGACTTCATCGTTGCTGATGTTGGACAACCTATAATTGGCATAGATTTTCTATCACACTTCAACTTATTGGTAGACTGTCGTAATAAGCGTCTAATTGATCAGATTACTGCTCTGACAGCATCAGGGATCACAGTAATTTCTAAAGCACCCACTGTTAAAATAATTTCTGGCGATAATATTTACTATAAATTACTCAAAAAAATTTCTGATTTAACTCGTCCAACAAGCGCTCCAAAAATTATAAAACATTCGACCCAACATCATATTAAAACAGTGCCAGGGCAACCTGTTTCCTGTAAGCCAAGACGTCTTGCTCCAGAAAAAATTCAAATTGCCAAGAATTTGAATCCATGTTATGTCAAGGGATAATACGTCCTTCGGAAAGTTCTTGGTCTTCAGCTCTTCATTTAGTTCCTAAGAAGTGAAACAGTTCCGTCATGTAACGGGTCGTCTTTCTTTCTCTGGCGTTGCTGATTGTTGCTCTGCTCGACGTCGGTCCGGCGCACTATGGGGCCAAAAGCACTTTCGCGTCTCAAAAATCTGTAATTCTTTTATTTACTGACTTACGTTAATGAAATTTGGTACATAGATTAAGAAGACTATAGGCTTTATGACTGTGATGTGATTTTTTTAAAATTTTTATTTACTTCTTTATTATAAATGTTGTAACACCGAGAAATGAAGATTCCTTAAGAGTAAAGTGTCCTTATTTTAAAAGATACATAAAAATGTCATAAGAAAATGTTGTCTAGAATTAAAAGTTACAGCCAAATACAAAATTAGAGCGATTAATTTGAAGGTTGAGAAATTTACAGTTCGATGCGAGTCAAATAGCGGCTACTCTGAAGCTCATTTTTAATGAACGATTACGTACATAAGACATAATCAACGTGTAAAGTATTATACATCATTGGAAAGGGCACATCTTCTAGTTTTAAAATAACTACATAAACATGTAAATTGCTTACTGCTTTGTTTAATAAAAAAACATAAACATAGGTATGTTTAATTTGCCATTTTAAAACTTAGCTTAAAGATTTAACGGTTATCGGGATTTGCCGGTGTGGAGTAAATGGTAGGATATAATAGCGAAAATAGTCCTCTAAATGATAGCGGAAATAACTTTTGCACATATTTGCACCTAACGTCAAAAAACAGGTTGAAAAATTGTGACCTACTTTTAGTGTAAGTAGCTACTCGTATTTTCTGCTGGTGATATGGTGGAAAAAAAATGTATGGTTTTTGACAATGAATAAGTATTATTACCTTTTCAGTGGTTGTGTTCGTCTTTTGTGGTTAAAAACAAAATACGAGTAGCTACTTACACTAAAAGTAACTTTTAATTCTAGACAACATTTTCTTATGACATTTTTATGTATCTTTTAAAATAAGGGCACTTTACTCTTAAGGAATCTTCATTTCTCGGTGTTACAACATATATAATAAAGAAGTAAATAAAAATTTTAAAAAAATCACATCATAGTCATAAAGCCTATAGTCTTCTTAATCTATGTACCAAATTTCATTAACGTAAGTCAGTAAATAAAAGAGTTACAGATTTTTGAGACGCGAAGGTGCTTTTGGCCCCATAGTGCGGCGGTTCGGGTTTGGTCGTCGGTGTCCAGGTTGGAAATAAAAGCGGCGATCACTTAGCAACACAACTTTATTTACAAACATAGTTTATATTTACACGTATTTACAACTTGGAATGTTTACAATCCGAACAAAATTCACTTAACGGTAAACGAATGTTAAACTTCCGGACGGTATTTTCAGGAACGGTAATATACGGTATGTCTTGCGGACACTAATGACAACGCACTGTGCCTACGTTTCGGTACAGGCTCCGGGAATCGGATCGATAGTACGGTAATAAGTGAAACTCCCACTCAGGATCGGGATACACGAAACACCCGTGTCAGGCATGTAAGAGTGAAACTCCCACTCTTGGTCAGGATGCACGAAACACCCGTGTCAGGTTTTGTAAGAGTGAAACGCCCACTCAGGATCAGGATACACGAAACACCCGTGTCAGGTATGTATGAGTGAAAAGCCCACTCAGGATCAGGATACACGAAACACCCGTGTCAGGTATGTATGAGTGAAACGCCCACTCTGGATCAGGTAACGAACAGGAGGAGCGATTGCAGGTAATACAAACGTAGTACAGGTCGCTTAGCGCGTTTGAGTCAGAGCACCGACGGACGGATGATTCGGCGAATGACTGCCTTAATGCGTGCTCTTGGCGCGCTTATAAAGGCTTGCGTGTGGAAGGGAGCCCCACTTTGCTGGAACTCCCTCCTAAATTATACTTTATTCTGCGCAAAGTAAAACGGATTCTTAACTATTATATACAACACCTAACTAAATATGTACAAAAATCAACAAATAAACATTAAAAAATTCTAAATAATAAGTAACGAGAATCACTTCGTTACAGAATAATTTAGAATGGAGGCCGTTTGGTGACTACGGGGCTTTAAACTCTAGAACCATTCCTGACTGTTATCCTATTCCACACATAAAAGATTTAGGACATTCTTTAGCAGGTAAAGTATTCAGCACCATCGACCTAGTCCGTGCTTACAACCAAATTCCTGTGGCACCAGAGGATATTCCGAAAACCGCAGTCATAACTCCGTTTGGCCTTTATGAGTTTCCTTATGTCATTTGGTTTGCGATATGCTGCACAAACCTTCCAACGTTTTATGGATGATGTATTACGTGGATTTGATTTTTGTTATGTCTATCTTGATGACATTCTTGTTGCTTCTCAAAATGAAGAGGAACATTTAGATCACTTGCAAAGAATTTTCGAAAGACTTTATAATTCTGGTATTCTTATTAACTCTGCCAAGTGAATATTTGGAAACTCAGAAGTAAAATTTCTTGGTCATTTAGTTTCAGCTGCAGAAATTCAACCTTTAGAAGAAAAAATTCTTGCAGTTAAAAATTTCCCTTAACCTAATTCTACCAAGCAACTTCTCCGCTTCTTAGGTATATTGAATTTTTAACGCAACTTTATACCCAAAGCTGCTGAGTTTCAAGCTCCATTATGCGAAATATTTAAAGGGTCAAATGGAAAGGAAAATTTAAAAATTACTTGGTCGCCGGAAATGGATCAGGCGTTTATGAAATGCAAAGAGTCTTTCGAAAATAGCACTTCTCGTTCATCCTCCTCCTTCCAGCCAGTTGGCATTAACCACCGAGGCATCAAACACATCCATCGGTGCTTGTCTTTGTCAGTTTGTCAAAGATCAACCTTAACCTTTAGCGTTTTTTACTAAGCTCAACGATGCTCAGAAAAATTACAGTGCGTATGATCGTGAACTTTACGCCGTTTATGCGGCTATCAAATATTTCCAACATATGTTAGAAGGCCGTCTTTTCACTATTTTCACTGATCATAAACCACCTACTTAAGCAATTCGACAAAAACCAGAAAAATGCACACCAAGACAGTTTCGTTACCTTGATTTTATCGGTCAATTTTCAACTGATATTCAGCATAAACCTGGTAAAGATAATGTCATCGCCGATGCTTTTTCTCGATTTGAAAGTGTATCAGAAGCAATAGATTACTCAGCGTTGGCAGAATCGCAAACTTTAGATCCAGAATTACAAAATCTTCTGCGTCCCGGCTCAGAAACTAGTTTAAAACTTCAGAAAATTGTAATCTCTGGAACTTCAGGAAATTTACTCTGTGATACTTCAACAGGAATTCCTTGTCCACTTATAACACAGTCCTATCGTCGTTAAGCCTTGTTACGGTTGAAAAATCCAATTAAGTTATTAATATTTTCCGAACGTCCTGTATTAGCGTGAGAATCTAACGGCCAGGCTGGCGTACGTGACTTTTGCCATATTTCTCAATATTACGCCCCTAGACCATACGCTGTTATTTAGTCCTACAGTATCTTTTCCATTTCACTCTGTCGCCCTGTTAAAAACTGATCTCAGTAACAACCCCCGTCTCAACTTATTGTTGGGAAAAACGCGGCCTTCCGCTCGCATTCAGTTTGCCTCTAGAGCTCTTTGCGTACGAAACAAATTTTTGTGACTTTCATCTTTGTGCTCCCTTTCATGTGATTCTGTGAAGGAAGACGAAACCGGAATTACTCTCAGATTTATGCAAACGTATGTTGAGATAATTTGAAGCTCGTTAAACAGTTTTCGAAAGCTTGTCTTTGAAATAAGGAACAGGTATGTTGGTCATTTTGTGCGAATGTTCTGTGAGTAACGCGTATCTCTCTTCTATTAGGCTTCCAGTGGTAGTTTTATCCATCAGAGAAAACCTTTGTCAAACCTTTTTGGGTGCAAGAAAAGGCCGAAATCGGTGTTTGAAACTAGTTGAACCCCCGGCAACACGGCTCACCCTCCGCTCGTGAAAGTGGACCTGACCCGTGGACTCCGCGCCACTTGGTGACGTAACATCTACGTTGAAGTACGTGATTGACTGTACTTACTTCCCCCGGCAGGGGGGTAACCCTGCTTACTAAAGCGTGGATCCAACGGCTGCGGCCGTTGGTGACCATTGTGGACGTATGATAGAGTGCCTATGGGTGTGACGAGCCCACCGTCCTCAGTTGGCGCACCAGTGCCTGGGTTGCACGTAACCTAATCTGTAGGACTCGGCCGACTTGTTCGGTCGTGGCCGAACTTCCCACCAGTGAAGCAAACTGGTACCGTGGGGACCGGTTAGCCCGGAGGATACCCTCCCCTCCTCTGGAGTGGAGCGAGCAGAGGGGACCTCTACCGGTCGACTGGGTTGGACTCACGGGGGTAGTGGTTGATGGCCCGCATGCTGGGTTAGGGATGATGTCCACCCCATCCCGACGTGTGAACTGCGGATCTCAGTTCCGGCACTAGCCTGGATAGCTAGTAGAGATTAGATAGGTCTCCCTTCACCAGAAGGGGCGAGGAGCGTGCAACTCCGAACCAGTCTGGTAGCAGGACGACACTTTATAGTGTCAGCCACCGAGAGGTGGGCTTCCCTGCGCGTTGATTGAGCGTATCTCAATCCGATGGCTCTGATCGGGGCCCGGGACGGTTAAGGGCTAACTTGCTCAGGTACCGCCCGTAGCGTTCAGGGTAGATAAGGGGGCTCTGTCTGTCTGTCTGTCTGTCTGTACTTACTTCCGTTGGAGGGCGCTGCCTCATTGTTGACAGCTGTCTGTCATTATGCCGGATTCTGGTTACAAGGTCGGAATTACTCTAATTATTTTTCATTACTCTATTGTGTTGACTCATCTTTCCACGACGTTGTTATTTTTTATTCTCATTTAGTTGTTAATCGAGTGAATTTCTTTAATCACTTTAAGCATTAATTGTAAACGAAGAGCAGATCTGCTGTTCGGATAAAATCTAACTTGTTAGTTTACTTAATTATATTTCGTGTTCTTTTCATTGAGACCCCCACCTCTGGGGCGCACTCGATACTTGTAAATTATTTTCCTTTTCGTTAACTATTTTTGAGCGTTTTTTTTTATATAAAAACAAGTGTGCTCAGCTGGTGATTTTTATTTTATAAACTTTGCCTACCTTTTGCTTTGCGGTTTCGTCCCCATCTCGCTCCATCTCTAAGAGCTTAGCTGAGCGGTGCTGGAGAAACGTCAGTCACTCGCACAATTTGCTGGCCTTCATTCGTTGCATAACATAGCACACCCCGGCGTGTAAGCTACTTCTAAACTTGTATCGCACCGTTTTGTTTGGCTAAGGCCGCGCGCAAACACGACCACGTGTGGCCGCCACCAGTGGCGACCACACATGGCTATACACGATCACTAGTGGTTGCCACAGGTGGTCGCCACCGGTGGCTCGATCGTGCAGTCGGTAGTCGCTACTTTTCCAAAGATTTTCTAATCAGTCACTGCAATGAAATGAACTCCGGTATTTTCAATTTCTGTGATAAATATATCTATATCCATATTATTATAATCATTATTACTGACAGCCATTTTTATACTACGAAAAATAAAAACCTAAGACACGTGTACTGGTTAAACGGTGGCTACAGAATGTGGTCAAGTGTGCGCGTACAATGAGTGGCTGGGATCGGCGACAAGCAGCGAGATCGGCGGCTGCCGTAGCGTAGGGCTTGAATGAACTTCTCCGAACGCTGTGTTTGCGTCGAATCCATTTAAACTGCATATAAACTAGGGTCCGCAGCGTGATGCGGCCACTGGTGGCGACCACACGTGGTCGTGTTAGCACGCGGCCTATAATGTTCATAAGGACTGTCGAGAATGGACACGCTACTGCATTTCTTGTCAAAAATCAAAAATTACGAGACATAACGTAACAACAGTTGGTAAATTTTGTCTTCCATCAAGCAGATTTGAACTTGTACACATTGATTTGGTTGGTCCACTACCTTTGTCAAAGAATTATCGTTACTGCGTAACTTGCATTGATCGGTTTTCACGGTGGCCAGACTTACCCTTTAGAAAATATGGAAGCACAAACAGTGGCAAGAGCTTTATTTTCTGGTTGGATATTCCGCTTTGGGACACCACTTCGCATTACCACAGACCAAGGCAAGCAATTTGAATCACATTTATTTCGTCATCTCTGTAACTTAACAGGACCTGTACATTAGCGAACAACTGCTTATCATCCGTGTGCAAAAGGTATGATCGAGCATTTTCATCGTCAATTTAAAAGTGCAATAATCGCTCATCAAAATGAATCTTGGGTTATACAGGGTTATCCACATAAACCGTTCGTTAAAAGTTTTCAAGGTTACAGTTCTCGTAGATATTTGAAATTTAAGAGGCAAGGGTTTTTCGTAGAGATCTCTTTAAATAAAATAAAATTGTCTTTGTATCACTTCCGATTATACCGGAAGTCGCTATTAACTCACTTATTTTAAATGGAATGCTATACTTTTTATCACGTTTTTGAATATGTAAAAATATGTTAAATTGCAATACATTTCCCTATCTCTAAAATGCATCATTTTTTAGATATTTTGAATTTTCTTAAAGATTTGGATTCTGCAATCTGATTTTCAAAAAATTATAACACAGCTATGGTTGAAGCAATTTTATTTGTAATAGCTGATATTGTAGTTGAAGCTTTAAGGTTCTTAAAAATTCCATAAGCATAATCTATTATGCTACAGGGTGTCTAAAACGCACCGCTCCACTCGAAGATATTCAAACACAGAAAAATACTTTTTTTAAATGGAACGACCAATATTTTAATACACCATCGTATGTGGAATTAAATGCTGCGTCGAACTGTATTAGCATTCCCTATACCTATAGTTTTTCAGTTATAAGATATTTTTGATTTAATACATAAGAAATTACCATTTATTAGGTTAATATTTCTAATTTTGTTGATATAGCCATGAGAACAACAGACAATTGCATTTAACGTTTCCTGTTACTACAAATTTTAAGCAAAAGCAAAAAAAGTTGAAAATCAAAATCAAAATTATTCAAACGCTGATATTTTAAATCTATTTTTTAAATGTATGAAGAATGATCTAAAATTGTTCAGAGCAGAGAATGTGTGTTCAATAAAATGTATCCCTCTTGTCTCCTATGAATAAAACACAGTTTAGAAAGTTTGAACCTAACTTTATATAATTTAGAAAGATAAAAGGTTTGTTCTAGCAAACAATTTCTGATAGTTTGTGTACTTTTCTTATGCGCATGAATAATCCATAATTGTTGTCGAATTAGTTTCGAACTTTTCTTTGCCAGAGCGTTTCCCTGATTGTATGTATGTAGATTTAGTACGACATTTCGCGCCAAGACAGTTAAATCCGTATCTCTAAATTGTTGTTCTTGTTCATTAAGCCAAGTCATAACCTCGTTTGATAAATTGCTTAAGAAAGAGGTATGTAATAAATATTTTTCGCTGTTTTGGTGCTCTGTCTTAGTAATGTGGGATTTTCTTAAATAAAACTGACACATTTCCAAAAACAGAAACTGTAATTATTTTATTTTTTTTTACATCTCTCTTTCCTTAGCAACCACTATATATTAACTTGATCAAATCTTTTTTCATAAATTCAATAAAAACTAAAACAAGTTATTCTAACTTATCCTACATTTCGGTCATCCTGACAGTCATACGTCTCGGATGACTAATCGTTATTTATCCACGGCTTCATGTATTCCGCACAAGTACTAGTAATAAAAGCACCTTCAGCATCGTTTAGACATTTCATATCATATGTATCATTACTTTTCACCTTTAATATTTCATAGGGACCTAAAAACTTACTACGAAGCTTTCTACCTGGAATAGCCTGAGTGCGCTTAATCGCTACTAAATCTCCAATTTTGATTGGAGATTTAGTAGCGTCGGTTTTCGGCGTCGTAAATTGTAGCTTTTACTGTTTTCGTCCTGAATATTCAAAATTTGTTTCTTTGCTTCTAATCTCAGTAAGTCACGACTTTCCTCGAATTGTAATCTAAATTCTTCTTCTAATAATTCTTTAAGGCAAATATCATCTTTACATGGCATCTTTACACCTGTAAGCAACTGAAATGGAGTCATTCCAATGCTACGGTGATAAGTGGAGTTAAGCGTCTGTTGTAATTTATTTACGTGCTGATACCACTTTGAAGGATTATCCAGCGAAAGTTTTGTTAAAATTGGTATAATTGTCCTGTTAAGTCTTTCGACTTGACCATTAGCTCTGGGAAGACCTGTGGTAATCATCATCGTTGCAATATTTTCTGATTCACAATATTCGCGAAATTCGTTTGATGAAAACGCTGTTCCACGATCTGTAATAATTTGAACCGGATTTCCAAAAATCTCTTTTTGCTTCTCTAACTTCTGAATAACTTCACGGGATGTAGTAGATTTAGTCGGATATAACCAAACGAATTTTGTGAAACTATCAATAACAGCCAATATATGGTTATAATTTTTATTAGTAGATTCTAAGGGACCCAAGTGATCTAAATGGTAAGTATGGAGCGGTACATCAGCTTTCTTCAACGGATGTAAAAATCCTTCTTTCTTACCTTCCTTTTTATTACCCATTATGCAATGAACGCAGTTGGCAATAACTTTTTCAATCTTTGCTTTTAAATTTGGAATAAAATATTCCTGCTTTATTACTTCTTCTGTTCTCTTAACAGCAAAATGACCCTTTTGATGAGCTGCTTGTATTATTTCATTTTCCATGGAAGTCGGTACCACTAATAAGTCAATACCATTAACAAATTTATATAGTAATCCTCCTCTTAAAATATAATCTTTTTCTTTGCAAATGTCGACTAATATTTTCAAATTGGGATCTTCAAGTTGTGCTCTTTTAATTCGTAATACAGCGTTATCTGCCGTAACTCACATGACTGAAAAACGACTTAGAGCATCTACTTTGTTGATGCTAGCTAAGAAAGCAGTTGAAGATTTTTTCTCAACAGTAATAATATTATTATTAAACATCAAATTTGCTATTTCTAAGATATCTCGTCCGATCACTGCTTTCATATCCATAGCATCAGAAGGAACAACATATAATGTCATTGGAAAATCTAAACCATCTATAGAAACAATAGTTTGAAAATACCCTGACGCAATTGTTTCTCCCTTCCCAAATCCAGTGATAACAAGATCACTTTTAGTCATTTCTTGTGAAGGTATTGAATCAAAAACATCCTTACGAATCATACTAATATTACTACCTGTATCAAAGAACGCCTTTACCTTAACTTTACCGACAACAACATCTTTAAACACATCAGTTACAGTGCTTACAAAATTAACAAACGGATTGGATGTTTTTGATTGTTTGCAATCTGAAGACACATGACCAAATTGATTGCATTTAAAACATTTTTTGCCTAAAAACCTTTTACTACAGTCCTTAGAGTGATGACCACTGGCACCACAGTTGTAACATCTAGATTCCGCAGATTTAGGAACTCCCGTGGATCTCGAAGGATCTTCTCTGGGTGTGAACTTTTTCTGGGGAAATATTTTCTTGACTTGTTCATCCTTCCTCTTCATTTCATTGGCCTTTCGCTGAATGTTTAGTCTAATTTTCTCGTAAGTCTTCATACGCTCCTTGAAATCACTGATTGTTTTTGCACCATGAAGAATGACTGTATTACTGGGTTCATCATCCAATCCAGCTATGACATAATCAAATAATGCCTCTGATTCAATGTTGCCTCTTGAAGCAATTTCCTTCATGGTTAAGAAATACTCTTGTACCGATTCTTCTTTCTTGATTTTTCGCTGTTCAAGCTTCTTATGTGGAAAATTCTTCTATTAAAGCATCTTTTAATTTTTTCCACGTTTTTAAGCTATTTTCACCTTGGATAAACAATTTCGCAATGCCTTGTAGAGATGTTTTTGCGAAAACCACTTCCTGTAAATCAGTCCACGAAAACATCACTAGATTCCTCGACATCTTTAAATCCCATAACAAATTTTATTTCTGTTTCATTCTTCGTTCTTCTCTGACATCTGATTCTTTGAGGTACTTCCACACTGCGGCGTTTAAAATCATTTGAATTTCCGGCGTCTTCATCTTCATTTTCAACTTCATCGTCTTTTATTCTATCGTCTTTACTTTCATCTTCATCATCTTTTATTCTATCGTTTATATTTTCATCTTCAGTATCTTCCTCGTCTACAGCATCATCGTCATTACTGGAAATTAGGGAATTTAAATCCATAAGCCCACATATGATTCGAATTCGTAAATCTTCTTTATTTCCAGCATAATCCATCCCTAATATGTTACAAATCGACATTAAATCACCTATAGAAAACGTGTGTGCATAATCTAGTTTTCTTTGAAATTCTTCTGAATGTTCAGCAAAATCGAAACCTTTAAATTCTCTTAAGCGTTTTCTATTATTTCGATTTCTGGAATTTGCGACAAATTTTCCATAATAAAAGATTGACTGTCAGTCAAAAGTCACTTCAGCGGAAAAAATTTACGAATAGTTTCTTCTCTGTGTTTTACGTCGTTCTTGTTTTGATTTCTTCGTCTTTGTGGTTCGTTTTAGTTCAATCCCGGACGAGCCCCCATAATTTGTGGGATTTTCTTAAATAAAACTGACACATTTCCAGAAACAGAAACTGTAATTTTTTTATTTTTTTTACATCTCTCTTTCCTTAGCAACCACTATAACCATTAATTTGATCAAATCTTTTTTCATAAATTCAATAAAAACTAAAACAAGTTATTCTAACTTATCCTACAGTAATATATTTACTTTAACATAATTTGATTTTTCGTCGCTGTCTCTCCTCAAATAACTCATCACTTTCATTGGTAGTAAATAAAATACTGTGTACTAGATGCATCAGATATATCCATTACATCAGATTCAACACAGGTCCACGGATTGATTAATATAAATATTTTTACCGCGCGGCCGTGCACGGGATGATTCGACGTGCGCATGTCACCATTAGAAATTCGCAAAGAATACGTAAATTGTTTGGACTGTCAGCAAACTACAATCTACAGCTGCTAGAACATCAAACTGGTAACAAGAAACTTAAAATTTTCACTGCTAGAACGCTAAAGTATTACTGCGCATGTTCAATACAATTTCTAACAGTTATGTACTCTTGCTAGAACAAACCTAAAATGTACGAAGATCAGTAACAAATAACGAAGATAATTAGACAATGGTTTTAAAACACTTTCTCGCTAACCCAGAGAATTGCAAACTAGCAGCTATTTTATTCTTCAATTTAAAGTAATGAAATTCATACTTTCTCGTTTTATAAGATCACAAGCGTCCTAAGAGAAGGATGATCAAAGAACAATTAAAATTTGTGAATTTCCATTTGCGAAATTCTATTTTCATTGGTTTACTACAAAATTTGTAGTAACAGTAATCATTGTTACAATTTCCTTGCTATCTTAACAAAATTAAAAATATTTGACCTACATATTAAATATTTACAGTTGGTTCTTGTCCGATGAAATTTGTATCACAAAATCTTTTAAGCGGACACTAAATCGCGCACTTTACACTTTCCGTTTCGCAGTCGTTCACTTCGCTTCGTCAGAAGTGAAAAATATTTTTCACTTCTGACGAAGCGGTCGAACGACTGCGAAACGTCTGACGAAACTTCGCTTCGTCAGAAGTGAAAAATATTTTTCACTTCTGACGAAGCGGTCGAACGACTGCGAAACGTAAAGTGTAAAGTGCGCGATTTAGTGTCCGCTTAAAAGATTTTGTGATACTACATATTAAAATTGTAATTTTCTATGAATTAAATCTAAAATGTTTCATAACTCAAAAACTGATAAAGTTAGGTATAGGGAATGCTAGTACAGTTCGACGCAGCACTGCTTTCCACATACGATGGTGTATTAAAATATTGGTCGTTCCATTTGAAAAAAAGTATTTTCTGTGTTTGAATATCTTTGAGTGGAGCGGTGCGTTTTAGACACCCTGTAGCTTAATAGATTATGCTTAAGGGATTTTTAAGAACCTTAAAGCTTCAACTACAATATCAGCTATTACAAATAAAGTTGCTTCAATCATAGCTGTTATAATTTTTAGAAATTCAGATTGCAGAATCCAATTTTTAAAAAAATTCAAAATATCTCAAAAATTATGCATTTTAAAGATAGGGAAATGTATTGCAATTTAACATATTTTTACATGTAGAATTCAAAAACGTGATAAAAAATATGTATAGCATTATATTTAACATAAGCTAGTTGATAGCGACTTTCGGTACAACCGGAAATGATATAAAGACAATTTTATTTTATTTAAAGAGATTTCTACGGAAAACCTTTTCTCCTTAAATTTCAAATATCTACGTGAACTGCAACCTTACAAACTTTTAACGAACGTTTTATGTGTATAACCCTGTATATGTATGTATATAGTACCACTTATTTTACTGGGTTTCCGAGCTGCTTGGAAAGAAGATCTCAAATGTATGTACAGTGGCAGAGTTGGTGTTTGGTGAAACCATACGTCTTCCAAAGCGAATTTCTTGCAACTGGCGCTGCTCAAATTGCTCAGTTACGCCAACACATTAGTAAATTACGTCCGATTCCGGCAATGCACCATGGAACGAAACCAACATTCACTTTCAAAAATTTGTCTTCTTGTACTCATGTGTTTTTGCGACGTGATGCGATTAAGGCGCCGCTGTAGACTCCCTATGACGGACCTTATGAAGTCTTGACTAGGGATGAAAAAACGTTTTCTCTCCGTATTGGTAGCAAGGTTAAGAAAGTTTCCGCAGATAGAGTTAAACCTGTTTATTTGCCCTCCCAAGAATCAACTCCAGAAGTAGGGATGGGCGTTTTAACTTTTTTTTTTATCACCGGTGATTCAGCGATACTGTAACTGAATAGGAGTAACAACTAATACCCTTGTCGGAAACAATACAATAATCTGCTCTCAATAAAGAAGTGATCAGCTTCCATAGGCCGAACGGCGACGTAGCAACGGCGATCGCCAATGAATGCTATACGAGCGTCAAGTACGTAACCGGGAGAGTTGGAAGCACCATTAGTTTTCTTTGATCACCGGTCGCTGGTTTTATGTTACACAAGTCGCCGGTAGTTCCAGCGACCAGCGGCACTCGCGCTAACGTGAACACTGCTTAACATGAACTCCTGGATAACGTGAACATCTAAATTTTAGCATTGGCCACTGCTTAACATGAACACTGCACCTCGCTAACATGAACAGCTATACTTTATGTACTACAGAAATTTACAACATAAGTCCAAACAATCACTTCTTACTTTATTTTTTTCCAAAAATACATAATATGTAGGACATAAATAAAGTTGAAAGTGATGTATCATGTTTTTAATTATTTTTAAGAGATGAAGGTTACTCTCGGAAACATGAACAATCGCGCAAACATGAACACAGTCGGTTTTAATTAGTTCACGTTAGCGCGAGTGCACTGTACAGCAGTAATGTGAAGAAATCAAAATAAAAGTAAATGTCGCTGCATCAGCTATGCTATCACATTTATAAGCGCTGTGAGATGAGTAATAGCCCTTGGTTTCTGGCAACTGATCGCAGCATAATATAATTTCACTTAAAAAAAAAATTAGCTTTTCATTTTCCTCAATACCATTGCAACTATTACATAAATGAATGCTAAAAAATTCAAAGCAATAATAACTAACCTTAGGCAGTGAGAAAGGAATTATTTATATACATAAATGAAAAATACAAAAAAAGATCTTTATATTTTCTTAATTTGGCAAGACAGATTATCTATCATAGGCCCGGCGTGGTTAGCAGGGGCTACATTAATAACTGCATACGTTCCACCTACATAATTCTTCACAAGCCTCTCAGGATTCACCACCAAGCACTCTTCCACGTTCTTCACAAAATTCCTTAGCATAGAGGGCAATATGAGAACATGTGGAGTCACCTCCATCAAACAACTGGTCAAAAACATCTCAAAATCAAAACAAACCCCTTTGGATGGAGGATACAATGGGTAGAAGCTACTCTGCTTTATTATATGCGAAGCCAGTCTGTTCATGCGATCTGAAATCGACGCTTTCCTATAAATAAAACATCTTTAAACTTCTTGTAAAAGGCAAACAAGGACTTACCTAGAAATTTCTTGTGTAGTTAAATGGAAGAGCACATCAATGTTGGTGACGCCAACTATTAACCCGTTGATATCAATCATGCAAGGGTCTGTGCCACAAATTAAATTTGGATATTTTTGCCTCATCTCATAGGCAGGACTTGGGTAGACTGGGTGATGATGGGCATCATTTTGAGATGGAATTATAACAACTTTCGTTTGAATCCTAGAATATATGTATATGACAGGCATTACACAAACAGTTGATTTATTGTAGCTCTGAATCAAAAAATATTTCTTAAAAGTATTCAAAAATTTTGTTCTAAATTCGTTTTTCACTAATTAAAATTTGTTCTTTTTTGTAAGCAGTCATAAATTTCATTTGCAAATTAAGAGTATTGTCATTTGATTACAAACAAATTACCCTTTAAAGCAGCCCATAATGTCCCTGATGAGGTTCTCGAAGTGCACCTCGAAGGTCTCTTGCATCATATTTATGCCAGTCTGTGTGCAATCCACAAAGGGCCCCATAAGTATAAGGACGTCTGGTTGAGTTTCGACCACAAATTTCAACAGGTCTTGCAGGGGTTGATACAATAAGTCGTTGCAGATCGTAAAAGGGCCAGCTGCTACCACAATTTGCATGACACCTGCAATAAAACCAAAAAACAGCTCAATTTAAGCAGACTTTCACGGCAACTATTTTTCTTGGTTAAATCAAACAGCTAGTAGTGAGGTAAACATAAATTTGTTCTAAACCACGTAGAACCGCGCAGAAGTCATGTTCGTTTGATTTGGAAGAGAAGCGCCCATGAATGTGCAATTTCGTGCAAAGACGAACACAATCGTATTTCCTTGAAAGTACAGACGAATAACTAAAGTTCTATTTTCTGAACTAAGGTTTTCCGACATTAGAATTACCAAGTAAAACGAAAAGATACCTAATAAAGAAGAATAATAAATGATGAATTTGACTTGCGTTCATCGTTCATTGAAAATAGGGGAGGGATCGAATGGCAAGACTCGATATAATTAAAGTTTTTGAAACAGTAGGTTTCATCGTCCATAACAATGCATTTGGATGTCGTTAATTTGTTTTCATAAAGCTTTCTAGATCGGGATTTTGCTTTTAAATTTTGTTTTGCGTCTCTATTAGGTACTGTCTGGAGTTTAACTTGGCCAGAGTTAACTCTGGCTTTAACTTTCTGCACGTATGTCTGGGATTTTTTTTACCTTGACTGCAAGTTCACGGGATTAAATCTTTGGATTCTTTGTATATGCTTGAAGAACTTTTTTGGCCAAGTTATGTTCAGTTTGACCATGTTCACCCCCACAGTTTTTGTTTTTGTATAGTCTGGCTATCTTGATGCTAAATTGTAGCTACCTTGATCCAAGGATTGCTAAGATATGCACTGTCAAAGGTGTCCGAATTTTGCCGAATTTACCCTTTAGTTTTCAAGTCGAAACTGAATTAGACACCAATACCTAATAAATAAAAACCTTTTTCATTTATATAAAAAAAGATGTGTACCAGTGTTCATAGACGAAATCATAGAGACATTTTTTTATCTATTTAACGTATTCTCGTATAAAGCCTGAACGGTCCAAGTGGTAAGGGACCGGCCTTGCAATCGTATGGTCGTCGGTTCGAACCGCGCTCGAGATTTTTCTCTGGGGTGATCGGTATCGACTTCAGGCACCCTTCAGTGTTGGGGATAAAATTCGACACTGCTTCCCCTTAAACAGCGAGGAGGTTTGGAAGTAACAAAGCCATGGAACACTTTACACACACTCAAATACACTCCCGTTCCTAAGGTCCTGACAAGTCTATGACTTAGGACCCCGTTGGGCAATCATCACAGATTAAAAAAGCCCCGTCCGGACCAAACGTCCCGCGCTGTTCTGCTCTGAGCAACGACAAACCATGCGGAATTGCGTTAAACCGCGCGAAATTGCGCAAAATCGCGCAAATCTTTTATGATACTTTGTGAAAAATACTTGATGTTCGATTTCAATCCATGTCGTGGATTCACATGCAAAAGACAAATTATAATGCATACTTTATTGCTGCCTCAACAATAATAACCGTCTAAAGCGGCATTCACATCAAACGCGCTGCGCCGAACTGCGCAAAACTTTCGTGCGCTGCGTCGAACTGCGCAAAACTTTCGTGCGCTGCGTCGAACTGCGCAAAACGTTCGTGGGCGTTTGATTTGGACGATAAACTAGGAATGGGCGTATTAGTTATTTTTTGATCACCGGTGATTCAGCGACGGTTATTTCAAAATCACGGTTACTTTTAACGGCGACCGATATCACTGGTAAGCTCTCTGTGCTGCGCATATCACGTAATCACTGCGTTCGCATTGTAATAACTGATTATGGAAAACTAGACTGATATTTACTTGACACCAGCAATATTTCGGTGATACTGCAAATAAATAGGAGTAATAAGTGTAACAACTAATACCCTTGTCGGAAACAACACAATAATCTGCTCTCAATAAAAAAGTGATCAGCTTTCATAAGCCTAACGGCGATGTAGCAACGACGCGGCGCGGCGATTACCTATACGAGCGTCAAGTAAGTAACCGGGAAAGTAGAAGCACCAATACAATAGTCACCGGTCGCTGGTTTTATGTTACACAAGTCGCCGGTAGTTCCAGCGACAAAGTCACCGGTAACGATATATCGCCCATCTCTACGATAAACCACTAAACCGATAAACTTTGTGCGATTCTGCGCGGTTTGGCGCAGCGTAGCGACGTTTGATGTGGACGCCACTATTACGCTCGCAGTACATCAATGAAAAAGTGTACATTCGTGGGCTAAATGTCGCAGAACTGCGCAAAACGGCGCGAAATTGCGTAGAACCGCGCAAATCACATTTTACTATTCGTGAAACACACCTGTTGTTCGGTTGCGTTCCATGTCGAGCGTGCACATGTTAAAGATGATTAAAATGCACGCTCTACTGCTGTTTGCGTAAAATAACCGTCCAAACTAAACGCGCACAAACGTTGACTTTTCCTTCGACGTACCGCCAGATATGGATCGTGTTAGTCGATGCACGACTGTGGTTTATCGTAGAGATGGGCGATATATCGTTACCGGTGACTTTGTCGCTGGAACTACCGGCGACTTGTGTAACATAAAACCAGCGACCGGTGACTATTGTATTGGTGCTTCTACTTTCCCGGTTACTTACTCGACGCTCGTATAGGTAATCGCCGCGCCGCGTCGTTGCTACATCGCCGTTAGGCTTATGAAAGCTGATCACTTCTTTATTGAGAGCAGATTATTGTGTTGTTTCCGACAAGGGTATTAGTTGTTACACTTGTTACTCCTATTTATTTGCAGTATCACCGAAATATTGCTGGTGTCAAGTAAATATCAGTCTAGTTTTCCATAATCAGTTATTACAATGCGAACGCAGTGACTACGTGATATGCGCAGCACAGAGAGCTTACCAGTGATATCGGTCGCCGTTAAAAGTAACCGTGATTTTGAAATAACCGTCGCTGAATCACCGGTGATCAAAAAATAACTAATACGCCCATCCCTAGTTTATCGTCCAAATCAAACGTCCACGAACGTTTTGCGCAGTTCGACGCAGCGCACGAAAGTTTTGCGCAGTTCGACGCAGCGCACGAAAGTTTTGCGCAGTTCGGCGCAGCGCGTTTGATGTGAATGCCGCTTTAGACGGTTATTATTGTTGAGGCAGCAATAAAGTATGCATTATAATTTGTCTTTTGCATGTGAATCCACGACATGGATTGAAATCGAACATCAAGTATTTTTCACAAAGTATCATAAAAGATTTGCGCGATTTTGCGCAATTTCGCGCGGTTTAACGCAATTCCGCATGGTTTGTCGTTGCTCAGAGCAGAACAGCGCGGGACGTTTGGTCCGGACGGGGCTTTTTTAATCTGTGATGATTGCCCAACGGGGTCCTAAGTCATAGACTTGTCAGGACCTTAGGAACGAGAGTGTATTTGAGTGTGTGTAAAGTGTTCCATGGCTTTGTTACTTCCAAACCTCCTCGCTGTTTAAGGGGAAGCAGTGTCGAATTTTATCCCCAACACTGAAGGGTGCCTGATGTCGATACCGATCACCCCAGAGAAAAATCTCGAGCGCGGTTCGAACCGACGACCATACGATTGCAAGGCCGGTCCCTTACCACTTGGACCGTTCAGGCTTTATACGAGAATACGTTAAATAGATTAAAAAATGTCTCTATGATTTCGTCTATGAACACTGGTACACATCTTTTTTTATATAAATGAAAAAGGTTTTTATTTATTAGGTATTGGTGTCTAATTCAGTTTCGACTTGAAAACTAAAGGGTAAATTCGGCAAAATTCGGACACCTTTGACAGTGCATATCTTAGCAATCCTTGGATCAAGGTAGCTACAATTTAGCATCAAGATAGCCAGAATATACAAAAACAAAAACTGTGGGGGTGAACATGGTCAAACTGAACATAACTTGGCCAAAAAGGTTCTTCAAGCATATACAAAGAATCCAAAGATTTAATCCCGTGAACTTGCAGTCAAGGTAAAAAAAATCCCAGACATACGTGCAGAAAGTTAAAGCCAGAGTTAACTCTGGCCAAGTTAAACTCCAGACAGTACCTAATAGAGACGCAAAACAAAATTTAAAAGCAAAATCCCGATGTAGAAAGCTTTATGAAAACAAATTAACGACATCCAAATGCATTGTTATGGACGATGAAACCTACTGTTTCAAAAACTTTAATTATATCGAGTCTTGCCATTCGACCCCTCCCCTATTTTCAATGAACGATGAACGCAAGTCAAATTCATCATTTATTATTCTTCTTTATTAGGTATCTTTTCGTTTTACTTGGTAATTCTAATGTCGGAAAACCTCAGTTCAGAAAATAGAACTTTAGTTATTCGTCTGTACTTTCAAGGAAATACGAGCCCTGTCTCAGTGAAGTTGGCCCAACAATTCAAAATATGAAAACTGAGAGTTTATGTTACAATAGAGAAAAAATTGGTTCAAGATACACAGTTTTTAGTTCATTCGCATGTTGTTAAAAATATTTTTTTTTAATATTCTCAGATATTTTTAGTTTCAAGTTGTCATTTACTAAAATAAATACGATTTCAACAAATGTATGCCATGACTGAAACGGATTAAATTTGCTGGCAAATTTGCCATTTGAAAGCAAGTGAGCTGTTTTGAAACAAATGATAATATTTAACGTTATAAAAATTGCAAGTAAGCCGTCGACATTTTGCATATTATTTGAGCATTTTTGTTGTTATCAACAATTAAAAATGTCTCGAGGTAAAGCCATTTGTGAGGAAATAAGAAATGTGATAATTCACTTGCATTCAAAAGGAAAATCTATTACGCAAATCTCAAAAGATGTTAATTTATCAGCACATACAGTGCGAAATATTGTTAAATTTTATAAAACTACTGGTTCTGTGGCCCAGACGCAGAGAAATGGAACTAAGTCACGTTATTCTGATATGAACTGAAGGGCTTTAAGGAGAATTATCATGCAAAATCGTCGTGCGAATTATGGAAGTTAAGTGTTTTGTGGAGTGAAGTAGCGGGTAAACAATTTTCAAGAGCAATTTGTCATGGGCTGCTCAAAAACTAGGGTTTAAAACTTACAAAGGTAAAGTCAAATATTATGTTTGTTATCGATTTTCAATTTTCTAATCCGTAGGCAAAGGAAAAGCCTTTACTTCCCCAGAAACAAAAGAAAAACAGTCTTCTTTGGACAAGAGAATATAGAACTTGGTCTCAAAATCAATGGAATTCAATTTTGTGGAGTGATGAAGCGAAATTTGAGGTTTGCGTTGGTGATAGTCAAAGCCGAGCCATAAGAACCAAATAGGAAGTTTATCACAATGACTACCTTAAAAAGAAAGTTAGGTTTCCTGCTCCTATGATGATCTGGGAAAGCATATCAGCATGCATGACAGAGGGGTAGGTAAACTACATTTTGTAGAAGGAATAATGTATAAATAAATACATCAACGTCCTACAAAATAATTTGAAACCGCAAATAGAAGAAATGCACTTGAATAATGTTGAATATATTTTTCAACAAGATGGTGTTGCTTGTCATACGGCTAAAAAGGGGAAAAATTGGATGTCCGAAAACAATATTTCACTCTTCAAATGGACATCCAGTAGTCCAAATCTTTCACCAATTCAAAGATTGAGGCATATTATGAAGAGAAAGCTGCTCTTGCAGCCTGCAAGAACCATTCCAGAGTTAAGTGCTCAGCTTCAACAAATTTGGGATAATTTCTCACCTGATGAATGCCAAACTTTAGTTGACACAATGTCAAAACGTATCGAAGCGGTAATAAGTCGAAAAGGAGACATAACTTTATCTTTAATTTTCCCCAATTTTTCATTTTGTGATAATATTAGATATACCTTCGTGTTCCTATTTTTATTAGTTATTCCTATTAGTTAGAATTTAGTTTTATATGTTAAACGTTAATAAACAATTTCCATATCATTACAATATTGTATTGATTTTCTTCTATATGGAAGTTTTTCTTAGAAAAAAATATGTTGAAATGGATAATTTAGAAATAAATTAATGGCAGTGCTAGTAATTTGGTATTATAACATGTTTATATAACATGAAATTAGCCAGTACTAATAATAATTTGAATCCGTGTTTATATCGCTATTTTTCAAGCGGCTTCGTCAATCCAATCCCCATTTTCAGGCGGATTGAGCTAAGTTCTCAATCGGATTGAAATGACAAATTAGATAAGTTTATGTCGGGATTCAAACATTATTATTTCAATCGATTGAAATGTCAATGGGATTGAACATGCGAGATAAACGTATGACCGAACAAATGTGGAGCCAAATAATTTTTAGTGATGAATCAGGGTTTGATATCTGTATTGGTGATTGTTGAAAGAGAGTGATCAGAAATTCGGGGCTTTCTATAAAAACTGTTTTAACGAACCATAAAATCCCACAAGGAGTTATGATTTGGGGATGCATGTACAGCAAAGGTTCAGGCAAACCAGAGTTTATTGATGGTATCATAAACGCAGAAAAAATTAAGGTACTTTAGAAAGAAACCTTCTGCAGATTGCAAGGTTGCAGTTCGGAATAGAAAATTTCATTTTTCAACAGGATGAAGCTTCGTGTTACGTTGCCAAATCTACAAAAAAAAATTGTTCAGGAACAATAATATTAGTGTTGATTTGGCCCTCGAATAGCTCCGACCTAAATGTTATCGAAACCCTGCAATGCGACTTGAAAAAGTCCCCAACGAACAATTCCCGGACTAAAAGTTAATAAGTACAAGAAACATGGAATTGTTTCACCCTGCAATATTATGAATCCTTAGTGGACATTATGCCAGAAAGAATCCAGAGTGCAATAAAAGCCAAAAATGATGTAAGCTGTATTAATTTATTACATGTTAGATTCGTCCGAATATTAAATTGTCGGCATGTTTATAGCTTTTCTTTAAAAATCTGTTTTCTATTTTTATTATTAAAATAAAACTTGTTTTGAATAAATTATTAGTTACTGTTAATCAGTCTTTTTGTTTATTATTTTTATATTAAAAGTTTTAAACATTTTCTTATGAGTTTTATAAACTTTTATAAAACCAGTTCTCGTCCAAATATTTAGTTGTTAGGGCTCGTGTTTGTACCAGACAAACACGAAAACAGCAAGTGAATTGTATTTTGAACATTCGAAGAGCTGCATTAAGTTTAAGCAAACGAGCACAATTATGTATAAATCAAAATGGAAATTTGTTTGAACATTTAATGTAGATATCTTATTTTGAGAGCCTTTATTTATTTGTATTATTATTATTTCTTCAATTTAGTTCTAAATTTGTTACTATAAAGAATAGGTACATCTTCTAGTAAATGATTCTTGCTCTTCAATATTTTTGTCCGATTGTAAAAGTAGTCGCGTTCTTTTTACACCGATTCTAAGATCATCTTACCTCACTTCCCCTTCCTCACTTAAATTACACGTTCCTTTTACTTGAGGTGAGGTAAGCAGAAGTGAGGAAGTTGCTTCCCCCCTTACAGATTTGAAGGAACCGCAAACCCTTCCTCAGTAATGAGTGTTCATCCCTCAGTAGTGGGGGAAACGAATAATAATTTTTTTGACATTTCTTGACGTAAGTAAAGCCTAGAACACAATGAATTTGCATAAAACATAAGACATAAAACATAAGCCGTAAGAAACACATTTGCTTTGTTCTCGTTATGGAGGTATTGTGTCACAGCGCACTTCTTTACATAGGTCGAATTACTGTTACGGCTTATGTCCTATGTCTTACGTCTTTATGCAAATCCATTGTGTACTGGCCTTCATTATCGACAACTTTATTAAGGACAACTTTTAAATCCAGTAGCCATGCTTTCCAATATTTTATTATACTATATGTTTTTTTTAAAATGCCATAAGGGGTGGCTGTGGAAAAGAAAATTTATGTCTTGGCTCCATTCATTTACTTTAAATTATCAGTTTTGGCATGTGTTATATGCCAAGCTACGACATGAGTTTTAATTTTCATGGCCAACCTTTATGGCATTTTTTAAAAAATACACCGTATTAGCCGTCCTCCATTTACATTCACTTCACCCAATATTAAATCAATTTGATTTTGAACTGAACTGATTTTAAAGTAAACAGAGAGACTCTTAAAGGAATGATGTTTTGGAACTAAAATTAACATAACCTCAACATACGTATGAAATCCTTTGTTTCCCGAAAGTAACGGATAAATTCTATAAAATGGTTGAGAAAAATGTTTCAAAAAAATGCTCGGACAGGTCGATTTTTATTTTTAACCCATTATTGAAAGATGTAATTTTCAACCCCTCACCCTTCAACCCATAAGCGCCAGCAACCCCAACTTTAAAAATTCAAATAGCATAGTACTCCTTGTGATACTTCATTTAATAGCATTTTTTATGCTGAATACAATAAAAAAAAGTTTTTCAAAATCGGTTGATAAATAACTGAGATATTCAACAAAAATATATTGAAATGAAAGTGCCGCTATTCGAGCAGGCGTTGATACGGCTCTAGCAATAAGTGCTAAAAACAGTTGCAATTTCTTTGTAGTTAAATGTCAAATAAAATTTATTGACATTACGTAGTGTTTAACGATTAGATAGCAAAAATGAAACTTACTGAAACCGAAAGAATCGAAATTTTAATTATGATTGGGTTTGGAGATAGAATTCGGACGCATGAAGAAGTTCGTATTTTGTTCAATGAAACTCACCCAAACCGTCCTCCAATATCGCAATCAACTATAAGTCGAATTGAAAAAAAAAATCGCGATCTTGGACATGTACGAGATAAATCTAAAACCGGACGTCCAAAGGCTTTAGATGAAGACAGACAATTGGATGCCATGTTAATGGTGTAGGAAAATCCACATTCAACCCTCGTGGGAATCGCTTCACATCTTAATACATCAAAAAATGCAGTTTACAGACTTCTTCATAAGGAAAAATTTCATCCCTACAAAGTGCACTTGGTACAAGAGCTATCCGATGATGATTTTGATCGACGAGCGCAATTTTGCGAGACAATGATGGAACTCTCTAACGCAAATCCTGCATTCATTAGAAATATTCTCTTCTCTGATGAGGCAACATTTTGCTTAAACGGTACCGTCAATAAGCAAAATTGCCATTATTGGGCGGTAGAAAATCCACATTGGATGATGGAGGCAAATACACAATATCCCCAGAAGGTCAATGTGTGGGCTGGGATAGTGGGTAACCAAATTGTTGGACCATACTTTTTTGTTGGAACGTTGGCTGGTGAACAGTATCTGAACTTTCTCCAATTTGAATTAATTCCGGTCTTAGCGATACTGTTTCCTAATGCAGAAGATCCTGATTTACCCGATCCCCGAATTTGGTTACAGCAAGATGGTGCACCTCCTCATTATGCACGTCCAATACGGGAATATCTCGACCAAATATTTCCTAATCGATGGATTGGTAGACGGGGACCTATTGAATGGCCAGCAAGATCTCCGGATTTAACCCCTTTGGACTATTTCCTCTGGGGTTATTTAAAATCTAAAATTTATTTGAATAGGCCTCCAAATATTGAGGAGTTAAAGCAGAGAATTCGACAGGAAATTCGCTCAGTCACCCCTGAAGTGGTAAACAATATTCAAGAAGCGTTTGTCTCTAGATTAGGACATTGCCTCGCCATTAATGGACAGCAATTTGAACTTTTAATTTAATCTTAATATTGTTTTATTTTTCAATTTTTTTTAAGTTTTATGTTTTGTTTCGTTTGAATACATTTTTGTTGAATATATCAGTTATTTATCAACCGATTTTAAAGAACTTTCTTTTTGTTGATTCAGCATAAAAAATGCCATTACATGAGGTATCAGAAGGAGTACTTTGCTATTTAAATTTTTAATGTTGGGGTTGCTAGCTGTAGTATCCTAGGAAATAATAACTTAGAGTTAGCTATGAATTTGAAAATAAGAATGTCAGACAGAAAAATATAGAGATTTTTCAAAGGTCCTTTATTTAATTATAAAGCGATATTATATTGGCGACGAGGATTAAAAAGAAAGGTACAGCCCCAAGAAATGAGTGAATATACTATTTCGCTGTTCAACCCGAACGAAGACCAGAGCAGTATTTTTCCGAGGTGGGAGAGATGGCTGCGTGCATTTGAATTGTTCGTTATCAGTAAAAATATTACGGAGAAGCCTCGTATGAAAGCAATGCTATTACATCATGGTGGTTTTGAATTACAAGATAAATTTTATTCGATACCAGGAGCAGATACAGTACCAGCAGATGGAGATGCATATGAAGTGGCAAAGACGGCATTGACAAATTATTTCAAGCCAAAAGTAAATACTATGTTTGAGCGACATGTTTTTCGTTCCATGGTACAACAAGAAAATGAATCAGTGTCGCAATACGTCACCAGATTGAGGCAACAGTCAAAAAATTGTACTTTTGCAAATGAAAATGACGAAATAAAAGACCAAGTGGTGGAACACTGCAAATCGACAGAACTACGTAAGCGATTATTAGAAAAAGGCGAAGTTACGCTCGAGGAAGTTTTAGACATCGCTCAAGCCCTAGAAACAACGTCCTTGCAAATTCAGAAGATGGAGTCAGTTCCAGTTTCGAAATTGACAATTAAGAAAAGTTGTACAAAAGGCCAGTTAACGAAGGAGAAGAGAATAGTATGTTTCCGGTGTGGTCGAGAAGGTCATATGTATTCTGACCCGAAATGTCCAGCGAAAGGGAAGAAATGCTGTTTGTGTCAACGCTACAACCATTTCGCAAAAGTTTGTAAGTTCACCAGACACCCTAAGGATAACCAAGAGCATTCAAACAATAGGCGCAACGTTCGAGTCCGCGAGGTGAAGGAGGAGTCTCTAGATCAAGAAGACTACGCATTCGGTCTGCTTCAGCACAATTTTGTTAATGCAGTCGGCGGTAAAATGATCAAATGTACAGTTGGAGGTATAGATTTAGATTTTTTAGTAGATTCTGGCGCAGCATGTAATATTCTCGATGAAGAAACGTGGAAATTTTGTAAATCTCGTAATATAGTTTGTAATTCACGTAAAATGTCACAAAAGAAAATTTTTGCTTACGGTCAAAAGAAAGCACTAGATTTGCTTGGTGAATTTGATTGTTCTGTTTGTATTGGTCAGAAATGTGTTCGCGCGACATTTGTTGTTATGAAAGGACAGGGAAGATATCTCTTAGGTTACCAAACAGCAACCGAATTAGGTATTTTAAAGATAGGTACAGATTTGCAAATAAATCAAATAGAAAACCACGAAAAGTACGAAAAGCTTTTTCACGGTATTGGTAAATTAAAAAATTTCCAATTAAAAATTCCAATTGACGAAAAACACACACCTGTTGCACAACCATTGCGTCGGATACCTTATCAGTTAAGAGATCTAGTTGAAAAAGAAATTAAAACTTTGTTAGAGAAAGATATAATTGAAAAAGTTGAAGGCCCTACGCCATGGGTATCACCAGTCATACCTATCTTGAAGTCAAATGGGAATGTTAGAATTTGTGTCGACATGAGAAGAGCTAATGAAGCTGTTATTAGAGAAAGATATCCTCTTCCTGTTCTTGAAGAGATTCTAACTTTAGTAAAAGGCAGTCGATGGTTTAGTACGTTAGACCTTATGTCAGCGTATCATCAAATAGAACTTGACGAAAAGTCCCGCGAAATTACAACTTTTGTTACCGATAGCGGTTTGTATAGATATAAGCGTTTGATGTTCGGTATTTCTTGTGCTCCAGAAATGTATCAACGAATTTTGAGAACAGTTATATGTGATATTGAAGGAGTTATAAATTTTCAGGATGACATCCTTATCTTTGCAAAAACGGAGCAAGAACACGATTTACTGTTATAAGCGGTTTTTGATCGCATGTTAAAGAAAGGATTAACATTGAGTACAGTTAAATGTGTTTTTAAAAAACAAAAATTAAATTTTCTAGGTTTCCAACTTTCAGAATTTGGTTATCGTCCTACTGAGTCGAAGATTAAAGCTGTTGAATCTTTCAGAAATCCTGAAACGGCCGAAGAAGTTCGCAGTTTTCTGGGCCTAGTCAATTTTTGTGCGGCTTTTATCCCAAATATGGCAACCATTAGTAAACCTCTTCGAGATTTGACAAGAAACAATGTAACATTCAAATGGGGAAAAACGGAAAGTAACGCTTTTTACGAGTTAAAGAAACGGTTAGTCGATACACATGTTTTGAGGTATTATGATAAGGACGCGAAGACTAGAGTTATTGCTGATGCAAGTCCATTTGCTTTAGGCGGTGTGTTAACGCAGAAAACACCACAAGGATGGAAAGTAATCAGTTATGCCAGTAGAAGCTTAAGTGATTGTGAGAGACGATATTCGCAAACAGAAAAAGAGGCACTTGCTTTAGTTTTTGTGTGTGAGAAATTTCACAACTATCTGTATGGTGCTGAATTCGAATTAGTCACTGATCATAAAGCTTTAGAATTCATTTTCACACCGAAGTCTAAACCAAACGCTCGAATAGAGCAATGGGTTCTTCGATTACAACCATACAAATATAAAGTTATTTACGAGAAAGGAAAGACGAATATTGCAGATTCACTGTCACGATTAAGTCAAAATACCACACAGTCAATAAATGATGAAGATGAGAAATATATAAATTGGATTACCAGAATGACAATACCAAGAGCCATGTCATGGAAAGAGATTGATCATGAATCAGGACATGATAAGTTATTGACGGAAGTAAGAAACGCTATAAAAACAGCAGATTGGAGAACGTTATCTAAAAATTCGAAATTCAGAATTATTAAAGACGAATTATGCGTCAATGGTAACGTAGTTTTACGCGGTACGAGAATTGTAATTCCTGAAAGTCTGCAAAAGCAAGTTATAGCTATTGCACATGAAGGTCATCCGGGTATTACCAGTATGAAAAACAGATTGCGAAGTAAAGTATGGTGGTGTGAAATGGATAAACATACTGAAAATTACATTAAGACATGTGAGAGTTGTCAAATGGTACAGAAAACAGTCTTAACTACACCTTTAGTCCGAAACGAACTTCCAAAGAAACCATGGAATATATTATCGATGGATTTATTAGGTCCATTACCGAGTGGAGATAACTTGTTAGTCGTAATTGATTATTACAGTCGATTTTACGAAGTGGACATTTTGAGAAGAACAACTACGGATATAGTTATAAATAAACTTCGAACAATGTTCGCGAGACATGGTTTTCCATCTAAAATAATTTGTGACAATGCTCCTCAATTTGCTACGGAAAAGTTACATGAGTGGGCAGAAGAAAACGGTTTCCAAATAACACACATTGCACCGTATTGGCCTCAAGCAAACGGTGAAGTAGAACGCCAAAATCGTAGTTTGTTGAAGCGGTTGAAAATAGCAAATTTTGAAGGCCGAGATTGAAAAATCGAATTATGCGATTATTTACTTATGTACAGATCAAGCCCTCATTGCACTACAGGTGTAAGCCCATCTGAATTACTCTTTGGAGGAAAATTGAAAACTAAATTACCCGAAATTGGAAACGAAATTAGATTAGATGAGGAAATACGAGAGAAAGACACTTGGAGAAAACTTAAAGCTAAAGATTACTATGATAGAACAAAAGAGTCAAATGTAAAAGTAGGAGATACTGTTTTAATTCGAAAACCGAAAGAAAATAAGTTGAGCACCGAATACGAAAAGGAAAAATTCATTGTTCGCGATAAACAAGGAAGTACAGTCACTGTGCAATCACCAAGTGGTGTCGTATATAAAAGAAATACTCAACACATCAAACCGTTTTTCATGAAACAGGAAAGAATTGATCCTATTGCAATCGACGATGAATCAGATGAAAACAACAAATCGGAAGAAAAACCTGAAAATAAAAAATTATCTGAAAATGAAAATTTGTCATTACCAACTTCATTCCCGTTAATTAATAAATCACCTCGACCAAAACGAACAAACAAATTACCTAAACGTTTTGATAATTTCGTAATGAATTGAAATAATTTATTTTGATACAGAGTTTGTGTATTGATTAATTTGTGACATTATAATGTATTGTTATCATTTTTATAAAGATAGGAGGGATGTAGTATCCTAGGAAATAATAACTTAGAGTTAGCTATGAATTTGAAAATAAGTAATTACTTATTAGTAATAAGTGAAGGCAACCCGCTTACTTGATTAGTAATAAGTAAATGCAACTCGCTTACTTGATTTAAAATAAAAATTTTTAATTTTTTAAATAATTTTTTTTTTAGATATGGGTTGTGATACACGGTTGAAACGAGAAAAAAAAATGCTATTTAATCGTACAAAAATCCAATATGGCGTCCATTTAAAATAAGAAAGTTGCTATCAATATCTTGACAGCCGCCATCTTGAATTTTATTTTGACTGTATTTTCAGCTGTATTTTATCAAACATAGTAACTTTTATACGAAACATTTTTTCATATCTTTTATAATTGCGAAGTTATTGGACATTAAAGAAAATAGCGATTTGCCCATTTAACCAAATCTCTATCTTCACTAATAAGAAAGTTACCCATGGTAGCCTACTCAATCTGGGACACACTGTATAGAGATTTTTCAAAGGTCCTTTATTTAATTATAAAGCGATATTATACTAGGGATTGAAGGGTGGAGGGTTGAAAATCACATCTAACACACTACGTAATGTCAATAAATTCTATTTGACATTTAACTACAAAGAAATTGCAATTATTTTTACCACTTATTGCTAGAGCCGTATTAACGCCTGTTCGAATATTAGCACTTTCAATTCAATACATTTTTGTTGACTATCTCAGTTATTTATCAACCGCTTTTAAAAAACTTTTTTTTATTGTTTTCAGCATAAAATATGCTATTACATGAGATATCACAAGGAGTACTATGCTATTTGATTTTTTAAAGTTGGGGTTGCTGGCGCTTAGAGGTTGAAGGGTGGGGGGTTGAAAATTAAATCGTTCAACAATGATTTAAAATTAAAAATCGACCTGTCCGAGCATTTTTCTGGAACATTTTGCTTAACCATTTATAGAATTTATCCGTTATTTTTGGGAAACACTGTATATACATCTATTATCTATTTATAAGTATACATTTTGTTTTTGCCTTTTCTGTGATGTAGAAAATTGTAATCATATAATTATGTAGGTACTTACTTATATACATTATAAAATATAAGTTGTATTAATTAACAATTTTATTTTAAATAAACCAGCAAAATTTAATGACATTCAACTTCTTTACTAATTTTTATAATTTTAATTTTTCTAACAAGGATTCATTTTTAAATAGTTTTATTATATTTTATTTAACATTTGTATCCGCTTCACAACTCGTTTATTGATTTGTAGTATGAACATTTATCTTCTGATTAATTCAAATAATTGATGACAAAGCAAATACAAATTATGAAACGTATGTACATGTTAAATAAAATAAAATAGAAACTGTTTAAAAATAAATTTCTTATTCATAATAATTAATAGCATTGGATGGTCTGGGTGGCAACGTTCAAATATCCCGCTAAAACATTAGTTCTGCCATCCCCACAACAGATGGCATGTTGGTCCGTGTTGCCAACGTTTTACGTTAACCTTTCATTTCTCCTAGTAATTGTTCTGTGCTGATAACTGATTTATAGCGTTTTCCACTGGCTGCACCGCTGTGCTCACAGGATATCTTTATCTCGTTTTATTACATAAAGCTTAACCGAGATGAAAATACACTCAGTGCACACTAGTGCAGCCAGTGGAAAACGCTATTAGAAAACCAGCTTGATCAGTACGGGGTGCGGGAGAGGAAACTCAATCACTTCCTCATCACTGATCGCCAAATGAATACCTGCAAATGGAATGCAATCAGCGATTTTTAAGTGAATTTGAATCGATTCGCGTTCAAATAAGTTGTAAATGGAGGACGGGTAAAGAATCTTACTTTACTTCCGCAGTTTTCTCCTCCGTAGTTGTTCCATTTAGACAAATTTTCATTCATTTTTATGTGAGATGAGCCACTCACCTCACTTACAATTAGTCTAACCTCATTTCATTTGTAAAAGGATCGCAACTAGTATTGTTCTAAGCTGTTTGTTCTCCGAGTAGGTTCGAAAGTACCTACAATACACTTAGGCCCTGCTTTTCAATTGCAAGTTAACTTTAACCTTCAGATTGTTGTCATAAGAACAACTGTTATAATAATTGTTACTATGGGAATAAACCGATTAGTTAAAGTTAACTTGTGATAAAGAAACCGGGCCTTACTGTTTTTGCTTTTCTGTTGTACGAATAAAACACATTTAACATACATATTCTGTTTCTCTTATCTTAATACTGTGCCGGTAATATTTATTAAACTAGTGCCTACATGAAATAAATTGCTTTTGATTTGACTCCAAAGTTATCTTTTGTTAACTACAAAGTTTCCTTCGTTTTTTTTTTTCTTTTTTTTTATCTGTGGTGGTTGCCCAACGGGGTCCTAAGTCAAAGACTTGTCAGGACCGGGAGTGTATTTGAGTCTGTGTAAAGTGTTCCATGGCTTTGTTACTTCCAACCTTCTCGCCGTTTAAGGGGAAGCAGTGTCGAATTTTATCCCCAACACTGAAGGGTGCCTGAAGTCGATACCGACCACCCCCGGGAAAAATCCCGAGTGCAGTTCGAACCGACGACCATGCGATTGCAAGGCCGGTCCTCTTACCACTGGACCGTTCAGGCGTTAACTACAACTTTTTTTAAATCATATCAAACATTTTTAATTCTGACATTATTTTAAATAATTTTGATAACATGTGTTACCTATATTGCCGTAATCGGCAGGAAGAGTAGATTCTTTTGCGTCTGAATTTCAATACAGCGCCCATAAGAAAAAATGAACTTGATAATGATATCAGTTTGACGAAACGTGTTACAGCAAAATGGTACTCATCAGTGTGTAGAGAATTCAAGTGTCTTAAGAAAGTACTTTTATTTTTTTGACATCTCTTCAAATGAAGAAGGTATACGAAAATTAAGAAAATGACAACTTTTCATTTTGTACAATTATTTCAAATAAGAATTCTGCGGATTATTAATGCTCATAAAATTTAGCAACTTTGCCAAATTTAAACCTACCGCCTATCTCTTCAAATAAGCGAGATCCCAATAATGAGGGTCGAATTTGAAACAGCCTGTACACAAGAAACAGAAACAAATAAACAAACAGAAACAAAATGTAAAATAATTACTTTTGCCCTTAATGTTCCTTCAAACATCTCACTTACAGATTGTTTTTATAAATTTATTCAATAAATATGTACTCTTATTTGACCCGTAAGATGAACTGGAAATAAAATTGTTTGAATAAGATTGCTTGTACAGAAAATTTGTGCATATTAGAAACTCCATTAATACTGAAACGAAAACAAAAAGAAAGACTGACAAAAAGTGAACGAGACTGAGTTTAAAACAAAACAAGACCCGTTTATAAATTAAAATTAAATTAATAAGCACCTGTCCATCTGGGCTTCTCCAAACAAAAGTCTGCCTTTGCATCATCGTAAAACTCTCGAACCATAAAGGAATTCCCGTAAAGCCTCGAGCCTTGCACAGCAACTACCTGTCCAGGTATTAGGCTGAAGCTCTTTGTCTGGCTAATATTCAAGCTTACATTCCTGCCACCATTAAAATCAAGTGGACATTCCAAACGTACAGTGTTGGAATTCAGTTTTTCGCCATCGTTCTCAGCCCTAACCCGTCCAAACAAAGTCACATCACTCTAAAGAAAGTGAACTTCAATAATATTGCAAGAAAAAAAAGATCACCTTCCTCACCATCGATTGGTTGGCTGTTTCAGGTAAACCGATCACATGCTTCTTGCAGATCCGTCTCCCCACCGTCTCAATATAGGTATTAAAGAGACCAGAAATTTGCTTGATGGAGTTGTAGAGATACAAAAAAAACTTTTCTGGGAAATGATTTCCATACAAGCAGATGAATACATCTTGATTTTCTCTGCTTGAAGAGTCTGAGATCTGGCCAAACGTTTGCAAGACCGTGCCCGCATCCATCCTGTCGGCGTAAGAATTTTCCGGCAGATATTCCGGTCTGCAAAACAATTTGTTACAGATAAATGTAGCTGCAGAAGCCAAAGTCAACTTACTCGGCGGCTTCAATTGCTTCAGGTGTTAATTGAAACCGCTTCGACTCGCTAGAGAATTCTGGACTACGCAGTCGTTTGCTTCCCTATAAATGTCTGTATCCACATTCACAATGCAAAAAAAAGGGGAGGGGGGAAGAAATCAATTGCCTCCATGTTTTCTCGTTAATTAGAGTGACCCGATCAATTCTAATTTTTTTAAATAAATATAAATTTGGATTTTGTATACATTATATGTGAACATGAACCATGATTACGAAGTGTTAAAAGGTGTCTAGAAAATTTGTTACCCCTATAAAGTTTTAATATTTTAATTAACAGTACAGATAAAATAAAATAGGCAAGGCAAACTGTAAATTATATTTATTGTATTAAATAATATAATAAATTAAATACATTTTAGACAAAATAAAAATGAAATACATTTTAGAGAAAATAATGCTTTTGACGGTTCCTCTCGAGACTGCCTGACGGTGTACACAGGCATGCATAGACGAGTATGGATCTAGTCACGAGCTGATAATACGTGCACCAGATCATACTCCCCTATGCAAGCCTGGCTCCGAGGGTGATCCGAAAGGGGTTATCCTGCGTGGTCGTATGAATTTCTGCTTTCCTTAATGAGTGTGGATCTAGTCACGAATATGAACGTGCCACCAAATCCCAACTCATTGAGGACAACAAAGTCAAATCCCTTGTGTTTGCCTGCTTCCAACCATTAAAAAAACATTAACGCGCCAGCTAATTGCAGCACAAGGAAAGCACCGCAAACAGAGGTTGTTTACACTTTGAAAACGATGCGCGTTTGTTTCGACGGAAATGCGAAGTCCGATGCAACAGGTGGAAAAACGTCCGGGGCGTCGGAATTACGCGCGGCGCGCTCGCTCTCCCGGCGGAAACGACGCATACAAACGCGAACAAAAGACAAGCGTCTCCTCCAGATTTCAACAAATGGCTGCCAAAGAAACTACAGCCTTGAAAAACTTCTCAGAAAAGTTACAAGTCTCGTGCGCAAGTGCAACGAAACGACGCGCCCTGCATTGTCCGTCTCTTTCTAACGTGCGCGCCACCTAATACCAACTGGGACGTACGTACGTCCTTTAGATTCGAGTGCATTCAACCATGAAGAGATGCTGAGAAAAATGGAGGCAAAGTTTTGTATACCTGCGGTTTTACATCAAGCTGAAAACGAAGGCGAACTCACCTTGCCTGCGGAACTTTCCTTTTCAACCCCGACATCGTCTTGTCTTACACAATTTAGGAAAATTTAAAAAGATTAATTACACCGACGCAAAAAATCTCTCGCTCGACACTGAACTTAAAACTTACCACCAAAACAAAAAGTTACTACCTACTGTAAAATAAACTGTAAAACCTCCCTCTTGTCAAATTGAACGAACCAATCACGTTGCCAAACTTAACATTTCAATAAAACTTACAAATGATAAAAGGATACGATACATTTGAAATCAATTTCTCAGCGGTTCCTGCACTCCTTCTGTGTGACAGTTCTTTCCGTTCCATCAATAGGACATTGTCGAGCGTGAGGGGCGCGTTGTTACTTGTAATGGTAAAAGCAGACCAGTGATCGATGATATCCTCTGCGTTGAGTCCGTACTTCGTGCATAAATTTGCGCCTGTAAATTCGACCGAAAAAACTAACCTCTTATTTCACCGAATTACTCGACTTTCGTACACGCATCGACGACATCTTCTGACGCAATGTAGCTCATGAATTTGAATTGATCCTTAATTTCTTTACGAACGTCCAGGGACTGCATCTTGTAAACCACCACTAGGAGCAATCACAGTTTCTTGACACGGTTAAAAACGCGCGAAAACTTTTTATAACTGTAATCGCTTCTAGTGCCAACTTTGAAAATTTAACGCAAGACCACAGCGCAAGACCCTACTTGCAATGTTGCCAGATGTGACTACCGCTAATTATAAGGCTCTATTTCGAAAACTCAGAGCGTTACTCTTGGATAATATTCTTTTCTCTCTCACATAAATCATTTTGTATATTTTGCTTTTCATTTTACTCACTCTGTTGGTATAACTCCTATAGGGACCATGCAATCCCTGCGTTCAGCGCCGCCTGGCGGTGATTTCTGCATTAGTGATATGAAAACATTGTTTTTTAGGTTATTCCTAACCACGGGGTGGACACTAAATAGGTATATTCGTTTTAGAAATCCTGGGTTTGCCACAATAACGTCATCGTCAAGTAATTAGTGCACATATAGGTCAAGTTGTGGTTGTACCAGAAATTGGTCTAAAACGAATAGATTTTGTGTTGACAAGATGATATTAATAACTACGTAACTTCACAAATTTAACATATTAAACTCATTTTTATATTACGGCTTTGTATTATTTATTATTATGAGCAAAATGACCTATGCTAGTTTTATTTAAGGAAATCTCAAAAAGGTATTATGAATTCGGGCATAAAATTTTGTATTTACTTATGAACATATTATAGCGGGAATGTTTTGGCAACGAACATATACATAAATCGCACTATACACTGCGTTCGTAAAGTATGGAATAAATTCATTTTCTACGAAGTAAACGACTTTTATGTAAAATCCTGAAAGAGGTCGATTTTTAATTAAAAAATGACACTATTTTAGTGGAATTTTGTATCTTCCCCTCCAACCCCCTTCGAGTGACAGTTACCCCTTTAAAATTTTTAAATGGAATGGGGGGGGTCATGTGATACCTCATTTAGAAGAGCTTTTCATTCTCTATTCAGTAGTGTAAGAATTTTTTTTTATTCCTATTTTTTCTAAAAAGAGTAATACAGGGAGAGCAAAAATGGCTGACGTGTGCCGTTCCATACCAATAGGGTATTTGCCGCATACTATGTATTTACATTAACCATAACTACATCCAGTGGCGTTCTTAAAAATTTTTACGTCATCTTTTGACTTGTGATTTGTCAAAACGACCAAATTCAATGAATAAAGTGGAATTAAATTAAAATTAATATTGTTGTTAATTGAAAATGTCTATGGATTCCTTATTGCATTTAAATTAAATCAAAGTTCCAAATTTATTTCATAAAATATTCTGTACATGCTTTCTTTCGTGCTTTCAATTCTATTTCTTAAAATAATACACTCAAAAAAACTATGTATTAAACACAAGATGGGACCAATAATTCTTCTTCGTGACATTGCAACCCACACACCAACTTTAACAGGATGCAGACCTCTTTCGTGAAGTTCATGTGGATTTTCTGTTGCCCATACACGATAATTCCGAGAATTAATGTAACCATCCAAATGGAACCATGCCTCGTCACTAAAGAACGTTAAATCAAGAATATTGTCATCATTTAAATGTCTGTTGAACCAGTTGCAATAATTCACTCTCTTCTGAAAATCTGGAGGCAAAAGTTCTTGTACAACGCTTACTTTATATGGCTTCATATGTAAGTCTTTCTTCAAAGCAGTGCGACAAGAGCCATAAGATACACCTGAAATAATGCATTAGAGTATGCATGACAACAAAACTCAAAAATTTGAAATACCTGTTTGAAGGGACAGTTTTCGTATGGGTTTTTTAGAACTGGCTAACATTCTTTGCCTGATGTCTTCTACAACTTCTTCTGTTAGTACTTTAGGTCTACCAGAGGATTTTCCTTTACATACACTGCCTGTCTCACGGAACCGATCTACAATACGGTGAGCATGTTGACGGAACGTATCTTGTGTAATATCTTCATCATGATAAACTTCTTGAAACTGATGAAAGCAAGACATGAATGAATACTGCCAATTACCATCCTGATCCCTTTCACCAGACCGAAAATACGCTTCTAAGATAAACTTAATATGTTCTTCAGTAAACATTTTAAACTAAAAATAAAGCACATATAAGATTTTTTTCTACTTTGTTTATAACAGTTTTACGTACCAGATTAGTTAGACAACTAAAACAGAGCCTTAAGAAAGACTTTGTTATTACAAAAGAAAACACAAAATGACTAAAACCAGGGAGAACTTGTATGTACGTATGTGCGCTACTGAAAGGTCAATGACACTTACGTTTGACAGCGTTTGACATGCATGGAAGTAAATATTGGTACAATATTGATAAGTGGAACACATTTTCGATATAAGGTTGGAACAACTGCAACTTCACACGTGTCAATCATTGTTGCTCTCATTGTACATTTTAAAATCAAACACAAAATTTTAAAATGAAATAATTTAAATGAAATGTTCGAACTGGGAACCGTTTGATTCATGACAATAGTACAAACGTTGCAGACGAAGCAGTCGAACGACTGCGAAACGTAAAGTGTATAGTTGCGCGATTTAGTGTCCGCTTAGAAGATTTTGTGATACAAATTTCATCGGACAAGAACCAACTGTAAATATGTTCATCTAAAACATTTCATTTCCAGGGTAATTTGATTAATTCCAATTTTTTTGAATTTTTTTAAAATTCATTATGAAAACGAGTAGAAACTGTAGATACTAATGTATGTAATCAACGTAGAAGTAAAAGTAATAACACCAATATCAAAGAAACTGTTCAAAATGTCCTCCTCCTACCTCTTGACTATAACCAAGACGAAATTCAAACTCATGCAAAACATTAATTAATTAATTTTAATTCTTCAAGACTGTTTGGTTTAGTTCTGGAGACTTTACTTTTTAGAAATCCCCATAAAAAGAAATCGAGAGATGTTAGATCAGGAGATCTAGCCGGCCACTCAATTGCTCCCCTTCGACCAATCCATCTATTGGGCAAAACGTCATCCTAATAATCCATTTTAAAATTTTGTGTGTTGATTTTAAAATGTTTTATTCTTTTTAGAAAAAATAGGCATTAAAAAAAATTCTTATACTACTAAATAGAGAATGAAATGCCCTTTCAAATGAGGTATCACATGTCCCCCTATTCTATTTAAAAATTTTAAAGGGGCAACTGTCACTCGGAGGGGGTTGGTGGGGGAGATGCAAAATTTCGCTAAAATAGTGTCATTTTTTAATTAAAAATCGACCTGTTTCAGGATTTTACATAAATATCGTTTATTTCGTAGAAAATGAATTTATTCCATACTTTACGAACGCAGTGTATATGTGATATCCGTAATCCGTAGTAACAAACAACTGAAATAAAACTAAAAATTAAGGTTAAGGTGCGGCTGACGCAACTAGACCCTACTCTCGAGTAGGTGCGCATTACGTCAACACCAGCGTCGCCGTAGTGGCAATTAAAACGAATATGTCAATGTCAAATCCGGCAGGCCGAAAATCTAAAACGAATGCACATTTCGTTGACGTAGGTGACTTGGGGCAGTCCAAGTCATCTAAAACGAATATACCTTATATTGGAGAACTTGGTACCTAGCAAAATGAGGTAGTAGTATTTCCCCTAATTGTAGAGGTCGCAGCAGTGCATAAATTTAAATTTGGCGCCTTACTTCCGTAACGCCACCGACCTGTCCAACCAATCGAATGCGTTATGATGGCGTTATGCGATTATGCTCTTTGTGGCATGGCGTTGTTGTGGTCAGGGTTGTCAGTATAGGCGATTTGTCGCCAATTGGGCTATCTCTAACTCGTTTATTCAACTCCGCTCACTCTATTTACTCTTTTCGTGCTTTTTTCTCGCTTCTACATGTGTCAAAACAACTTATTAATCACTCTAATTTTGTTCCATCTGCACCGTGTGAATAACCGATCTCAACTTTAAACAATGCTAAAATGAATCGAGAAATCAGAAATATGCTCAGGGTAATCAAACTTACATAAGTTGTTTTTATTTGAATTTTGGCTTAATGTAGAAAACAGATTTATTTTTAATTCCATCTAATTTTATTGTAATATGAAGTACACGTCATTTTTTTATTATATGCCAATCGATTGATTGGTAGAACAGCTTTGCTTCTCGCAGCCGGAGGTCACGTTGCATTCTTAACTCGGATTGATAAGATCGGCATATAATAAAAAATGTGATCTTCTAGGTAGTAGAGTCCTAAATAGAGAAAATGAAGACATTAATGCCCAGTTGCACCAACTTTTTAAGCAGAGTTTAAATTTAAGTTATGTTTAGAATGTGACATTTACGTATGGTCAGTATAATGTCAAATACATTCTAATTGACATTTAAACTTCAACTTAGGTATCCATTAGAATGTGACTAACATTTTAGTCGAGTTTTACCCAGTTGTACAATTCCAGCTTAACTTTAAGCCAAAGCTTAAACCCTAGTGATTTGACAGCTGTTTATTCTGCCATTAATATTCCAAACTGCGACAGTGCCACTTCATGTCTTTATAAAAGCTGCGTTCGTTTATTCTCTCCGTGTAGAGTTGGAGCACAGGTTGGAGTAAAAGTAGAATGACAGGGAAGCTCTTGATACAAGTTAAAGTGGGAGAAAAGTGCGAAAAGAGTAAATATTGTGAAGGGAGTTGAATAAACGAACGCAGTTAAAGTAGGCGATTTGGGCGACATCAGATACTGTGGCTGGCGACTTGAAATGTGAAAATACTGGCAACCCTGGTTGTGGTTTGTGTTATTTTAAAGTTTTATCCTTTAAACATTTTATGGAAAACTGTTTCGGCAGAAATAATATTTTACTTCATACAGCTGTTCTCACTGAACGTTTACCAGGTAGTAATCTGTCTTAAATTTTGGTAGATAACCATTATTATTAATTTCAATTATGTTATTTAGAGCCCCTGCAAATAGAGACGATAAATGAAGAGAACCGGCAATTAGATGAACTGTTCCGGAAGGTAAGAGTATACCTGTTCCAGAAGGTGAGAATATTTTTGGATTCGTTGCCCTGCATTTAGTGTGTGTTTATAGTGGAGCGACGAGCCGAGAGTAGAGCCAAGCGGCGAGCAGAGCGGCGCGTTTAATAAAGAAGCGAGTGTTTATAGTAGAGCGGCGAGCAGAGAGTAGAGCCAAGCGGCAAGCAGAGCAGCACGTTTTAAGAAAAGCGATTATTTCTAGTAGAGGGTCATAGTCGACATTAAGATGCCGAAGGAAAGGATGCAACGGTTTCTGTTAGAAAATTCCTCTCTTAGGATACTGTATTTAAGTGATTGTTTTCCTAATAGTTGTGGAAAAACAAATGAAATTTATCAGAAACGCAGAGAGGATGGGTGAATTTCATCATTTATACAACGATTTACGGCAACAGCCTGAAAAAATTTTCAGTGTACATTTTAATGTTTTATTTTCGATGCAAATCTTCGGACACTAGCGGCGAGCCGAGCGTAGAAATCAAACTGTTTTGATTTCTTCGGCAGCTTTCTCCGCTAAAGGTCAGGCTAACCTCGCTATTCGACGCGCTAGTATAAACGCTCTCATTTGTGTTAAGGAGTTTGTTTTCGTCGCTCTGCTCGCCGCTTGGCTCTACTCTCGGCTCGTCGCTCCACTATAAACACACACTTAGTTTATGGTCAGTGCTGTCGATATTGTTTAGTCCGTAGTAATTTTTTGTTTTGTTTGGTCACTAGCTGTTTGATTGTGGAGGTTATAATTTGATATGAAAATTTGAAAACAAAGGTCAGAATCTTTTATTAGCATAAATCGATTTGAATGTTGAAGTGTGAGGTACCAACAGCTGATTCTCTGACAATTGTTAACCTGAACGTTTTCACATTTAAGGTCTGTTCGATAGCTCTGCACTTTCTACACTTTTAACACCTTTACTCTATTTTTCTCACTCCTACTCGCATTAATTATATACATCTCACTCTCTCAGGCGCGGTTGGTGTAAAAAGTGTAGAAAAGTGCAGAGCTATCGAACAGACCTTTAGATGATGAACTGATGAGCATTTTTTATTTTTATTAAAACTAAGCAGACTAAGTCGACCCTGTTATTTCAAAACGACAAACAGACCAATGAACCATATTTTGAGAAATCACAGTTTGTAATTTTAGTGTAGAACATACATTAGGATGATCGTGAATTTTACTGGTCTGTTTGTCCTTTTGGAATTATACGGTCCAATTATAATTTCGTATATTACTCTGATGTTAATTCTATAGAGGTTGTATGTATTATAATGCACTGTACTTATTTTAAATGTACTTAAATATAATTTGTTTTATGAAACTGTATTTTATTTTCGGTTTTACAAGTTATTGCTGGGTTTCACCAACACTAAATACATGTAATCATCGACTAAAAGTAAATATTGCTATGGTTACACATGGTAAAATCATAACAATATTTATTTTTAACGTATGATTATATTTATTTAGTGTTGATAAATGATAAATGTCAGAATAGTCAAAAATAAGGTACTGAATCAACACCGTACAGGTAACGCAATCCCATTCCTCTCGTGAGAGGATTGAGAAACAAAGATAACAAATATAATTGTCGCCAGTGCAATAAGGAAAACAACAGTTTTAGGGAATTCTGTTTACCGCAATGTCACTGGTTTCAATTTAAAAGTGTATTAGGTTATGTCTAGTTAGTTATTTACCAATTAAAAAGTTGTAATTTTGAGAAGTGCAGAATGTTTCTTTTACGAAAAAAGCGGAATCATTCACTGCTTTCCATTCGAAGTTATGACGCCCCGGGGCATAATGCCTGGAGCACCCCAGAGTCACTCAGGGTTACTTGTTCAATGGAACGGTGTGTAAGCCATCTTATATGGCATCTTACGACCAAAAATAATGGCGCGAAATTTGTTTAGTAGGTCGGTGCTGCATTATTGTTTTTTCAGTTTTCATACCATCAAATTCAAGAATTTTATACCATCAAATTCAAGAAAAATATTCCTCAGACTGTCATATTAAAAGTAACTTCCTACGTTAATAAACTAGCCATCTGGTATTAATTAGGCAGTCGAGCGTCTAACTTAACCTCAAAACTTAACCTGAGGTTTGTATTGTACTTGGTGTTGTGCCTGCAGTTTTCAAGAATAAATTACATTCTTGACTAATCAGGAGAATGGAATTTATAGAATCAGAAATTATACTGAAGGTAAATATAAACAAGTAATAAATAAAGTGTTAAAAGTTAAAGTGTTTTTTTTTTTTTATTAGGACTTTTTAGTAACATTCTTGGACTCTGAAGACTCCACTTCAAGCTCAGACTCTGAGTTTTTATTATTTGAGAATGAAAATGACGAATTGAATAACAAACGAAGCGTGTGTATGCGCATTAAAGATTATGTGGAGGTTGTGCACCAGTACAGTGAATTTGAATTTAAAAAGCATTTTCGAATGTGCAGAACTACAGTCTATAGTGGAATAGGTAAAAATTGTACACCGCTTGTGGTATTGTGTTAATTAAATTTTTTTTTAGATCTATTACGAACTTCTGATGCTATGCCAAAGCCCAAAGGAGGAAGAGTATGTATTACTCCAGAAAAATCGTTTTTATTAACAATATGGTACTTGAGCAATCAAGAAAGTTTCCGACAAGTTGCAGATCGCTTTGATGTCACTATGAGTTCTGCCTACCGATGTTTAAGACGTGTACTTAAATTTTTAGTTTCACTGAGAGCAAAAGTAATTAAGTGGCCTGATAATGAAAATGCAAATAGTATTATAGAAGGTTTTTGCCGAAAAAAGGGCATCAATAATATAATAGGAGCAATTGATGGCAGTCACCTTGAAATTCCTAAACCATCCGTCGATCAAGCAGCCTACGTTAATAGAAAAAACTATCACAGTTTATTATTGCAAGGTATTGTAGATCACCGTAAAAAATTCATAGATGTTTTCTGCGGTGAGCCAGGATCACTCCATGATGCACGCCTGCTAAGAAAATCTGCTATATATGCAAAAATTCTCAATAATCCAAATATGTTGGGACAAAATTTTATCATTGGCGATTCAGCTTATCCCAACTTGCGTTGGCTTATCACACCATTTAAAGATAATGGGCATTTGACACAACAACAGAATACTTTTAATTATAGATTATCGGCAACAAGGATTGTTATAGAACACACATTTGGCCTTTTAAAAAGTAGATTTCGCCGTCTACGTAAATTCGATAATAGTGACAAGAAACTATGCAGTGAATTGATAATGGCAGCTTGTATTCTGCATAACATATGCATAGATGCGAACGATTTGATTGAAGCTACTAATCAAGATTTTAATCAGCCGCAACATATGCCATATCATAATCATCAACATGTACCATTTGCTGCAGAGCATGTGGATAGAAGGCAACAAGTTTTCAATGAAATGTTTAATATATAATTTGTATGTTTATATAATTAAACTCTATTGTTTCATATTGTTTATATTTTTTAAAAACTGTACTCGAAAAATAACAAAAACTTACAAAACTGTATCCATTCCAATAGTAACAAACTAACGAACTAAAGTTTAAAGAAGTAACAACAAAAACAAAAATATATATTTCAAAAATGCGAAAGTAACTATTTCAAGAAGTAATATTAACACAAAATATATTTAACTTGTAACTTACAAAATGTCAAACAACGCTAACTTATTTTCAATTGTTTCTTAAATTTAAATAACGTTCAAATAGATCCATTTTTCTTTGTTCAATAGCTATTTTGTCCTTGTGTCTTTGATCTCTTTTTGCATATTCTTCTTTTTTCATTGCTATATACTCTTCTTTCAATTTTTTTTCACTTATTCTTCGTTTTATGTTGTCGTGTTCAGTATTTGTTTTGACTGCATTTGCAGGTGCAGCACGCTTTTGTATAACACCCTTTTGTATAACATTCTCTTGTACAACATCCTCTTGTATAGGATTATCCTTCACATAACCATCATCAGATTTATCTATGTTTGTTGCTAATGGTTCAGACTGGTTAGAATTAATGGAGTGTGTACAAGCATTTGTAGGATTCTTTCCTAAGATGTTGTCTAAATCGTCAAAAAATTGAAATCGTGAGGAACCCCGTCCAGTTCTCTTTTTATTATCCTGGGCTTTGCGATAGCTCTTAACTAAACTCTTCCATTTGTTTTGGACCATTGTCGAATTAACTTCAAATTTTATGCTTTGCAAGTCGTTGGAAACATTTTCATAAACATCCTTTCTTTTCCGAGGATTATCCAAATCTTCTATATGCGTAGCCATTGACTGGATTAATGCACTCACCTGGTTGTGTTTCCAAGTATATGCTTGCTTAGTGCAACTACTATCAGTTTCTTTACTTGCAGTCTCAATATCGAATTCCATGTCACTTTCAATTTCTGTTCTTGTACCCGTTTTATTTTCTTCTTCTGATTTGGCATGTTGTAACAGTAAATTCGCAAAGCGTTCATCTGTAAAATGTTATCATTTTTACTATATAGTTACTTACGTGTAATGGAGTACAGTCTTACCTGTTATTGCTTTATAATAATCAGCATTGCTCACAATTAAAGTGTAATGCAAGTTTGATTCAGGCTCAAATAAAGTTAACTCACGATCTTCGTTAGCCATTTTCGGACACATAACCTGTGCATATAACAAATGACATAACCTTAAAACATGGAGATCAGCTGATCAGAGCTTGACGCCTCTAGTTATTTGGTGGTCTTTGAAGGGTGAGGGGAAAGTGTGACCTTGGGGCGTGAAGTTCTCGCTCGGCGTCGCGCTCGTGTGGAAAGGAACACAGGGCTTTAAACCCCGGACAGCTCGGAGCTGCTCCTTTACGTGAAAGGAATACAGCTATTAAGAGGAATCCTACAAGGTCACCCCTCAGAAGTTCGCATTTTACTATCCCTACTTTGCTACGTTAAGGAGAAATATTTGTGATATTATGATTGGTTGGTTGGCAGTCACCTTCCGACCATGCGGCTATTGAAAACCACCAACATTAGTTGCTTAGAGCTATCTCTGTTCAACACATATTGAGAAAGAACGATAATAACTCTCGCGTGTCGGTGGTTCCGTCATCATGAGCAACTTACTAGGCTGCGTTCGGTCATAATGTTGGTACATTCAACGGGTTCAGAAATACACATACATGTACATAATTATATTCAAATACTTACACATTTTTTACGGTAAATTGTAATAAGACGCAATTATCGTTCAAAGTAGACTTTTTTTTAATTGCACATATGCGTCGTATAATAGAAAAGGAACAAGTAGTTACCTATATGTATTTGTAAAAGTATTGAAGAGGATTGGAGCTGCAACACCAAAAATTTTACGTATAATCCTATTTCATGCGCATGCGCAATTTTAATATTACCTACAGCTCAGCACTGTAATGAAATCCATTATTTCATTTTTTTTAATTGTAAACATGGATAAATTAAACTCCATTAACGAGAAGGTCACATATAGGAAAAGAAAAATCGGCGGTAAATATGTTTCTTTGTAAATATGTATCTATATTTTTTCGAAAATTGTTAAGAAATGTTGATAATTAAGTACATGATACATTACGAACATCATGACGCGAAGTGATTGTTTTTTGTTTGCATAACGTAAAAGTCTTTTTGCGCTAGCGTCACATCTTTTGATGTCATCGAAACGCCAGTGTCATTTATAACGTACTATAAGCACAGTATAAAGAATACAGTAGCGCAACTCGCTTGTCGGCACTTTGATCTCTTTACTGGATTTTCATTGACCTCGAGTAGATAAAAGGGGTGTGTCGAACTGTTTGTTCTGCTTTACGTGTGAGCGATTTTGTTGTAAATTGTACATTCATACGTGCTCATACACCAGGGCCGAATTGTAATGTTGAGTGGACGTGGTAAAAAAAACAAGGCATAAATAATGTGTATTAACATAATTATAAAGATCCATTCGTCACCAGAGCCGTGAATGAATGAGCTCTGCATCCCGAGATTGTGACTCAGACCTTGCGCGGGATGTTATGCGCGAACTGAATATTTTCATGAGAGTCGCGCTATTGTGTAATCTTTATACTGTGCTATAAGGTTAATAAAATAAATTTTTCAAAAATTTACGAAGATATAAACATAAATATAAATCTGCAAGGTTTGAATATTTCAAAATAAATGGTCGAGTATGTAGTAATCGATTATGTATTAATAGATTATTTTAGTCTAAAAACATTTGATTTAAAAATAAGACAATGCTATCATTTTTGAAGAAGTTAAGTACGCCTAACGCAAAATTACTTGATAGGTCAATTTCGAATAAATTTCTAAAAATATTCATTTTAAGTTATTGAATATTACTTAATTAGTAGATTTTTATACTAATATATAAATACTGAAACTGTTTTGGTATAGTTTTAAAATTTTTTTTATTGCTGAAAGTTATTGCTAACTTCCTACCAGTTCTTTTGAACTCTATTTAAATGTACATTTTTATATTTTTGCTATTTCGCTTCTAATACACATAAGTTGAGCCAAACACAAATTTACAAACAAAAAAAAACGTAATGGTCCGTTTTCACGTTCAAGCAATTTGCGCAAATGGATTTGTGCAAGTATTTGGGGATACAAATTCGCTTGCGCAAATGCATGCAGTTTACCAAATTTTTTAGCTTGTACAAGCAAAAAAATACCGTTTTCATGCAACGACCTCCTTGTGCAAATTTGTGTTTACAAGCACATTTGCGCAAATTGCTTGAGCGTGAAAACGGACCATAAGTGTCCCACTTCAAATTTTAAGGAGTGCATTTAAATTAATAACGAAAAAAGGAGTTGATGCAAAAGTTAGTCACACAAAATAATGTTTTCGAAGTTAAATGCGTCTCAAAATTTTTTTTTAGGTTTAATCAACGAAGAATGCCAGGATGCGAAAGTTCACACAAAAAAGTTGTACGTCAGAATAGGCAAAACGATAATTCTATAAAAATGTAATTTTCCTAGTGATGAAATTTAGCCGGCTAAAAATACCTTTTTCTCCAACCGTGGAAAAAGCCGTACCTTTGAATACTATTTAGCGATAGTGAACTTGATCTTTTCTTGACCAACAAGAAATGTACTTGTTGCTAGACCTCAGTGTATGTATAAATAAATATTAAAATACTAAAAACGTACTGGAAAAGGCAGTGCACAAACTTAAATACATTTAAATTACCTGCCTTAATCCTATCTGAGATCATGTGCAATAACTCCTAAAAAATCGTAACGCAAAATATATTCTCAGACCGTGAAAAAAGATCACGTGATTGTCTATTTTGTTACCGCCCCGAGCTCTTAAGGTGGGGAGAATATATTCACGCCTTACAGAAATAATTCACTAAAAACATACAAATCGGGCGACTTCATAACTTAATTATGGTTACATATTTTTAAAAGCTGTTTTCACTGATTTGTTAACAAAACTTCAATCTACAAAGTGACTAACGCGTTTTTCAAAATTCGATCTGGAAGTATTTTTACTATCGCTGTAAAGTTCAACTACAATTTTTCAATGTTAATTATTTTTTTCTTAATTATCAGATGATGATAGAGAAATTTCCTATAGTCACTTTGTAGTGCTAGTTGTCAGGTATATAGAAAAAAAAATGAATTAATTATATTCAGAAATAAAGTCTATGAATTCGCCCGTTTTAATGGTTTTCGTATATGGAGTTATTTCGTAAGATTGCTCTTAAATGCCATGCGATAGAAGTTTGGGATGCGATATTTAAACTCAATTTTCTTAACCACTGACAGTAACTTTGACAAACATCACTTCAAATAATATTTCCAACTGTTTTTTATCCCTAAATGAGAGGAATGTGCGACAAGGATAGATATAAAAAATCACTAAATGCGTTACCTCTATACGAAGTATGTTGATTTAGTACCTTAGTCAAAAAGGAATTAATTACACACTGAAAAATCAAAATCAAAGCTAATTTGTTAAAAGATTATACACGATAAATTTGAAAGACATGTAAATGTATACATACAATTCAAGAAAGCTGTTAAAATGCGGATTAAAATTGCTGTTTGTGAAAATCACCAAAGCTACAGAATCACATCAAAATGACTTTTGATCTAGTCAATTACAACGTGTTCTATATTACCGATAGGCAGCGTCAGTGTTAACATCTGAGACTGCAGATGGCGCGACAATACGATGGTCGCTTCGTTCCTTCCTATCTTGAACTCTCTGATCCCTGTAATTACGCTTAAAAATAATCATAAGCAACTTGCAAGCTGATTCATGTGGTGAACGCGGCCATTGTTTACAAACATATTTCAGTCAATGAAGTAATAAAAGATCGACAATTGGTTACTGCTGGACATGCCGACATGGGCGTATTCCGTTATTTCATTGTTTATGTATTATATATAAGCAATGGTTATTTCTAAATTTTTCGTTTCAAACAATGGGTTTGATATGCTGACCTCCGTACACAAATTTATGGAAATTTGCTTAATTGGAAAGTGTGCTTCGCACTTCTTTTGCTCTTTTAGACTCATTTGTGTGTATAAAATGGGTAATGAGAAAGTAACTCCTAGAATTAATGTAAAAGTGCGATACAATAGGTCTGTTCCAAGCACGCTTTGTGACCGTTTCGAAACCGTCACAAGCATGCACTCATCAAAGTTTTAAACTCGACAAAGTTGTCAACATCGATCATTATTTCGGTGGGAAACTGATTATGACGGTTTCTTAAACGGTCAGAAAGCGTGGTTGGAACAGAGCTAAAATAAACAAAAATCTGACTACAAACCTCAATTTAAGAAACATCACTAATATAATCAGTCTTTTAATATAATTAATACAAGGTATTCTATGTAGTTAAATAGTATAAAACATGTTTCATGATGGTCGGTCTGATGATTGGTTAAGGCTATTGTTTAAATTTACTTCTTCACATGAAACGCATACCATCAGTATCCTGAGCGTAAATGTATTCACATTATCAAGACTGACCATCCGTAGATAATCAACTGCATTTGAAACCGGACTACATTTGTTGACTTGCTTTCCGACTTCTGTTCATGAAATTCTTCAAACTTTCATTTCATCTGAGTCTCCTGCACATTTTTCGAATAAAGTACATTGTATAATCGATATTGAAATCTATTAATCACTTTCAAAACAGTACACAAACTTAAATTTTCAATCCATGTACGTAATAGGTATTTAACTGCATTCTTTTTCATACTATTGTCTGGATAATTGTAAAATTTAACATTCTTCCTGTTACTCTTACGACAATTTACGATTGTAGTACATAATTTAAGTATTTGACTTTCTGGTATGAAATTAATTACAAAATTCAAGTTAAAAAAATGTACTATCGGGGCCTTAAAATTTCGCACGATTTTTTATCAAGTAAAAATTTAGTTTTGTAGAACAGGCTCTTTCCTCAATTTTGACGCTAAAGACATTTAACCAAAAGTCAGATTGTTTGGTTATATTTTAAGAACAGCAAGATAGTAAAGTATTAGAACTGAAATAACAGAATAAAAGTAGCGACCAACCATCTTCTAATTTTGCCATTGCAAAACCCTCCTCTCCTTCAGAAAGCACGTGATATGGAATTGTGTTGCTACAACTTTAGCATTACATTTGAAATCTGACGTTTAAAATGATTATTTTTGACAAACCGTCAAAGAAAGCGATATTTACAGCGGAAAATTAAATCGTGCGAAATTATAGCCGTTTTTTGGCGTACAAAACTGTTTTAAAACCGAATGGTAGTGTTTCAAAACTGTTTTAATTCTGACGTCATTAATGATGATCTCGCTAAAATTAACTTTCCTATACCGTTTCAAAACACAATCGGTTTGCAGGTTATGAGTAGCACTTAACTTGTTACTTTTAACCCCCACTCCACCTTGAAATAATTTCAAAAAATAATTTCACAGCGTTTTGAAATGTATGCAGCCGTTTCAAAACATGACGTCATTGTTTCAACGCTAAAATATGCACATTTCGAAACATACGAAATAATTTCAAAATAGTGCACCGCCAAAAAACGGCTTATAAGGCCGCGATAGTACACTGGTCATTTGAAACTGTTTGAAATGACAGATGCACATTTGACAGAACTCGTGTTTTCATATCACTAATGCACAATTGGTGGCGCTGTCATCGCATGTGCATTAAGGTACTAAATCAACACTCCGTAGAGGTAACGCAATCCCATTCCTCTCGTGAGAGGATTGAGAAACAAAGATAACAAATATAATTGTCGCAAGTGCAATAAGGAAGACAACAGTTTTAGGGAATTCTGTTTGCCGCAATATCACTGGTTTCAATTTAAAAGTGTATTAGGTTATGTCTAGTTAAGTCTGTTAAGTTATTTACCAATCAAAAAGTTGTTATTTTAAGAAGTGCAGGATTTTTCTTTCACGAGAAAGGCGGAATCATTAAATGTCATGCGATAAAAGTTTGGGATGCGATATTTAAACTCAATTTTCTTAACCACTGACAGTAACTTTGACAAACGTCACTTCAAATAATATTTCCAACTGTTTTTTATCCCTAGATGAGAGGAATGTGCGACAAGGATAGATACAAAAAATCATTAAATGCGTTACCTCTATACGAAGTATGTTGATTTAGTACCTTAATGTGCATGGTCCTTGGTCCCTATACTGCATAGATCAGGCATGGGCATGGAAAGGGGAAGTATCTCCCACTACGCTAAGTAATAGGTCAAACGAGTGTCGATTGCAGCTAGCTTGGTCCCACGAAATATAAAATTGTAGACGGCGGCGGCGCCGGCGCGGTGTATTCGTTTTGATGCTGTTCGTATTGAATTAAACCGAAAATTATTATAAATACTGTTTAAAAAAGGTTTGTTTTTCAATTTAAAATGGTCTCGAACTTGTACGACACTGTTAAACGCTAATAAACCAACATGAACTAACTCGCTCGGCGATTTCTGTTATTGATTTCGTTGATACGACTGAGTCAGTTACATATGCCGGCGCTTGTTTGTCTGAAACATCGAGGTCGTCGCAAATAATTGGGGGGGTGGGGGGTTGAGCTTTTGGCGAGCTTGTGCCCGTCCCTGGCATAGATAAAGGAAGATAGAAGATTGGTAACTCAATAATAAGATCCACCACACTGTTTTTAGCGCCACAGGTGATCGTTAGCTAAAGCTCAGTAATAGGAGGGAATTATTTAAATTTGAAAGTTGACTACACTCGTATCTTCTGTAACATTAAGGCGTCGTCATCCTACTTCAACACTACTCTATACTTTTCCAACCTTAAATTTTCAGTTTTAATAAAAAAGAAGCATGTAAGGTGGCAAAAGTAATACTGAGTGAAGATATCGAAGGAATGACGGCTCATAACGCTAAGTTATTGTTTAATTTATTTAGTTGTTGTTTAATTTTATTTAGTTTAACTTATTTAGTTGTATTAATCAGCGGAGAACTAGTGAAATGTAATAATTAAGAAAAATAATAATGACCTGCTTGAGGGTGTTGTATGATTTTGCTAACGAATAGTCTCCTTGTACCAAAGTGTGCTCAGGACTAAACATTATTTTTTGATACACAAAAAATAATTTCACCAAGAAATTTCTTCTGAATGTATGAATTAATAATCATGGCAACAGAAGGAGAAACGAAAGATGTTCTTTTAAATTTGCTGTCATATGAATAAAACGTAAACTCTTGTGTAATATATATTTAATAGGTCAAGTTATATGTATACAGGCAGAGCATTCAAAGCTAACTAGTAATCTACAAATAAGAAAAGATATGCCATTGTGAAAACAACCCATCTTACTTTTAATCAAAACTTCTTAAATATTTCTGATATATGAACAAGAATAAACTATACTATGTTTGATTTGCATACTTTTTGGCAACAAGAAATGATGTTGAGACAATCTTCAAAATGTATTATGTATAACACAAATTCCGCATAAAATATCACTCATTTGACAAAGAACTGTGTACTCCTCCTAAGCAGCAGTTCATCTTTCCTGCAAAGACAAAGTAAATAAATCTATAAATAGAATAGTAACAATAACCCATTCTTATGTTATAAATGCAATAGTTATAAATTAAAAAATGTAATTATTGCTTGAAAACGAACAGTATTGAAAATTTAGGCGTACATTTTTAGAATTTTTTCTGTTCGTTTTCAAGCAGTAATTAGACATTTTCTAATTTATAACAATTATTAGCTTATGACATTTTAGCAGTTTACAAAATATTCACTCGATACTCGAGATGAAAATGTGAGTAAGAATGACTGCGTTTCAATGCAAGTAAGAGTGAAAATATAAATTAACCGCAGTGCATCGAGTTAATTTTCAGTAAGATAAATTTTTTTCATGATACTGATGTCTGACCTATTGACAAAATGTATTATTCTGTTATTACTTATGCTACTGCTAATTATTTTTCATTTACTTAAATAGAAACTAAAACTTTACCTTGTACATATAAAGATGGAACTGCATTATACAGTGAAACTTGGTTAACGAGGAAATTGAAAAGTCCCGTTTCTCGATATGGTAAATTACATATAAAAATATTTGTTTAAAACGAGCTTGTTTATTATGAGAACTTGCTTATAGAGGCCAATTTTGTAATTTTTTCTTTGTTTTACCTTGCATATAGCGAGCTTAATTTCAAAAAATTTGAAAATATTTTTTTGTTTGATGTAGAAGTACGTACTATGCCCGACAAAAAATCTAAATACGACGAATTAATTGTTAAAAAAAAATCGTTCGTTTGCTTTTTTGCGTATTTTTTACGTTACCATAAAACAAGCAAAACAAATTGTTTAAAATTGTATTCAAACTTATTAGTTTATTAAATAAACACAAAAATGCAGGAGTATAGTTGTCCCAGATTCTTTTGGTCTTCGTAGTACATATCACATATGCATTTAATTTTTTTCATTTATAACGAGCACTTGCATATAACGAGCAATAAGCCTGGTCCCTTGAGCCCTCGTTATATCCGAGTTTTACTGTATTTTAAATTTCTTTTGTTTCGTACAAGCAGGTCTTCAGTGAAATGTCTGCCACAAACCCTTTTATTTGCATAGATACTTTCTATCGGTAAATGTATTAATTCTGGATTATTAATAACTTGCAAACGGTTTCTGCCAGATTTTGGATGGGGAAAACGAAATCTTCGTGACATCTATCAACACATCCTGGTACACAACACTTCTGTATACCCATGATCTCACCTATAACAATAGTTTTACTTTAATCCTTAAATGCAATACCTAGCCTAGATTATAAATTGTAACACACAATCAGAGGAATTTCATCGAGCTTACATGCATAATTTTAATTTGCATACATACTTACTTGGCGCATAAAAAAGTTCCTGCTTCTTTAAATATACACACGAATTTTTGCAAAAAGATATCCCATATGAAGCCCAGAATGCGAATTTGTCAATATGGTGGAACATGGGAATACCACAGGTGCATCCGCTCAGGAAGCGAAGGTTAGAGCCGCTTTTTGGCGGTGCAATATTTTGAAATTATTTCGTATTGTAATGATTGCCGACAGCAGCCAGCGTCCGTCTGTCTCACGCGTCAACGCTGTCTAGTCGACGCGCCTTGGGCCAGAGAATTCTGCCGGCAGAATAAACTAGAATAGAGAGTTCGGGCATTCCAGGCGATTCCCGAAGAAAGAGCCGGTTTATAAAATGTACGCGGCCGGGGGGTGGTCAGTTCGATTAGAATGCAGCGTTAGAGTTCGACACAAAAGTCCGCGTAACAAACTTTCGCTCGGCTGTTATAAATAAATTAGATTTAAGGTTGTAAATAAATTATTGTTAAATGTTAGTGTTAAATTAGTTTGCTTGTAAATAAATTAGTTATTAACTATTTCGTGTTTTGTTTTAAAATAAAAATTAATGAACCTTTTAAAATCGTTACATTGGTGCCAGGTGTGTGGAGTTCATCGAAATAAATAAACAATTAAATTAAATTTAAACAAATTATTAAACAAAGTGCAGTGTCGAAAAAGAAACAATGGCTTCAAAGAAAGTGCCGTTAAAAGACTTAAAAGTGAACGACTTAAAACCGAATTAGAAGAGTGCGAATTGGAAATTTCCGGAAAGAAATCGATTTTGCAACAAAGACTCCACCAAGCGCTGCTAGAAGCAGGAGAGGACCCGGAAAACTTTCTTTTTGAAATCTCGAGCGGACCTGCAGATTTAACTAAAATATTAGACGAGAAATTTCGAGAACAATCTGGAAATTTGGAAACTAAATTAATGGAACAATCTGGAAATTTGGAAACTAAATTAATCGAACAATCTGGAAATTTAGAAGCTAAATTAAAGGAGCAATCCAGAAGTTTCAAAGAGGAATTGCAAAATAAATTGTTGGAACAATCCGGAAATTTGAAAGACGATCTGGATAAATTAATGGAATACTCCAGAAACACGGAAGAAAATGTGAAAATCTTAGAAAATAAATTGATACAACAGTCGAAAAATCTGGAAACTAAATTACAAGAACAGTCTGATAATTTGAAGGATGAATTTCTAGAGCAATCAAAGGGGCTCGAAGATAAGCTAGTTGTAGAAATATCAGAAGAGACGAGGAATCTGCAAGAAAATGTTGAAGAAATACTATTCCAGCAGGATAACAAAATTAAGAATCTCGAGTAAATCATGGAAGGGTTGCGAATGTTCGGGGATCCGTCACCAGCAGAAATATCAGAAAATAATGAGGCCCAAACTGTGGTAGGACCAGCGGGAATTTCTAAATTGAAAATAAAACCACCGACGTTCGATGGGAAGTCTTCTTGGCCTAACTACTTCAAACAGTTTGAAGCTGCAGCAAAAGCGAATGGATGGACGGCCAGGGAAAAGGCCACTTCGTTAATTGTGGCCTTGAGGGGGGACGCTATCGATGTGCTACAAGTGATGCCGCTAGAGGAACAAGAAGACTTCAACAAGAAATCCGGGGAGAGTCTTCAGGAATTCGAGGCTGATGTAGCGCGCCTAGCCCGGTTGGCATATCCTGCAGCTCCTGATGATTTCCTGCAATGTTTGACGCTGCAGACCTTCGTGGGTGGAATCCGTGATCCGGACAATCAGCAGGCATTGAGAATGTCCCACCCTAAGACATCCAAGAACGCATTGGCCTACGCCTTGGAATACGAGGCGACGAAGCGAGTTTCAAGAGGACACGTCAAGGTACGAGCTGTCATGGACTCCCAAGAAGAAGAACCCGCCAGCATCCAGGTGCGATCTGCTGCAGAGGAGCGGCCCAAGGATTATACCACCGCGGAGGATGTTCGCCGCATTGTGGAACAAGCCTTGAGGCAGAAGAATCCTCTGGTGTGCTGGAATTGTCAGGAAGAGGGACATGTTCGCAGGCGGTGTCCCAAGGCCAGGCAGGAGCCTTCACGAAGGAAGTCACAGGGAAACTAAGCCGGGTCGATGCAGAGGGGCAAACGTCGACCCGTGTTCAAAGGCCCCCAAAGACAAGAGCCACGAAAGTAATAGCCCTGCGGCGATTAACCAGCAGTGTCTTCGTGGATGCCACCATTGATGACATCCCTCACACCATGTTATTGGATACGGGTGCGACGAAGACTATCTTGAGGCCCGACGTTATCAAGTCATCAAGATGCACCGAGCCGACTAAATGGAGACTGAGGACAGCAACCGGAACATCAGCGACTGTCCATGGTGAAGTAGAGGTGACCATTACAATTGGAGCAACTCCCATCAAACACCGTGCGCTGGTAGCAGAAATAGAGGATGAGGCGATTCTGGGCATGGACATCATGTGTGCCCATGGATTCCAATTGGATCTGAAGCGTGGCGTAATGGCGGTAAACAACGAGGAGTTGGTTCTACATCAACGAGAGGACGTGGCCGCTCGAGTTGTTCTCGCAGAAGATGTCGTATTGCCCAACAGAACAGAGGTTATAGTCGACGCAAACCTATATGGCGCTTTCCAAGATGGGCAAGTCATTATGGTCGAACCTAATACCGACGACCAGAAGATTGGAAAAGGAGTTCTCGTTGGAAAAATGTTGTTGACAGCGAGGAAGGAGATACCAGTCCGCCTAATGAATGTGAACAGTTTCCCCGTCAACATCAAGAAAGGTACGGTCTTGGGAAGCTGTGCCATGGTATCCTCGATCTCCCGTCAACTAGAAGCAAACGTACAAGAGAGGAAGGTCCCGAAGAAGTTGTTGGAAATGGTCATGTCAACAGCCCACGAATTGACTCCAGAACAAAAGACAAAAGCGAAGAACCTGATATCTCGCTATCAAGACGTGTTCGAGGTAGAAAATGGACCTAAGGGAAGAACCGACATCGTCAAACACAAGATAGAGACAGGAGAAGAGAGACCCATCCGTCAAGCTCCAAGGAGGTTACCATTGGCGAAGCGTGAAGAAGCAGAACGCATTATTCGCGAAATGGAAAAAGACAATGTGATTGAGCCATCAAGCAGCCCTTGGGCGTCACCGGTGGTGCTTGTGAAGAAGAAGGATGGATCCACACGGTTCTGCGTAGACTATCGATTGCTCAACAACGTCACCAAATAGGATAGCTATCCTCTGCCACGGATTGATGACACCCTGGACACCCTGGCCGGTTCAAAGATCTTCTCGACCTTGGATCTAAAGAGTGGTTATTGGCAAGTGGAACTAGCGCCCGAAGATCGAGAAAAAACGGCGTTTTCCCTTGGTATGGGCCTATGGCAATTCACGGTGATGCCGTTCGGCTTATGTAATGCCCCAGCGACATTCGAGAGGCTGATGGAGACGGTTCTGAAGGGTCTGTCCTGGACAACGTGCATGGTATACCTGGACGACATAATTGTGGTGGGGAAAACTTTCGACGACCATCTGAAGAACCTGGAAGGAGTGTTCCAGCGGCTTCGCGGAGCCGGACTAAAGCTTAGTCTCAAGAAGTGCCACCTGTTCCAGAAGGAAGTGAATTATCTAGGCCATATTGTTAATGGGAATGGAATCGCCGTGGACCCAGTGAAGATTCAAGTCGTGAAAGACTGGCCAACTCCAAAAACAGATAAGGAGTTTCCTAGGCCTATGCACTTACTATCGTCGCTATGTTCCCGGATTTGCGGACATTGCTAAACCGTTGACAAAACTCACCGAAGAAGGTCGTCCGTTTGAATGGGACCAACATTGCCAAATTAGTTTTGAACAACTAAAACAGTACTTGATAAGTGCTCCTATTCTGAGTTACCCTCTACCAGAAGGCAAGTTCATCGTGGACACCGACGCTAGTAACGTTGGTATCGGTGGCGTACTCTCCCAGATACAAGAAGGGCAAGTGAAGGTGATCGGCTACTTCAGTAAAGTCCTGTCCAAGCCGGAACGAAATTATTGCGTCACCAGAAGGAAATTGCTAGCTGTGGTATAGTCCATAGAACATTTCTACAAGTACTTATATGGCAGACACTTTCTCCTGAGGACGGACCATGCCGCTTTAAAATGGCTCCTCCGATTCAAGAATCTTGAAGGACAAGTCGCACGATGGATCGAACGACTTCAGGAATACGATTTTGAAATTCAGCATCTAGCCATAGAAATGCCGATGCTTTGTCGAGAAGACCTTGTGGCGAAGACTGTAAGCACTGTAGTCGGCTGGAGGAGAAAGTGGCCACGACTGCGAGGACGGCCGTCGTAGACGACAAATGGCAAGGCGAAGAATTGCGACGAGACCAGGAGAACGATGAGGATTTGAAATTGGTGCTGGAATGGAAAAGTAGGGAGGCAAGGCCTACTTGGGAAGAGATAGCACCGTGTGCACCATCCGTGAAATCGTACTGGGCGCAGTGGGACTCCATAGTGCTGGATCATGGTCTTCTGAAACGAACCATCGAAAACCAGGAAGGCACGGAACAGAAGACACAATTACTGATCCCCAAGAATAGGGTGCCGGAAGTTCTGAGGGAACTTCACGATGGAACTTCGGGAGGGCATCTGGGAATCAAGAAGACTATGGAAAAGGTGAGCGAGCGATTCTACTGGGTGAACTGCAAGGAAGACGTAAAGGACTGGTGTAGGAAGTGCATAGTCTGCGCAGCTAGTAACGGCCCCCAGAGACGAGGCAAGGCTCCTATGAAACAGTACAATGTGGGAAGTCCTTTTGAGAGAGTTGCCATAGATGTAGCCGGCCCATTTCCACAAACGAATAGTGGAAATAAGTACATTGTCGTGGTGATGGACTACTTTAGCAAGTGGGTTGAAGCATACGCCCTACCAAACCAAGAGGCGATAACTATTGCTGAAGTCCTTGTCCGAGAATGGATCAGTCGGTATGGCGCGCCCATGGAGCTGCATTCAGATCAAGGAAGGAACTTTGAATCGGCTTTATTCAAGAACGTGTGTACTCTGCTCGGCGTCCGGAAAACTAGAACCACTGCATTTCACCCGCAGTCAGACGGAATGGTGGAAAGATTCAACAGAACCATCAACCGATATTTGTCGAAGGTAGTCTCCGATCATCAGAGAGACTGGGACACGTACATTCCCCTTTTTCTACTGGCATACCGTTCGTCCGTTCATGAGACAACAGGAGAGACACCAGCAAAAGTGATATTTGGGCGAGAGCCAAGACTGCCCTGCGATCTGAAATTTGGCGTGAAGCCTGGCGAAATCCCTGCCGACGAAGACTACGTGAGCGGTCTACGCAGAAAAATGGACGACATTCACAATCAAGTGCGTCACAACATACAGACAGCCAGCGACCGAATGAAGGAGCATTATGACATCAACGCTCAGAATGGGGGATACCAACCTGGAGCATTGGTCTGGCTTTATAATCCTCAAAGACGTCGAGGTCTATCGCCAAAACTGCAGACATCTTGGGAAGGTCCTTACAAAGTGATGAAACGGATCAACGATGTCATCTACCGCATCAGGAAGATTCCACATGACAAACCCAAAGTTATCCACTTCAACCGAATGGCTCCTTACAACGGAGAAGAAAATGAAGGGACAGTACAACGAACGCAAGGTTCCGAAGTGAACTTCGTAACCTTCATGTTTCATCACGCCACAGGGAGTAAGGCGCGATTCGGAGTAACCACAGAGATACAGCAAGACCTTTTTCAAGTGTCACCAGAGTACAGTCTGGCCCACTGTGTGGCAGAAGACCTAAGGATGTCCAAGGGGATAGCCCAAGTCTTTCGGAAGAAATTTGGTCAGGTCGAGGAACTCCTAAGACAGCACCTCATAGTGGGCAAGAGCCTGCAGATCATCCACACGGAGGCGGAACAAAGACGACACGTGTACTACTTAGTCACCAAGAAGACATCAAGCGGTAAGCCTGACTATCGCAGTATTTGGAAAGCTTTATGGAGCTTGAGGAGACAGCTGGTAAAAGACAAGGAGACGAAATTAGCCATTCCTAAATTGGCCTGCGGACTAGACGGACTGGACTGGAGGGTCATTCGAAGCATGATAGAAGTCATCTTCAACGGAACAGGGATTGAAGTCCTAGTGTCTGCAGTCACCACCCACAGGCAGCTGTCGGCAGTAAGAAAACCGTGGACTGCTATTTCTTCCAGACCGGAAGTTGTAAAAAGGGGCCAGCATGCCGCTTTCGACATCCGTTTGGAAAGTTTCCACGACAAAGTTACGAGAATTCATTTTGGTTTTTTAACTACGTCGTTCTTTGGTTTTTCCATATCTGTAAAGTTATCAAATATGATTGAATGTACTAACAAATTAGCGACCCCCTCCCCCCGATTTGTTCAAATCACCCGGAATGGTTTCTTCGAGAGTTGGAAACCCTACATATCGTGCACATTTCGAATTTCGACAAATTTGGTAAATCAGGCTTTTGTCACAGAATACTTTTGTTGAGGTTATATTTCTGTCAAGATAAATAAATAAAATTTGAATTAAACGTCAGAATTACTAGTGACATGCATTACACGTCAAAAATAGTAAAGTGAGGTTTACATTGTGCAAATGGCTTGCCCGGATTTTAGTGTCCGCTACTGTACCTAGTGAAAAACGGCAACTTTTGCTGCAAATCTAGTGGTTTCAAATTTTCTCGCCTGGCAACACTAATCTGGACAATTATAGGTCTTAATTTTCTAAGTTCCGTTGTGCGTCATCAAGAACGATGACGTAAAATTTAGACACCGTTGCCAATTGTAACGAATAATAATAATAATAGGAATAATAATAATAGGAGTAATAATAATAATAGCAATAATACTCCTAATAGGAAATTATATAAAGCAAAATTTTTAAATTATGCACATTACCTCACAGCTGTTAACGGAATTAAGGGCCCTCCAAAGTCACATTCTCTTTCAAAGTATGTAATTAAAGAAGCAACCATTTGCTGTGATTGCAAATTTAATCCTGGCGGCATGTTATATTAATTCACGCAATAATGAGCTCTGAAAAGAACTATTAAATATTGCCTCTGGAATACACTAATACAACGTTTTGAACTCAAACCAACACTCACGGACCAAATGTAAAAAAATCAAATGGCAGCGGTGACGTTTGTCATCATTGCAATTTATTGCCAACAAACTTTTCAAACGGACGGTCTATTTTCACGTAAGAATGTGGTTGCATTCGGAGCTGATAGTTGGCATGACTGATTGTTCTGTTGATGACGCACAACGGAACTTAGAAAATAAGACCTATAGTGATAATTATTTGATTATTTTGGTGTTCCTGAATCCTGATTCGAAACCACTGCTGCCAGGTCTAGGGAAATTTCCCTAGATCTAGGAATATTTGCACCACAGCAGGGAAAAGGGGAGAAATTTATTATTTTGTCTCAAATCTAGGAAAATCCAAGAACTGACGTCTGAAATATTATTATCCAACTTTTTAGTACTTTTTTCTTTGAAAATAAAATTTTAATATAACATTGCAGATAAATTTTGTTTAAAATTACCACTTATAAAGGTGTATTCCCATTTGTTGCGCGCGAAAGCTTTCTGTACAGCTGATTTTGGTGATCGATTATGCTGCCCTCTGGTAGTGATTAGGACAATTAAACTTCTAGCTGAAAATCATTGAAATATTGCTTGTGTAACAATTCTGGTTAAGTACATAATTAATTTCACGTTTAATAGTCAAGATATTCCTATAAATTTCCATTTTTGTACTTAATTAATTGGTGACTTAAGTATTCTTTCTTTTTTCACTAGTTCAGATTTATTAGTTTAGATTATTGTGCCGACTCTGTTAATACAAAATTGCAATATTCGAGTGTTTTTATTTACCTAAGTAGGTAGTTTTCGAGTTTTCAACAAATTTAGTAGAGACAGGGGAGAGAAAAAGTCTAGGGAAATCTAGGGAATTTTTAGTGAGAATTCTAGGGAAAAGGAACACATCGCATCCACAGTATAAGAATTACACAGTAGCGTCACTCGAGTATAACTGTCACATTTGCTCTTTTGTTTGATACCTACCCAGCTGTAAATTACATTGCATTTCCATAAGGGTATCAAATAGAATGGCGCTTTTTTTTGACACTGACGTTTAAGTGACGCTACTGCGTAATTACTTATACTGTGTGCAGCACTGTTCGAAACGTCAAATTTCGCTTTCTAACCTTGTCTCGCGTAAAAAATGTGACCGGCATACCGAAAATATGAGGATTTTATTTCCGAAAAGATTTATAATCACTGGCCATAAATTTCTCATTTCAAACGTAAGCGCATGATCTGAGTTCCCGGTGATAGTACTTAATCTGTATAGATTGCAGGTTTAAATCCATCAGAGAGACTATTAACATTAAGGAAGATGGCACCAAAGACAAGAGAGAATCCTATCATCAAAAAGTTAGACAGCCCCGAGTTCAAGTCTATTTTCACCAGTGAATTAAACTCGTTGGTTTCACTATTCACAAATTATGAATATGAAATACGTATTGCTGGAGGTGCCGTCAGGTAATTCAGTTCACTCTGATTTCACATCTTGGGTCGCCGAGTGGCTCAGCAATTAGCCTAGCTGACTTTGGAAGTTGTGTCGCTCGGCGGCATAGGTTCGAATCTTACCAGAGTCATGGATGTTTGTCCTGTCTAAAGACTTAAACCCAGCTACTATAACATGTCGTAATCTTTTGAAATGGGATATGGCTGTAAGACAAGCAGACAAGTAAAAAAAAAAAAGATTTCACACCATTGAGAAATTTATGTTTTACAGAGATTTATTGATGGGCATGAGGCCAAAGGACTTAGATTTTGCTACTACGGCTACGCCTGATCAAATGAAGCAAATGTTTACCAAGGAGGAAATCCGCATGATTAATATGAAAGGAGAGAAACATGGTACGATCACTACACGCATCAATGATAAAGAAAATTTCGAAGTAACAACTTTGCGAATCGATGTGGTCACTGATGGAAGGCATGCTGAAGTGCAGTACACTACTGATTGGTTGCTGGATGCTAACAGACGGGATCTCACTATTAATTCCATGTTCTTAGGTATCTATATTTGTATTTAATATCTATTCACTCTTTAGGCCGGTAGGCCGTGTTCTCGTTTCGTTAAGTTGCTGCCCTGAAGTTTGATAGATGCCAGAATCTGACATGAAAAATATTAATGACAATTCCACACCACTAATCTGACTATTAGGATTTTTTCGCGAATAACCGTTAAACTGACGAACGCAAAGGTTACTATTACCGCTTTATTTTCTTGACAGCGGTTATCAAGGGGAAGGTTTATGACGTATGTGAGCAACGTCATCATTTGTGACCGTGTTATTGAATCAGTAACACAGCTCTTGACGAAAAGCAGTTATAAAAGTGAGGCTAGGGCAGTGTTTGCTGTTTGTTGTATTGACATGTGTGGATATATTAGCTGTATTCCTTTCACGTAAAGGAGCAGCTCCGAGCTGTCCGGGGTTTAAAGCCCTGTGTTCCTTTCCACACGAGTGCGACACCGAGCGAGAACTTCACGCCCCAAGGTCACACTTTCCCCTCACCCTTCGAAGACCACCAAATAACTAGAGGTGTCAAGCTCTGATCAGCTGATCTCCATGTTTTAAGGTTATGTCATTTGTTATATGCACAGGTTGTGTCCGAAAATGCAATAATAATGCTCAAATCGAAGTAAAATATGTGCTTTATTTATCCAGTAAAACTCAGAAGTATGGTAAATTTAAACTTCACAACAACATGCGACGGCACTGAATACGACCTGCGCACCGACCTACTGAACAAATTTCGTGCCATTATTTTTGGTCATAAGATGGCTTACACACCGTTCCATTGAATAAGTAACCCTGAGTGACTCTGGGGTGCTCCAGGCTTTATGCCCCGGGGCGTCATAACTTCGAATGGAAAGCAGTGATTATGCGTAGGTAGTATTTACAAATTCGAAAAAAACTTATTAAGAATAATTCATATTGTTTTTGTTTCATGCATTAATGTCCCAATTGTAATAAATTCTACGAAATAAGTTTCTATCACAAAATCTTTTAAGCGGACACTAAATCGCGCACTATACACTTTACGTTTCACCGTCGTTCGACAGCTTCGTCAGAAGTGAAAAATATGTTGTCAAAATAAACAAGGTTGTCGACGGAAACTGAAGAAGTAACTTGATTTTTTTTTAAATTTTTTAATCTAAAAATAATTTGAACATTATAAATGTTAAAAAAAATTGACAGATCTATATTCTATTTAAGGAATCGAGAAAACTACAAAATGTATCGTTTAAATTTGCAAAATCAGTACGTTTATTAATAGAATTCGACGACATTTTTATTTTACACATTTCTATAAAACGTCTTTTGAAAATATTAGACTCGTAATATAAAATATTAGTATTTTCAAAATCAAAATTATGGTCATTTTCTAATGAATGTTCTACAAGCATTGAATGATTTTGATTATTTTTTTGGATATGATATTTATGTTGGTCTAGACGTTTTTTTAAATTTTGGCTTGTTTCTCCAATAAAACATGAATTACAATTTAAACATTTAATTTCATAAACTACGTTAGGTTGTTTTAGTTTTGGTGTTTTGGTTTTTAAATTTGAGAAAATACTATTTAAATTATTTACAGATTTGCTAGCTAAAATTAAATTGTGTTTTTTGAATATGTGTTTAAATATGTCATATAGTAGTTCAATGTAAGGTAATGATATGAATTTTTTGTTTGAAATTTGTTTATTTATATATTTATAAAATTCAAAAATCCACAATAACAATAAACAAATTTCAAACAAAAAATACATATCATTACCTTATATTGAACCACTATATGACACATTTAAACACATATTCAAAAAACATAATTTAATTTTAGCTAGCAAATCTGTAAATAATTTAAATAGTATTTTCTCAAATTTAAAAACCAAAACACCAAAACTAAAACAACCTAACGTAGTTTATGAAATTAAATGTTTAAATTGTAATTCATGTTATATTGGAGAAACAAGCCAAAATTTAAAAAAAACGTCTAGACCAACATAAATATCATATCCAAAAAAATAATCAAAATCATTCAATGCTTGTAGAACATTCATTAGAAAATGACCATAATTTTGATTTTGAAAATACTAATATTTTATATTACGAGTCTAATATTTTTAAAAGACGTTTTATAGAAATGTGTAAAATAAAAATGTCGTCGAATTCTATTAATAAACGTACTGATTTTGCAAATTTAAACGATACATTTTGTAGTTTTCTCGATTCCTTAAATAGAACATAGATCTGTCAATTTTTTAACATTTGTAATGTTCAAATTATTTTTAGATTAAAAAATAAATATAATATATAAAAAAAAAATCAAGTTACTTTTTCAGTTTCCGTTGACAACCTTGTTTATTTTGACAACATATTTTTCACTTCTGACGAAGCTGTCGAACGATTGCGAAACGTAAAGTGTATAGTGCGCGATTTAGTGTCCGCTTAAAAGATTTTGTGATACAAATTTCATCGGACAAGAACCAACTGTAAATATGAAATAAGTTTCAGTGTCATATAAGATTAGTTTCACTTATGTTCACAATTGCAAAATCAATTTATTTTCATTTGCTATGAATCATTCAAATTTAGTACTTAGGAAATTCAAATATGTTTTCGCGGTAATAGATAACCGTTACTTCATCAGCTGATAGGTGGTGGGGGCTAACCGTTTATAACTGCTATATCTTAACATGGTTAGTCGCGAAAAAATCCTATATGTTACCAAATATTATGCATTTGCCAAACAAAAATATCATAAGATTTTCAATAAATTTCGAGTTTATATACATATACTCGATTTTTTAATATGTAATATATTTGTAACGATTATTTTTAATGGTTGGTGTTGTTTAGTTTTTTTTCAAAATACCGAGATTTTTTAAATTTTTTATCAACTCTTGCCATGAAATCTGGACGGCACACTATGGTCCAGAATGAAATTCTAGCGCGTCAAAAATTTTTTTTACATCTAAGTTTCCAAAATGATGAAAATAACAAAATTGTGTACTTTTAAATATATTTTCTAAACCAATGATTTAATATCAGAATATAACTATTTCTACAAAAATTTTTGCCTGATTTTGGATTGTTACCTTATAAAAACGCTAGATTTTTCTATTTAAAAAATGAACTGGGAGAGGTTCCACCGCAGTTTTTTTATATGTTGTGCAGAAATGATTGTATATTAATATTCTACTGGTTATTTTTTAAAATTTTCACGTCAAGTATCCAGCAAATGCTTATCTTACCTATAAGTATTTACTCATATTGAGAACCAAATCAAGAGAGAATTTTGAAAAGATCTTAAAAAGTAGCAAAAGGTAGCACTTCATTGGGCAAAATTATTTAAAAATAAATTACTAGTTACTATTATATAACTCGTAAAAACATCTTATTTTTAGTTCTTGTCTTTTGAAAGTTTCAAATGTAGAGGTTTAATACAACAATTTGAAATAAAAAAATTATGTAAATAAACCTTCAGCTCCGATTGATTTTGAATGAAGTTGTTTAAAGAAATTTAAAGTAACAAGATTTCACCAAATTTACCCAATAAAACTTGCTAAAATATTTTCAAACTTACGTTTAACTTATCAGTTCTTCAGTCACGTTTGATACTTGTAAAATTTATGGTGATTTGACAGCGCCATAGAAGCGTAAATAAAATCATACGTTTGCTAAACGAATGAAACCGACATGAAATGATATTAATGGAAAGTTTTACCGCAGATCAGGGATCAGAGAGTTCAAGATGGAAACGAAGTGACCATTACCGTCACTAGATAATTACAGTATCGCAACCCATATGCTTAAGGCAAGCGTTCACAGGCTCGCATCGCACGCATCGCATAAATGATCTTTTCTATAGTTTTATATGACGCTGCGTTAACTAGGCCGCATAGAGCAGCGATCGCATTTTCCTATCATTCTCGAGAGAGCAACTTCTGCGATTCTTGCGATTCGTGCGTGCGACGCGTGCGATGCGAGCCTGTGAACGCTTGCCTTTAATGTATAAGACGAAGAAACACGTTTTTGCACTACTTTTTTGGCCTACTTTCTTAGTGATTTTCTTTCCGTCAAGTTTAATCAAATTTAACGTCTGTCACACAAAACTTTAAAAATAATTTAAAATGCCCGGGTGTGTCGTTTTGACTTGTAAAAACAGTAAGTAAGTAATCTTAAAACATACGGAAAAAAGAAATTCTTTAATTCAAAACAAACAAGTTTTCAAACATTTCTTCATTTACCTCCATGCAATATCCTAAACGATTATAAAAATTGTTAATTGCATTAGTGACTTGTCCAAGGGTAATTCTTCCTGATACATTTTCACTTTCATATTTTCAACTTTCTTCGCCTGACAGATGTTCCAAATTAAAATGGACAAATTTTATTTAATATGACATTCGAAACCCTAACGACGACGATCATGCAACGACATTTTTAAAAATTGGAATTAGTTTCCATAGTAATATGAACAGCAATGTTTCATGTTAAAGTAAAATCACGGTATAATGATAAATGTTATGGAAATGGGGCATTAGCATTTAAATTTCCCGCCAATATTTTGCACTAAAATGGCGGCTGTTTGCGCTACTGTAATTATCTAGTGACGGTAAGCGACCATTAAGGTACTCGATCTCTGTCTGTGGACACAGGTACTGCCATCATATGTTTTTGACACTGACAGTGGCTATTTGACCTTGAAAAAATTGGTTGTCATTGTGACAATTGTTCCATTCAATTTTCGCTTCCTGGCGTACTAAATTTAAAAATAGCCTAGATAATGCCTCAAGTATGTTGTGTTGCCCATTACAAATCAAATACTACAAATTCAAGTGTTTAACATTCCTAAAGGTACATACAGCTTTTCTTTTTAAAATATAAGCTCGCAATAGATACATTAGTACATTTCATATAATTTAATGTATTTCTTGACTTAAGACACATTTTGTTGCTTATTTTAACTAAATTTGTTAAAATACATCAGAAATTGTTTTTAAATTTGATCTAAAATATGTATAGGTAGGTATACGCACATTTTTTTGTAAATGAGGACTTTATACAAGCAAATTTGTAACTGTAAACCAGTTAATTTGTCGCTAGTTAAAGCTAATAAACATTAGTAAAAGCCTAGCACATTAATAAGTTAACTTATAGTTTGGAATATCTCAGGTATGTTCTTTTGGTTATTACTTACAGTTTTCTAATTTATTTATTTATTTATTATGTTACATTTTCCTATAAACGGTTAAATTTACTGTAAACTTACACTTTGTGTCAATAAAATGAAAATTTAAAGTAATTTGCGCCTTGATTTACATAAAGTATTCCAGTTTGTCATTTTTGACAACTAATTTCTTCAAGGTCAAATAGCCACTGTCAGTGTCAAAAACATACGATGGCAGTACCTGTGTCCCTAGACAGAGATCGAGTGCCTTAGCGACCATTAAGGCACTCGATCTCTGTCTAGGGACACAGGTACTGCCATCATATGTTTTTGACACTGACAGTGGGTATTTGACCTTGAAAAAATTAGTTGTCAAAAATGACAAACTGGAATACTTTATGTAAATCAAGCCCCAAATTACTTTAAATTTCCATTTTATTGACACAAAGTGTGAGTTTACAATAAATTTAAGCGTTTACGGGACAGTATGACATAATAAATAAATAAATTAGAAAACTGTAAATAAAAACCAAAAGAACATACCTGAGATAATCCAAACTGAAAGTTAACTTATGGCGTTTTCGGTTGAGATCAGTCCTAATCCGCTCTAGTGCAACACCCATCCCGATCAGTTCATGACAGAATTGCACTTGATCGGATTAAATGTGCTCGGATGAACGGTGATTGATCCGCTCCACAGATACTTTACGTGCAATCCAGTTCAATCGAATCCGCCAATTTTTGATCCCTAAAAGAGCAACAGCCATCCGAATACGCCACTGCAAGTGCTCGCTCTATATGCGCATGTGCAATTTGATCTGAAGCTGCTCGGAGCAGTCAATCGAAAACGCCATTATTAATGTGCTGAGCTTTTCCTAATGTTTTTATTAGCTTTACTAGCGACAAATTAACTGGTTTACGTACACATTTTCTTGCAGAAAGTTCTCATTTACAAAGAAAATTGCGTATACCTACCTACACATATTTTAGATCACATTGAAAAACAATTTCTGATGTATTTTAACAAATTTATTTAAAATAAGCAACAAAATTTGTCTTAAGTTAAAAAATACATTAAATTATATGAAATGTGCAAATGTATCTATTGCGAGCTTATGACATTTGAAAAAGAAAAGCTGTATGCACCTGTAGGAACGTTAAACAGTTTAAATTTGTAGCATTTGATTTGTAATGGGCAACACAACACACTTTAGGCATTATCCAGGCTGTTTTTAAATTTATTACGCCAAGAAGCGAAAATTTAACGGAACAACTGTCACAATGACAACCAATTTGTTCAAGGTCAAATAGCCACTGTCAGTGTCAAAAACATATGATGGCAGTACCTGTGTCCACAGACAGAGATCGAGTGCCTTAGCGACCATCGTATTGTCGCGCCATCTGTAGTCTCAGATGTTAACACTGACGCTGCCTATCGGTAATATAGAACACGTTGTAATTGACTAGATCAAAAGTCATTTTGATATAATGATTCTGTAGCTATGGTCATGGCCGACTCCATCAATAAGCTAACGCTTATATGGCCGTTTCAATTCGCCTAAAATTTGGTTCCGAGAAAGCATGCCATGATCATACGGTGACCAACGTCATCTATGAAAGTCACTTTAAACTTAAACCCGCAAGACATGGCCGACTACATTATAAGCTAACGCTTACTTCAATTCGTCTGTAAACTTGTTCCTGTAAAGCTTGCCATGACCGTACGGTGACAACGTGGTCATAGGTGACGTTGTGACAACGTCATCTATGAAAGTCACTCTAAACTCGGAAGAATTGCAAATCTTTATTAATGCATTAAGGAAGAGCCAATATCTGTTAGAAATAACTTAACATGGCAATTTTAAAAATTTAATTTCTTTATCGTCAGAATACTGTTGTGTGAGAGTGCATAATCTAAGATTGGCAACACTGTTATGCTTCGGGCACATCTGCGTTAACGTCTAACGGCATTCTAACGGACAAGAACCCGACAATTAACGCGAGAAAATTAATGCGCTAAATTTTACATTGGTGGTTAAGGTCATTATTTGTCCCACATTTCGCTCCGAAGCGGCTGCAGCAGTGGTATTTTACTTGAATATTGGCAACTTTATCTTACATGTCAAATATCACAGGAGTTCTATTCAAATATTTTAGCATTTTCCATTTCCTAACATTCAAAAATTATATTTTAAATTAGTACTTGAAATAATGAAAGAAACCTGCAATCAAAACTAAGATAGTACGTGACTAAAAACACGAGATGTCGCTGTTTTCGTGCAAAAAATGTATGTTCTGTCTTCCTCACATATATCTTTCTTTATCTATGGCAACAACTATGCGATACGTTCGCCGGCAATTCGTTTGATGTGTATCAAAAACCGCCAGCCGAGCTATCGTCTAGCGCGCAATGCCATTCTCAATGCCGTTACAAAATTAGTGCCGTATATGCCAATAATCCGTCGCTACACTATCGTTGTCGGAGCCACGCTGCGTCTAATGTGCTGCCTAACGTGATTTTTCACGTCTAACTTGACAATAATTGTATGTGTAGCGACTGATTAATGGCAAATTAGACGTTAAAAGTGACGTTAGGCAGCACATTTGCCGTTAGTGTGGCTGAACGATTAGGGATCGCGAGGGTCAGGGGAGTACCGAATAAGACGAGCAAGAGGTTACACGCTCTGAACACAAGTTCCTCCATTTTAAGCACATATCGTTATTATTATTTGTTGACCCGACTCCCACAACATGGTGTCAGGTGTGTTGCTTTCGCACGCATATTAAGAAACGCGACGTGAGTGAAAGAATATCGAAAATTGATAAAAATTAGTGTGTATTCAAAAGATGGCTGACGGAGAAATGGCGGCAATGATTCCGGCGATGAACGTAAAAGCACCAGACGCATTCGACTTCAATAGACCGGATACATGGCTCACCTGGAGGAAACGCTTCGAACGGTACATATCTGTTACTGGACTTTCCGCAAAAACCGATAGAGAGAAAATAGATTTGTTGTGCTACGTAATGGGTGAACAATCGGAAGATATCTTATCGCAAATTGTGCCAGACCTGAGCGCAGTGACTTTTGAAGCTGTTAAGGAGCAGTTCAATAAGTATTTTTCACCCAAGAAAAACGTTATTTTTGAGCGTGTCAAGTTTAACGCACGAATTCAGAAACATGGGGAGAGCGTCGATACGTTTATCACGGCGCTACATTCACTCGCTGAATATTGTGAGTACGGTGCGATAAAAGACGAACTAATTCGCGACCGAATTGTGATCGGTGTCCAAGACGTACGAACATCGGAACGCATGCAATTAAAAGCTGATTTGACACTGGAAGACGCAATGACAATGGCACGTCAGGCGGAGATTCAAAGCAAGTAAAAAATCAGGGGAAACGAGATGAGCGTCGCCGAGGTTTGCAAAGTGGATACGAGACGCAGCGGGCTCAAGACCGGAAGACCATCATCGAAGCAGAATATGCAACAGAAGCAGGCGGAAAGCTGTTCAAGATGCGGTCTACGGCGCCATACGCACGAAGAGAAATGTCCTGCGAGAAATTCCTCGTGTCGCCGCTGCAAAAAGCAAGGCCACTGGGAAAAAGTCTGCAGATCGAAAACAAAGATGGTTCGACAGATAGAAAGCGCCACAACACCCGAAGAAACAACAGAAGGGGAATCCGCATACTTTTTAGGCTCGCTAATGGTAAAAGGTACACATCCGACAGATTTAAAATAAGAGTAAATATTTTAGAGTTATCAAAGTCATATGATTTTCTAATCGATACGGGTGCTGACATAACTTGTTTGCCATCGAGCGAAATCTCTTACTCATTAAAAACAAAATTGCGTAAGTCAGAAATACCCGTTAGAGGTCCGAGCGGGGAAAAGTTAAATGTTTTAGGACGCTTAGCGTTAACGTTAGAAATAAAATCGCAGACGAGAAAAGCGGACGTATATGTAATTGAAAATTTAGAACCGTGTTTACTAGGACGTGAACTCATTGAAAAATTTAATTTGTTGAAAATGGTTTATAAGATCTCAAATGAAAAGGAAGATAACAACTCGTTAAATTTCGATGTAAAAAAGGAAGTAAAAGAAAACTATCCAAACATATTTAAAGGGTTAGGATCTTTTTCGCGCGAATTAAAGTTACAGGTTAAAGACGATGCAATACCATTTTCACAATCAGCTCCTAGAACGGTTCCAGTCCCTCTATTAGACAAAATGAAATGCGAATTAGATTCACTAGTAAAACAAAATGTTATTGTTAGAATTGAGGTCCCAACTGAGTGGTGCAGCCCTGTAGTTTGCGTCCCAAAAGAGACTGGCGATTCTGGTATTCGCTTATGCGGAGATTTCACAAATCTAAACAAAAATATAGTTCGACCTGTCCTTTCCAGTCCCTAAAGTCGATGTGACTCTTGCGCGTTTAAAGGACGCAAAATACTTTTCGCGAATAGACGCTAAATCGGGGTACCATCAAATAAAACTGACGAAAGAAAGTCAACCTTTCACGACGTTTATAACGCCCTTCGGTCGTTTTATGTACAAACGTTTACCCTTCGGCATTAATTGTGCATCAGACTATTTTTCAAAAATGTTCTCAGACCTTTTTTCGGATTTAGAGAATGTATTGGTTCATGTCGATGACGTCTTAGTCTTCGCGAATAACCTTGAAGACCATAATAAAACACTAAATAAAGTTTTGGCAAAACTTACGAGAGAGGGCATCACTTTAAATGAAAAGAAATGTGTTTTTGGGGTTGATAAAATAGAATTTTTAGGTCATGTTGTGTCGCGAGATGGGATCGATATTTTGCCAGAAAGAGTAGATGCGATAAACAATTTTCCAATCCCAAAGGATAAAAAATCCCTTTTGCAGTTTTTAGGTACTGTAAACTTTGCTGGAAAATATATACCGCGACGGGCTCAGATATTAGAACCTTTGAATATACTGTTGAAAGATAACGTGACTTTTTGTTGGGATAGCCCTCAGCAAAAAGCGTTCGATGAAATCAGACGTTTACTTAAAGCTGCCCCTACTTTAGCCCAATTTGATAATTCGAAAAAAATCATCATACAAGCAGATGCGTCAAGCTTTGGGTTAGGCGGAGTATTACTTCAAGAATCAAACGGGGATCGAGAAGTTGTAGCGTATGCGTCCAGAACGTTAAACGAGGCTGAACGGCGGTACAGCCAGATAGAAAAAGAGGCGCTAAGTCTAGCTTTCGCGACGGAAAGATTTAAAGACTATATAACCGGAACGGAAATAGTTCTTGAAACCGACCATAAACCTCTCATGCAAATATTACAGAGTAAAGCTTTAGAAGACATAACGCCACGGTTGCAAAGAATCCGGTTACGTTTAATGAGATTTTCCTATTCAGTAGTTTACGTGCCGGGAAATCAACTTATTTTAGCAGACGCGTTATCAAGAAACCCGAATCCTAAAGCACTAAATAACGATACAGATTTACAATTAGAAACAGCACGTTACGTTAGATTTATCGTAAACCAAATGCCCGCGTCTAACAAAATGTTAGAAAGAATTCGTACAGCTCAAGAAACGGACTTTGTTTGTCAAAAATTAAAACAATATTGCATTGGTTGTTGGCCAAAAAAGAACATTGCACCAAAAGAATTATGGCCATATTATCCATTCAAGGAAAACATTTCGTACGTAGACGGTTATGCGTTATATAACTCTCGTTTAATAATTCCTCCTGTGTTACAAGCAGAAATTACATCAAGAATTCACGAAGGACACTTAGGAGTTAATAAATGTAGAAATAGAGCAAGACAGGCTGTGTGGTGGATCGGTCTCTCTACCCAACTAAAAGAAATTGTCGAAAAATGTCCTACATGTATACGAGAACATGTAAATCCACGCGAAAAATTCGTAATCGAGGAATTTCCAACACGACCTTGGCAAAAGCTAGGCCTAGATCTTTTTAAGTACAATGGGTGGTATCTCATTGTCACGGACTATTATTCCAGATTTTTTGAGATAGAAGCGTTGAAAAGTTTTAACTGAACGCGAAATTATTGGTCATTGCAAAAAGCTCTTTACGCGTTACGGCATCCCGGATATCGCAAGGTCCGACAACGGTCCTCAATTTAGATCCGAATTTGAAGCTTTTGCAAAAGAGTATGACTTTAAGCATATAACTAGCTCCCCATATTACCCCCAAGGTAATGGTTGTGCAGAAGCGGCGGTTAAAGTAGCGAAGAATTTGATTAAGAAAGCCAAAGATATTGATAGGGCTCTTCTAGCCTATAGAACAACACCTTTAGATAACGGTTTTTCTCCGGCTGAATTAATGTTTTCACGAAGAATTCGCTCTACGCTTCCATTACCACCGGGCGAATTAGGTACGTTTATCGAACACGAGAAAGTTCATGCTAAAGAAACGTTACGCAAAAATAACCAGCAACGAACGTACAATCGCAAATTTAGGGCAAGAAATCTGCCGACTTTACGTCAAAAAGATGCGGTGTGGATCACAGATAAAAAATGTATGGCAGGGTAAAAGGCAATTGCGAACATCCAAATTCTTATGTTGTAGAGACACCCTCCGGAGATTTTAGGCGTAATCGAAGAAACCTTATCCCGACCTTTGATGACGATATACCGCTAGAAATTCCGGATAATCCCGCGTTAATAGATCTTAACGTTAAATTAGAGAATGATGTTAAGGAAAAAGAAAGAGATGATGCGGATGTTTTAGGTTCAACAAATGCGAACTTAACAAATATGAATAACTCTGATCAAAATGTAATTGCGCAAGCGGAAAACATGTCTGTTGTCGATAACACACCTGAATCTATAAATGTTCCTCCGTTGCGCCTATCAAGACACCAAAGAAAACATCCTGTAAAACTTAAAGATTATATTTCTTAAATGTATCAACATGTGTCATCAAATGTTCAATAAAAGGGGAGGATGTTGTGTGAGAGTGCATAATCTAAGATTGGCAACACTGTTAGGGATCGCGAGGGTCAGGAGAGTACCGAATAAGACGAGCAAGAGGTTACACGCTCTGAACACAAGTTCCTCCATTTTAAGCACATATCGTTATTATTATTTGTTGACCCGACTCCCACAACAAATACTAAAATAATCTCTTCGTTTTTCCTACGTCAGTGCTGAAATTAGTTTTGAATTGGCTGATTTGCGACCAGAATTTAAATTTAATAATACATAATGGTTAGAAAATGTGTTGCTTGTGGCAATCAAAATAAACCACTGTTCGAATTTCCTAATACAATTCCACTTCGAACTATACTCTGTTCACGTTAAGAATGTAGCGTTGGAAAGGATAGGACAATATTTTCCGGCTTGTGATTGGTTAAAATTCGAGGCAAGTTTACAATGGTTAAAGTTGACATTCCCGCGCTTGTTCCGGAGAATTAATTTTATGTTGGATAAAATGTAATATCAGTATATCACTAGAATTGTGAAATGTCAATTTCGTTTATGTCGTTTGGATTCGTTATTTGTTTGTGTGGTTCGTGTGTTTATTGTTATTTGAGATCGTTTTAAAAAATTGTTCTTTTTAGAGCTTTACAGCTACTGTTGTAACTAACAGGTAAATATTTTATCAATAATGTTTATTTTCATGATAATTTATTATGATACATTACAGTGCTAATATGGAGGTTAGAGAGGAAGCTGGCCCATCGAAAAACCCTCAGGGGAAGCATGTACGACGTGACCAAAGAGTTATGGCTTATAATGCATGTGTTCAATACCACCGTGATAATTCCAAGTCAGCATCAGTAAAATTGGCTTCAAGATTGGTTGGCATTGGAGAGGTAACGATGTGGGCCATCGTAAAAGAAAAGGAAACCACGGGAATTGTACGATCTCCTAGCAAGAAGCGAAACCGTGACACAATTTTCAATAAACTTGATGAGGCTCAGGAAAATTCTATTAGAAGACATGTGTATTCTTTCTATCTTAAGAATGAATTACCTACTTGCTCCAAAATTTTAACGGTAAATACATTTACATTTATTACTGTTATTTTGAAATTAAGTAAAAAATTTATAGGTTATACAAGCAGATGATACTTTACCTGTAATTCATCGTACCACATTGTGGAAAATTTTAAGAAAATTGGGATTTAAATGGGAGAAACGAAGCCGAAATTGTATTTTAATTGAACGTGAAGATATTGTTTTGTGGAGACGTAATTATTTAAACTCCATTAGAAGATTTCGAAACATGGGAAAGAAAATACAGGCTGTTACAAATTCGAGGCTCACCATTCGGATCTCGGAAACGGTAAGAGATACGAAGTCGGTTAAATTGGGGCAAAGTTGCATATTTTGGTGCTGAATAATAATCCGTTCTGAAAACTGCTCTGGGATTTGTAGTTCTTGAAATATTTCCAAAAAACAAGAAAACGTAATTTTCTTTTTTATTTTTTTCTGAAGTTATTATTGCAGGGATCATAACAAAATTAATACATTCTACAGGCACTTTTTTAAGCTCTTTACGATGATATCATTAGATTTTACTTAAAACGTTTCGTCTCGTTCTGACCATCATCAACTTCATTTTTTCTTATGGGCGCTACATTGGGTTTTAACACCAATGAATAGATCTATTTTTTCTGATGCTTTTCCATATATCACACATCCCTACTTAATAATTTGAAACAGCTGGAAATGCAAGAAATTGTTGAAAATAACACTGCAAAGAAAAACATGGTATGCAGTGAAAACAAAAACCAGAAAAGTTTGATATAACTTCGGAGTTTTATTTCGTTTATCACAAAAGTAGATCTTTGAAAAAATTTTAGATATAAAAATGAATTATGTATGTGAATCCAAGAAAGACGTAAATTTTTAAAACGTATTGTGCTAACAACAACAATTTAGTAGTAGTAAGAGAAATTTACTTCCAACAATGACGATGACGCAGTATTTAATTAGTTTCCTAATTAAATTATACATTTTTATGATTAAAGCAAGAAAGTATCACAAGAAATTATGTCTTTAAAAATCTCTCATTCCTGTAAATTTAAAAATGTATTGTTCTAACAACAATTTAGTAATAGCAAGAGAAATTTACTTCCAATAATACCTAGAAAGATGCTATCCACACAGTACAATGTTATTAAGTTAGATAGAAACATTGCGCTTTACGGATATTTTCATAAAACTCGAAGGACGTATCGAGATAGCCTTAATGATTATGAGAATTAAGAATTATTAGAAGAGGTAATTAATAGTTATTTATAAAATGTATAAAATTATGAAACTACAAGAAACAATGTCTCCTCGAGCAGTAATATCTTTTAAGATATGAGTTTTCTAAAAACATACATAATTTAATTTGATATTTTCTTGCTTTAATAATAAATAATGTATAATTTAATTACAATATCAACTATTATTTTGTAGTTGTCTTTCTGGATATTGTTAGAAGGAAATTTCGCTCGTTATTACTGAATTGTTGTTGTTAAGACCACAATAATTTTTTTAATTTACGTCATTCTTGGATTCATAACATTCATTTTTAGATCTAAAAATCAGCTTTTGTGATATACGAAATAAAACTCTGAAGGCATATCAAACTTTTTTGGTTTTAGTTTTCACGGCATACCATGTTTTTCTTTGCAGTGTTATTTACAACAATTTCTTGCTTTTCCAGCTGTTTCAAATGATTAAATAGGGATGTGTGATATATGGAAAAGCATCAGAAAAAATAGATCTATTCAACGGTATTAAAACCCGATGTAGCGCCCATAAGAAAAAATGAAGTTGATGATAGTCAGAACGAGACGAAACGTTTTAAGTAAAATCTAATGATATCATCGTAAAGAACTTAAAAAAGTGCCTGTAGAATGTATTAATTTTGTTATGATCCCTGCAATAATAACTTCAGAAAAAAATAAAAAAGAAAATTACGTTTTCTTGTTTTTTGAAAGTATTTCAAAAACTACAAATCGCAGAGAAATTTTCAGAACGGATTATTATTCAGTACCAAAATACGCAACTTTGCCCCAATTTAACCAACTTCGTATCTCTTACCGTTTCCGAAATCCCAATGGTGAGCCTCGAATTTGTAACAGCCTGTATGTTATTTGGATGAGACGTGGGTGAACGCTGGTCACACAAAGCCAAAAGTGTGGAAAGATACAACAGTGACTACTGCTCGACAAGCATTTGTTGATGGATTGTCACTTGGTTTAAAAAATCCTTCTGGAAAAGGAAAACGTCTGATTGTGCTTCACATTGGAAGTGAAACTGGTTTTGTTGATAATGGATTGCTACTGTTTGAATCAAAAAAGACCGGTGACTATCACAAAGATATGAACAGTCAAATTTTTACTGAGTGGATGAAGAACATATTACCAAGTCTTGAAGCCGGATGTGTAATTGTAATGGACAATGCTCCTTATCACTCAGTCAAAACGGATAATATACCTAATTCTTCATGGAGGAAAGGCGTAATAATTGAATGTCTTACATCGAAAGGAATTGTAACAGACAATACTTTATTAAAAGTTCAACTTCTTGATATAACAAAAAAATATGTAAGTGATAATCCAGTGAGTTACGTTATAGATGAAATGGTAACAGAAAGTGGTCGTACAATATTAAGATTGCCTCCATATCACTGCAGTTTAAATCCAATTGAACTTGTTTGGGCTCAAGTAAAAAATCATGTAGCTGCCAATAATAAAACATTTAAGTTGCCCGAGGTGAAAACATTACTGCTTGAGAGATTAGATCTTGTAAATGCTGAACACTGGGAAAATTGCGTTAAACATGCTATTGCAGAAGAAAATAAAATGTATCAACTTGATAATATTGTGGAAGATATGGTGGAGGAATTAATTATAACAGCAAATACTGGTTCATCATCAGATTCGTTGCCTGATTCAGATTTAAACTTTGCAAGTGAATAAATTAACAAAATAATAATTAATTCTGAATTCACATTATCTGTACTTTTGTTATGAATATCTGTCGTTCCAGTGAGTAAGTGATTAAGTTAAAACTTCCCTACTTTTCAGAGCAGGTTTTTTTTTTTCGATTTATAAATTCACATTTGTTGGTTATAATAATACAGAGTGTACATTAATGTTTGAAGGGTGTTTGAATTTCCCGCCCATTAGATTATTTGTAAAAGTTGGTACTGCATACTATTCTGTTTTACCATGGGCGGCACATAAAATTATATATTATTAAAACAATTTATTAGTGATTAGAAATTATTTTACGTTTATTAATTACATACATTGATATGGAGAATATAAAAAGTAAAGCAGATATATAATAAAATTATAACATCTGTTCAAAATGTCCCCCATTTGAATCCAAACACAAATTTACTCTTCTTTTCATGTTTTCGAAAACTTTGTGTCGTGTTTCTGGAGTGATGCTGTTGACAGCCTCTGTAATAGCATTTTGTAATTCTTCTAACGTATGGAGACGTTCTGAAAACGCTTTATTTTTTAAAAAACCGAACATGAAGAAATCAAGTGGGGTTAAGTCTGGTGACCGAGGAGGCCATCTGTCCCTACTTATTAACCTATCCCCAAAGAACTGTTGCAAATGATTCAACGTTGTCAGTGCAGTGTGGGCTGTAGCTCCATCCTGTTGAAAGTAACCCCGTTGTAATTCATCGTCATGAAGTTCTTCAATGAAAGGATTTAAAATTGTTTCTTGATATGCAAGTGCATTAATATTGTGTTGAAAAAAAATAGGTCCAATGATCCTCCTTCTTGACATTGCCAACCACACACCGATCTTCTGAGGATGTAATGAAGTCTCTTCAAAAATATGAGGGTTTTCTGCACACCATATTCTACGGTTTTGCGAATTTACATAACCGCTGAGATGAAACCATGCTTTATCACTGAAGAAAGTTATATCTAACATATCGTCATTATTTAAGAACTCATTAAACCATTGGCAATATTGCACTCGACGAGGCAAATCAAGAGGTAGCAACTCATGAGTTACAGTTATCTTATATGGATGTAAATGTAGAACCTTCTTGCAAGCCTTTTGACATGTACCAAGTGATAAATTCGTTTGAGCCGATAAACACCGTAAAGACTTCTTCGGACTTACATCCATTCTTTGATGAATATCTGCGATGACTTCTTCGGTGAGAACAGTGGGCCGGCCTGTAGATTTTCCTTTAGAAACACTGCCTGTTTCACGAAATCTCTGAATTATACGGCGGACGTGTTGCATAAAAGAATCATATGTGAATACCACTTCAGGGAACTGTTCTTGAAATTGTTGGTGACAACTTTGATAAGAATAATTCCACACATTTTGTTCATTGCGTATCACCGACCGAAAATAGGCCTCAACAATAAATTTATTGTGCAGGTCCGTGAAAACCATCGCTAACCTAAAACGTTTGTGTGTATTTTTATTTCCTGTTATATGGCTGTACTTACCAATGAAAAATGTCTGACAGCAAAAGTGGAAATAAAAATAACCTTTTCGTTAATACTAACTCAATAATAATAAAATAAGGAAATCAAAACGTAAACAATACAACACACGCACGCTACTGACGAAATTCAACATATCCAGCATGAATACCAATCTTGTAAGACGAAAATTACTAATTCGACAACGCGCCAAATTCAAACGCCTTTCAATCATTAATGTACACTCTGTACATGATTGTGCGCCACCAATTATTGAATTATTATGTATATTTTGTTATTCTCATTTTTGTTACTCATGTTACATGTTACATTTAATTCACAAATAAATTAACAGCTTCATTTGTGTATTCATGCAACAAATTAAATTCACGTTTAGTTATTTTTCTATATATAAATATTTTGAATTTCCCGCTTTTTCCTTATTGCTTCTGTGTGATACGTACGGCGATATCAGCGCCCACTACTACATTCTTAACGTGAATATAGTTATAAGTGGTTTGAAACGATGGAAAAATTTTATGGTAATTGGAAATAACAATTCTAGTGTACTTTATTAATTTCTTTAATATTTATAGATATTTCTAAGATTACAGATTATTCAGTAATTTGTAAAAATCATTTCCATGAATCTAATTTTAAAAATTATAAAAACAAGATTGGACTTACTAAAGAAGCTGTACCATCTATATTTGTAAGAATTTTTTTCTAAATTTTACCTCACATATCAACTTATGGTTTGTAGACTTTTACTCAAAATTCTGAAGTTAATTATGAAGGATATTTAGCGGAAAACAATTCTAAAGAGATCCAGGTAGATTCCATATCCATAAAGCAAATTTCAGATTTGCAATATCAAAATAAAATCTTAACTTTAAAATTAAAAAAAACTTAATGAAAAGTATTCAGAAAGTTTAAATAAAGTTAAAGAATTAGAGGAAAAATTGAATAAACAATCCACTAAATTAAATTTTACAAATAAAATTCTTGAAGATGCAGAAACTTCAAATTGCACAGCTGTGTTCCTTTTGGATCTCCTGAAAAACTACAACAAAAAAGGCTGGCGGTGGTCAGAAACATCTATCCGGATGTGTGTAGTGTGGAGATTTTCATCACCAAAGGGTTATGAGCATTGTCGCGAGCATATACTGAAATTACCATCGAAGGTCACTCTCTTGAGATATCTTGGTGAACACTGCGGTACCAGTGAATTATGCAAACAACGATTGCTCACAGAGGTTTCCCTATTAAAAGTACCGATTGAAAGAGTCTGCTCTTTAATCATTGATGATATGTCGATTAAAGAAAAAATACATTATAGTAGATCCGAAGATTAAATTTATGAAAAATTGTGTGCAAAAAGCTACTTAAATTGTTTATTAAATTTATGGTTTAGATATTGCCAAATCTATAATTATTGGTGAAACACCACAAGCAGCCAATAAAATGCTTTGCTACGTTATTCACGGCTTATCATCAAAGTATACTCTTCCAGCAGGATACTTCTTTCATGCAAAATTAACTACAGCACAGTTTACTTTTTTCACCCTTAAGATACTGAAACTTTTAACAGATTGCGGTTTTATTGTTTTGCGACTTGTTACAGACAACCATCCTTCAAATTTAGCTTTATTCAAAAATCTTTGTGGTGGTACAGCAAAAAACTATATCGATCATCCTTGTTTAACACACATTCCTCTATTTTTAAGTTTTGATTACTGTCACATTTTAAAGAATGCACGAAATTTATTTTTACAGCATGACATGTGTTCTTCTGCTGGTGTTCTTCTGCTGGGTTAAGATTTACCAGCAAAACCTGTAAAATATTTAACACACAAACATCTATATCCATCAAATTTTGATAAGATGAATGTCTTACGAGCAGTTCAAATATTTTCACCTGCTGTAACTTCTTCGCTACAATTTTTAATGGAAGCAGGAAATGAAGAATTTCAAAATGTTTCTGGTACCATTCATTATATGGAGAACGTACCATTTCTTTCAAGTACACAATATTTCAAACCGAACACACTATATTCATTCTTTGGACAGCAATGTTGCACCATATGTTGATGTCACGGATGAAAGATTACATTGGTTAGAAGTCACACTGCAAAACTACATCGATGATATTCAAAAAAGTTCAACAAACGCAGGTCTTCAAGGACTATCCAAAGAAACAGCCCATGCTTTACAATTTACAGCAAGAAACACCAGCCTCTGTGTTAAATTTCTTCTGCAACAAATTGGATTTTATTATGTATTAACGCGTTCATTTAGTTCAGATGCAATGGAAGCCATGTTTTCTCATGTTCGTCTTAGAGGTGGTTCGAATGACATGACTGATGCCAGAGCGGCAGAATATGCACTTCGGCAAATTTTACGTTGTGGGATCGTCAAAGCTTCAACATCTGCTAATATTGCTGATAATATAGATTACACCAGTCAGGCAAATTTTAAACCAGTTGCTGCAGAAGAACAAAAAGTTAAGGAAAAGTTGACATTACCTCATATTTTAAAACTTCAAGTTCAAAATTTATCTTTAGAAATATTACCTGATGACAGTATTTACTCTGCTTCTGTAGCATTTTTAGCTGGTTACATAATTAAAAAAATAGATGACAAATTTCCTTCACCACGTCGCGCTAAGCCTCCACTATGTCGCGACGATGCGTCCTTAGCCTTTGGGTTGATTGGGGTGCGTAGGTTTATCAGAGGGTAGAGCTTTAAAGACAATGATTTACAAAATTGATACCTCTTTATTTACGTAAATGATTAATTTGGTTGAGGGTGGTTTGTCCGTGAAACTTGGGGTGCGGTCCTGGGGCGTTCGCGTCGACTGGGATTGTGGATTCGACTAAGACGGAGCAGCGGCGCCAGTGTAGAACTACGGTGATGTCTTCTCTCGGCAGCTGGCGGGGGAGATGGTCCTCGTACTTCTTTAGGACGAACGGCAATGTTGTCGGCGGCAGTAACAGATGATGGGGGCTGCAGCAATGCTGATGCTGGGGTGGTGATGACGATGAAGCGGGCGACGGCGTCGGCGTTGTTGAGCGTTGGCGGCGGCAATGTTGGCGTCCCCTCGTTGGTTGGCACTAGTGCCCCCTGAGTCGGTCCGGTGGTGTCGGTTAGGAAGGCAAGTTTTCTTTTTATGGGGTTATCTAAAACGTCGAGTTTACGTGAACAGACCTCAAAATTTGGAAGACTTACAAAACAAAATTAGGACGGGAATGGTTAAGAAGTTAACAAGAAGTCAACGTGACGCGGTTCCAACCGGAAGCCAATTCAAACAAGGACGGAAATGAATAATATTAGCCGTGGAACCATCGCAAGAGGTTATTAACAGCGTTTACACACGAGCTGGTCACTGTCAAGTGGTTGGTGGAGGATATTTTCAGCATTTATTGTAATTTTATTAAGTTGTTTTGTTATTTTTATAAGAAAGTATTATTTTAGGTTGAAATTTTATTAAAATTAAAAATCACATTTCCATTTTTCAATAATTTTTTTCTTCAAAATTTTTTTATGTAACTAGTGGTTCATTAACATTTTTGTACTCAGAAAAATGGATGCTTTCAAATGACATTTTCAAAAAAATAGGTTGTCATTAAAAAAAAAGTATCGATGACGTCACAGCGCAAAAATGGTAACTGTCATAAAATTAGAATTGGTTGTAAAATACGTCTTTTTTAAAAATAAAATCGACCTGTCCGAGCATTTTTCGAAAAAGTCAACGCTAAGGGTGTTTTCTCGCTTGGTGCGTTAATTTATCACCACACTGTATGTAATAATGTATTCAATGATATAGTGCCATAGTGTTATATATGTACTTACCTTCTATTTTTTTATAAATTTCCTAGAATTATGCAGACAAAACAAACTTTAAATAATAAATTTGATTTGATTGATATTGAGTTTTTACGAAACGACATAATTATGACAGCCCACTGACACTAGGTATATTCGTTTTAGATGACTTGGACTGCCCCAAGTCACCTACGTCAACGAAATGTGCATTCGTTTTAGATTTTCGACTTGCCGGATTTGACACTGACATATTCGTTTTAATTACCACTACGGCAACGCTGGTGTTGACGTAATGTGCACCTACTCGAGAGTAGGGTCTAGTTGCGTCAGCCGCAAGTTAACCTTAATTTCTAGTTTTATTTCAGTTATTTGTTACTACGGATATCACATATATAGTGCGATTTATGTATATATTCGCTGCCAAAACATTCTCGCTGTATATGTTCATAAGTAAATACAAAATTCTATGCCCGAATTCATAATACTTTATTGAGACTTCCTTAAATAAAACCGGCGTAGGCCATTATGCTCATAAAAATAAGTAATACACAGTCGTAATATAAAAATGAGTTTATTGTGTTAAATTAGTGAGGTTACGTAGTTATTAATGTCAACTTGTCAACACAAAATCTATTCGTTTTAGATCAATTTCTGGTACAACCACAACTTGACCTATATGTGCACTAATTAGGTACTTGACGATGACGTTATTGTGGCAAACCCAGGATTTCTAAAACGAATATACCTATTGAATGACGTAGAACTAATTAACAACTTTCGCCGCAGAGGTCACTGGTCACCGTACGAATCTGTAAATTTTCTGGAACAATTTTAACAATGAAAAACCGCCAATTGAAACGGCCATATAAGCGTTAGCTTATTAACACGTTCACTGCGGAAGTGACTTTTTACAACCTGTCGTATTGTGCGTTACGGGACACATATGTCCCATATAGGTCCTGCATCTTATGTAAAGCTCGCTCGCAGGAAAATAATATTGGGTCAATTTAATGTTCAATTGTACCTTAATATTCTACAAACATCGCTCTGGAATTCGATGTATAGTATAGAAGTTTGAAGTAAAGAAATAAGGATATCGTAAAAAATGCTTAGTAATGATTCATTACTATTTATTTATTATTATAAACATAGAAAATTATAAAACTGAACAAGCACTTCATGAACATTTTACGCACTTTCATTAAATATTGCAGACCCCGTATCGCACGTAGATCAGATTTTCTCGGCTGGTGCGATAAGGGACATACAGGGTCGCTATTATGTATGGATACAGCTAAATATTTCCGGAACAGTTCAACAGAATTCGTTCAAATTTGGGGAATCGTTAGAAGAGTTTAAAGTCTATTACTTGAGCTTGCTTTTAATTTTCTATCGTCTTTTGTTTCAGAGATACAAGGCTAACTTGATTTTTTTTTAATTGCACGAGGGGTCAAATTTATCATTTTTGAAAAGCGCACTTTCTTCTGAATTCAATGATGTATCACATGGTCATCTTTATTTGTATTAAAAGGTAAAAAATACAATATTTCAAAAATTTAATTTTGAAAAAGTAAAATTAAGACAGCTTAGAAAATGCTTCTGTTTTTAATCTGTCACTTGTAATATTAGCCAAAAATTGAACTTGTGTGCAATAATTGGTTGACGATGGTACGTTTAAGTAAAACTGAGCGTATAGAAATTCTTATGATGGTTGGGTATGGTGACAGAAGACGAAGTTGTACAGAAGTGGTGACTCTTTTTAATACAATTCATCCTGATCGAGAACCGATCTCTAGGACAACGGTTTCCAAAACTTTGCAAAGATTTCAAGAAACTGGTAGCGTTGAAGACCGTGGAAAATCTGGACGACCAAGAATTGTCACAAATGAAGAAAATTCTTTGAATGTAATGTTGGCTGTGGTAGAAAATCCAAAATGTTCAGTGCAACAGTTAGCTTTGAACCACAACATGAGTAGAGGATCCGTACAAAAAGTTTTGAAACGAGAGAAATATCATCCTTACAAAATTCATCTGCTGCAAGAATTAAGTGAAGACGATTTTGATCACAGAGTAGAATTTTGCGAAACTATGATGCACCGAATACATCAGGATGGTAATTTTATCAACCGCGTCCTCTTTTCTGACGAGTCAACTTTTATTTTAAACGGACACGTTAACCGCCATAATTGTAGATACTGGTCTGACAAAAATCCACATTGGATGGAGGAGGCACATACCCAGTATCCCCAAAAAGTTAATGTTTGGTGTGGTATTATTGATCAAAATATCGTGGGTCCTTTTTCATTAATGGCAATTTAACGTCTGAAAGATATTTACAACTTTTACAACAACGTATTGTTCCCCGACTTAGAGAAATATTCCCAAACCACGATAATCGAAATATACCAGCAGAAAGCGTATGGTTTCAACAAGACGGTGCACCACCACATTTTGGCCGTCAAGTGCGCCAATATTTAGATGACACGTTTCCCGGTAGATGGATAGGACGAAGAGGAACAATTGAATGGCCAGCTAGATCTCCTGATTTGACTCCACTTGATTTTTTCTTGTGGGGTCATCTAAAAAGTCAAGTGTATGTCAACAGACCATTGCAAATTGAAGACTTACAGGACCGCATAAGGAACGAAATTGCTAATATTTCTCCCAACACTTTGATTTATTCGATACAAAATTTTGTTCAACGCATCCATTATTGTCAGGAGGTAAATGGAGGCCACTTTGAACATCTCTTGTAGAAAGAAAAAATATTTTTTTAAAATTCTTATTAAATGTATTTTGTTCCAATTCAGTGTACCTTACTTTCAAATTCTAAGTATTGCTAATTACAGAATGCCATGGTTTCATTGCTTTTTCTTTTAAAGGTTTTTAGTACTGAAAATTATCCAATTTTTCTTTTAAAGTGGTCTTATTTAGAAGTGAAATCTTTTTTAATACAAATAAAGCGGAACTTATGCTACATCATTGTATTCAGAAAAAAATTCATAATTTCGATACGCTCAGTTTTACTTAAACGTACCATCGTCAACCAATTATTGCACACAAGTTCAATTTTTGGCTAATATTACAAGTGACAGATTAATAATAGAAGCATTTTCTAAGCTGTCTTAATTTTACTTTTTCAAAATTAAATTTTTGAAATATTGTATTTTTTACTTTTTAATACAAATAAAGATGAGCATGTGATACATCACTGAATTCAGAAGAAAATGCGCTTTTCAAAAATGATAAATTTGACCCCCCGTGCACTTAAAAAAAAATCAAGTTAGCCTCGTATCTCTGAAACAAAAGACGATAGAAAATTAAAAGCAAGCTCAAGTAATAGACTTTAAACTCTTCTAACGATTCCCCAAATTTGAACGAATTCTGTTGAACTGTTCCGGAAATATTTAGCTGTATCCATACATAATAGCGACCCTGTATATGCCCCGTATGTTTTTCTTTGATTAAAAAATAGAGGAATGATAATGAATACTAAAGCCACAATTAAAATTTTTATATATAAAATAATTCAGAAGTTACTGCAAACGCACCGTGCGGAAATCTAACTTTTTAAGAGGACTGTGGATCACGTGATCAACTACTCGAAAGCCACCAGTACGAAAACCAAATTGAATTGTATTAAGTAGATTTTGCTTCTCCAAGAAATACGTTAATTTATTGCTAACAATTTTCTCAATAATTTTTGAGAAACAGCTTAATAAAGAAATAGGTCTGTAGTTTTGAATTAGTTCTTCGGAGCCTTTTTTATGCAAAGGTCTAATTTCTGAAATTTTTAACTTATCTGGAAAGATCCCTTGAATGAATGAATTATTAACAATTGCAGTTAATGGCGTTACTATCTCTCCTATGCATTGTTTTATTATAAACGGGCTAATGCCGTCACTTCCCGGTGTATAATTAACTTTAAATGATGACACAATGTTTATAATGTCTTTTTCTATAATCGGACCCAAAAAAAAGGATGAATTATTGTTTGGGATATTTCTTTCAGGCTCATTACAGACATTATTTGGTTTATCTAAAACAGTTGCAATTTCATTGAAATATGTGTTAAAGTAATTTGATATAAGAATAGAGTCTGATTCTTGCTCACCGTTTATTTTCAGATGTATTTCTTTTTCTGGCGCTTTGTTGTTATGGGAGTTTATGATATTCCATGCAACTTTAGATTTATGTTTAGAATTTAATAATAGATCATTATTATAGAGCTGTTTAGCTTTCAAGATGACATTTTTGTAAATTTTTTTGTAGTTTCTGTAATATTCTTTAAGTAACATACTGCCATTCACTTGCAACAAATATAAATTTTTTAAAGTTTTAGATGATTTTCTAATACCTTTCGTTATCCATTTTGAAGAATTTATTTGTTTATTGTTTGTGTATTTCACTGGAAAAGCCTTATCATAATTAGCTAATACAATGTTGATGAAAGCATCATATTGTTCATTTACGGAAGTGCAGTCTATCACTTTGCTCCAGTTTACTTGGGACAACAAATTCCTAAATAATTCTAAATTAAACTTGTTTTTTATTTGACGATATGGAATGTTTTCTTTATTAGTTATGGATGTTGATTGGGAATGTAATATCAGCATTTGCGCACTATGGTCTGATATTCCATTGTCAATAACAATACTCTTGCTCAGTTCAATCGGATATGATATACAAATATTGTCAAGACAGTTTGCACCTCTAGTAGGAGTATTGATTGTAAGGGTAATATTGTAAGAACTTAACAGATCTTTGAATTGACTTAATGCAGTTGATGTTTTCAAAAAATTTATGTTGAAGTCGCCACAAATTATAATGTAATTATTTTTTGTTTTGTTTACAATTTGTAATGCTTTATTTAACTTGTTTAAAAACTCTTGGTAGTTTCCGTTTACACTTCTGTATACGACGAGAATTATAAAATTTGTATTTTGAAAAGTAAATTTACTTGCAACACATTCAAAATGCAACTCAGTGGACAAATTTTTAACGGAGTCAATATTATTACTCTGTAAGTGACTTTTCGCCAAAATAACTACACCACCATGTATATGTTCCTTTCTATTATAGTAGTTAGCGACATAAAAATTGTTTAAATTTAAGCAGTTTATTGTTTTTTCTGTAAGCCAATGTTCACTCAAACACAAAATATCGCAATGTGTTTCACTTAAAAAAACTTCTAGTTCTTCGATTTTGTTGCTGAGACACTGGATATTTTGATGAATCACAGATATAATGCCCATTAAATGGGGTTTGTTTGCTTCTTTCGTGCATTGAAAAAACAATTATCTACTGTTTGCTGAATGTGACTAGTATTTTGTATTATGAAATCTTCAGGAGGAAATAGGACTCGACTATTTTGCGCATAGTCTAAGTAGTCCAGTAGGAGATGACTGATGTTTTTCTTTGTACGCAGTTTCAAGTGGATTCCGTCCTGTGAGTAATCTTCAAAAGTGATAACATTGTTGACACAGAATGTATTGACATTTATATATTTTTTGGATAAATTATATAGTTTGTGATTTACGTGTTCGATCATATTATTCAGTTGATTGTTAAAGCACCTAAAGGGGATAGTAGATAATATGACGTTGGTGTGCGTAGTACTTTCCATAAAATATGTAAATTGATTTAATAATCTTGTGATGCAATCGCTATCATAGCATTCCTGTATATCATTTGTTCCAGCAATTAAATATATATAATCAGTTTTTGTGAAGTCTTTTGTTAATTGCTCTAAATGAGCTGTTACATTTTCTAATTTGGCATTTGGTTTTACTATGCCTGTGATTGATGCTTCCGGAATGATTTCCTTTAGAATAGAACTTATGTGTCTGCCATGGCTATCACTAAGTATTAATATTTTGCTCGAAGACTTTTTATTTTCCAAGACTTTATCAGTAGATGTTGTTCTTGTATTGTTTAAATTAATATGAGTGTTTTCAGGCAAAAATTCTTCTTGGAGGGTTGTCATTGTTTGCGTCTCTTTGTGAACCCCTAATTGAGTATTTGTTTGAGTTGCTGTAGTACTCGTTAAAATTCGTGGCCTCATTTTATCGATAAATTTTGTTTGGTTTTCAATTACCAGTTTATAGCTATCTATTTGCCCAAGTAGCATATTAATTTGTTTTTTTAACGAGCAATTCTCTTCTTGCAATATTATGTTTGCATTGTCACACTCAGCAAGTTTATTTCTCAATTTTAGAATTATGTCTTTCGATTCACAAATATCTGTTTGATTTTTTTCTTGTTCTTGATGTATCAAACTTATGTAACTACTATTATTGGCGGTACTCTGTGACTTTTTTATTAAGGATTTTTTTCTTGTAATTTGTTTCTTCAATAGTTGAACGACAAAGATAATATCATCTACACTCGTCTTGTATAAGTTCATACACATTCATCGCATCTAACATAGTGGCAACGTCGCAAAACTAACACGTGGTAATATTTCTTATATTCTGAAATAAAGGAAGAAAAGTTTGCTGGTTATATACGCGCGAAATTCAAAAGTATAAGATTTGAGTAAAAATAATTCTTATATTGAAAAATAAATTGGGAAATACGCCAGTAGTAAAATAATTCTTAATTAAATAATATTCATAATTAAAACGCTTTCTTGTTCGTTGAAATTTATCAAATAATAAATAACTTTTAAAATAAAATAATTTCCACATTTCTTCTTGTGAAAATTAGCTAATACTTTAAGCCAATTAGGTAATAATTTTCTTGATAAACAATTTTCTGATATTTAAAAAACCAAACAGAGTTCGCTCGATGCTAATTTCATTTTGAAATTAAAACTGATATTAAATTTAACCAAAATGTAATACATAAATGGCTTATTAATTACACTACATAGAAATTCTTTCAAATTTAAAATCTATTTTTGCTTTAAAAAGTTTTTCATTATCCTATTTTGATAAAAAGACAAATAGATTTTCTAGGTATTTTAAATGGCTTAGAAATTAGACATAGCATCTTGACACTAATCTTCTATGTACTATACAAATAGGAAATAAATGTGCATAATTTTCAAAATTTTAGTAATGTTGCAACTTTTGAAAAATCAAAATTGAGAGTGTCGCGCAAACAAATTACATAAAGCCCCCCATACACTTGCGAACAAATTGCGCAACAGAGGCTTTCGTGCAAACATTTGTATAGTGTATGGTGTTGTTTGGCGTTGTGCAACTATTGTGTCATGTATGGGCTTTGTACGACACATTGTGCAGTAATTTTTGAATGAGTTCATTGATTTGTTTCCGTAGGTACACGACAAAAGCAACTGGAGTTTGCATAATATTGCGTATAGTGTATGGGTGATAGTGTATGGGTGACCGTGTTTGCAGAACAACTTGTGCAACGTCAGTTTGCGCAATTTATTCGCAGGTGTATGGGGGGCTTAAGGAATGCATTGGAACGAATATTTAACCTATAGGATTGCTCAATCGCCGACACGTGATGTAATTAATGGAACGTACAAAATGAAATTAAGAAAGGCGTACTTACCAGTACTTACTATCGATGTCAAAACTAGGAAAACTTTAAAATCCAGCAGCTATGCGTTAATTACTTTATTATATTAAATCCCGGTCTTTTCATCTTTAATTAACTTTATCTGGTGATTAATTCCCATAGTAACGATTGTAATCACAATTGTTACCATGGGAATAAACCCTCAGATAAAGTTAACTGGAGATGAAAAGACCGAACCTAAATCTTACTTTACTGTCAAATCAGTAACCATATTTTTGTTAACGCCGAAATTCTGAGCAATTCGTCTAACTGTGACACCCTCTTCTATGTAAGCTGTCGAACGACGGTGAAACGTAAAGTGTTATAGTGCGCGATTTAGTGTCCGCTTAAAAGATTTTGTGATACAAATTTCATCGGACAAGAACCAACTGTAAATATATAAGCAATTATTCTACATCTTTTAAAACAACATTTAATGATCGTGGTTGCAATAAACTTTGTACAGCGAAATGTGTCAGGTATATTTTATATGTCAAATTGATTAAAATTACACCTGACAAGAAGATATTTTTAATTTGTTACGATTCTTAGACGATCAATCTTTTTTGCTCGCGACTGTGCTTTAAAAATATAAACAAACGAATTGTTTTAATTCCATTGAAAAGTTTTAAACGTTCATTGTTGACGTCACAACATACGAATATGCGAATAGGGAATGAGCAAACCTGTAGGGTGAAATAGTGATGTTACTCCAACTTGCTGAGAGCAAGCTTCGCTTTATTAATTTTTATTCGGTGCGTAGGACACTCAAAAAAAATTGAATTTCAGTATACATACAGCGACCGGCAAAAACTTGGACACATATGGGAAATATTTTTATTATTGATTTCTCAAAAAATTTTACTCTTTATGAAAGTCCCTGCATCTTCCCAAACTCAAAATACACTTATCAAAATATTTCAAATCGACATAAGAGTAAAGTACCTTTATTTTTCAAAGTACGCGGAAATATTATTTGAAAAAGTTATTTAGAATTGTTATGAGGTCTCAAATATGAAATCATGGCCGCCTACGATGGAAAAAGAAATTTTACATATTTTTCAACTTTTCTCGGATCAACGTGTGTATCGTAGAACTTTAAATGTATAGAACTGAACGTTTCTTCAAGTGTGACATGAATATACTTTGGGATTTGGTTTTCGCTCATCTACCAACAAGAAATTATGATCAATAACATTGGTACCATAAAAATTTCACTTTTTTGTATCCAAAATTTTTTTTCATCATAGGCAGCCATATTTACTTTACGCTTACGTCGATCTCAAATATTTTGATCTCCTCGGTATATGACAACAGGTATTCAAATTTTGACAAGTGTATTTTAGTTTGGGATGATGCAGGGGCTTTCATAAAGAATATAATTTTCTGAGAAATCAATAATAAAAAATTTTCCCATATGTGTCCGACTTTCTGCCGGTCACTGTATATATTTCTTAAGTTATTGAAAAAATTATTTAAAAATGTTGAACGAGCCAATTGATAAAAATGATAAGAATATATAAATTTGTAGACGGTTTCTGTGCATTTTAGATGATTTTTAATTTTTTTGTATAAAATATAAGTAATTTTTAAAAAATGAATCAAAATATGCGCAGAATAACATAAAATATAAAAAATCGGATTATCTCTTCCGCGTTCTGCTTTTAAGTTCCCTTGACTCCCTGAACAAACTAAATATAAACATTCAGGGAAAAGTCTAACATTTGAAACAATTTAAAAGCTGTCTGATAAATATAATCTATTACCTACTATCAATACAAATCGTTCGTAAAATGATATACTTGCGATGCGTTTTTGTTTTTTACAATAACTCTAAAAAATAATACACATAAGATCCTAGAACTTTTGCATTTAAAGTTTTTCTCTATCTCCTAAAATAAAACCTCTAGGTGGGGTGCAAAATATAAAGAATAACCTTGTATATATGGCGTTTGCTCATAAATTCAAAATATACAGTTAAATTAAATGATAACACTCTCAGAATTTTGGAACGGCAAAAGTAACAAACTTAAAAGCTTAGTGACAAGTCGGAACGCACCCAATTTTACGATAACAACGTTGCCAAACTTATTTGACCATGGCCAGCTCCATTAACATTCACTGACGTGTATGTATGGCCGTTTCAATTCGCCTAAAATTCGGTTCCAAGAAAGCATGCCATGGAGTACTCCCCTCAGCGCTGCCTATTAAAGATACTACAAAACTACTAACGGTAACTTAATGACAACTGCAATTACTTAAAAACTCACAAAAAGCGCTGAGGGGAGTACTGTCAAAATTTTTAAAAGTCGAATTGAAACGGCCATACATACACGTCAGTGAATGTTAATGTAGCTGGCCATGATTTGACATGAGTTAGTCTTCCTTCAACCTCAAGATGGCAGCACATTATACAGCAAATTTTTATATTACGTATTTTTCATTTTGCACATTTAGGAATGATAATTTCATATTTTTTATTAAACAGATGTGATCAGTTTTTTACCTAGAATGTGGGAAAGTCATTTTCCGTAATGAGTTTTAAAATTTTATAATTTTTTTTTGTTAATATAAAACATTTTCCATAATTATTGACTTTCCCACATTTATAATATTATTACAGGCTGATCTACTTTTACAATTTTTAAATCGAACGCGTTTTAAAAGCAGCATTTGAAAAATAAATTTTTGCCAATATGGCGGATCTCCATAGTCCTCTTAACACCCGCACCGAAGGAAAGTTCGATACGGGGTCTATATGTCCCTTATCGCAGCGAACGTGTTAATGTAGTCGGCCATGCTTTGGTGATTTTCACAAACAGCAATTTTAATGCGCATTTTAACGACTTTCTTGAATTGCATGTATGTATACATTTACGTGTCTTCCAAATTTATCGTGTATAATCTTTTAGCAAATTAGCTTTGATTTTGATTTTTCAGTGTGTGTTTAATTCCTTATGACGACGGTATTTTTGACGCGTTTTACACGCTATCTGGTGTTTCAGATGTTAACTACTAGAATTTTTAATTATTTTTAATGATCGTATTTCTCAGTGTATTTCTTATGGCCGTTTCCTATCTTGAACTCTCTGATCCCTGCCCCAGATCTTAAGCCACGTCCACACATATTAGATGAAACAATAATTAGAGGCGATTTTTCGCGACATACCAAAACATACCGGTATGGTTACATTCGGTTACATTTTGTTACCTTATTTAACACATTCTACAAGGTACTGCGTTTCTCGCTAAAAAGGTTCGGTACGGTTACTGTATGAAAATTTAATTGACACGCAATTGTGTTTTTCAGGTTGTTTGAATGTGAAGGCCGAGGTGAAGGCATTATTTGTTTGTTAGGATAAGATTAAGGAACATATACGTTTTAGTTTTCCAGATTTATTATTTATCCTGAGGAAACTGTCAACGTATAGCGAAATGTAGACTTTTGATTTTTTAATAATATGTATGTACTTGCCCAACAGTTACAAAGAACCAATAACAGAGCAAAAGAAACAACAGTAGATTATTTCAAAAGATCTAAACCTAAGCTAAATCTAAAACTAAAACTAAAATTAGGTAGAGAATGTAAAAGAAGAAAAAATAAATGGAAGAAGAAGGAAAAAAGAAAAAAGAAAATAAATAAGTAAGTGAAAGGCATGGTGAACGCAGCAGTGGAAGTTATTAAGAACAGTTAGGAGGAGAGTTGGGATAGAAATTCACCAAACTTTTTCTAAAGCCGACGCTATTTAGATGGAAGACACAAATATTGTTGCAAAGATGATGTAAAGAGCGGAGGCAATGTAGACAGGAGATCGTACTAAAGCGTTGGTTCTCAGGGTAGGCAAATAAAAAGACAAAGAGTTTCTGCCGGTAAGGCGCGGTACATGAAAGTAAAGTTTTTCCAAGAGAGCAGCAGTATCAACTTCATTATGGATCAACTTATGTCAGAAAAGCAAAGCCTTTTATGAATAAGCGATAAGGTATTAAAAACCATAAGTAGGGTTTCATGAGGAAAACCTCTAGGAGGATGTAGGTACACCATATTCTTTAAACCAAAGAAACTTAAGAAACCTTCAAGGACATCCGTATGACAATTATAAATGGAATACCAGATTAGGGAGACGTATTGGAATCGTGAAAGGATGAAAGCATTAAGGCAGCGGGGTTAGTGAAATCACGACCGTTCCTGATGATAAAGCCCAAAAGCGAAATGGATTTAGTTGCAATATCATTGACATGGTAATTAAACAGAAAACAGTCGTCAAAAATAACGCCGAGGTCCTTAATAATGGTGGAATATGTCAAGTATTGATCATTTAGTTAATAGTGAAACAAAAATTTGCATTTTTTACGCGAGAAAGAAATGGTTTTGCATTTATCAACATTTAAAGCGAGTCTATTAGAGGTACACCAGTCAGAAAGGGGCTTAAATCCTTTTGAAGAAGAAGGGCATCTTCATGGCTGTTAACAACACAAAATAGTTTGGCATCATCGGCGTACATTAAGATCTTGCTATGTTTGATGAGGGACAAAGGAAGGTCATTTACGAAAAGTATAAAAAGAAGAGGTCCTAAGTTGGCACCTTGAGGAATACTAGAAAAAGCAGTATAAGTACGAGAAGAAATATCGTTGTAATAAACTCGCTGATGCCTATTCAAGAGATACGACTGCAGCAGAAGTTTTAATGAATGGCTAAGACCGTAGGCATTTAATTTGGAAATTAAAAGTTTTTGATCTATGCGATCAAAAGCTTTGGCAAGATCTGTATAAACGACATCAACTTGAGAGCCACAATCAAGAGATTCACATAGATATTGAGAGAAGCATGCAAGATTTGTTACGGTGGAGCGTTTTTCGACAAAGCCATACTGTTCAGGATTTAAACGTTGCTTAATATGAGGATAGAAGTAAGAGTATAATATAATTTCAAAAACTTTAGAGAAATTACAGAGTAAGGAAATGCGACGATAATTTGATATATTTGCAGCAACACCACTTTTAAATACAGGAATGACTATAGAATGCTTCCAAAACGAAGGGAAAGTACCGCATTTGAGAGCTTCATTGAAAATCATATGTAAAGGTTTCACAAACGTAAATTTACAATCCTTCAGCAAAAAACAGGGAATTTGATCATGTCCAGCAGTCGTAGAATTTTTAACTTAGATAAGGCATGAAGTGATCTCTTTGATATTTAAGAAATTGGAAATGTTACAGTTATCAGGAGTGAGTATAGAAGAAGTAGATGGTGGAGTAAATACTGATTCAAAGAAAGATGCAAAACCGTCAACAATCATTTGTGGACTTTCAAGTAAATTACCATTATAGAATATACGACCGGGGATCCTTGTGGTATCTTTTTTATATCTGACATAGGACCAGAATTTTTTAGGATTGTCAATTATGTTGCACTGCATACTGTTTATGTATTTTTTGAATTCTATAGATATTTGCTTTTAATAAGTTTACGGTACGTTACAAAATTATGATAGTATAAGATTCTTTTAGTGGAAGTAAATTTTTTATGATAAAAGGATTTTGTACGAATATTGTTAATATTTTCAGTTGTGAACCAGGGTGGAAAACTACGACCGTGGGTAGTGGCGTAACTAGGAACAAATTTGTTAAATAAGTTGTTCAAGATATCATAAAAATGTTGAATATCAATGTCAATATTAGAGTAATTGCTCAGACGTGTCCATCAGTCAACAAGAGATATATGGCGATAAAGTTTCAGATAATTGGCATTTTTTAAATTATAAACTTTAACGTTGTTGTTATTTTTAAATTTAACAGGAGAATTAGAAACTGTTAACGAGATAGACAGAGTTGGGTGATAGAGATCCTCTTTAATTAGGGGACCGAATCATGCACAACCTCACAGTGATTGCTGGAGAACACAAGATCGAGTAACCTGCCTGAGATATTTCTAGTTGAATTGTATTGCTTTAAGTTTAGAAACTGAGTACAGCTATTAAGAGTTAGTACAAGATTATTCATATCATTTTTACAACTCTCCGATCATTTATAATTACATATTACATATTTTGTTACAAATTTATAGGCTAGAGGTGGACACCACCATTAATTCAAAACTACATACCGTAGGTAACACAGCTTGCGCTTAGGGTTACCCACGATATACAGAACACTGGTACGCTCACTCGCCACCATTTTGCGATTCAAATTTTGAGCTTGTTCAGTAGTTTGTAAAAATTCGCTAGATGGCAGAACCGTATCGCGGACTGTCATTATTATTTTTTAATTCAAAGATTCAAAAGCTTTCAATTTTGCTTTTTGTCTGCAACAAAAATGAAAAAGTGCGTTATTTGTGGTGAAATAAAAATAGCGAATAAGGACACTTCCCTATTTCAAGCTCCCACGATAAAACCATTCCCTAAATTCAGTCATCGAAAATCATTTACACTTATATGAAATATTAGGTCTGTTCGATAGCTCTGCACTTTTCTACACTTTTTACACCAACCGCACCTGAGAGAGTGAGATGTATATAATTAATGAGAGTAGAAGTGAGAAAAATGGAGTAAAGGTTTTAAAAGTGTAGAAAGTGCAGAGCTATCGAACAGACCTATTGTTACATAATTATAGATTTCGGAAAGGCTTCCAGAATGGAGCAAAAGTGTATGTGTCACAATATTGAAGAACCATTTTGTGTGCTTGAAACACTTTAAAAAAGAATTTGTAAAAAATCATTATTCATGGGGTGAAATCATTCGAAGAACACTGACAGATGATGCTATTCCTGAACTAAATATAGGCTCCTGCTCCACTAATATTAATCTTGCATCTGTCCTTTCTTCCACCACCACCAAACAATACAGAAACAAGAAGCAAATAGCATCAATAGCCTCTGAAAGGTGTGTAAAAATTACAGCAAAACGTGCTTGGTAATCTTCTTGCTCATAATATGTACGAGGTCTGTTCAAGAAATAATTTTTTAAATAGCGCGGCAACGAAGTATAGTAGCGTCGTGCGGTTGGCAACACTGTGTTCGCCATAACCTTCCGAGTTATTGCTTTTTAAGTGCAAGGTGTTTCAGCATTCGTGGCGATTTTTACAATGTGCGATTTTCGGGAACAACGATGCAACGTGAAATTTTGCGTAAAACTGGGGAAAACTTTTACCGAAACATTTCAAGTTTTAAAACAAGCTTATGGAGACAATCTCTAGGCCATGGCCATAGGCAGTGTTACGAATGGTTTTGCCAATTCAAAAGTGGTCGTTAATCAGTTGAAGACGACTCTCGATCAGGAAAACCTTCGACTTTAACTGATGACACTCTCATTCAGATAATCTGTGATCTGGTGCGTGCAAATCGTCGGCTGACTGTCAGAGAACTTGCAGAAGAGGTTGAGATCTCAACAGGGTCGTGCCATAACATTCTGATCGAGAAATTGAACATGCATCGAGTCGCTGCAAAGTTTGTTCCTCATTTGATGACTGAACTGCAGAAGGAAAGGCGAGTGGAAGTTAGCCGGGAACTCCTTCAACAAGCCAACGACAACGAGACAAAATGATTGAACAATCATCACAACGGGCTGGCAAGGGATCTCCACGATCCAAAAAAGCATGACAGTCTCGATCAAAAGTCAAGGTGATGATCATCATTTTTTTCGATTTCAATGGAGTTGTGCACTTTGAATTTTTGCCTCATAGTCAAACAGTCAACTGTTACTACTATGAACATTGTGTGAAAAAATTCGCAAAAAGAGACCAGAGTTATGCTGAGACAACTCATGGTTCCTTCACCACAACAACGCGCCTAGTCACACAATTCACCAGTTTTGTACCAAAAATCAAATAACTGTACTCCCTCAATCTCCCCACTCATCAGATCTTGCGATTTTTGCTTATTTCCTAAATTAGAATCAGTGCTGAAAGGACGCCATTTCGACACCATTCGAGAACAAATTCAAAGAACATTCCTAAAGAAGCTTACCAGGACTATTTTACAAAGTGGAAACCGCTGGGAAAAGTATGTCAATTGGGGAGGGGAGTACTTTGAAGGGGCCAAGGACCAATAATGTATAAGTTGAAAAATAAAAAATTTAAAAATGGTCTGCACAACGCACTACACGCATTACAATAAATAGAACAGGCGTCCAGTGGATATGGCCCTAATTTAGTAGTTCGGTTTTTTCTTGAACAGACCTTGTAGTAGTAAATATCTCTCTAAAATGTTTAATTGCTTCCTGAGAAAGCAATCAAACAGACTGAGAAACGTTAAGTTGCAAAACAAAACAGGTTACAATTGATACTAAAATAACATTTTTTACAGTCATCAAGATATTTCCCATCCTCAAGTAGAGATACTACTCCCATTAACTTCTCAATCAGGATAAATAAATTCCAACAATAATTTTCCAATATTTTTTAAATATCTTTCAAAAGCCATAGCAGATGAAAATTTATTAAACAAATTACCTTCTGAATGGGGAATACATACAACAGAGACTTCAATCATAATAAGTCACATAAAATATTACAAGTCAGAAGTTATTAAACAAATTTCAATTGATAAGGCTATTGTAATTTATCAAACAAACATAAAAATACAACTGAATAATATTTTGCGTCCACTAGATGACAAATTGCCTACATTACAAGATTTGATAACTCTTATAAAAAAAAGTTCATGAAATTAAGCTTTGCAATGGAACTGGAATAAAAAATGGTGAAAATCTTAGGAAAGCCGAACGTTGTCGTGCTTGTGCATTACTAAGAAAATATTTATTACGAAAAACATCAGACCTTCATAAGTTAAAAAGTAAAATAAAAAATAAACGCATTCAGAACAAAATCAAGTAAATGAAACAACAACAAAAAAAAACAAGACGCAATAATAGGAGATTTACAAAAACGAATGGCAGAAATTAGTAATGTTGAAAATTTAATTTCTGAATTTCCAGAAAATCAAAAATTAGTGATTCGAGCATGTATTGAAACTGCAGGACAACATCTACATAGAAAACGGTACAGTAAAGACTGGATATATGCATGTCTTCTTATAAAAATTAAAAGTCCAAAATTGTACAGGCATTTACGAAGTAGAGACTTGCTACCTCTGCCTGCATCAAGTACCTTATCTCGTTACATAAATAACATAGACAGTACATATGGCTTTCAAAATAAGTTATTTGAGCTTATAAAAGAAAAAACTAATTTTATGCCTGAACGTGAACGTCACGGTACTTTGATGATCGATGAATGTAAAATAACAACATGTAAACATTTTGATAAAAACCATCTGCAAGTAATGAGTTTCGTAGATTTAGGGGACTATACTCCATTGTGCCAGAAAGATGACTTAGGGGATCATGTTCTTATCATTATGTTTCAGCCTTTTGCTGGTAAACACATGCAAGCACTGGCTTGTTTCTTGTTAAAAGGCAGTGGTCCCAGGAAATGTTGAGGCAAAGTTGATATTGGAAGCTATTCTCTTGTGTGAATCAGCTGCGTTATTTATTGATGTCATTACCTCGGATGGTGCTACCTGGAATCGAGCCATGTGGAAGACATTTGGTGCAGGAGATCCAAATAACCCGTGGTGCATTCATCCCTGCAATGAAAAAAGAAAATTGCGAATGCGTTCTGATTTTCCACATTTAATAAAATATATTAGAAATCGACTCGTTTCAAAGGGAGAGCTTCAGGTTCCAGAAGGTCGATGGACCCACTTCAAAATATTAACTGAATATGATGCAAAACATGAATTTAAACTACCACCAAAACTAACTCAGAAACACATTAGACCTGAACACCATGAAAAGATGAAAACTAAATATGCATTTCAATTGTTCAGTGCTACTGTTGCTGATGCTTTATCAATATTAAAAGAAAAAAACATACCTGGCTTTGATGATTGTGAGCCGACAATTCAATTTTGTAAACGGATGAACCAGTTATGTGATATTTTTAATTCAAACAACTCCTTTAATGCACTTCGACCAAATTCTTCAGAGCACCAAGCTTTAGAAGATTTCTTGATTTATATGGATCTGTGGCAATCTTCTGCTGAACCTGAATTCTTTTTAACAAAATCAACAGCTGAAGGACTAAGAGCATCTATAAATACTGCTTTGACTTCAAGAATAAATCAAGATCCACTTGAACATTTTTTTTTCATTACTGCGACTTAGTGGTGGAGCTAACAATAATGCAGAATCACTACAGATAGGTCAAATATTCAGGCTGATATCTTTATATTCTCTAGTCAAACCACCTCCTGGTAGTAATGTAACTGGTGGCGATATGCTTGAAGCGTTGATCAGTAACATAACAGATCTTTTGCATTACAATAAAGAAAGTAAGACACATCTAACAAAAGCAGAAGTTGACTTGCACATTGATGATATGTTAAATGAGGATACTGGTTGTGCTGCTATTATTGAATTCAATGACAATGAAGAAGCATTTGCTTACGTTTGCGGATTCATTGCTCGGAAATATAAATCTGAAAAATGTGAAAGTTGTATTAAAACTCTTATCGGAAATGGACATGAATCATTTAATACGTTTATCATGCTGAAAAGTATAGGGCATTTAGTATTTCCATCCAAAGAAATATTCATCCTACTTAAGAATATAGAGTCAAGTATATCTGAAAATCTAAAATCAGAAATCAAAAAGAACACGTTGCTTAATATTTTGACGATATTGAGCAAAAGAAACCTTTCTAATTTTGTTGGTTGCACAAACCACAAAAAAGACCTAATAAAGAGAATAATTTTTTCATTTTTAATTACACGAATGTCTTTGTCATGCAAAAAGGAATCAAGAAAAAGAAGTTCCGAAAATAACAGTGCTAAGAAACGTGCAAAATTAGCAAAAATAGTATAAATAGTATAAGTATTAAATAAAGATGTATAATTTGGTAGAGGTAAAAAGTAAAAATAAAAAGCGGATTAGAGTTGGCCATGCAAGCAAACACGTATGTCTTCATTTAGTTCATTTCACGTTTCTTCAGTCACTTTGACGTTTCTGTTTGTGGAAGTGGACCACAGGATATGCTTCATGAAACTATATGCTCGATTGCATTAGGTATCGAATAAACCCTTTTTATGATTAACTTTGTGGCCATTTCTGAAAAAAACTCCACCATGAGAGACTTTTATTAATTTTTATGACGTTGTTGAGACTCATTATGTGATAGTTGATTGACAATTAATTATTTATGACGTTATCCAGACATACTTTTAAATTCCAACGCCTACTCTAATACGTTTTCATTTTGATCACTCGTTATAGAATACGGTGGTAAATTAACTGCCGATACCCAAGTGTTTCCGAATGCTAGAAGCTGGAGGAATCTATGAACATGAGGTTATTATCCACGAGCAAAACTTCGTTAATACTGAAAATCCAAATGTTCATATCCAAGAAATAGAAGGAATGTGGATGCGGGCGAAAAAAAAATTGCAACGCGAGTGTGGAACGTCTGAAGCTTTATTCACCAGTTCGCACCAGTTATTTCCATGAATTTGTTTGGCGTTACTCTATTAGCAACGTCAAAAATAAATTTGGTGCATTTCTGTGTTGCATTGCTGAAACTTGCGTTAATTAAAGACACTCCGGTGTCGGCAACTAATTTACCACCGTATTCTATACCTCAACCTATAATTTGTTGTAATTACCACTCATATTATTATATAAGTTAATAAATTTGATACTCACCGTTTATTCTCTGGCATCATAGATCCATCATTCCTTTCAGATGGTGGAACTGTTTGAAAGTTCGGGAAATGGTATACATTTGAAAGTTTACTTACTTTAGGGAAGATCATTTATTTTGCGGGTCTAACAAATGTTTTCGAAATTGAAAGAAATTCTTTCAAGTATCTTTATTTTTATTATTATTATTTAATTATCTTTATTTTTTGCAGAAAAGTAAAAGAAGTCACTTTTTTAATATCTCCACTCTTTGGAAAGTGAAATTTGGTTATGTTTACACTTTGTGTCTTTTTTCAGAGAGAGACGTATCTCTGAATAATCATTCGTGTATGTAATGTGAATTATAATCTGTCACCTAATCTACAAATAATTCGTCCGTTTACCTCTCCACAAATTTACGGTTTCAAACCTAAGGTTTCAAACCGAGTTCTGAGCGCTTCAATAATTTTAGGTCTGTTCGATAGCTCTGCACTTTCTACACTTTTAACACCTTTACTCTATTTTTCTCACTCCTACTCGCATTAATTATATACATCTCACTCTCTCAGGAGTGGTTGGTGTAAAAAGTGTATAAATGTGCAGAGCTATCGAACAGACCTTTTGAACCAGTTGCGTGTGTGACGTCACTATTGTAAAATGTATTTTGCGTCTACAAAATGGTCTGGAACCAATGATTTTAAGGACGTAAATAAAATATCTACTTTTTTGAGGTTAGAAAAAATTTCCAAGAGAATTTCAGTTGAACGCAAAGCGTTCTTTTATTCGTAGTCTGTTGTATCCATCAGTAGGTGACGTCACATTATGACGTAGTCAAAATACTTACTACATGGGCATATTCTTTATTTCAACGCAAATTTGTGATTGAAAGCATCAGTGTTGGGACCTGATGCTTTCAATCACAAATTTGCGTTGAAATAAAGAATATGCCCATGTAGTAAGTATTTTGACTACGTCATAATGTACGTCATATTATACTCTCCTCCGGTGGTATAATTCGCTAAAATAGTGCGGTATGTTAATGTGTTGTAACACAATGGTACCGGTATGTCGCGCAAAATCGCCTTTAATGTCAAAGCCAACGTTGTAACAAGTGTCTAAATAAAAATCTGGTCAAGTGGGTTGTGATCGAAAATTTATCCATTGCGTTTACATAGCAGAATGACTAAATGTAGCCTACTTGACCAGGTTTTTATTTAGACACGAGTTATATGCACGGCCTGGGAGGAATTAAAATGAAAAAAGGCGCACAATTTAAAAGTATTTGAACGTAAACTGAATGATTTTGTCCACGAAACTAAAGTATTTAGTACGTTGAACAACATTCTTATGTGCCCAAGATACTAAATAACCATTATGGTTCAGCCACACCTACGGCAAATGTGCTGCCTAACGCCATTTTTAACGTCTAATTTGCCATTAATCAGTCGCTACACATACAATTATTGTCAAGTTAGACGTGAAAAATCACGTTAGGCAGCACATTAGACGCAGCGTGGCTCCGACAACGATAGTGTAGCGACGGATTATTGGCATATATGGCACTAATTTTGTAACGGCGTTGAGAATGGCATTGCGCGCTAGACGATAGCTCGGCTGGCGGTTTTTTATACAAATCAAACGAATTGCCGGCGAACGTATCGCATAGTTGTTGCCATAGATAAAGAAAGATATATGTGAGAAAGACAGAACATACATTTTTTACACGAAAACAGCGACATCTTGTGTTTTTAGTCACGTACTATCTTAGTTTTGATTGCAGGTTTCTTTCATTATTTCAAGTACTAATTTAAAATATAATTTTTGAATGTTAGGAAACGGAAAATGCTAAAAATATTTGAATAGAACTCCTGTGATATTTGACATTTAAGATAAAGTTGCCAATATTTAAGTAAAATACCACTGCTGCAGCCGCTTCGAAGCGAAATGTGGGACAAATAATGACCTTAACCACCAATGTAAAATTTAGCGCATTAATTTTCTTGCGTTAATTGTCGGGTTCTTGTCCGTTAGAATGCCGTTAGACGTTAACGCAGATGTGCCCGAAGCATAAGGGGATAGCCAATAAACTTATTCATCTATATCCAGCTAACTAGCACCATATATTTCAAACTAGCCGTGAAAAAAAATTATAAAATCGTGCTTTCTGGGTGATAGCTTCATCATTGTAAATAACACATAATCACACTTTTTTGCGAATTTCTTTATAAATTGTAACAAATTTAATTTTAATGTTATATTAGTATTAAATGATAAGTTCACTCATTTTAATAATACATGATTAATCTGAATGAAATGTAGATCTAATATAATACATTCAGTTGAATGTATCTTAAATGAATGCTTTAAGCACAGTTTCCAAATATGTAAACTTTTAGTTCTATTGTCATCATTTGGCAGCTGTAATTTTGATCACCCATGTTCATCAATGAAGTGAGCTTTCAGGAATATAAATAAAAACTTGCGCATATTTGCGCCATTTTGAAATAATCGTGACAAAAGTAGGATATCTCAAAAATAGGACTTGTATGTACAGGCTTTATTTTTATATATTTAGAATAATAATGTGCTAAATCCAACCCTTTTGGTACAAAAATTTTGAAATTGAATTTTGTGGCACTTAGCCATTTAGAAGTTACAAGCTTCAATTATGTTGCTATTTGCCATTGAAAGCATAGGTACTGGATACGGCATGGTAATTTGATTAAAATCAGAGGTCAAATATTTTTTATTTTTGGCTTATATTTTCAAGAAAATAACACTTGATTACTTACTTTAATTCATTATTTATTATTGTGAAACAGATAACTTAGGAAATAGTTCTCCTAATACCCCTCATGTATGTCCTTATAATTTAGCATACACTCGAAATATTATTTATGAATATTACTGTAGAGTTTAAGTGTGTCTAATCTAATTTAATTATTTAATTCTTTAGTTTTTAGTTTCTTTAATACGTGTTATTAAAGCGTTTTCTCACTATCTCTATCTTGAAATAATTTGTTGTTCAAATGTTAAAGTATCTCATACTCACTCTTGTTTTCCGGTACTTTTCTTTTGTTTATTTTTTTTCTAACACTATTCAAATCTTGCATATCACAGCGTTTGAAATAAATATTATCATTAATATTTAGCAACGGCTCAATGTCCACACAAGATTGCTAACAGGCAAATACAGAAATTTGATAAATGAAGCAAATTACATATACTTAAATATGTATTTTTCCGCTAAATTTATCATTATACAAAAAAAATAGTTTTGAACATTTTTTCATGCAAAAGTTATTTGTATTTTTAATTCTCATACGATTTAAGGTAGTAAATAATTTCTGCCAACTTTTGCTATCATCGACCCTATTGTGCGGCGCTAACTGTCACTTCAAAAGACATGCACACAATAAGTCAAAGAATTTTTATGTAACTGTCTCCTTCTAAACTTCTAACTTACTTCCGTGAAACAGCCTTGTGGCTTTTGTCAAGTTACGTTATTTTGGCCTAGTTGTACAATTCCAACTGAACTTTGAGCTAAAGTTTATAGTATATAATGGTATTAGGCCGATATGCTTGATATAACGAACGAGGATAAGTTCTATGGAGACAGTGCAGTTATAATGAAATAACATTCAAGTATTACGAAAAGACCTTAACAACATTGAGTACGTTTACACGAACGTGTAAAGTAGGTTTTATTAGAACCTACGTTACTAAAACCCAAAGTTAGTGTATGAAAATACGAGTTGTTTCAAATTATTAGTGTACATTTGAACTTGAATGTTGTAATGTATTTCAATACCAGGAAGCTCAAGTATTATGTACTACAATCGTAAATTGTCATAGGAGTGATATTATTCCCATGCAATGAGTCTCAAGAAATATTTTCATATCACTAATTCACAAATCACTACGCCAGGCGGCGCTGAACGCAGAGATGTGCATGGCGCCTATATGAGAAGTTGTCTCATGCGCTCGAATTTACATGCTAAAAGCCGAACGCCAATTCTCGGTGGTGGGGTGCGTGAACTGACGTCACGAGAGTCCGCCCAATGCATTCGTACATTGCCGACTAGAGGTATAGGCCGTGTACATACTGAAATCCCCACCAAATCTCTAAGTCGCATATTCTAAATTCGAAGTCTTCACAGTCGCTTTGTAGCTGCGTGAGAGGACAGAGCGCTAATGTTGCTTTTGCCGTTGTGTTTCATTTCTGTTTTGTCGAATTATATTCCAAAAGAAATTAAATTAGCAATAGATGTTTCGAAATTATTACAAAACCAGAAGAAATTCATTTAATGACTCGTATATCGGGCTATATGTATAATATTTAAAATTTACTAAAACTGTCTTGTCAAGAATGTATCAATTTAATATCGACTAATAAAGAACTTATTTTGCTTGAACAAAATGAAATCTGTATCTATTAAACTTTCTCGCAGAAAATTAAAATATCCAACTGTCGATTTTGCGGCTACTTGTGTATCGTTCCTTTGTACGTTTAAAATAATAGTTGAGAAACATGAAGATATTTTTAAAGTTGTGGCACAGCATAAAGATTACACAGTAGCGCGACTCTCATGAAAATATTCAGTTCGTGCATAACATCCCGCGCAAGGTCTGAGTCACAATCTCGGGATGCAGAGCTCATTCATTCACGGCTCTGGTGACGAATGGATCTTTATAATTATGTTAACACACATTATTTATGCCTTGTTTTTTTTTACCACGTCCACTAAACACTACACTCCGGCCCTGGTGTGTGAGCGCGTGTGAATTTACAATTTACAACAAAATCGCTCACACGTAAAGCAGAACAAACAGTTCGACACACCCCTTTAATCTACTCAAGGTCAATGAAAATCCAGTAAAGAGATCAAAGTGCCGACAAGCGAATTACGCTACTATATTCTTTATACTGTGGTTGTGGGGCATCCAAAGAAATTATTATCAAATATAAGTTTTTTTACACTTATATGACGACTACAAACAGCAATGGAGCTCCTTAACAAATTATCAAATATGTTTTTCTACCATTTGGAAAATAATTAATATTAAAAGATGTTTTATGAAATACATTATTAAATATTTAATTTTGGATAAGGACACGAAAAATTCAAAAAGGACGATGATAGTGTTAATAAATAATCATTTAATTATATTCACGCTTGCATTCGTAGAACCCCGAGAGAGATTAGCCCATTGCCGGCCGCTACTCTCTCGCTAGGTGACGACTTCGACTCCCACTCTTACAACAGAGCCTGTATCTTCTAGGAAGCTTTGATTCGTACGATCTTTCCGTTTTAGTATAGGGCATTTCCAATGCATTTTTACGAAATGGAATTGCATGTAGCGCCTTGAATATGAAAGATAACCCGGAAAGAAAATAACGTACGGTTACCGCCGAAGAAAAAACTGGTACAAGGTTTAAAATGCATAAAATGTAATCCATGAATTTAAACATTTTGAAGCCTTTACTTGACGGGTATCCCGCATACGTCATTCTGCCGAAAGGTGTCGAGTCCACCCGAGGCAACTTCCCATGAGGCAACTTCCCATGTACTAACTTTGACTATATCCGACGTAAATGGTTGTGTAAACGAGTCATAACACACGTTTTAGTAAAACGGTTTGGTAAAATGAGTGTTATGCCTCATCTAAATGACCATTTACGTCGGATTTAGTAACGTTGGTTGTAATAAAATGCTACCTACCTGCGTAGATAGGCAGAAGTTTTACATTGGAGGGAAACTTTACTCCAATGTTGCCAGCCAGCTTCAGTGGGACGGGAGGGTTCAAATCCAAACCGCGAAGGCCAAAACCCATAAGAAAATAGGCGCCACTTAATTTTTTTTTGAAAGGGGGACAAGGTGAAAATTAAGAAAACCCGTTACATCCAGAACACGTCAATTTACTTAGTCACAAACAACAATATAAAGAATATACACAAATAAATAATATATAGGGGGAACACAAAAGTTTACAACATATTCGACTTGGTCGGATCCGAACTTCGCATTAAACTATATTAAAATAAGTCAAATCGTAACTAATGCAACAGAATACAAAAGAAGGCAATCTCCGGTTATTTGCACGCGTCAACGCTCGTCTACTTATATCATCTTTAAATTACACCGGCGGTTACGCAATAAGTTGCAAGTTTAATTGCGGCAAAATCAAAGTAATGGATCAAAAACTAAATCCGCGAAATATCGCTCAAAACTAAGAAAAGAAACTATAACGCTCCGACCTTTATTCCTTTGATGTCCGATTCGTTTGTCGGTGTCTTTGCGGAAATGCCGCAGCGACGCTTTGTAGTGTGCCGGCTTCCGCGTAGAGGGGCGAGGAGGAACTTCCAACGCCGTAATTCGCGATGCACCTGTACAAACCGGATCGAATTCAACTTCCGTAGACTCTTGGTGAAAACCAATACCCAACGAGAAATAACTCTTGATAAAGGTCCAAGATTAAAGTCTAGGATTAACGATAGCTCTTGCTAGAAGCTCACGATAAAAGCCTATAAGCAATGAAATAAAACGAACACAAAAGTCAAACCGAGAGTTGCTGCGTATAGAACTTACCTCGGTCTGTCACCGAAGCTGGGACAACCACGGAACACGCGGTTTTTCCTGTCTCACAACTGGGTCTAATCAGAGTCGGCAATTAGCCGTAGATATGCACTAACATCCCTTCGATGTAATGGCACGCACAAATAAAAAATATTTAACGGAAAGAAAGTGTGACCCAAGAGACGGCAAGTTTCGTTCTGACAATCGCGCAACATTTCTCGTTTGACAAAAAAGGAACGATTATAAACAAGCGAGACACCTTCTAGTTTTACCTCCGGGGAACTTTCTTAGTAACAGTGGGAACCAATCGGCTGAAAGGGCAAAGATCACGCATAATACGCGTCCAGAAGTAGAACTTCGTTATAATTCGTTCAATTCCTCACATACACGCGATTTTGAACTCAAATAAGGATGGATTACGTATATAAAATGAATTTGTTTAAATAAATGAAGGTCCTGTTAATGGAAATATGCTAAAACGAAAGTTTGAGAAAAATTACGCCGGCGAAATACGGGTATTCCTACACTGACTGCAATGTGTACAACGACGCGGTCCAAGGAATAATCCGACACGTCGAATTTCGCATATACAGGGCGTGTTCGGAACAGAAATGAAGGCTGGACGGTAGCAATGCATATACATGGGGTATTCAGAACAGAAATGAAAAATGACCTGTAACAATCCCACCCTTACTAAGATGGAAATTTTGCCCACAGGTAAAATTTCTGATGTCCACACTATAATCAGCCGAAACGAAATGGCACGAAGGCGAACGACAGATCTCGAAGTTGAGTGTTCGGCTTAACCAACATAAACGAAACACGGACGAAATGATACTACGCGAAACTATTTGGTCGGAGACCACGAAAGAAAAGTTCAGATCAGGAGAACCAAAATGATTCACCCCCCGGAGATGTTGCGTCCTGACGTAGAGACGACTTATGGCCAATTGCACCGCATTTTTAAGCAGAAATTAAATTTAAGTCGTGTTTAGAATGTAATATTTGACGTAGATCCAGCATAATGTCAGGCACATTCTAACTGACACTTAAGTTGAAGTTTAACCGTCAATTAGAAGATGATTGACATTATGCTGTCATGTATTCACGATTGTCACATTCTAAACACGTCTTAAATTTAATCAATGATTAAAAATTCGGTGCAATCAGGCATTAGAAGGGGAAGAGAATCTGCATTCTCCAGATCACAACTTCGGTAGTGACGAATGTCACATTTGACAACTCAAGACACGTCCAGTAAAGTTGAATAAATAACAAAAAATAAGTCGAATCCGAGTATCAATCAGTTCAAACGGAACAGAATTTTCTCCCAGTTTCCGAGAGCAGAGACTAAAGAGAGAGAGAAGAGAAGTCGAGAGAGACAGAAAACAGGAAAGATAAAGGTTTCCTCACGGAACACACCATACTACAGACGTGACTTCCATCCCACAGCAGTACATCAGAGAGAGAGGGCAAGCCATACCTTCACGAGATCCAGTACGCTTGGCATTCCCACACGCTTTGACGAATGCGGAAGGATATCTCAAAGCCGTCAAGGCCGAGCTGATCAATCCGAAAAGGAGACAGAGTTAGAGTAGAAGAAAGGTTGAAGCAAGAAGAAAAGAAGAATTCCCGGGCGAATAGGCGTGATCCAAGTCACAATCAAGAGGCCTGTCAGACTTCGCTCATACGCAGATTCACAGAGAGAGAGGGCAAGAAGAGTCTTCACGAGATCCAACTCTCTTGTAACTCCCACAAACTCAGTAAATCGCAAGGCGACATCTCACAGTCAACGAGACTGATCGTTAGGGCACCTATCGCACGCGAACATCCGAAGACGTTCGATTCCACAGATGGTGTGAGGAATGTACAGAATCTTTTAGGAGCCTTTTACTCCACGCAGAAGATACGTCGGAAGAATTCTAAGAGGCCACAATCCGCAGGCCGAAATATGAATAAGACAATCTCTACTCATCAGGGGGATCAGGTTTAAGATGTTCACTGTTCCAAGTACCAGGAAGTATGTTACTATCAAAATCCTTAAGTTCGTAAGTGTCCGCAGACGTACGTCGACTAATGAGGAAAGGCCCAACAAATTTATTGGCCAACTTGGCCGCGAAATGTTTTGACGCATCGGACAACACGAAATTTTTACGCCACACCCGCTGCTCAGGCTGGTAAACAACCTTTCGCCTACGAAGATCATATCGGCCCTTAGCCTTTTCGTAAGCCTTTTGCAACCTTTCCTGTACGTTTTTGTAGAGGACTGCGAACTTTCCGGTACGAGATTGTAAATCCTTAGGATCTTGACGAGCAACCTCCAAAGATTCATCTTTAACAGGGTTAAACTACCTTTCAAGCACATTTCATGTCCAAAATTGAGGAAGTAACTTCGTGACGTGCAGTTCGTAAAGCACAAGTGACTTTGGGCAGGATTAAATCCCATTTGCGGTGGTCTTCCGCCACATAAGCAGTCAACATGGACTTAATTACGCGATTAACGCGCTCGACAGGGTTCGCTTTTGGATGGTAATACGAAGTGTACGCAGGGCGCACATGGTATGCTGTCAGAAGTTTTTGATATTCCTTAGATTTAAATTGGACTCCATTGTCCGAAATGACCGTACGAGGCACTCCAAAGACCAAAAAGATATTTTCCTCAATGTGCTGAACGATCTTAGGGGCGGTAGCCTTTCGAAAAGGGAAACACAAGGTGAACTTACTGAAGCAATCAGTTGCCACAAGGATGTATTGATACCCACGAGAAGATCTAGGTAGTGGTCCAACAAGATCGATGCTAATGACCTCCCAAGGTCGCGAAATTCGAGAGTGACCTCCCATTAGCCCTGCCGGAGCTTTCTGTTCTGGTTTGGTGCGAAGACACGTTTGACATCTATGAACATATTTCGCAACATCGGCGTGCATTTTGGGCCAATAATAACTTTGGGCGATTCTATTGTAAGTCTTGTAGACACCTAAGTGACCACTAGTCGGGGAATCATGATGTTCGTGAAGAATTTGTGATCGAGATTCCTTAAGGACAACAGGCTTCCAGTGAGGCTCATCCTCAGCTAGTCGATAATAGGTGTTTCGGACGAGTTTATAGATAATGTTCCCTTCAATACGAAAACTCGGAAACTTTTCCGGGGCCAAACGAATTTTCTTTAAGAAATTCAAATACCAACTATCCTTAACATTATCGAAGTCGATGGAGTCGATAATAGGGACAGTTCGAGAAAGCATATCAGGTACGACATGTTCCTTTCCTTTGCGGTGTATGACACTGAAATCGTATTGTTGCAGGCGTACAGCCCAACGACATAATCGACCAGAAGGGTTCTGCAACTTGTTCAACCAAAGCAGTGAATGGTGATCTGTGATAACTTTGAAGTGAGAACCTTCCACGTAGGGCCTAGGTTTTTCAATTGCCCATAACATCGCAAGGAGTTCTTTGTCAGTCGTCGAATAATTGCGCTCAGTTCGAGATAATGAGCGACTTAGATAGCAGATGACTTTCTCGCCATCATCGAGTTGTTGAGTAAGAACAGCTCCAACACCGTAATCAGATGCGTCGGTTTGAATCGTGAATTCTCTAGTGAAGTCAGGACACGAAAGGACTGGAGCAGAAACCAAATGCTCACGGATCTTTTCCCACGCTTCATCGCAAGTTTCGTCCCACCGATGCTTAGAATTTTTCTTAAGCAACTTGGTCAAAGGGGCGATAATTGTGGAAAACCCAGGGATGAATCTACGATACCACGAAGCGGTTCCAATTAATCTACGTACTTCTTTAACCGTTGTGGGCTTAGGCATTCGTAAAATTGACTGAACCTTTTCGGGATCCACATGAAGACCGTGGCGATCCACCACGTAACCTAAGTACTTCAATTCGCTAAGGCAGAAACTGCACTTGTCCTGATTCAAGGTCAAACCAGCCTCAGTCAGGCGTTTATGAACTTCAGATAATACTTCGAGATGTTTGTCGAAGGTTTGCGTGACAATAATGATGTCGTCCAGATAGACGAACACGTGAGGATCAAGGTCAGCACCAATTACTCGATCAATGAAACGTTGCCAAATCGCGGGAGAATTGTGCAGGCCAAAGGGCATTCGTCGGAATTGATATAATCCACGATTAGGTACAGTGAATGCTGTATATTGGCGGGATTCTTCGGCGACTGGGATCTGCCAATAAGCTGACTTGATGTCCAAAGATGACAGGTACTTAGCATCTTTCAATTTGTCAAGGGTGTTCGAGACATAAGGTAGTGGGTATGCGTCTTTAGTCGTGACCTGGTTTAATTTACGGTAATCCACACAAAAGCGAAAACTTCCATCTTTTTTTGGCACGAGAAGAATGGGAGATGACCAAGCACTTTTGGATTTCTCCACGATGCCACGCTTCAACATGTCGTCTAGTTCTTTATTGACAACAGCTTGCCTTGCTGGCGAGATGGGATAATAGCGTTGCTTTATCGGGGCGCTATCTGTGTGAATAGAGTGTTCGACGAGTTTAGTGCAACCCAGTTCACCATGTGGCGAGTTTACGAACAGCTGATTAGTTAGAGTCTCCAGCTGATTTCGCTGCGAATCAGTTAAATGTTGCCAAGAAGTAAGATGTTCAACCAAGTCAATCGATTCTTTACTGAATGCCCAATCACCGGAGCGCAAGTCAGGGACGATGCCCATCAACTTCCAAAAGTCTGCTCCTAAGATCAGTGAATGAGGTAACTCAGGGACAACTAAAACATCGATGACTTTTACGCGATTTCGCAGTCGTATAGGGGTGGCCACATTACCAGGACTAGAACAGGGTTGTCCATTCGCTACGGTACACGACGTTACATGCTTGGTGAAGGGTAAGTTTAAAGTTTGAAGAACTTCCCATCCCGAGCTGCCAACGATTGTGCGAGATGCACCAGAGTCTAAGAGGCCAAGTAACGGGATGCCCAAAATCGACACGGTTAAATAAGGACGCTCATCATTTTTAGCATGAGCTAAGACATAGTCAAGAACAGGATGGACTGCCAAGGGATCGATCGGCTTTGAAATACTGAAACAACGTACTAACCGATCATCTAGCGCGTTGTTCTGGAGTTTTTTTGAACACGCCGGGCACGTCTTGGTAGTGACGTTGGGACGACCACACCGATAACAATGCCTTTTTAAGGGCTCGGAACAATCTCGAGACAAATGACCGATTTTCTGGCAATTCCAACACTTAAAAGTCTTATTAGGTTTGGGAGGCTCCACCTTACATTCAGATACAACTGGTGCACAGGCTTGTACGTACGCTAAGTCAGGTTCTAAGACCATATTTTTACGTGGAGGTGGAACGTATGCTTCGACAGCTGACTTACGAGCTTCCAACTGTCGACCTAACCTTAACAAGTGTGCTACCGAAGTAATCTCGACCAATCCTAATTGTCGTTGATAGAAAGGGGCAATATTGTTCAGAAGAATTTTGACCTGAACGCTTTCAGCAACCGGAACGCTCAAGCTATTAAATAAATTGATCATGACCGACGTGTAAATTCCCATTGATTCGTCAGGGCCTTGAGTGCGTTTCTTAATTTCTTCGAACAATTTGTCATCGTAATTATAGGGTTGAAATTCCTCACGAAGACGTTTGACGAGGTCAGTCCAATTATCGCAAAACTTTCTATTAGCCCTAAACCAAATTAACGCCTTCTCTCGAAACAAATCGGATGCGGAAGCGAATAACGTGATTTCGGACACGTTCCTCGAAACGCAGAGTTCGTCAACACGTTCGAGAAAAGCATTTAAAGACAGGACTTTATTATTCCCATTGTAAGACAAACCCCATTTAGAAACAGGCACGGATTTAATTTCGTTACTGGCCGCAGAGTGTGTAGCAGCCTTAACTGTAAGAGGCGTGGCTTCAATTCGCGATGTATTTGCTTTTGGCGGCGATGGAGTAGCCAAAGGTGACGAAGTCGCACTCGGCGGTGAAATAGAGTCCGGAACTACGCAAGATACCGATAAAGGGTTGTTCTGAAAATGCTCGGCAATCGCGGTTAAATCAAGTAAAGGGGATTCTGTTACCCCAGTAACTTCCGGTTCTTTCGGCGCAAAATTGAGCGCGGTTTGTTCGAAGTCGAACGCAAGTTCGTCTAGCGTTCTCAAGATGGCGGCACGTTGTCGCGTCTCGTCACTATTCGTCGGTTGGGAGCGCTGAGCGCGTCCAATGGCATGAGCCAACTTAGCGGAAATTTTATCGTGAATGCACACAGCTGTTGAGCCGGGAAGCGACTCTATTAAACAGCGAATCTCGCTAATCTTTTCCTGCAGAGCTGTCACGTCATCGTCAAAAGTCACGTCATATTTCGGTACAGGCAGGCGTAAATCTTTTTCTAATCGCATTTGCCGTCTTAAATTAGCACGTTTTTGCGCAACTGTTCCGTCAATTTGGATACCTCTTACCAATAATTCATAATTTAATTTCTCAGAATTAAGACGGTCCGGTAATAGTTTATATTCCATTATAATGCGCAACTTATTCTAATAAAATAAGTGTTCTGGACGTAATACTCTTAAACAACAAACAAAACAACAAAACGCAAAGCAAAATCGAGCCACACGCGTTTGGGCGCCAAAACTTGCTACCTACCTGCGTAGATAGGCAGAAGTTTTACATTGGAGCGAAACTTTACTCCAATGTTGCCAGCCAGCTTCAGTGGGACGGGAGGGTTCAAATCCAAACCGCGAAGGCCAAAACCCATAAGAAAATAGGCGCCACTTAATTTTTTTTGAAAGGGGGACAAGGTGAAAATTAAGAAAACCCGTTACATCCAGAACACGTCAATTTACTTAGTCACAAACAACAATCATAAAAAGAATATACACAAATAAATAATATATGGGGAACACAAAAGTTTACAACATATTCGACTTGGTCGGATCCGAACTTCGCATTAAACTATATTAAAATGATTCAAATCGTAACTAATGTAACAGAATACAAAAGAATGCAATCTCCGGTTATTTGCACGCGTCAACGCTCGTCTACTTATATCATCTTTAAATTACACCGGCGGTTACGCAATAAGTTGCAAGTTTAATTGCGGCAAAATCAAAGTAATGGATCAGAAACTAAATCCGCGAAATATCGCTCAAAACTAAGAAAAGAAACTATAACGCTCCGACCTTTATTCCTTTGATGTCCGATTCGTTTGTCGGTGTCTTTGCGGAAATGCCGCAGCGACGCTTTGTAGTGTGCCGGCTTCCGCGTAGAGGGGCGAGGGAGGGAATTTCCAACGCCGTAATTCGCGATGCACCTGTACAAACCGGATCGAATTCAACTTCCGTAGACTCTTGGTGAAAACCAATACCCAACGAGAAATAACTCTTGATAAAGGTCCAAGATTAAAGTCTAGGATTAACGATAGCTCTTGCTAGAAGCTCACGATAAAAGCCTATAAGCAATGAAATAAAACGAACACAAAAATCAAACCGAGAGTTGCTGCGTATAGAACTTACCTCGGTCTGTCACCGAAGCTGGGACAACCACGGAACACGCGGTTTTTCCTGTCTCACAACTGGGTCTAATCAGAGTCGGCAATTAGCTGTAGATATGCACTAACAACCCTTCGATGTAATGGCACGCACAAATAAAAAATATTTAACGAAAAGAAAGTTTGACCCAAGAGACGGCAAGTTTCGTTCTGACAATCGCGCAACATTTCTCGTTTGACAAAAAAGGAACGATTATAAACAAGCGAGACACCTTCTAGTTTTACCTCCGGGGAACTTTCTTAGTAACAGTGGGAACCAATCGGCTGAAAGGGCAAAGATCACGCATAATACGCGTCCAGAAGTAGAACTTCGTTATAATTCGTTCAATTCCTCACATACACGCGATTTTGAACTCAAGTAAGGATGGATTACGTATATAAAATGAATTTATTTAAATAAATGAAGGTCCTGTTAATGGAAATATGCTAAAACGAAAGTTTAAGAAAAATTACGCCGGCGAAATACGGGTATTCCTACACTGACTGCAATGTGTACAACGACGCGGTCCAAGGAATAATCCGACACGTCGAATTTCGCATATACAGGGCGTGTTCGGAACAGAAATGAAGGCGTAAACGTACTAATTTACTGTGCTAAACTTTTTTTTTAATTTTCCTCGGGTATTTCAAATGGGTTTTCCATGTCTCTCAATTTCTTTTTTTTTCAATTCGCATGTAATTTCTGTAAAAACGTTTTTTGAAAATATATTATATGTTGTAATTTGTGATTGACCTTCTGTATGCTTCTTCTAATATTAAAAACGCTATTACCCCTATACAGGCTATTACAAATTCGAGGCTCACCATTGGGATCTCGGAAACGGTAAGTGATACGAAGTCGGTTAAATTAGGGCAAAGTTGCATATCTTGGGGCTGAATAATATTCTGTTCTGAAAAATCTTCTACGATTTGTAGTTTTTGAAATATTTCCAAAAAACCAGAAAACGTAATTTTCTTTTTTATTTTTTTCTGAAGTTATTATTGCAGGGATAATAACAAAATTAATACATTATACAGGCACTTTTTTAAGCTCTTTATGATGATATCATTAGATTTTACTTAAAACGTTTCGTCTCGTTCTGACCATCATCAACTTCATTTTTTCTTATGGGCGCTACATTGGGTTTTAATACCAATGAATAGATCTATTTTTTCTAATGATTTTCTATATATCACACATCCCTATTTAATAATTTGAAACAGCTGGAAACGCAAGAAATTGTTGAGAATAACACTGCAACGAAAAACATGGTATGCAATGAAAACAAAAACCAAAAAAAGCTCGATATACCTTCGGAGTTTTATTTCGTTTATCACAGAAACAGATTTTTGAAAAATTTTTAGATATAAAAATGAAGGATGTGAATCCAAGGAAGACGTACGCTGGATTTCACAAACGTCACTTAACTTTAATCATTGATTAAGAATAATAATTCCTATACCTTCACCACATGTAACCATGGCAACGTTTACTTTTAACGGATGATTAAATTTAAATAACGTTTGTGAAATCCGCCAGTAGACTTTTAAAACGTATTGTGCTGACAGCAACAATTTAGTAATAGCAAGAGAAATTTACTTCCAACAATGACGATGACGCAATATTTAACTACTTTCGTAATTAAATTATACATTTCTATGACTAAAGCAAGAAAGTATTACAAGAAATTATGTATTTAAAAATCTCTCATTCTTGTAAATTTAAAAATGTATTGTGCTAACAACAATTTAGTAATGGCAAGATAAATTTACTTCGAATAATACCCAGAAAGATGCCATCCACACAGAACAATATTATTAAGTTAGATAGAAACATTGCACTTTATGGATATTCTCATAAAACTCGAAATTATCGAGATCGCCTTAATGATGATGAGAATGAAGAATTATTAGAAGAGGTAATTCATAGTTATTTATCAAATGTTTAAAATTATGAGACTACAAGAAAGAATGTTTCCTCGAGCAGTAACATCTTTTAAGATACGAGTTTTCTAAAGACATGCGCATAATTTAATTTGATATTTTCTAGCTTTTTAATAATAATAATTAAAGTCCCTAGATTACTAAAGTACGGCAATACACAATTTTTGGCAGTTGATAAATGTCAGCTCCCAAAAGGAATTAGAAATACGAAATAAATCATATTAAAAACACCATAATAAATAAGCCATATTAATCTAAAGACGTTGAAGATATGATTATTAAAACCCTTTTGCTTAAAATTTTGAATTTTGATACAAAAAAAATGGAGTAGTTTTTGCAGGTAACGGAAATATTGCAGTTTTAAGTTATGTGTAAAATATTTGTGCTTGCTCGAAACTCGAAGGTGCTCGTCCGTGCCCCGTGGTGCTCCTGCTTTGTTCATTTGAACAACTTTCTGCAGAAAGGAATCAGCCCACGTTATGGTCAAACTGAGAAAACAGTGATCTAAGTTTTGAACAATTCTAAAATTCCTAAACAATTTGAGGCCTATTGTATACTTGTGTAGTTTTGACGTTTAAGTGTCCCTACTGAGTATTTTCTTATACCCTGCCATTGATATATTATGCAGAAATGAGCCAACCCATATGGTTCTGTTCTGCAGATCTATTTATTTACAACTATTGAATGTAGGTTGCTTCAGCGGCCAATACATGTTATTACCATTATTTTGGAGCTTCAATCTATTCTGCAGTAGAAACAGTATCCACTGAAACGATTTCAGTCGCGTTTAATTACACGCGACTGAAATCGTTTCAGTGGACAGGCTACAATACAAATACATTTGCACGATCTTTATCGCACGATCCCAATCGAGCCGACTGTGATCGGCCCGATCCGGTGGACACCCGGCCTTAGAGGTATTCTGAAACAGAGTATTTAAAAGAGGAAGGTTAAAGCGTTACTTTTAGAGGTATTCTGAAACAGAGTATTTAAGAAAGCGCTTAAATCGTTGTACATATTTATGGGTGGCTAACTTCAGATAATTGTTGTCATATTTAGGGCCGATGTTTCAATCACAAGTTAACTTTAACCTTCAGTTTATTGCCATAGGGCTGGGTCGCTCAGTCCTAGTTTAACTTTAAACTCCTGTTTATTTCCATGATAGCAATTATAAGAACAATTGTTCCTATGGAAATAAACAGGAGTTTAAAGTTAAACTAGGACTGAGAAACCCAGCCTAGGAATAATTGGTTTCATAATTGTTATTATGGGAATAAACTGATAGTTAATGTTAACTTGTGATTGAGGTATCGGCCCTTACAGTTTGATATTTCCAGTTATTTACCTTCTATAATAAATGCCTTTATTACTCTGAAGCTTTCAGTTCTTCCCTGAGCCCTGAGATATAATTGTTATGTTAACACAAATGCAAAATTTTATTTTTATCAACTTTCTAATACCTTTCAAGACGGTTTTATTGCATTGCATTGCTATCAGCGAATTAATGGTAATCAGTGTCGAATTACTTTCTTCTTATACATTTTCAGGAAACTTGATAATTTCAGGTATTAAAATAGCAAGAAGTGTACAAAAAGTTTTTCCATCTAGTGTGTTGCTCTCATTTTTTCGCATGTTCGCGTATGTTTCTTGCTTGATCGGTAAACACCAAATTGACATTTAACCTTGACAACGTCAGTAGAAAAGACAGAAAATCATAACCAGTAATTACGATTCATTACGTATTTGAAACCAAACAAAATAAAACATTGAAAATAACGTTGAACGTGAATTCACAACTGATGTTGAAAATGGCCTCCATCTTCTTCGACGCATTTTCTAACTCTTCTGTGACATCCATTAATAACATTTTGCAAAATGTGGGGAGAATTGTTTATTTCATCACTCTTTTCGATGATTCTTTAGGTAAGTTACTGTAAATCATTAACGGGCGTTTTAAAAATGGAATTTTTCAAGTAGGGCCTAACGCCGTGTCTAACGTAGGCGATTTAAAAGCGACGCCAATTTGGAACGAAGCGAAGCGATGCGGCGCGAAGCGATCTGCTTGTGTAACGTACGCGAATTTGAAGCGAAGCGGTGCGTAGTGAAGTCCTAAGTCATTTTTATTGTTAGTCATGTGTACGGGGAAAGTCGATTTTTGTTAGTTCAGATCGTCCTTAACTGATTTAAAGAAAATGTTGAGTGACACCAAAATTGAAGCCAAAATGGTTCGATTTGGAAATGATAATTGATAAGCATGTTAGGTCAGATTCCATGTCTTCTAAGCATATGGCTCGTTTTTTTATTCGGGATTAAGTCATCCGTTGCAGCGATTAAACCAAAAGAGCTTTTTACATTTTAAGGTGGACTAGTTTATTGCCACGATGCATTTTTTATGTACGATGCCACAAGTTCTTTAATCAGCTATTTTGCCCAAGTTTTATCTCCGATCGATTTTAGAAGTTTTTTTTACCATTAAAAGAATAGATGATGGAAATTGTCATTTTAAAGCTGCAGCCTGACGTCATCAAGGTTCAGAGATGAAGGTATAAGACCAGGCGCACACTGTAGACAAAACAGTCTGCAGACAGTCTACAGCCGTACAAGTCAGTACGAGGGCAAGACTGTTTTGTCGCAACAGTACCGCACACTGTACACCAGAAATTCAAACTACTTGAAATTTCATTGCGGTCACAACTTTCCAATGGATTTAATTGAAACGGCTACTCTTTGTGCGTTGTTAGTTAGAAGAAGAAGAAGGATAAGAGCAAAACAAAATAGAGAGTATTGGGTACATCCCATTTACAGTTCTAGATTGATTAAAGGGAAATTTTATACTCTTTACAATGATTCAAAAACAATAATATGAAACGGTCTTTTTAGTTGTGAAAGAATAAAAGAATATGTTGTACACTCATACGCAGCTTAAGTGCTCCAATTTGACAGTTCTGTGAGCCTTGTATCACAAGGTTTTAAGAGTGAGGTTCGCGTGCGGGAGGTGCATTTAAGGTGCGTATGAGTGAACTAACGTTACACTTGCTAATCAGTTACTTGCATAGGTCGATCAAAAAGCACTCTGCATTAAGCTGGGTATACATTGGTCGCACCACATCTATATTGCAACGTTGCAATACAGGTTCGCTGAAAATAAAAGTTAATGCACCCGTCATGCACCTCGAACGCACCAATGCGCATCTCGAACGAACCATTGGTGCGTTCGAGGTGCATGACGGGTGCATTAACTTTTATTTTCAGCAAACCTGTATTGGAACGTTGCAATACAAGTGCAATTATATACAATTACGTTAACAATTATATAGAGTGGAAAGTTTAACTGAAATAAATTCTGTAACTTAGAAAATTGCCATTTGTAGCAAAATTCTTGGAACAGGTCAATTTTTATTTTTATGGCGCATATTATAAATGGATTTCTTTAACTTTTCAATTATTTGGAAGGATGAAACAACCCCTAACTATTTTTTTTTTAATGGAAGGGTATGTTGAGTAATTTTTTTTCTTAAAGCTTGTTCAATTGGGAATACAGCTACGTTTTTATTTTTTTATTTTTCTTAAACAGTAAAAGGCGAAAAAATAAAAAATAAATTTTTGACTAGAACGATTTTAACGCATCAGATGTTCAAAATGCTCGCCACCTCTCACTTGACAATACCCTAATCGATTATAAATTCCATCCCTAACAGTTTGTAACATTTCCGGCGTTACTCTCCTAATTTCATGCAGAATTTGAAGTTCTGAAGTTCTGCTATGTCGTTTGGTTTAGTCACATAAACTTTACTTTTTAAATACCCCCATAAAAAAGTCTAAAGGGGTGAGATCTGGAGATCTTGTTGGCCACTCAATCGGTCATCGGTCCTCTTCTTCCTATCCACCTATTGGGAAAAACTTCAGTGAGGTAATTACGTACAATTAAAAATTTAGCGCATTGGCAGCGCCATCTATTGGCTGCGCGCAACAATACGATTCCATATGGAATGCTTATTTCTTCTTATCAAATAATAAAAAATGGAGTTCCTGCATTTTTGGCATTAAAAACGGTTTTAGTAAAAAAATTCTTTTTTTTGTTTTTTACCTTTTACTGCTAAAGAAAAATAAAAAAATAAAACGTAGCTGTCTGTATTCCCAATTTTTTCAACATATCCTTCCATTAAAAAAAACATAGTTAGTGGTCGTTTCACCCCTCCAAATAATTGAAAAGCTAAAAAAGTCCCTTTGTAATATGCGCCATTAAAAATAAAAATTGACCTGTTCCAAGAATTTTTTTACAAATCGTAATCTTCTAAGACCCAGTATTTCATTCGGAGTTTAACTTTAAACTTCGTTTTATTCCCATAGTAATAATTGTAAAAACAATTGTTTCCGTAGAAATAAAACGAAGCTTAAAGTTAAACTCTGAATGAAATACTGGGCCTAAGTTACAGAATTTATTCCAGTTAAACTTTCCACTCTGTGTACAACTGTCCCCAATGAGTATTCGTGACAATATGTATGCATAATTGATTGACTATTGCGTTCTTTAGTATTTTTAATCACAGATTTTGGGCATCAAATTCAAACTAACTTAAAAAAATTGGACAGATTACGTCAACTTAAAAAGAGGTTATGGTTGACTCGTATGTGCAAATTAGCAGTACTTTTCATACCTGTTTCGTTTCATTTCAAAGCTGCCAAGCATGGAGAAGAACCTCATATTTCATAGATTTTTAGTAAAATTAGAATTCAAAGGTGTGAAACACGATAGACAATCACTGTAAAATTAAGTGTTTTCTAACGTCAACATCACGTTTTGTAACGCATATTTATTCGATATACGTTAAAATAACGTTATAAAACGTGGGTTAAAAATTTAGTTGTAAATTATGATTTATCTAACGTATTAGTTTCGTTAATTTTTTTCTCATTTATTACGTAGAATAGTAGATGTCGAATTAACGTTGAAAAGATATGGTAATCAACGTACGGTAGATACATCGCATTTACTCATAGTATAAATCACGTCGTAAAAAGACAACATTATTACATATTTATTTCACGTTATAATTACGTTCATATTAAACTGATCGTTAAAAAACACGTTATACAAACGTGGTATAATTATGGTTGCTAATTCAACCAAAAAACAACGTTGCATTTTTCAACGAATAACGTTATTTCCACCGTAACAACGTGAAATTAACGTTGAATAAACGTACATGTTTTCGCTGGGTATTATTTAAATGCGTCTGAAATGTAATAACTCATTCAACTGTTGTTTCTCATAGTACAAAATTATCTATAAAAATTAATGTTTTGGAGTTTTGAGTATACCTTTGTATAATCAGTCATAGTGTGCGATGAGATTTCGCGCGAAAATCGCAAATTATTTGACCGCTTCGCTTTACTCTTCGCTTCGCGTCGCTCACGTTAAGGTGCGTCTAAACATGTATCATATCCGCGTATCCGATCGTGATCGTGTATCATGATCAGCCAAGTGTGGACGTGTTGCCGTGACGCATCCCCGTATCGTTTCTTTGTATCATTTGGAACGCGGATACGATACAACTACGTCACACTTGGAGTCGGAATTTCGCCGAAACATCAAACACTGGATGGATAGGTAGCAGCAGCTAATTTCACAGTGACAAACGTGCAACGTCGAACAGTCGGTACAGTTGCGTCAAGTCGGAAAGTAAACGCACACACGGATATAACAAAACGGATACGAGACGCAGTTAAGTGTGGGTGCATCATTCTTGCGTATCATATCCGATCTTCCGATCATGATCGGATACGCGGATACGTCACATGTTTGGACGCACCCTTAGACGCTCCTATGAGAAACCATTGGTTTGAAATGTTCGCATCGCGTCGTAATCGCTTCGCTTCGCGTTCGCTTTGAATCGCCCACGTTACACACGCCGCACAGTGGAACGATGTAATGGAAGCTACTGGACATAGTTGTTATAGCTACATAGATGTATAGATTTTTATGAAAATTTGTATATGTGTTATCATTGTCACCTGCAATAGATGGTAAAAATTTAACTACGATTAATTCATCAGTTCATACACAAAATAATAACAAATTTCTCGTTTTATGTAATGTTAAGCCCTGTGCTAGTAGAGAGGGATAATGAAAGAAAAATGGAAATTGAAATTAATTTTTTGACATTAATATCTTATGTTAGCGGAGAATTAGCTAAAATTTGTAAGTATAAGTGTAAATACATATAATAATATACAGCAAGGTCCATAATAGGTCTCGCATTATACCTTGATTTTGATACCCCATTCAATGTCAAGAGATTTTTTGCAAATCTAAGAGTGCACAGTAACTTACTATTAGTAATCTTTGTAAATAATATTTTCTACAAAATACATCAGAATTCTCTTTGCTCTCTCTGTAATTTACAACTTTTCGAAGGAAGATCTACATCACATACTTTTTATTTGCCCAATCTATAATGGATTAAGAAGAGGAAACTTTTTCAATAGTAATAAGGATAACGATGCACTGGAGCTTCTGAAAAACTGCTCAAAAACGTGTGTACAAAAAATGTATGATTTCATGAAAACAGCTATGAAAATTAGGTCCTTTTGTATGAATGAATAGTATTAACCTCACCTTTAAAGTTAAAATCAATATTATGAATTTAGGATTAGATGATAGTGATTTTGCTTTTAAGATCTTTTAATGAAACTAAAACTGTTATATAGCTATTTAGTTATCATGTTAAAGCAATTTTCGTTGTTGTATTAAATATAGGTTTAATTTAATTTAATTTTTATAGGTACTATGATTTTGTTTCTGGGATTTTGTACTGTACACTCACCCTTGTTCATGATATGTTTGTATCGAAAGAACAATAAAATATAATTATATAATTATAATTAATTTTAAAGTAATTATTCTCGAAAATGGTTCACTTTAGCCACATACAATAAGTATATCTTCTTTAATGAAAAATAAATATCCTTTAAATTAAAGTTAACGAATCATTTTCTGAATGACTCCACATACAAATAAAATACCGGGTGTTTCAGTGAAGATGCACCAAACTCGATATGTTGGTAGATATCGTGAAAAGAAATAAAAGTTTCCTATAATATATTTTTTCTAAATGAATAAATTTTGAGATAATCGAAGGGAAAGGAGAATCGTATATTTTTAAAACGTACAATAGACGAGAGCGGCCCGAATTCTTAACCCGCCTTAACGTTCGTGTAATTGCTTTATTACCCCATAAACTGTCGCGTCTCATATGTTATGATGAAACACATTTAGTCCGTTCTGGTTCGCGTTGTAGCAAAAAGTAGGCTATTAATCGGTGTACTTTATACTTTTCATTTTTTTAAGTTTATTAGTGTATGTTTGTGTATGTGTTGGTGCGTTTGCAATGGTCGATTTTACGTTTCAAGAGTACCCGGATATGCATTTGTTACACGGGGAATGTCGGGGAAACGCGCGATTGGCATCACATCTGTACGCGGAACTGTTTCCTAATCGTGAACGACATCCGCATTATCAAATGTTTGTCAGGGTAGCTCAGCGACTACGCGACACAGGCTCTTTTTTACCTGAACAAGGAGTAAGGAACAAATTTGATGTAATTACGGTTTGCATAAATGTTAGTGCGACGAAAACGTACGCTAAATGCACATTCTTTCAAAGTGTTCACCTTTAACACGAATTGCGGTCAAGGGCAGATTTAAAAGCTTCTCATAAATTTTTTCGTTTACGATAGATATTTATTGTCTTCTTACAGCCGCGTGCCATTCATAAAACAATTTAAATCGCTCGTCTTGTTTCACGGCCGCAGAAATTTAAATCGCTACGGTATTTATGAAAACATTGACTCAAAATAATGCAAATTTCAAGTTGCTCCGATTGCAAAATTGTATTAAAATATTTTGTTTGAAATAATGTCAGAAACGTTTCCCCGAAGTTTGGTGCATCATCACTGAAACACCCTGTATAGTCAAAAACAAAAAAATGTCAAAGTGTTGACAGCGCCCCCTACATTTATACAAAGAATAAACAAATATACAGATTCAGCAATACGGAAAACTCCCATATGTAATTTACAAGTAAATATTTCAAGAAATAAGTGAGTTTTCATGAAAAACTGAAGTAAAGAAATATTCTTTAAAAAAATGTAGCTTGTTAACGAAACAAAATTGTACTAAAATAAAATGCTCCAAATTGACCCAAGGAAGCTACTCTTTAACTGTAATCCATTCTTTTCTGAGCACCCGATATAAGAAATACCTCAAATAGCTACAGCTGGAATATAACCGTCTGTCTTAAGCCTCAAGTACACGGGGCGAGTTTACAAGCTACAAGCCGGCTTTTTCACAAGCAGCTCGTAAACTAGTCCAGTGTACTCGATGCACTCGCTCCGTTAGCCGCTTGTAAAAACGCTCTGGAAAAAGTTGAACTGCCGGCGACTTTACACGCCACTCGCCGGCTTTTGAGCAGCTAGCTTGTAAACTAGCCACGTGTACTCACAGTAGCTTGTGCACAAGTGGCTAGTAGCATTGGTTTCCACACGCCAGCTAGTTGGCTATTGAGCAAGTGGGAGATTTTGTGTGTACTCGATTACTAGCGCACTCGCCGATTCGCCGGCTTTTTACAAGCCGGCTTGTAGCTTGTAAACTCGCCCCGTGTACTTGAGACTTTATGAAAAACGCACGACACTATAACTCTATTATTAATGATCCGATTTCAATAATTCAAAAAGCACATACGACTAGTTTAAAAATACTACAAAAAGATAGCATTTTAGATTTTTTTAAATATGACGTTTTTGTCAGGCGATAGTCAACTTTTTTTTTCAAATGGCGGCAGATATTTTTTTACTCATTTTGGAAGAGATTTATTTTCTGAATTCAATTATTTAAAAGTCAATTTCGAAATATCAAATAATCGAAGAACTTTCTGAAAAGTGAAACTCACCGTGCGGGTACTCAAATTAAAGGTCTCAAAGAGGAGAATCAGATAATCGAAAAATCGAAGGAGGAAAAACTAATGTTCGATTTCACCAACGCGATTTGAGAATAGCAGTCGGTTTAACTCTAGTTTATCCTATTACTTTCTTATAAATGACTCAGAATTAATCCGAATGGTAATGTCAAATCACTTTGGTGAAATCAAACATAAATGAATCTTCTGTATCGATTCTGCTCTTATCTGTAGCAACCGTAAGATCTGTAAACTTGTAACTCAGTTATTTAAATATGGAATTTTGAAGTTCTGTGGAAGGTATGATTTCTACTAAGGTCCTTGGATTACTCGTAAGTCTCTGTGGTATTATCTTATAGACGTACAAGAAATCGTATCGTACGGAGAACTTCAAAGTTACACCTATTAATAATTGACTTACAGGCTTACAGATCTTATGGTTGCTACAGATATGAGCAGAATCGCTCCATTAGTCTGTATTGACATATGGGCCAGTTCGGTGGCCTGCGTGTTCACCTGATATTACACCGCTCGACTTTTGGTTATGGAGCGATGTTCATGTTTATTTAACACCACCCGAAAATGAGGATATTTTAAGGCAGAGAATTATCCACACTTGTTACGAGATACCTCTCAATTTAATCTTAAATGCAACACAAGGGGTAACTAGAAGGTGTCAGCTATGTATTCAACAAGGCGGGGGACATTTTGAGCAATATTTATAATTATAAAATTTTTAAAATTTTCAGTTTTTTTTCCATCGCACACTTCATTTTTGTTTATAAAAAGCGAAATTATTTCCCTACAGTATTTACAAAATTAAGCTGAAATTAAACGACTTGGCGAGAGTTATTCGCCTATAGCGAGGAAGAGATGATTAAATGGGTTCAAAAAGCGCATCGTTACCACGTCGTGTTTGGTAACAAATTAAGCGTGTCCGAGATACCTCATCAACGGTACAGACTAAGATTCATTTATGTCCGATTTCACCAAAGCGATTTGACACTACCACTCGGATTAATTCTGAGTCATTTATAAGAAAGTAATAGGGTAAACTAGAGTTAAACCGACTGCTATTCTCAATCCGCGTTAGTGAAACCGAACATTCGATTTTTCGATTATCTGATTTTCCTCTTTGAGACCTTTAATTTGAGTACCCGCACGGTGAGTTTCACTTTTCCAAAAGTTTTTCGATTATCCCCCCTCCCCCAAATTTGATATTTCGAAATCGACTTTTAAATAATTGAATTCAGAAAATAAATCTCTATCAAACTGAGTAAAATAATATATCTGCCGCCATTTGAAAAAGAAAAGTTGACTATCGCCTGACAAAAATGTCATATTTAAAAAAATCTAAAATGCTATCTTCGTGTAGTATTTTTAAACTAGTCTTATGTGCTTTTTGAATTATTGAAATCGGATCATTAATAACAGAGTTATAGTGTCGTGCGTTTTTCATAAGACAGACGGTATGTACAGGTTTTTTTTTTTAATATTTTGCACCCCACCTAGAGCCTTTATTTTAGGAGCTAGAGGAAAACTTTAAATGCAAAAGTTATAGGGTTTTATATATACAGGGAGATCATTATACATTGTCCAGAAAAAACTACTTTCCAGGGACGTGATATCAAAATTTACATCTACTGTCATGTCTATAGTGAAGTTGGATAAATTTCTTAACCTTACTTAACAATTAATTCTTTCAAATGAAATAAAATGGAATTTTAATTATTTATTTTAAATATGTTAAAGTCAGTAATATACACATCATTGATATAAATAAATTTTAATTTAAAGCAGGTGCTCAATATGGCCACCATTATTATTAACACAACAAGTAACTCTCCTTTTCATGTTCTCGAAAACATTGCGTAACTGCTGCTCCGTTATGTTATCAATAGCATTTGTAATTGCATTTTTTAGTTCGTCTAGAGTACGCATTCGTGTACGATATATTGTGTTTTTTAAATGTCCAAATAAGAAATAATCAAAAGGTGTAAGGGCTGGTGACCTTGGAGGCCAAAGTCCTGTCGATATTATTCGATTGTCATAAAACTCTTCTAAATATCGGCGTGTTTGTTGAGCTGTATGTGCAGTCGCATTGTCATGTTGAAAATATCCCTGCTGTAACTCGTCATCATGAAGCAGATCCACAAATTGCTCTAAAATTCCAATATAACGATTTGCTGTAACGGTTTCCTCAAAAAATATAGGGCCTATTAATCTTCTTGTTGACATGGCAACCCAAACACCAATTTTGATAGGATGTAACGGAGTTTGAAAAAATTCACCAGGAGCCTCTGCAGACCATGTCCTATAGTTTTGAGAATTTATGTAACCCGTCAGATGAAACCATGCTTCATCAGAAAAGAAGCATAAATTCAGTAATTCGTCATTAACATTTTCATTGAACCAATGACAGTATTGTAAACGTTTCTCGTAATCGGGAGGAAGTAATTCTTGCATTAGTGAAATTTTATACGGATGCAAATGGAGTTTCCTTTTTACTGCCTTTTGGCATGTTCCATAACTCAGTCCTGCAAGAAAATGTGTTCATAAGTTTCGTTAGCAAGAAATAGTTTTTATTTCTGTAAAATACCTGTCTGTTGTGACAATTTTCGTAATGATTTATGAGGACTGCGGTCCATACGTGTTCGTATATCATCAACAATATCTTCATCTAAAACTGTCGAACGTCCAGGAGATTTTCCTTTATCAACAGAGCCAGTTTGCCGGAAACGTGCAACAATTCTCCGTACATGTTTACTTAAATTATCATAATCAAATTCCACATTGGGGAAATGAGTAGTAACTTCTTTCATACATGCGGCCACAGAATATATCCATTCACCGTTTTGATTGCGTTGACCATTTCGAAAATATGACTCCAGAATGAACTGGTTTTGTTCAAGTGTAAACATAACCTTTTAAACGTAATAAATATTAATGTTTTTAATTAATCATTGCATAAAATTTACTTACGAAAACACCAGACAGAACCTGAAATAATGACAAATACGCTATGTGGTCTTGAAAAAGACTATTGTCGGTAAAATACTATAGAAAATTCGCAAAAGTAGCACCAAGTAACACCATCAAGCTCAAGTGTCAAATAATTGTGTCCATATTGTGGCTAATATCAGTTAGGACCTAAAGTTTGATGTACTCAAGGAAAGTAGTTTTTTCTGGACAATGTATAATGATCAGTCTGTATTATCTCTTAGGGTTATCACGAAAAACAAAAGCGTAACGCAAAATGGAGAAATGGAAATAGAATGTTCCATGAGAAAAAAAATTGTATTTTTTCCTCCACTTTTCGATGCGCTTTTGTTTTCTGTGATAGTTCTAAAAGATAATACATATGAAATCGTACAACTTTTATATTTAAAGCTTTTCTCTAGCTGTTACAATAAAACCCCTAGATAGGATGCAAAATATCAAAAAGAAACCCTGTACGTAAAAATGTAAATATTTTGTAAGGTCGCAGGAAGTTGCAGAAACTGTTGGTATCATCTTGAAACATATGGCGTTTTCGGTTGAGATCAGTCCTGATCCGCTCTAGTGCAGCACCCATCCACATCAGTTCATAACAGAATTGGTCTTGATCGGATTGAATGTGCTCCGTTGAACGATGATTGATCCGTTCCACAGATACTTTCAAATTGTTACGTTGGTGTTGGTAGTAAATATATTTAATATCTATCGTAAATAAATGAAAACTCACATTAAATAAGCCTTACCATAAAAATTTTGCCCTTAAATACTAATAACTGATTACGAGGAGGTATTATTTGAACTCCACCTGACCTGTCCCTAATTAAAATTTAATTAAACAGTTCACTCTCTTCAGAATCAGAAGTGCTACTGTTTTCCAATATTTTAAGAAACCATTGCATTACGACAATAAGTTTATTTTTTTCATCATAAATAATTTTAAATATTACAAGCACCACACGCATCCCCTCCTAGAATGCTCTGCTCTTTTGCACCATCTCTCGATACGGTGTAAAAATTTTGCTCTGTCTCAGTGCAATCCAGTTCAATCGAATCCACCAATTTTTGATCCTTAAAAGAGCAGCAGCCATCCGAATACGCTACCGCAAGTGCTTGCTCTATATGCGCATGTGTAATTTGATCTGGAGCTGCTCGGAGCAGTCAATCGAAAACGCCATTAGTGTCGTGGTGTATTAATCTAGCACATTATACAGCGCGTAAGAGTTTTACGAAATTGTCAATAATAGATTAAAATTAATAATTTTTGTTTTCTTGCTAAACGGTTCATTGGAGCACAGATTTCATATGTCTAGGATAATGTCCTGAGACATCCTTTTTTAAGTAAAAAGTTTGATGCAATTTGGAAAAATATCAATGGAGAAATTCAAATTTGAAATGTTGTTCTGAATTAAGAATGACATTATTTTCTAGCATTTATGCGGTTTATTTTTAAAGAAATCTAAAAAAAGTTATAAATGTTTTAACACACTATTATAAGCAACAAATATATATGAAAAGATTTTCTGAATTTGACACTTGAGTTTCTGACCGATGTCCAAAGCATTACATTATCTCGTTCCACTGTGCGCCGTTAGAGTAGGGCCAAACAAATAAATCCAAAGGAGTTAGATTGCAAGATCGCGGAGGCCATATGTTTGCCATATTTCTGCTATTCAAAAATAGGCAAGGTGCGATGTGCGCGCGTCGTGGATAAGTTGTGTTCACATCGTGTCCCAGTTTAATTGTTCTAATACAGGTGTATTCGTAAAATTAATATACACAAATTATTCCTAATAATACGTGATTAGTGGTACATTCTACCCGAACTTGTTGTTTGTTAAAACTTTTTGATAGTGAGTTTTTGTGTTCATCGTGTCAACCGCGTTAACCATTCTGATAATAATGGCTCCGGCTGATCCTAAAGCTATGTACACACGGTGACACTTTTGTGTCTAGATCGAGTGTATACACCGAGTGTCGACGTGTGTACAGCATCTGAGATCGGTGTCGCTAGAGCGATTTGCAGTGTCGCTAATGTCGTTGCAATTCACGTGTGGACAAGTTAAAATGAGTGTCGAAAAGAGGTCTAGCTTGTTTCAAATCTTTCGGGAATTTTTAACCGGTGTCGCAAAGGTGTCGAAGTTCGAGTGGACCAGAACCAAGGAAAAAGCAAAGAATCTGATATCTCTTTTGGAAGGGTTTCCGGTCAAAGCGGACAGCTTCAATAAATTGAAGAATTGCCTCAAAAATTTAATACAATCGAAAATCGAAAATTTATTTATTTTTCACCGTCTCCTTTATCCACAACTTCCTTTTTCGTCTTCTACGATTTTTTATTTTTATTGCGATACAAGTACCTACCACAGCAGCAAATATCTGTTCATCAATTGTTTGATTCAGGAAAATTGCATAGTAAAACACTACCCACGAAATTCCTAATCTAGCGAAATCGTAGAGAGGTGTAGACAAATGCGACACTTTTTGCCGACACTTGAATCCGAAACTAGTGTCCGACACTACTCTATCTTAAAAAATTGCAGTACGTGTGGATAGTAAAGACACTGCTCTAGACACAAGTGTCCGCTCTAAGTGTCGCCGTGTGTATATAGCTTTAGAGATCAGTGTCGCTAGAGCGAATTGCAGTATCGCGAGTGTCATTGCAATTCACGTGAGGACAAGTTAAAACGAGTGTCGAAAAGAGGTCTAGCATGTTTCAAATCTTTTGGAAATTTTTAATCAGTGTCGCAAAGATGACGAAGTTCGAGTGGATCAAGGAAAAAGCAAAAAAATTGATATCCCTTTTGGAAGGGCTCCCCGTCAAACCGGACAGCTTCAATAAATTGAAGAAACGGTCTCATTAATTTAATGCAATTTTCGAAGAAATATTTTTAAATATCTGGGGTCTATTACATAATAAATGCAGACTAATAATATTAGTATTGAATAAAACGTTTGATGTTTCGATTAAGGACGAAGTAAAAAAAACTATTCGTTCATTCAGCTGACAATTTCGGTTTGTAAACCGAAACAATCCGCTATAGTTTTTTACTTCGTCCTTAAATCCAATCATCAAACGTTTTATTCAATACTAATATTATTAGTTTGTATTTCATTATGAAATAGGCCCCTGGCCTGCTGCCAGAAATTTTAGTGATAATGCTAATCTTTCTCCCGATGGTATGTTGTGTCTTTTCTGTATTTTTGATGTAATTTCTTCCAACAAGTAGTCAAAATCTTTAACTGAGTACGAAGAAAATTCTTGTGTAATTTTTCGTCACCAGGTCTTAATTCACGAATAACGTGTTAAAGCATCCGAAAATTTATTTATTTTTCACCCTCTCCTTTATCCGCAACTTCCTTTCTCGTCTTCTACGATTTTTATTTTTATTGCGATACAAGTACTTACCACAGCAACAAATATCTGTTCATCAATTGTTTGATTCAGGAAAATTGCACAATAAAATACTACCCTCGAAATTCCTAATCTAGCGAAATCGTAGAGAGGTGTAGACAAACGCGACACTTTTTGCCGACACTTGAATCCGAAACTAGTGTCTGACACTACTCTATCTTAAAAAATTGCAGTGTGTGTGGACAGTAAAGACACTGCTCTAGACACAAGTATCCGTTCTAGGTGTCACAGTGTGTACATAGCTTAAGACACGCCAATAATATCAGACGGTAAAGGCTGATGCCACCAAAAATGAACTTAAAGAAATGATTCCAAGAGTGCCTCAATGAAGAACCGATAGAAAAAATTTGTACTAACTGCTCAAATTTATTTATAAGTAAATTTAACGAAAAACTTGGTACTATAAAGCCACGTACACACGGTGACACTTTTGTGTCTAGATCGAGTGTACACCGAGTGTCGGCGTGTGTACAGCGCCTGAGATCGGTGTGACTAGAGCGAATTGCAGTATCGCGAGTGTCGTTGCAATTCACGTGTGGACTATTTAAAACGAGTGTCGAAAAGAGGTCTAGCATATTTCAAATCTTTCGGAAATTTTTAATCAGTGTCGCAACGATGTCGAAGTTCGAGTGGACCAAGGAGAAAGCAAAGAATTTGATATCCCTTTTGGAAGGGCTCTCGGTCCAAGCGGACAGCTTAATTAAATTGAAGAACTGCCTCAAAAGTTTAATACAATTTTAGGAGAAATATTTTTAAAAATCTGGCCAGAAATTTTAGTGATAACGTTAATCTTTCTCCATGTGGTATGCTGTGTCTCTTTTCTGTATTTTTGATCTCATTTCTTCCAATAAGTAGTCAAAATCTGTACCTGACACACGAGGAAAATTCTTGTACTATTTTTCGTCACCAGGTCTTAATTCACGAATAACGTGTTGTAGCAACCGAAAATTTATTTGTTTTTCACCCTCTCCCTTTATCCACAACTTCCTTTTTCGTCTTCTACGATTTTTTATTTTTATTGCAGTACAAGTATCTACCACAGCAGTAAATATCTGTTCATCAATTGTTTGATTCAGGAAAATTGCACAGTAAAACACCCGCGAAATTCGTAATCTAGCGAAATCGTAGAGAGGTGTAGATAAACGCGACACTTTTTGTCGACACTTGAATCCGAAACTAGTGTCCGACACTACTCTATCTTAAAAAATTGCAGTACGTGTGAACAGTAAAAACACTGCTTTAGACACAAGTGTCCGCTCTAAGTGTCGACGTGTGTACACAAAAATTAAATAGTGTTACTACATCCATTTCTACTAATGAAAAGAAATTATCCGAATTGGAGGTTCGTTGCAATAATTTAGAGCAGTACACGAGAAGAAGTAGTCTACGTTTTTCTGGCATCAAGGAGTCAATCGACGAGGACACCGATGATCTTGTCATCCAGTTAATAAGCAATAAATTATTGGTACCCATTTCGATTGCGGATATTGAGCGTTCCCACAGAGTTGGGCCTGCTGTGAATAATAGATCTCGAACCATCCTGGTCAAGTTCATCTCTTATCGGAAACGAGCTGAGGTATTTTCAGCTAAAAAATTATTAAGGAAAACGAGGTTTTCTATCCACGAGGACCTTACTAAACACCGTTATGAATTGCTACAAGCTGCTGCACGAGCATATGGGAAACATAATGCATGGTCTATTGACGGAAAGATTATGGTTTACTCTGAGGATGAGGATAAGAAAAAAGTTATTAGATCGTATAAAGATTTGGCACCTAACTCAAATTAATTTCAGTTAAAAATTGTTTGTAATAAAAATTATTAACGATTCTTATGAATTCATTGCACTGGTAGGACTATACATCAGAACTTGCTTGAGTTTTCCACAAACTTGTTTTTATTTTCTGTAAGAAATACTCTTACTATTTTCTGAATATTAATTTTATTTTGCGAATTTAGTTTTCACGATTTTATTTACCTGTGTTTATACAGAATGCCTTTTTTTGCCTTTTGGGACACTTGTTAATCAATACATGTTACTTAATGAGTTCGATGTAATAACGTAAAGGCTCGAGAATCGTAACCCCAAACACACAGGCGTTCAATTGCGCGTGTGGAGGGGACGTATATTTCTCGATATCCCGATAAAGGCAGAGTATACTGGTTAATTGATTTTAACAGTTATAATATTTCGCTATGGTATTTTGCTTTTTGTGCTTTTTATCGTTTAGGCCTTATTTCTGTTACTTCATTTTTTATATCATAGATATTTGATTTTTCCGAAATGAGAAGCTTTATTTTATTTACAAAAAGCGCCTCTCAGAAGCTGCGATATTGGGCGATCATTTTCCAATTTTAAAGATATTCTTACGGCGAAACGAGCGAATATCACGGAAGAGAATTTAGAATACTCCTATTATTTAATAATTAATTTTAATAATTAATAGTTGAAAATTTTTAAAATTATTTTTAAATTAATACAAATCAGGAAAATATAGGACCTGCTCCTTATTCGACTTATGCGACTTGTTGCTGAAGATAGACCAATCACGTATGCAATGCATATGAGCAACTAATGCGATTAATCGCTGCGTTTATTCGCATCGAATAGTCGCTGAAGATAGACCGTACCTTTACTTTACCACGTGCGTCTCTGTAAGACTGGGCAATCAGTCAATTCAGATCTGCGATACACTGCTAGTATGGCTGTGCGTAATCGACGTCTGGCCGACTAGACGGGCTTTTTTCCTCGACACTTTAGTAATAAGCAGGGTTAGGAGGATGAGATTCCGCGTGCAACAGTCGGCCTGGGTCGCCGCTTATACTGTGCATGTTTATGTACGATCATTGCGCTGGCTCATTTCTCCATAAGCGTCGGACGAAATTTTAATTTCATCGCGTAAGAAATTGTTAAATTTAAACAAAATTTCGTATTTCCGAATTAAAACTTTAATAAATCAAATTAAACACTAAACGTTCTTTGCTATTGCAAATTATGCATGCGATTATTTGCTATTCCCGTATCGAGTGCACTTAGACGTGACGCTCTTGCCAGTGCGAGCGGAATCCGATCCACCTAACCGTGGCAATAAGTGATGATGTTAATAGCACTAACTTATTTTTTGGCTTTATTAATAGTCGTTCCATATTTATTACGTTTGACGATCTTAGAAACCATTTGCTTGATAATAATTTTGATTTATTCGGGGTAATCGAAACATGGTTAAATAATTCTATTAAGGATTATGAATTGAGTATATCAGGGTACATCGTGGTGCGATGTGATTGAACGGAGGGGCGAGGAGGTGGTGTTGCTTTTTTCCTCAAGTCATCTCTGGACTACCAAGTAATTTGCAGTGAGTATGTAACTAATAATGTTGAACAACTTTGGCTAGCTATTAAATTTAGTAAACGAGTTGTTTGTTTTGGTATTTTATATAAACCGCCGTCGGTAAGTTATGCAGCGTTTTCTTACCTTCATGACGTTTTCTCAGAATTACTTACAATTTCCGACGAAATTGTCTGCATGGAGGATTTCAATATCAACTTTGCAGCAAACTCGTTTAGCAAAAATTATTTGGAATTGTTATGACGGGGGTAAAAACACTATTAACCACTTTAATAATGAAAATGGTTTATTTCTTATTTCTTACAAAACCATATAATATAACATGTGTTTTTTTAAAAATGCCATAAAGGTTGGCCATGAAAATTAAAACTCATGTCGTAGCTTGGCATCTAACACATGCCAAATCTGAAAATTTAGAGTAAATGAATGGAGCTAAGACATGAATTTTCTTTTCCACAGCCACCCCTTATGGCATTTTTAAAAAAACACATAGTACAAAAGCGTGTTACATTTTACATCGCCATCTTGATCACCCATCTTATCTACTAACTCTCTTAAAAACATTGACTACTGTCAGTCAGGTATACCACAAATACCCCCACTCATAAATTTAAACGTACAGGTGGTTTGATATTTCGTTTAGGTCTTGCATTTAAGACAGACCTGGAAGGCGTAGGTGTATTGTGCTCTAAACCTGTGTCTGACAAAGGTGCAAGATGTGACGATTTTTCTTCATCTTTGTCTTCGTGCTCCTTTTCACTTTCTTTATTACTTGGCGTTTCTTCTCTAGCAGGTGGAGTAATGTCATAGTGTGGTATTGATAACTCTGTTTCACTAACAATATTTTCAGTTTCATTCTCATTACTTCGGTCATCCTCACACTTTGATTTTATCATCTGATTCATATTGCAGTGATATTTACCTATGTCCAGAAGTTTATTCATCGTATGCTGTTTCCGACAAATTTTACATCTAATAAAAAACTCTCCAAAATGCAATATTCTTCATGCAATATTTCCAAAAATGAAAAAATAAGTTTCTTCATAACATTCACAAAGAGAACAACGTTTCACAAGATGAAAGCATTCTTTATCAACATCATGCGAGAGGCGTTCTGCGGGATGCGGCATTCGTCCAGGAGCGGTGTTCTTCGGGATGAAACATCTTCAAGATGGAGCATACGTCAAGATGCAGCGTCCTATAAATTAAAAACTGTTATCGTTCAAATAATTAGGTTATTATGTTTAAGAATGTTAATTAATTTAAGATTTTATTGAAATGTTAAAAGAATACTTACTTAGTTTAATTTAAAATTTGAAATATTTAAGTTATCTGTCAGATTGACGTTTTGTGTGACAGAAGTGTAAAATTGAGTGAAGTATTTGTAAATAAAATGGAGGGGTTGATCACCTAAGAGAATAAACAAACCGAGGTGTAATGGGGAGGATATGTACACAAAACGTTAATCTTTCAATAGATACCAAACGATAAACATTAAAAATTTTGTTATTATAAAAGAAACTTGACAATATACATTTAAAACATCTCAATTCTATATTTCAATTAAATTTAACCATTGTCCAGGGATATATTATTGCATAACGCTAAAGTAAGTTTATTTTGATTTGGAAAAATTCTTTTGGTTTTAAAAATACACTACATATAACACATCTTGTCATTCATCAATCACTTGAACTGTCAACACACATCTACAAAGAATCTTTATTATTATAGAAGAGTTATTGTTTGTTTCGCGATAGGGCGTAACAGGTAGCAACACTTGGCAAATAAGGCTCTATCTATAATAATAATATAAAAATTCTAATTCAACATTACACTACATATAAACGTTATAAAGTTCTAAAGTATCATAGGAGTCTTATCGCTTGTTTCGCGATTGGGCGTAACAGGTAGCAACACTTGGCAAACGAGGGATTACCTTTATTACTTTAGAATTGTGCACATACATTACAAAATTAAACAATTAAATTACTCACCAATTTATCTTCAAAAGAATTTTCTTCAAAATTATAATAAATAACTGGATTACAACTGACATTGAGAGTTCCCACCCTGAAATGTCACTTTGACATTACAAAATAGAATTCATATAAGACTACTAGAATACATAATTGTGTAGTGGATGTGATATAAAGATTAAATTAAAAGAGAAGATAGACAAATTAAATACTTACCACATCTGCAAATAAAAGCAACACTACATAAAATGGCGCCCAACGTGGGGCACGAAATGTAACAAATCCAGTCAAAGAAGAATTCGCGCACAATATAAAAAGCCAGACAAATCAAAAAAAAAGCTCACAATATAAGAAATCCAAATCAGAGTAGAAAAGACTTTACAATAACGCTGAAACTTCACAATAACACTGAAAATTTACAATAACGCTAAATACAAATAAAGAAGAATAAAAGAACTCACATTACATAATTTGAATCATCATTGAACAAAGAACACCACATTAAATGGCGGAAAAAAAGACAAGAACAACAAGAACACAATCAAAAGAGATGGATGTAATTTCAGAAGAAATAGAAATGGGAGAAAGACAGAAAGAATCTAAAACATTAGTAGAAGAGACAGATAAAGATATTAAAAATATGCTGGCAAGAATAATGGAAGAAATGAAACAAAATAACATAAATAACATACAAACTCAAGAAAAAATTGAACAAAATAACATTCAAATTCAAGAAAAGATTGAACAAAATAACATTCAAATTCAAGAAAAGATTGAACAAAATAACACTCAAATTCAAGAAAAGATTGAACAAAATAAAACTCAAATTCAAGAAAAGATTGAACAAAATAAAATTCAAATTCAAGAAAAGATTGAACAAAATAACATTCAAATTCAAGAAAAGATTGAACAAAATAATATTAAAATGCAAGGACAATTAGAGCAAAACAATCTCAAAATAGAAGAAAATAATAAGAAAATTCAAGAATATTTAATACAAAACAAATTAGAAATAATTGAGCAAGTAGATAAGAAAAATCAGGAAAATAAAGATGAAATGTGGAAGATTTTTGAAGAATTTAAAGTAGAAACAAGAAATGAGATCAATAATAAAATAACTACTGACATAGAAAAAATGAGAGATGAAATAAAAGAAGATATGATAAATGTTGGTAAAATAATACAAAATGAAAATGCAGAAAACATTATGCAAGTTGAACAAAGATTAGTAGAATCAGATAAAGAAATTACACAAAATTGTATAAATCGTTATGGTGATGTAACAAATAAAATTAGAGAATACATGGAAAGACAAGAAAAAGAAAGAGAAGAAATGAAAAAATATATGATTGACTTCGGTACAGAACAAGAAGAAAAATATAAAAAATTGAAGATAGAGTACCAACAAAAGATAGAAGAGACGCGAGAAAAAAATACTGTAACCTCGGAGTATCCAAACTTCGTATTGAATAAAGATTCAATACCACATTTTTATGGAGATGATCGTATAAATCCTATAGCATATCTTCAAAATTTAAAAGAATGCATTAGAGAAGTAGCTGATGAAAGGAGGCAAATTTTAATAACAAGAAATAGTCTCAAAGACGATGCACAAACCTGGTATACGATGGTAAGCGAGGAAATCAAAACATTCAATGATTTTGAAGAATTATTTATAAAACAATATTGGAGTGGGAATGAGCAAAGGAAGGTTCGTGAAGATTTGATGTTTGGAAAATATAGGATTGGCACGAGATTAACGAGGGAAAAATATGTGATTAAGAAGTATAGCATCATAAAATATCTGACACCAAAACTAGCTGAGGAAGATATTATTATGCAGTTGGTAAAACATTTTGATCCAGATATAATACAAGCGGTGGCACTTCATAATATAAATACAATCACGGAATTTATAAACTTGATGAAAAGAATGGATATTGCATCAGAAAGAATTAATTATACCGGTAGAAATATTAATACTGTACAAATGAATCGAAATGAAAAGGATAGAAATAACTTTAGCGAGAAAAGAAATGGTAACAATTCAAATTACAAAAATGATCAAAGATTTCATAATGATAAGAGACATGCACAATGGAATAGAAATGAAGACATGCAATATAAAAGAGGAAATGAAATAAGAAATCGACCACGGATTAATAACTCGAATCAAAATATAGAAGCAAGAGTAGAGGTAAATAAGCCACAGGATTTTTGAAGAAGGAAGAAGCGGATATATCAAACAGAAGCCAAATAAATTTAAATAATTGTATTTTAGATGCATTAAATGAACATTTTATTAATTATGAATTACCATACACCAACATAATCTTCAAACTATAATACCAATCAAGAAAATAAATTTGTTGACAGCTACGAAAAAGAAATTAGTTGTAGCAGAAAAAATATTAATTGCAAAAGTTAAACTTGGAGAAGTGGAAGAAGATATAGAATTCGTGTTAGTAACTGGACTGAGAAATAATTGTATAATGGGGATGAATGCTTTAAATAAGTTAAATATGAAAATAGATATGGAAGAGAAGTTGATAGAGGTGAAGGGACAAAAATTGTCCTGGATGGAATCCAAAAGTGATTCAGAAGAAGATGAGAAAATAATTAATAATATAATTATAAAAGAAAAGGTAGAAATAATAGAAAAGAATGATTTAAATAAAGCAAATATAGCATGTAAAGAAGAATATAAAAATGAAATAATTAAAATATTGTCTGATAATTTTCAGATAGTAAATAGCACCCCCACAATTGCACAAAGATACACTCATAAGTTAGAAGTTGACGATATCACAGAATTCAAATGTAAAAATTATCCTATTCCACAAAAATATGAAGAACAAGTAAATGCAGAAATAAAAAAGATGATTAAAGATGGTATTATAGAAAAATCTACTACTAACTACATAAATCCAGTAGTAGTGGTTAAAAAAGCAGATGGATCAATAAGATTATGTTTAGATGCAAGACATTTAAATAATATTACTAAAGCAAGAAGAGAGACTCCGAAAACTATAGATACAATTTTAAGCAAGTGTGGTAATTCTACGATTTTCACTAAATTAGATTTAAAAACTTCTTTCTGGCTTCTTCCATTACACGTTAATTCACAGAAATATACTGGCTTCATGATCAACGGGAGAATTTATCAATTTCGAGTTGTACCATTTGGATTGAGTTCTTCTAGTGCTGCTTTGGTTCGAGCAATGCAAAGTATTCTTGATAAATATGAGGAATTTTGTCTTCATTATATAGATGACATCTTGATATTTTCTAAAAACGAAAAAGAACATTTAAATCATATAAAAATCATTATAGAAACACTATGTACAGAAGGATTTAAAATTAATTTTGAAAAGTGTAAATATTTTCAAGAAGAAGTACCTTACTTAGGATACACTTTAACAAAAAAAGGTATCGAAGTTGACAAAAGCAGACTTGAAGTAATAATAAAATATCCAAGACCCAAGAACATGAAGAAATTAAAAAGATTTCTAAGTATTTTAAATGATTATAAGAAATTTGTTTCAAATATAACAAGAAAAGAAGAGAAATTATTAGAAATGCTGAGGAAACATATAAAATGGAAATGGAAAAGGGAAAATGAGAAGATAAAGAAACGGAATTTTAAAATAAGAGATCGTTCCTTATCATCAGAAATTTAATAATGAAGAATTATGAAGCAAATACAAATAAACATCGAAAGAAGAAGAAAATGTAGCAGAGAACTTCAAAATTAATATCACAGAGAATAATAAAATAAAATTTCATCTTCAATACAAATTTTATTTTATATTCTGAGGACATGCAGTGATATTTACCTATGTCCAGAAGTTTATTCATCGTATGCTGTTTCCGACAAATTTTACATCTAATAAAAAACTCTCCAAAATGCAATATTCTTCATGCAATATTTCCAAAAATGAAAAAATAAGTTTCTTCATAACATTCACAAAGAGAACAACGTTTCACAAGATGAAAGCATTCTTTATCAACATCATGCGAGAGGCGTTCTGCGGGATGCGGCATTCGTCCAGGAGCGGTGTTCTTCGGGATGAAACATCTTCAAGATGGAGCATACGTCAAGATGCAGCGTCCTATAAATTAAAAACTGTTATCGTTCAAATAATTAGGTTATTATGTTTAAGAATGTTAATTAATTTAAGATTTTATTGAAATGTTAAAAGAATACTTACTTAGTTTAATTTAAAATTTGAAATATTTAAGTTATCTGTCAGATTGACGTTTTGTGTGACAGAAGTGTAAAATTGAGTGAAGTATTTGTAAATAAAATGGAGGGGTTGATCACCTAAGAGAATAAACAAACCGAGGTGTAATGGGGAGGATATGTACACAAAACGTTAATCTTTCAATAGATACCAAAATATAGACTAGCAACTGAAATCAAGGAAGCGGATCGACGCCGATCTTTAGTTGATGCCCCAGTCGCTACTAGCGCTAATAAAATTATTGCGGGAAATTCAAATATATATTTTTTTAATTATTAAGTAAAAGAAGAGTAGAGGGTTGATAGTAGGAATTGGAAATCTCAGAAATAATATATTCTAATAAAGAACATATTTTATTACCAAAAATAAACATATAAAACATTAGTAGTAAATATATACAATAAATAAGTGGATAATAATACTTCATATTTATAAACGTTCGTTAAATTAATTAATAAACTGCTTAATCTTATTTAGTTTTATATTTTTTGAGTGGATTTTCTTAGATTTTATTGCAGCGTATTGCTTAATTTTGTCATTAATTATGTATTTCTTTCCTTTTAGTATATTGTTAATGTTTTTTATCCAAGTTAAAATAACAAAAAGAACACATTTCTCTATGAACGTTTGATAAAAACTGTGCTTCTTGCAAGTAAATACATTTTTGGTATTGAAGATAATATTTTGAATAATATTTTTTTTTAAGTTTATTGAAAGTGCTTCATTTACTAACATAAACACAGTTACTTGCTCAATCTTTTTATATAAATTTGTAACATTTGCATTGGGTACAGTCAAATTACGGTTTTGAATTTGTCGCCATTGAATTAAGCTATTGTCCTCAGTATTTAATTCAATAATCTCATTCTTGCATGTTACACAATTATATTTGTTTAATATCTTCTTACAAAAATAGCCTGCAATGTAAGGAAAAGTCATTGATTCCGTGATTTGAAAATGAAATTTTGTACATTGCCGGAAGCTCTCATTATTTGGTAACAAATCTTCTCCTTCCTTTAAAAAATCTTTTAAACAGTTCAGTGCAGAGCAATTGTCTTCTTCACAGTTTCCACCAGGAGAGTGAGGTGAAACAAAATTATTTATAATTAATGTTTTATATGAACCAACAAAAGCATTACAGTTTGGATTAATATTCCTCACTCCGTGGCTCCGTATACTCCCAAAAAAATTTTCGAGAGGATCTTGGTTTAAGTTTCGTGTACATAAATATTTAAATTCAATGCGCTCAAGTTTCTGCCAGATGTATATAAAACCACGGAGGGTGATAATCCAATTTTTAAGCGTTGGTGGTATCAAATGTCTGTGTTGTTGATTTATAAATTTCGTAGATTGCAAAACTTTTATAGCTTCATACCAAAAAGTAATGTGTCTTGATGTCTTTGTAACGCCTCCTCTCAAGGGTTTCGAAGAAGGGGGATCTTTACTTGATGCATTCACGCTGTCAAATAACTGATCAATAAATGCTAAAAATGTTGCAGTGCCCATAGCTGTTTCTGGCAATCCACCACTAGGACCTACAATCAATACAATAAATTTCCTATTGTACTTACAGAAAAAAAATGGTTTACCTCGTTTAGCAAATCCCTTCATAATTGAAGAAACACGTTGTGAAAATACTTGTGCAGCGTGGCTGACTTTCATCTTTTTCATTTTTTCTTCGTAGATGTGTGAATCTGTTATTTTGTATAACATTTTTGTTTCTGCTTGTTCATTAGCATCCATTTCATATAATGCAATTATGTCTTTCCAACTGCCTGAGTAAATTTCACCATCTTTTTCAAAACGTACATTATATTTTAAAAGGTTATTCCTCAAACCTTTTAAAAGGTGCGGTGGATCGAACAGTGGTATAATTTCTTCGTTATTAATAACAAAACCAAAACTTGTATTTTCTTGATTTTTTCGCAATTCTGCCACATCAGTATCACTTTTTAAACGTTCAATAGCACTGCAATTTGCTGCTAATTGGTCGCATACAGTTGCCACAATATGCAGTCCAATACTTTGTAACTGACTTATAATCTCCTTTAGATTAGAAACAATCTTATCACTTTTCATCGCATTTTCTGTAAAGAAATATGCTATTGGTTGCTTCCATTTAGTATGAATTCCTCTGAGTAAAAAAACCATTACATGATCAGCAAATTGAATTGAGTTTTGATTACATCCATCCGTAAATCCATTAATACAATCACGTTTCTTATCGTATGTTAATCCAACATCAATCGCCATTTCATCGAACATCAGTATGCAGAATTTATCTTGTTCTTGCATTTTAGATACAGATTTTCTCAAAGACATCATTATTGGCACATTTATCCCACTAGTAAAGGGAAGTTTATTCAATACAGCCATTAATGTTCTACGGGACGGTAAAGCAAAAGTTTTCTGCAGTAATTTATACCCTTTAGGGCTTTGTTTTAAAAGAGATAATGCAAAAATTTTATCGTCCAAGTGATATCGACGTCCGCGTGGTTTTTTACACTGCAGTTTCATTTGACAATGAAAAAAAATTGATGATGTGGAATTCATTTTTGTCCTCATGAATTCTTTGGTCAAAGCACATTTTTCAGCTTCTTTAACCCTTTGACGAAGACTGATATTCCTCTTCTTCAAATTTAATACTTGCCTTTTTAATTTTTTTGTAGCCTTCTGCACTGATTTTCCTAGAAGAAAAAATGAAATTAGGTAATACGTTAATTTCATTTATTCAACTCCTTGCTATAATAGGAGTATAATTGCTGATTTTGCTTATATGTCTCATAACTAAACAGAGGATCATCGGGCTCCTACATCACTTATGATTCAAATTCGGTTGGTGTAGTAAGTTTGTTCAGCTTCACTGTGCTTATAACTTCTATACAGAAGTCATACGTAAGTACGGCAAAGCCGAGCAAACTTTCTGACATAACTGAAAATTATTCAAAAGTGATAGAGGACCCTGATAATCGCCAGTTTAATCATAACTCACTTAAGTGAGTTATAATTCAATCACTTGAATTACAAGGCTCATCTCAGAACTCAGTTATTCGTCAAATTAATTTATCAAATATAAATGTTAAAAGATTGGCTTCAAAAAACTAAATAAAATTATGTATAGTACAGGTTATTTTTAGCACATGTATGTTATGACAAATAAGTCATTTAAGAAATTTTAAAAAAATTCTCTTATTTGCTTCTTAACACACTTGTAACTGTAATCCTACTTATTTCTGACATTTTATTGCAGTTGAAATTTGTGCATTTGCCTGACATACAAATTCCATTTCAGATATGTAAGTATGATCTAATAAATTCTCATAAGTTCTACTTTTCTTTTTCATACTTACTGACTAAAGCAGACTGTGTTTGGTTTTGCAAAGAAATAGAATTCACAATAGTGCTGCATGCTAGGTCACCTCTCTCTTTGGTATTAAGTTTAGGAGTAGATGTACGATCTGAAACATATTGTATGGACTTTAATAATTTTTAGAATTTTTTAATCTGGGGGTTTCTTCAAGCAAGCAGTCGAAACTAATTGAAACAACTTTTTTTACAAAAGGAATGATTTAGACAAGTTTATAATCAGTTTAACTTCAGTGTCTGTATAACTTTAAATTATTTAAAATTCTTAAGAACTGCTTGTTTAAAGATAGTTTAGGCCTCTTCGATAGCTCTGCACTTTCTACACTTTTAACACCTTTAGTCTATTTTGCTCACTCCCACTTACTTATATTATATATCTCAGGAGCAGTTGGTGCAAAAAGTGTAGAAATGTGCAGAGCTATCGAACAGGCCTAATATATCACAAATTAACCTGCTTTAATTGGACATAAAATACATCGAAATAGAAAACTTTGTTATACATACTTTATGACAAAATTATACATAGCTAGAAACATTAAGAACAATAGGAATGTTTCAATTATTTATAATTTTGTGCACCTGTGTAACATAAAAATGCCATTTCTGATAAGTATGACCTCATAAATTCTACTTTTTTTCATACTTACCGATAGTATTACTGACTAATGCAGGCTGACTTTCATTTTGCAATAAAATATTAGATTCCATAATAATACTTCGACTGCTGCCTGTTAGGTCATTATTGTCATTAATCTGAACCGTAGGCATAGGTGTATGTTCTGAAAACACATTTTTATGAAATTATAATAATTACCACAATTTCTCCATCTGGGGGTTTCTTCAAGCAAGCAGTTTGATGCTGACAATAGAATAACCTAGAGTAGAACGTATTGATCAGTGTACATTTAATTTGAAACAATTTCAAATTCATAAGAACTGCTTACTTAAAAAGGACTTAAATATAAATCAAAATATAAAAATTCGTTTTAAGTACTGTATGCACAGCTAAGAACATTAAGAACTAGAGGAATATTTAAATTAAGGTATAATACCTACCTGGTAAATGCAAACTGGGAAAAACATTGAATTTTAGGTTCGTGCGATTATGAAATTCCAAAAATTTGTCTTTATCATTAAAATGTTTAGTACAAATTCGATAATTCTCACGTACTTTTGTAATATCCTTTTTATAAAGATCCAATCGATTTATTAACTTAAGCCATTTAAGAAATATCTGAAATAATAATTTAATAATTACAGAAACCACTTTCGAATAATTTATTAAAATTTAAATGTTATTTCTCCATCTCAAGATATCAAAAATATAAATTAATTGGCCTCCGCATAAATAATTTTAAAATGCAAGTACCAAAATGAAATAAGTTGAAAGCAAATTTTACTCTAAAACTAACATATGAAGTACATTACTTACTTTAATGCAAAATTATTTTACTTACTTCTGAATCTGAAGGAAATCGATGCATTTTGACGTCTTTTCCTTTGCTTATACAATTTGGTACACAACAGTATCGGGGCATATTTATTTATTTATATTTATATCTATGATCGGGGCATATTTATAAACATCATTTAAAAATTATGACAACTGTACAAGAATGGGACAAAACGCAATTGTCACCAACTGTTAAATTACAAAATACCCTAATCCCAAATGTGCTGCAGGCGCCACAGGGACCGGGTTCAAAACTAACCGACATTTAATAATTCTTTTTTACATTGACTTTCTAGTGCATGATACCAAACGATAAACATTAAAAATTTTGTTATTATAAAAGAAACTTGACAATATACATTTAAAACATCTCAATTCTATATTTCAATTAAATTTAACCATTGTCCAGGGATATATTATTGCATAACGCTAAAGTAAGTTTATTTTGATTTGGAAAAATTCTTTTGGTTTTAAAAATACACTACATATAACACATCTTGTCATTCATCAATCACTTGAACTGTCATCACACATCTACAAAGAATCTTTATTATTATAGAAGAGTTATTGTTTGTTTCGCGATAGGGCGTAACAGGTAGCAACACTTGGCAAATAAGGCTCTATCTATAATAATAATATAAAAATTCTAATTCAACATTACACTACATATAAACGTTATAAAGTTCTAAAGTATCATAGGAGTCTTATCGCTTGTTTCGCGATTGGGCGTAACAGGTAGCAACACTTGGCAAACGAGGGATTACCTTTATTACTTTAGAATTGTGCACATACATTACAAAATTAAACAATTAAATTACTCACCAATTTATCTTCAAAAGAATTTTCTTCAAAATTATAATAAATAACTGGATTACAACTGACATTGAGAGTTCCCACCCTGAAATGTCACTTTGACATTACAAAATAGAATTCATATAAGACTACTAGAATACATAATTGTGTAGTGGATGTGATATAAAGATTAAATTAAAAGAGAAGATAGACAAATTAAATACTTACCACATCTGCAAATAAAAGCAACACTACATAAAATGGCGCCCAACGTGGGGCACGAACACTACAATATGTCTTTTCCACACTATGTCTTCCTTTAGTAATTTACACAAAATCCTCTCACCTAATACCTCATCTACCACCGCTTCTACCCACCCTTTTCTATTTGGATTCCTATAATCTCTACACATTACCTTCTCCCCTTCGCAAAATCTCTCTTTTCTATCATTCTTAAAACTAGTAACATTCCACTCTTTACAATACTTTTCACTCAACAAATCTAACCTAGTTCTAATCTTATGTTTAAAAATTAAACTAAAAGGTGTAACACCAGTAGTGACATGTACTGAATTACGATAATGAAACAAATGTTTATTCATTAAAGACTCAAATGAAAATCCACTATTTTTTATCCTTCAAAGCTTTCAACATACTAGTTTAAAAGTTTTTACACAATTTTCAGCGAATCCATTTGTTGCGGGATGGTAAGGTGATGTCATGGGTTAATGACGATGTTGTACAGAAATTTTGAAAATTCGTCTGAGCAAAATTGCGGACCATTGTCGGTAACAACAACATTTGGTAAGCCAAATCTCTGAACTTCGCCAAACCACTCTCTGAACTTCTCTACCGTAGCACTACTATCTGCTTTTAACATTATAAATGCCTCAGGCCATTTTGAGTATGTATCTGTGATGACTAACACCATCTTTCCTGCTATCGGACCTAAAAAGTCTGCTTGAATTCTTTCAAAAAAATATTCTGACTTTGCACATGGAAGAATAGCAGCCTTTTGAGGTTCCAGCCTGTATATTTTACATATTCTACAATTATTCACATATTTTTCTATGTTCTTGTCCAGTGATGGCCACCAAAAATACGATCTTGCATTGGTCTTCATCTTACTTATTCCTTCATGAGTATCGTGCAATTCCTTCAATAATTGAAGGGCTCGGTGCAAAAACCGATCAGCTCCACTTTTAGGCGAGAATGACATTTTAATGGATTTAGCTCTATAAAACATTTCGCATCTTTCGATACAGTACCCGAACAGCTACCGAATTTAGTAACCGAAATGCATGTATAAATGGAGCTGTCTGTTTTTGTTAAAATGTTTCTATTATATTGTTAATAAAACCATTTATCGTTGATACTGTATAATTAAAAAAATGGAGCTGACCGGTTTTTGCACCGAGCCCTTCAATTGTTCTCTTAATTTAGTAGGTACTACTACTCTGTAGCCCCACATCAGTACGCCTTTGTCCACAGATAGTTCTTCTTTTCTTACTAAAAACGGTTTCAATATTTCATCTTTTGTATTCTCTGGAAAACCATACCTAACCCAATTAAAGACTTGTCCTAACTCCGTCTTTTCTTGTTTCTGATCTAATTCGGTTTACATCAACTGGTACAAACTTTTCCATGAAATTTAAATAATCATTTTCTTCTGTCTCTTCCAATTTTCCTTCAGGCAATGGCAAACGACTTAGAGCATCTGCTTTAACATTATCTCTTCCTCTAATGTAACGAATTGTATAGTCAAAACCAGATAAAAATAAAGACCACCTCTGTAATCTACCTGACGCCATTTTAGGTAAACTTTTAAATTTACCAAATAGTGTTTGTAAGGACTTATGGTCAGTCACAATTTCAAACTTCCTTCCTGCTAGGTACTGATAGAATTTTTGCACCGCCCAATAAATGCTTAAAGCTTCTTTATTCGCCATGCTGTAATTCTTTTCTGCTTTTGACAATATTCTTGAAATAAAACTAATTGGTCGTTCCACTCCATCGATTACATGTAAGAGTACAGCTCCAATATCGTACTGACTACTATCACAAGCTACACGTAACGGTTTGTCCGGATAAAAATGTATCAATATTCTTTCAGACGTAAGTTCCTTTTTACAAAATTCAAACGCGTGTTCACATGCCATGGTCTATTTGAACAAAGCATTTTTTTTTAATAAATCGTACAACGGTTTTAATTTCACTGGAAGATTTGGTATGAACTTAGAATAATAATTCATCATACCAATGAAAGATCTGACCTCAGTTTCGTTCTTAGGTTGCGGGGTGCGAAGTATCGCTTCCAATTTAGTGTCACCTTTTTCTAAACCTTCTGATGAAATCTTGTGACCTAAATAAAATATGCTATCCTGGAAAAATTGGCATTTACCATAATTCAGTCTAAACCCGGCTTTGTCTAATCTGTTTAAAACTTCTGCTAAATTGCTAATATGCTCTTTATCATTTCTCCCTGTCACTACGATATCATCTAAGTAATTCACAATTCCCCTACAGCCCTCTAATGTTTTCTCTACCACATTTTGAAAAATCGAGCATGCTGGTTTTGTTCCGTAAGGTAAACGTTTAACTTTGTAAATACCACAAGGGGTGCTCCACGCTAAAAGCTCAGATGTCCCGTCATCAACTTCCAGTTGATTATAAGCATTCAAAAAGTCTAGTTTTGTAAATTATTTGCCTCCTTGCAGCGCGACAAAAACGTCCTCCACCCGAGGTGATGGGTGATTAATATCTTTAAGATACTTGTTTATTGTAATTTTGTAATTCGCACATACGCGAATATCTTTCCCATTTGCTTTCATGACCGGTACCAAGGGTGTGCCCCATGCTGTATTTTGAACTTTTTCTATAACACATTGCTTTTCCAATTTTTCTAATTCGGCAAAAACTTTATCCCCAAACGCAAACGGTATCGGTTGCGGTTTTCTAAATATTGGTGTCACATTTGGTTCAATTTCCAATTTTGTTTTCTCCATTTTGTACGTTCCTAACTCATTCTTAAACAAACTCGAATATTTATTTAACAACGCTTCCAATCCCGGTATTTTGTTACTAAAATTTACAGTATTTATTTGGATTTGATTTTACATTATCTGAGAAAACGTCATTTCTCCCATCTAACATTAATCCAAACTTTACCCAAATATCACGTCCTAACAATGATTTAGTAGTGCCTTCAACTACAGTTAATGCACACTGTTTTGTTACTTTATTTATAGTAATATCCACATTTGATTTTACCCTTAGGAAATATTACTGGTCCGTGATACACTTTCAATGCAATTTTACTATCGTCTAATACAACATTTGAAAACTGTTCTTTGTATACCTGAAATGGTATACACGACAACCCTACCCCTGAATCTACTTCCATAAGCAAAGGCTTACCATTTACAATAACACTTACACTTACAGGTTCTACATAACAAATCTCATTCCTACAATTTACCGCAGTCTTTACATTAAACATCTCATCAGTATCAATTGACGTTTTTACAAAATTATTTTTTTCTAATTTAAATTTACATGCATTAGCAATATGACCTTTGCGCTTACATTTATTGCAAACAAACGATTAGAACTTACAGTTTTTAAAATCATGGTTACCTCTCGCACAATGATAACTAAAGTCTCCAAAGGTCAAGCCCGAATGCATAGGCGCTTCGAAGCCTCGTATGGCAGATCGAATTACGGCGCATTTAAAAAAAAAAAAACGAAAACATTCGTTTAAATAAAACTCGTTATGCTGCTCGTAAACAGCACTGGATCTGTGAACGAAAACATTCGTTTAAATAAAACTCGTTATGCTGCACTGGATCTGTGATCCAGTGCTGTTTACGAGCAGCATAACGAGTTTTATTTAAACGAATGTTTTTGTTTTTTTTTTTTTAAATGATATCATATTGTCAAAAATACAGCAAATAACAAAATACAATGTGATAAAGTTGATCAAAATATTCTCGCTATATCGAAGAAATAATGTTTGCAGCGCCGTAATTCGATCTGTTTACGGCTGCGTGATGCATAGATATAACGCGTTTTATTTAAACGAATGTTTTCGGTTTTTTTTTTTAATTATATTATATGGTCAAAAATACAGCAAATAACAAAATAAAATGTGATAAAGTTGATCAAAATATTCTCGCTATATCGAAGAAATAATGTTTGCAGCGCCGTAATTCGATCTGCCATACGCGGCTTCGAAGCGCCTATGCATTCGGGCTTGACCTTTGGAAACTTTAATGATAACACTTGACCCCTTCCTTCTCTAGTTCCTTCTTTTAATTTCCTCTTCTTACCCTCTCTTTCTCTTGCACTCGTACTGCCCTAGTTGTCATCCTCTGGATTTTATTCACTTCAATCCCCCTCATCTCTTTTATTGCGGCCTCCTTCGTAAGTGCTACCTCCAACATTTCCTTCAACGGCTTCGTAACAAATTCTTCACACAGACGATCCAATATTGGTCCTGGACGCAAGCCAACAATACTGACACCCTACGATCATCCTCCACATTATTGACTAAAAAATATTGTTCAAGCCTCTCAGAGAATATTTCCCAGTCATCTCCCACGTTAAAAGTATTTAAACTGGATAAATTTGCACTGTTTATTACAGTAACGGCAGCCATTCTTTTTTCTTTTACGAGTAATTGTAGCGTACCTTAAAATAACTTCAATTTCCTATCCCTTCTTGGATTACTCCGAGCGTAAACGCGAACTTGCCCATAGGAGAAATAAAGTAACGGAACAAAATTTAAAAAAATCAAACAGTATCCTAAAGGTCCGTTTTCACGCTCATGCAATTTGCGCAAATGTGCTTGTGCACACAATTTGCACAAGGAAGTCGTTGCATGTAAACGTAATTTTTTTGTTTGCACAAGCTAGAAAGTTTGGTAAACTGCATGTACTTGCACATGCATTTGCGCAAGCAAATTTGTATGCGCTAATGCTTGAACAAATCCATTTGCGCAAATTGCTTGAGCGTGAAAACGGACCATTAGGGATTGTAAAATTCAATTTATCGTATTTCGTATATGCTCAGGAGGTATTTCTCTTGCAGCCACTCGTATTTTATTTTTTAAACGATATTGTTTATAGGGTCTCCGTTTAAAACTTATTTTTGATGCATGCCAAAGAAAGAAATCGTTTGGAGACAGGTCGGGTGACCTTGCGGACGAATCTACTGCTCCTCCACATCCTATCCAGCGGTTTGGAAATCTTTGGTTTATGGTCTGTTTTCACGCTCAAGCAATTTGCGCAAATGGATTTGTGCAAGCATTTGCGCATATAAATTTGTATGCGCAAATGCATGCAGTTTGCCAAACTTTCTGGCTTGTGCAAGCAAAAAAATTACGTTTTCATGCAATGATTCCCTTATGCAAATTTGGGTGCACAAGCACATTTGTGCAAATTGCATGAGCGTGAAAACGGACCTTTAGAAAGGTTCGGACTATCTGAGAATTGTACGGCGGCGTACCATCATGCTGGTACCAAACCTCACCATCAATATTTAATTTAAGGCGTTGAGGGCCGGCAGAACTCTGTGCTCAAGCAATTCTAAATATCTTTCTCCTGTCCATTCTTTCAAAATTTAAACAAGCTAAAATTAATAATTGTTTTGATAACCTATGTTTCAAAATAAAATACACGCTTTAATACATTGCTGTCATTTAATTATTACGTTACTCTAGCAACAAACGGATATGTGTGTTTTGCATGTTTCAGAATAAGATAACCTGTGAGCAACTAAAAATCAGATTAGAGTCGGCGGTGCAAAGAAAAAGTATGTCTGTTACTAACGTGGCGTTAGGCTGATCTGATAGTTCATGAATGTATCAGATTAATTAATTCAGTTAATCACAGGCATACATTTTCTTTGCACCGCCTACTCTAATCTGATTTTTATTTGCTCACTTTTTATATTCACGGTAGGTATAACGTACCGCGATATTAAAAATATTAATCTTACTCATTTCTATGCTAAAGTTACTTCTATTGATTGGGATGCTGTTTATTATACACTGCGTTCGTAAAGTATGGAATAAATTCATTTTCTACGAAATAAACGATATTTATGTAAAATCCTGAAACAGGTCGATTTTTAATTAAAAAATGACACTATTTTAGTGGAATTTTGCATCTCCCCCTCCAAACCCCTCCGAGTGACAGTTGTCCCTTTAAAATTTTTAAATAGAATGGGGGGGCATGTGATACCTCATTTGAAAGGGCTTTTCATTCTCTATTCAGTAGTATAAGATTTTTTTTTAATTCGTATTTTTTCTAAAAAGAATAATACATTTTAAAATCAACACACAAAATTTTAAAATGGATTATTAGGATGACGTTTTCCCCAATAGATGGATTGGTCGAAGGGGGGCAATTGAGTGGCCGGCTAGATCTCCTGATCTAACACCTCTCGATTTCTTTTTATGGGGATTTCTAAAAAGTAAAGTCTCCAGAACTAAACCAAACAGTCTTGAAGAATTAAAAGACAGAATAAGAAATGAAATACGAGGAATCAGTGCGGAAATAATCGACAATGTTTTGCATGAGTTTGAATTTCGTCTTAGTTATAGTCAAGAGGTAGGAGCAGGACATTTTGAACAGTTTCTTTGATATTGGTGTTATTACTTTTACTTCTACGTCGATTACAAACATTAGTATCTACAGTTTCTACTCGTTTTCATAAAGAATTTTTAAAAAATTCAAAAAAATTGGGATTAATCTAATTAGCCTTGAAATGAAATGTTTAAGATGAACGTCTGCAACGTTTGTACTATTGTCATGAATCAAACGGTTCCCAGTTCGAACATTTCATTTAAATTATTTCATTTTAAAATTTAGTGTGTTGATTTTAAAATGTATTATTCTTTTTAGAAAAAATAGGAATTAAAAAAAAATTCTTATACTACTGAGTAGAGAATGAAAAGCTCTTCTAAATGAGGTATCAGATGACCCCCCATTCCATTTAAAAATTTTAAAGGGGCAACTGTCACTCGGAGGGGGTTGGAGGGGGAGATACAAAATTCCACTAAAATAGTGTCATTTTTTAATTAAAAATCGACCTGTTTCAGGATTTTACATAAAAGTCGTTTATTTCGTAGAAAATGAATTTATTCCATACTTTACGAACGCAGTGTATAAACAACATTAATGACAAAGTTGATTACTTTAATTCAGCTATTGTTTTCACGTTTGATGAATTTGCTCCATTACAAACAAGAGTAACAAGACCTTTTTCTCCTTGGATAACATTTAACATTAAACAACTTATTCGCGAGAAAAATAAGGCATTTAGTGAGTATAGAAGATCTATACGAAACCTGAATGCAACAAGTACTTCTGATCGTGTGAAATGGGAAGCATATAAACATTTACGTAATAGTGTAACAAATTGTATCAGACGTGAGAAAAAAGCATACATGGAAAGCACTGTCAAGAGCTCAAAAAATTCTGCTGATATGTGGAGACAGTTGGATGTTTTAGGAATACATAATAAAAAGAATTCTAGAAGTTTACCTGCTCATTTGTGCTGCCCGGAAACGATTAATGCCTCCTTTTCGCATGATAATATTGAGAAAGCCAATCCTGACACTGTATCGTATTTTTGTAATAACATTAAATCTGAAGTAAATGCAACCTTTGATTTTCAATTAACAACTTGTGAGGAGATTACTAATATAATTTCAGACATTCTACGGCATATCTGCTACTATGTTAAAAATGTGCTTGCCTTTTTGTAAGCTTGCTTTAATAAATATTATAAATTGTTCTCTTGAACAATGTGTCTTTCCTGATATTTGGAAACGAGCTTTAATTACTCCGCTGCCGAAGTGCGATAAACCTACTGCTCCCAGTGATTTGCGGCCTATCAGCGTCCTTCCTCCCTTATAAAGTATCTGTTTTAATATTGTTCGACTATTCTAAAGCGTTTGATATGCTAGATCACAGGCTTCTTTTAGCTAAACTTTTATATTACGGTTTGTCATCTTCGGCAGTTGAGTGGTTTGCTAGTTATTTCCGTAATCGTTCTCAGCTGACACGAATAAATTCGGACGTAGGCTATAAATACTCCTCTGTCACAGACGTCAATGCAGGTGTTACACAAGGCTCTATTTTAGGGCCACTATTGTTTAATCTCTACATGGCTGACTTGTATGAAAATATTATAAACTGCAAAATTCGCGCCTACGCCGACGATAACCAGATGTTTTATTCGTTTTTTCCTTCTGATTATGATACAGCTATAGCTAAGGTTAATCAGGATTTGGACTCAATTAGCGTATGGTCTAAAAATAATGCATTAAAGTTAAATCCGAATAAATGTGCCGCTATGTTAATTGGTACCAAACGGCAGTGTAACAAAATTGATCACCTTTTGCAAAACACATTTTTGTTAGATAACATTCCTTTGACTTTAGTTAAGCAAATAAAAAATTTGGGAGTTATTTTCGACTCAAATCTTACTTTTACGTTTCACGTAAACAAAGTAATTCAAAATGCATACGGTAGGCTACGATCCATTCATAGGTACGAGCCCTAACAACTTAATGTTTGGACAGACAGTTATACATATACTTCCTAATTAATATTTCGTCTACTAATTTTTAAATTGTTTATATTGTGTCTACATAATACAATTAATTTGATTGATTCATAAATTTGCTGGCAACTAATTGTTTGGACGACTAATTTTTTACGCTTTAAAAACAAGAAAATCTTGAAAACACAAACCATAAATCCTTATCAATACAAGTTAATTGTTGATTTTGATACTAAGAACAAAATGTTTAGGAAAAATATGGCCCGTAGTGTACCAACTCATAAAGAAGTACGTGAAGTTATAATTCGACAATATTCGACAATACTTTAAAAGAAATTCAGTCCCAATGGAATGAAGAAACTGGTCTAATTGTATCTAGAGAATGTTGCTAACAATGGTTATACAAATTCGGCTACGGTTTTTATAAAGTAAATATCATTTATAGTACTCAATACTCATTTAAATTTAAGAACCTAAATTTTAATACATTTTATTTTTGCCGAAACAAAAACTACTGCTTATCGAAGCACAAAAGAAAAGACGTCCGGAATGGGCAAAATATAAAGTTATTTTGACGAAGAAATGTGAAGCCAAATAATTTTTAGTGATGAATCAGGGTTTGGTGATTGTTGGAAGAGGGTGATCAGAATAAAATTCGGAGCTTTCTATAAAAAATGTTTTAACGAACCATAAAATCCCACAAGGGGTTATCATTTGGGGATGCACGTACAGCAAAGATTCAGGCAAATTAGAGTTTATTGTTGGTATCATAAACGCAGAAAAAATTAAGGTATTTTAGAAAGGAACCTCCTGCAGATTGCAAGGTTTGCAGTTCGGAATAGAAAATTTCATTTTTCAATAGGACGAAGCTTCGTGTTACGCGGCCAAATCTACAAAAAAATTGTTCAGTAACAATAATAATAGTGTTGATTGACCCTCGAATAACCCTGACTTAAATGTTGTCGAAACCCTGCAACATGACTTGAAAAAGATCTTGGGAAAAAGTCCCCAACGAGCAATTTCCGGACTAAAGGCTAAAATAGAGGAAATATGGTAATTATGGTAAATACATTGTAAATATTCAGTTAGATGACTGAGTTAGTTATTATTGACTTTTGAAAAAAAAATTTATATGAAAAGGTTACCTTATTTTTTGATGTACCCTTTCAATCTCTTCCGTACGTTTTATGAGACACCTAATATAATCCCGTCAAGTTTAACTGACCAATGAAATTGTCAAAATGCGAATTTCGTATCCAAAATTTGTTTTAAATATTCCTGAAAATACTAGGTACTTTAACCAATTAGGCCCGGTTTTTCAATCGTATGTTAACTTTAACCTTCAGTTTACTCCCATAAGAACACAATTGTCGCCATGGAAATAAACCGAAAGTTACAGCTTAACTTGATATTGAAAAACCGGGCCTTAATCTGAGATAAAAATCGCAATCGTATGCATATTTCACATGAATAGTTTAAGAAGGCATCCTGTCTATTGCTATAAGGACTACGAAATTGCCGAGTCATATCGTTTTACACCATTGTACAAACAATATTTTATGAACCAATAAAAAAAAGGTGTTAAATGTATGCATATGATAAAAAACTGGCTAGACTATAACTATATACTAACACTAAATATTAACAAATCTAAATACTTACCCTTTACATCCTACAATCACCCTCAACTTTATCTCAAACTAGGGGATATTACGTTTTGTGACAACATCAATTGTAGTAACAGCTGTACTAAATGCAATCAGATAAAATACTCACCATCCATTAAATATTTAGGATTGATTCTAGATCAACATATGAGATGGACCCACCAAATAGATAACTTGCAAAAGAAACTTCGATATTTAACCCACATTTTTAAAAGGCTTAGAGACATCCTAAGTAGTAAAATATTAAAGATGATATACTATGCACTTGTTCAATCCATTTTGTCGTATGGTATAATTGCATGGGGTAATGCGGGGAAAACGCTCATCAGAAAGCTTCTAACAATTCAAAAACTGATACTAAAAATATGTTACAATAAAACACGAAGATATCCTACCGAGCAGTTGTATAGGGAGTCCGGAGTGTTTGACATCCATCAGCTTTATGCTCTTACGGTTCTTAAATTTACATACAAGAACCAGGATTTGTTCCAGTACAAATACCATCGATTCCCCACTAGAAATAAAGACAAAGTAGTAACGCCCTGTCGTAAAAAAAGTATTGGTCAAAATAATTTTACTTACGTTGTAGTTAAATTAGTCAATATCTGTCCTATCATAGCTTTGAATTTTTCGTTTAAATTATTCGCTAAAAAGATAAAACTGTGGATCAATAATATCTCTAGAACGGAATTACACAGTATTCTGTACAATTAATTAGTTCTTAAACGTTATTTTTTATTACTTCAAATATTGATGTAGCGATTCTGTTCGTGTCTGTGGCGACCGTGGGATCTGTGGGCCTGTGGATCAGTTATTGAGGAGTGGAATTTTGGAGTTCTTGGTATGATGCGATTTCTTGTAAATCTATAAGATAGTACCACAGAAACTTAAAAGTAATCCTAGGGACCTAGGAGAAGTCGTGCCTTCCACGGAGCGTCTGAGTTCCGTACTTTGGTGGCTGAGTTGCAGATTTGCAGATTTTGCGGTTGCTGCGGACACGAACGGAATAGCTCCATAAATCTCTGCTCTTACGGTTATGCGCACATCGTCTCCTACTCTTTAACTATTATCTTTGTAAATTAGGCATCACAATTCAAGTTGGTTTCCAACTTACTGTGATATAAAGAAATTTAATGTCATTTAATTATTAAGAATTCATATTGTGTTTATATTTGTTCTAACATGTAATGATTAAGTTATTGAAAAATAAAGCCGTTTTCAAATTCAATTCAAAAAAAAATAAATACATTTCTTTCCCTGCAGGTTTAGATGGGTCAGTGTATGATTACTTTTATGGATATGATGATTTACAGAAGCGCAGAGTAGTATTTGTAGGCGATGCTGTGACAAGAATCCAAGAAGATTATTTAAGAATACTGAGATACTTCAGGTGAAACATCAATTTAAAGCAAAAATATTTCGTAAAGCAATAAATTTACAGGTTTTATGGAAAAATTGCAAAGCACCCAGATAAACATGAGGAAACAACATTAGAAGCAATCCGGAACAACGTATCGGGCCTAGAAAGAATATCTGGAGAAAGAATCTGGACAGAATTGAAGAAGATACTGGAAGGAAATTTTGCAGGTGAAATTTTGCTTTCCATAATTGATTGTGGCCTCGCCCCTTACATAGGTAACATTTACTTCTTATTAAGCATTAAATTAAAAAAAATATATACCCATTCAATATTTCAGGACTGCCAACTAATTCCAACTTAAACGAGCTCCAAGCAGTCTGGAACAGAAGCAAACAAAACAAACTTAATACAATCACTCTATTGTGCAGCTTGCTGCATACTCAAGAGGAAGCCTTGACTTTAAATTCTCGCTTAAAACTCTCTGCGTACGAACGCGAACTAGCCCTGTTTATTGTTGAACACCGAACACCAAAACCATGTGAGAAACCTTTGCTTCCATACCAACAACTAGTTATGAAGAGCAAATCGAAAATGTCCGATACACGAGAGTGGGTGATCGAGGTACTGAAGTATCAGAATTCGCGGCATCTTAAACACTTCGAAGAGTGGCAAGTACCAAAATTCCCTGTTTCTGGAAACATGCTGAAGGAGAACGGCGTGCAGGGTGGCAAATTTATGGGGCTGGTTTTGTCGGAACTAAAGAACTACTGGGCAGAACATGAGTTTAATTTAGGAGTTGATGAACTATTGAAAAAATTGCCACATGTTATCAGTTTGTTAGAGGAAAGGAAAAAGAAATAAAGGTAAAATAAGCTTCTTTCATTGTGTATCAAAATGCCCCTGTATTGAAACGAATCCTTAAATTAATTGCCTCTAAAATTCTTAATTTCTGTCATTTAATAAAAGAAAGAAAAAAAAACAAATTAAACAAAGTTCCGAAAGTTAGTTGCTTATTTCTGCAGTAGATGGAAACACATAGCCTCATGAAGTTCACAACTTTGCAAATAATTTTTGTAATTATCAGGATTTTTGGTGTGTCCGCTGCTGCGAGTTATTGCATTGCGTTCGTGTAAAGCCTGCTTGTGATCCAATTTTTAAAGTAACAGAGGAATTTTAACTCATTTCAACTGTTCACACCACCGAAATAATATTGAATAGCGCCTGAAAATTATGTTTTGTAATAAGCACCTTTTCACATCTGCTTAGTCTACATTTGGTAAATTTATACAGTGTCCTCGGATTGAGTTCGCATTATGTATAAAGGTGCAAATACACCGAAACAATAACAAAAACATGTTAATAGCAAAAATCCTAGTAACAAATATGTGAATAACATTCATTTGATTGGCACAGGAAACGTATTAATATTAACTTTGGCTATTAACATTGTTGCTAACAAAAAGGTGTAAGGATGTGTAGCAATGGTAATTCTCTTTATAAATTAATTAAAAGCGTTCTTAGTTCACTGCTCTAGAGCTAGAGCATTTTGAAAATATTCTCATCTTTGTTTTAACCTCGTGTAATAACAGAAATAGAGATAACGCTGAGAATGCTCTAGAGTAATAAATCGAAAACGCTATTAATTTCTTGTTTTTATTCCGCCATTAATCTTCCAAACTACCACTTCATGTCTTTACTCTCTCTACAAAAGACTCTAGTGAGACTAGTGATGTGCAAAACTGCGATCGCAGTCACAGTTTAAATTCACAGATATTTCAAAGTAGCAGTTACATTACAGACTGCTACTCTGAATAGGTGATTTTTATCTGCGACTTCGTGATTTTTCACATATCTGTTATTCAATCACTGCTACTTTGAAGTACCTCTGAATGCGATCGCAGTTTGGCATATCTAGTGAAATACATTTCTGAAGACGCTTTCTGCTACAAAACAAGTGCAAATGCGCAAGAAAGTTTAGGAGCCAAATGATTAAAACGAAGTAAATGCTTTTACTTGTGTTATAATTTCTTTTAAAGCTTAAATATGTGGAAAAATTTCAATTGCAAATCATTATATAATTAAATAATTCCTGTTATTAAAATTTTTACTTGTTATTAATGAAAAGTTTAGATCACGACATCCTGCGGTTATTAATATTTGTACAGAGTGTATATTAATGATTGAAGGGTGTTTGAATTTCCCGCCCATTAGATTATTTGTAAAAGTTGGTACTGCATACTATTCTGTTTTACCATGGGCGGCACATAAAATTATATATTATTAAAACAATTTATTAGTGATTAGAAATTATTTTACGTTTATTAATTACATACATTGATATGGAGAATATAAAAAGTAAAGCAGATATAAAATAAAATTATAACATCTGTTCAAAATGTCCCCCATTTGAATCCAAACACAAATTTACTCTTCTTTTCATGTTTTCGAAAACTCTGTGTCGTGTTTCTGGAGTGATGCTGTTGACAGCCTCTGTAATAGCATTTTGTAATTCTTCTAACGTATGGAGACGTTCTGAAAACACTTTATTTTTTAAAAAACCGAACATGAAGAAATCAAGTGGGGTTAAGTCTGGTGACCGAGGAGGCCATCTGTCCCTACTTATTAACCTATCCCCAAAGAACTGTTGCAAATGATTCAACGTTGTCAGTGCAGTGTGGGCTGTAGCTCCATCCTGTTGAAAGTAACCCGTTGTAATTCATCGTCATGAAGTTCTTCAATGAAAGGATTTAAAATTGTTTCTTGATATGCAAGTGCATTAATATTGTGTTGAAAAAATAGGTCCAACGATCCTCCTTCTTGACATTGCCAACCACACACCGATCTTCTGAGGATGTAATGAAGTCTCTTCAAAAATATGAGGGTTTTCTGCACACCATATTCTACGGTTTTGCGAATTTACATAACCGCTGAGATGAAACCATGCTTCATCACTGAAGAAAGTTATGTCTAACATATCGTCATTATTTAAGAACTCATTAAACCATTGGCAATATTGCACTCGACGAGGCAAATCAAGAGGTAGCAACTCATGAGTTACAGTTATCTTATATGGATGTAAATGTAGAACCTTCTTGCAAGCCTTTTGACATGTACCAAGTGATAAATTCGTTTGAGCCGATAAACACCGTAAAGACTTCTTCGGACTTACATCCATTCTTTGATGAATATCTGCGATGACTTCTTCGGTGAGAACAGTGGGCCGGCCTGTAGATTTTCCTTTAGAAACACTGCCTGTTTCACGAAATCTCTGAATTATACGGCGGACGTGTTGCATAAAAGAATCATATGTGAATACCACTTCAGGGAACTGTTCTTGAAATTGTTGGTGACAACTTTGATAAGAATAATTCCACACATTTTGTTCATTGCGTATCCCCGACCGAAAATAGGCCTCAACAATAAATTTATTGTGCAGGTCCGTGAAAACCATCGCTAGCCTAAAACGTTTGTGTGTATTTTTATTTCCTGTTATATGGCTGTACTTACCAATGAAAAATGTCTGACAGCAAAAGTGGAAATAAAAATAACCTTTTCGTTAATACTAACTCAATAATAATAAAATAAGGAAATCAAAACGTACTTGCTTGCTTAGTTTTTGCTTTGCGCAGTACCCGCCAACTCTGGCCGAACTACTAAGGCTCATTTTGCCAGTCACATAGTGTGATAAAGCTGGGTCTAAGTCCTTGCACAGCACAAACATCCATGGTTAATAGTAGGATTCGAACCTACGCCGCCAAGCGACACGACTTTACAAAGTCGGCTAGGCTACCGCTAAGCCACCGGGCGACCCTAATCAAAACGTAAACAATACAACACACGCACGCTACTGACGAAATTCAACATATCCAGCATGAATACCAATCTTGTAAGACGAAAATTACTAATTCGACAACGCGCCAAATTCAAACGCCTTTCAATCATTAATGTACACTCTGTAGTAAGTTTTCATTAAAAAATTTGAAGTAAAAGCATAGGCTTCGTTTTATTCATCTAGCTCAATAATATATTGTCTCGTTTGTAACAATTTCTACCTGCGAAATTTGTATTGGAAGTTGCACGCCCTTTGAAAATAAAATTAGATTCTGTTGTTAATTACATGTAAGAAGTATGTACATATTGTAATGATTGTTGTTCGAGCCCCCGCGTTGGGTGCCAATAATGTATTGATTGTTGTTCGATTTGCACGTTGGGAGCCAATAATGTAATGATTGTGTAGTCAAGCTACTTGTGGGGTGTCAATTTTGTAATAATTTGTTTGAGCTCCTACGTTGACAAGCCAATTTATGTATTGATTGTGTGTGGTGTACTTGCCTTTGCTTTTTGCTTTCATTTTTCTTTTTTAAAATTTTCTCTGTGGGTAGAACGTACTTTTGTATCTCGTGTGGCTATTCTTTTCAGGGTGGATTCTTCGAAAAGAATTTTTGTGGACTTCACTTTTAGTCAGATTGTGGAAATGGAAAGGAATGTGTGAAATTGTGTGTGGTATGTGTGTGTGTGTGTGTGTGTGTGTGTAGGGGTGCAGTGGCGCAGCGAGGGAGGGGGGTTTGGGGGTTAAAACCCTCCCAGAAGGGTTATGTAATTTTTTTTTGCAATTGAATTGAGGCATAGGGCCGATATTTCACTTATGGATTAACTTTAAGCTTCGTTTTATTCCGTTAGAAACAATAGTTAAGACAATTGGGAATAAAACGAAGCTTAAAGTTAAACCATGACTGAAATATCGGCCCTTAGTCATCTTAATTTTTTTTATATAATCTATCGTGGAAAACATTCCACAGACTCTTCATATAAAAATAGAAAACTTTCGCAACTAACTTTTTTGAAAACATGGTACTTTTAATTTAATAATGCTAAGAATTTTGCTGTGTGGCTGTATTATGAACTGACACGGATGACAGACAATAATTAATAAAGATCAATTATTTAATTTGGAAAAAATTGGCTCATATTAGCCATAAAGATAAGGCAAAAATGGAAAATGAATTTATCTTTACAAAAGTTAATTTGTTTGTCAATCGTAAATGACAGTTCATAAATACAGTTTAATGGGCCGATTTTGCTCATATAGCAACCGTAAATCTGTAAACCTGTAACTCAATTGTTGAAAAGTGGAATTTTGAAGTTTTCAGTATGTTATGATTTCCTGTAAGTCTCTAAGATAATACCATAGAGACTTACGAGTTGTCCTAGAGACCTAGGAGAAATCATATCTTCCACAGAACTTCAAAATTCCATATTTTAGTAATTGAGTTACAGGTTTACAGATCTTACGGTTGCTAATATTGTTAAATTTACGTCAAGTAAAGTGTCCACTGTTTTTTTGGCGGCGACAGTATAAGCCTTTGAATACAGAGCATTTATAGTAATAAATGGTGAAAGTATTCACTATTAAAAGAAAGCTAGACGGAACTAGCCATCTTGTAAACCCACTTTAACAGTTATTGCTGATATATCGTTTGAGTGCGAACACGAATTATTCTATTTAACGGTGTAATAGCAGTTTACTTTGAATTTAGGAATAACGTTTCATTAGTAAAACATTACAATTGGGTACCTACCTAGTTTTCTTCCAAAATGTGTTTTTCTTTAGAATAAAGTTATTTACATTATAGGTTATAAATGCAACAACAGTCAGCCATAGGCGTAGTTATAACGATGTAGAAATGTAGTGACAACTTTTGCCACTACATCGCCGTAGTCGATTATAATCTAACGCAGATGACTTTCTATTCAGTCTTTTAAATCACTGTCTACATCTATCACAGCAAAATGCTGAATTAAAAATTAGCCCAATTAAAGTCCACAGGTACGCTACTGCTAACCGGAAATATTTGTTCGTCATATGCAAAACCCATCGCGGACAAGTTTTATATGCGAAATGTTCCTTCCTCCCACTCTATATTCAAAGGTATAAGCTAAAAATGACAAGAATGCACAATAATAAAAAAACGTATATTTGAATCCTTATACATTTTCCTTTTCACCCTTTTGGAATAGTGTAAATCAAGGGAGTTCATGAAGGGGGCTTGAGCCCTGACCCTAGACTTTGAAAAGTATACATAGTTACAGTGGGGCCAAATACTCCCTCTTCCATCCTCCACCATTATGTTAATAATTAAACTGTTAATTATATTTTATGTAAACTTTCATATTAGTTAAATTTACTTTAATTTTTTAATTGGAATTTAATTATATCAGTCCAATTATTTAGCCATGGCCTGTTCCCCCCCGGGAAGTTGCCACATGGGTGCCTATGATTGAAATTCCCAAGAACCCCCCCCCAGAAGAAATTTCTGGCTGCGCCACTGTAGGAGTGTTCGTGTGTGTGTGCGTGTGCGGGTGCGTGTTCGTGTGCGTGTGCGTATGCTATTGTGCGTATGCTATTGTGCACTGAGTGCGCACTGGAGTGCACCAACTTCAAATTGTGTGTTTCACTGGGTCTTTTTAGAGCAAAACTGACTTGGTGCACATGTTTCACTGACATTCGAAATTGCACTGAGTTTACGCTCAGTGCGCATTTTATCGCACCGAGGTAATGGGTCAGTGCAACGGTGCCACTGCAAATATGGCGGGTATGCAAACGGTAAAACTAGTAACGAACTCTTAAACATAACTTTGAAATAAATACGAATCTGTCACCAACCTCTTAAGCACAACTGCACTAACTTTGATATTTGTGTTTCACTGGCAGGGCAATTTTCTTGCACTTATAACTAAACTGGTACAGTGCAATGACGTCATTGCACCAGGACAGTTCACATTGAAAACGTCCCAGTGAAAAACGCTATTAGATGTTGCTCGTTCGAAAACTAAACGAAGAATGCTCCTGAAGCGATAGAGATGTGTAGTTCGCGAACGAACTAGTTCGTTTGAACTAGTCATTCGAATTTCGAATGAACTAAAAGATTCGTTCGGCAGTCGCGAACGAACTAGTTCGTTTGAACTAAATGACTAATACGGATTTCGTTTAGTTCGCGAACGAACTTGTTCGCTTGAACTAAATGACTGATGTACGAGTCCAGCGTACGAATCAGCGTTGCCAACTTAGTGGTTTTTACACTAAATTTAGTGGTTTTTGATTTAAGTTTGTGATTTTTTCTTAATTTAGTGTTTAGTGCTTTTTTTGGTGATTTTTTAAAATAAAACCGTGAAATCTTGTGATTTACTGTAGAAGTCAATTTTTCGAAAACGTTGTTCAAAATGCTGACACTGAAGCCAAGCAGCTTAAGTTTTTAGTTTTTTATTGTTGTGAAACTTTGTGTTGGTATTATTTCGGTAGTTTGTGTCGATTCGCGAAAATCAGCAACCAACAGATGGCGCTTTTAATAAGGAAAACATATAGGAAAACTCTTGCTCTTGCTCTTGCTCCCATTCATTATTATTATTATTGGATGAAGTTTCATTATTATTATTATTGGGTGAAGTCTTTGCATAGGCATAAACATGCTAATCACACAATACGTATGTTAAGAATATTTATTCGTGTGGAAGCGTCACACACAAGTTACAATTCAATTTAATGCTTTCCATAGGTTAACCAAATGTCATTCCAATGATTTCCTTATTATAGGGCCCTTCGCAAAACTTCCACTAGGTGCCAGCCACTCCGTGATTTTCTCAATTGTTAATTTTCAAGCGCGCGTTTTTCCCGTGTAGTAATGTTACTGTTTTTATGTTTATTTTTTAACGTGTTTCATTTCAATTTAACTTGAAGGCTCCCTGAGAAAGTTCTTCTGCATTGGAGAACGAAACGTCGGCATTAGAAGTCAACGTGACGCGGTTCCAACCGGAAGCCAATTCAAACGTGTTTCATTTTATAAATTTAATAAAATTTTAATGAAAGCTTGTGGCAGCATACTTATTTTGAATTTAGTGATTTTTTAGTGGTTTCCGACATCCGTTTTAGTGAAAACTTTTTTTTTAATGTTGGCAACGCTGGTACGAATCTCGTTTAGTTCGCGAACGAACTAGTCGCTGAAGCGTCGCCTAGCACACACGAACTAAATGAATAAAAATAAACTAGAATTTCAAATATGAGTTTACATGTACCATCGTAATCAGAAAAACCGACTACACTAGGCATTTACGAAAATTCACCCGGTGGGTACACCAAATTTACCGATCGGTAATCAGCTGATACACCGGTGCAGAGATCGGTTGACTGAATTTAAAAACGCTTCGGTAGATAAACTTCGGTGAACTAACCAAACAAAACCTATAATAACATTTGAAAATAAGCATATTTCATGATATTTTCCATATCTGAAGCTGATGTTTTATTTTTGAACATTTTCCTAACTCCACATCCATTGCAACTAGTAATTATTTTAATTTTACAAAACGCTGCCTACAACTAATAACTTTTTTAGGTTATATTTAATGTACCGACCGCATGGACCATTAACTTTCCTCGGTGCACAAATCATGCACCAGGTGCATGAGTTCGGTACACGTGGTAAATTATCGAACGCGGTACAAAAGTAACCGGTTGAATTATCGAAAGCATTCGGTTTAAGCGGTGTACACCCGGTGAATTTTCGTAAATGCCTACTCTAAATTTTGATTGATTGATTCAAAATGAACTTTTGTCATTTTGACATTAATTTTATTTTGACAAAACAAATAAAAATGTCCCAATTAAAAGCAATTCAGAAGGCGATAATTCAAATGCGATTGCAAGACGGTATCAGCATTCGAGCAGTTACAACTGAATTAGCTGTTAGCACTAGTACCGTTTTGCCAAAAGTAATGTTACACAACTAAATTTTTTTGAAAATGGAAGTATCTATTTCACTTCGATGTAGTCGATTTTTATGATTATGATGGTACATAATACAGGGACATCCACATAAACCGTTCGTTAAAAGTTTTCAAGGTTGCAGTTCACGTAGATATTTGAAATTTAAGGAGCAAGGGTTTTCCGTAGAGATCTCTTTAAATAAAATAAAATTGTCTTTGTACCACTTCCGGTTGTACCGGAAGTCGCTATCAACTCGCTTATTTTAAATGGAATGCTATATTTTTCATCACGTTTTTGAATTCTACATGTAAAAATATGTTAAATTGCAATACATTTCCCTATCTCTAAAATGCATCATTTTTGAGATATTTTGAAATTTCTTAAAAATTTGGACTCTGCAATCTGATTTTCAAAAAATTGTAACACAGCTATGATTGAAGGAATTTTATTTGTAATAGCTGATATTGCAGTTGAAGCTTTAAGGTTCTTAAAAATTCCATAAGCATAATCTATTAAGCTACAGGGTGTCTAAAACGCACCGCTCCACTCGAAGATATTCAAACACAGAAAAATACTTTTTTTCAAATGGAACGACCAATATTTTAATACACCATCGTATGTAGATTTAAATGCTGTGTCGAACTATACTAGCATTCCCTATACCTAAAGCTGCGGTTTCCTAGGATTGTCCGCTGAGCTGAACAGAACCGAAAGCGAAACGAAAACCGAATCTGTCGCGAACTATTCGGTCGCGAAAGTTGTTTTCTAGAATACGCTTTAAAATTAAACATTTTCGTACTGAATTGTCATCTGAGATGGACATAAAAAAGAAAATGTGTGTACTTTTCTTATTGGAAGAGGAAGAGGAAGATTTGTTGAATTTAATAAAATCTACAAAAAGACGAAAAACTAGTCAACTCTTTTTAAATCGAAGGAAAGAAGATATTGATTCGCATATCGATGATAATGAATCAATGTACTTGCTGTTGTCACTAACCTTTAGCATTACTTATTTTTTTTATTTAAAATTCAACCCAATACGACTTAACATTAAAAAAATAAAATAAGACAAGCATTTGCAAGAATCAGCTAGAAAACAGATATTCAGTAGATATTCAACAGTATCCAAGTCACCAATTAAAATGTCAATATTTCGTTTAGATTTAATATAACATAAGATAAATGTAATGGTATCCTTTTCTTTTTGTTTATTTCTTGAAATATGGTTCTTATTAGAAGTTGTAAACTTGTAACTGTAAGTGCAGTATCTCGAAAAGCATGAGCTTTAGACCAATACATTTTACGTAGTATTAAAAATAGAATTTGATGAGCTATTCAAATGTGTCAAAATGTACAGGGCGTCCCATTCAATTTTTTTGAGAAAATTTAACTTTTAAGTTTCAATTGTTTCTGTGTACCTAAATGCACATGAAAAATGTTACTATTACACACTGATAAAAATTTCATGGTAAATTTATATGAATAATCATTGGTTATTTGTGGCCACTGTTAATCATGGTAAAAATACTGTAAAAATACATGTAGGTTTACCATGAAATGGTAAATTTACATTATTTTTACTATGAAATGGTAAATTTACATGTATTTTTACAGTTTTTTACCATGATTAACAGTGGCCACAAATAACCAATGATCATTTCTCTAAATTTACCATGACATTATTACAGTGCACGAAGAGATTACATATTCTATTAGATATTTATAATTAATTATGCACAGTGATCGTTATTTATGAATAAAACACTTCCACATTTCAGCTCTTTCATCCAATTGAATAGCTATAGATTGCGAATGCTTTGATTTAGAGCTTTTGAAGAAATCCATACCAATGATGCACGCTGTATAAATTGTTGGCAGTACACACCCGAATTTTTTTTTAACTACCTGTTTTCCCAAGTTTTTCTGCGATTTTTTCCAAATATTTGGAATGGTAATCTCTTTGTAACTTTTAAGTTTACATTTATTTTATACAAGGCAGGATGCTGTTTCACAAAATTAATTAATACTTAATATGTTTATTCATTTTGTATCGTTCGCTCCGTTCAAATCTACCATCGATTGATTGGAACTGACAACGAAAACTGACACAAATTATGAAATTTTTCGCTATAGAAACGAGTGCATTCTAGGTCGCGGTGGGTTTCGGTCTCATGATTTCCTAGGAAACCGTAGCTGAAACCTGGCTGAAACTAAACCGACGACGAAAACTGACACAAATCAAGATATTTTTCGCTATAGAAATAAGCGAAGTCTAGGAAACCATCCTCATTTAATTTTGCGCATTTGGTCAGAGCGAATGTCGGTCGCGGTCCGTTTCGGCCGGCCGAATGTCCTAGGAAACCGTACCTTAACTTTAACAGTTTTGCGGGATGCGGGAGTCCTTCGTAATACGATACGAGGAATGGCAAGTGAACTCAGTGGCGTACGCAGCATGGGGTTATAGGGGTTAAACCCCCCCCTCAAATCAACCGAGTGTTACCAGTTTATTCATATGAAAAATCGCAACATTTCCGTATTAAATCGCTCATTATGTATATTTTATACGGTAGATAAAAATTTTTAGTCGCTAAATTAAAAAATAAAAGTCGCCCACCAATGCATTTTATATGGGCAAACAAATTTTTTTGGTCGTCGAATGTTACTTAAAAATCGCCCAATTTGGCAACACTGACGCGACCAGTCACTGCCTTCGGCTTCGACCATAAAAGTATAAAAGATATAGACGAAGAACACCGATGTTTTGTTTGTAAGCATGATGTGCAGCTGCAGGGGGGTGCAGGATTCAGTGCAAAAGTGAACCTTATGTACCCCCTCACCTGATGGTTCCTTCCATCTAGCAAGATCTAACCCACCACATGCAATACTGAGTCTATTATATTTCGACGTCGTTGGTCACTGCACACAATTGCTGGGTTCAGTAATTCCTCCGCGCTTACTCTATTCACTCCTCGAGCACTTTTGTCTCACTTTTACGTATATCAAAACAGCTGCGCTCTCACTCTACTTTTCACTCGGAGCTTGCACCGTGCGAATTTCCGAACTCAACAAATATTGGTACTTGAACATGCGCGAGATATGATTCAACCCAACCCAACCCCTCCCATTCACCATAAGGTACTAAACAACATACTTCGTATAGAGGTAACGCATTTAGTGATTTTTTATATCTATCCTTGTCGCACATTTCTCTCATCTAGGGATAAAAAACAGTTGGAAATATTATTTGAAGTAACGTTTGTCAAAGTTACTGTCAGTGGTTAAGAAAATTGAGTTTAAATATCCATCCCAAACTTTTATCACGTGATATTTAATGATTCCGCCTTTTTCGTAAAAGAAACATTCTGCACTTCTCAAAAATACAACTTTTTGATTGGTAAATAACTAACTAGACATAACCTGATACTCTTTTAATTTGAAACCAGTGACATTGCGGTAAACAGAATTCCCTAAAACTGTTGTCTTCCTTATTGCACTTGCGACAATTATATTTGTTATCTTTGTTTCTCAATCCTCTCACGAGAGGAATGGGATTGCGTTACCTGTACGGAGTGTTGATTTAGTAACGAGCGTCTAAATAAAAACCTGGTCAAGTGGGTTGTGATCGAGACTTTTTCTATTGCATTTACATAGCAGAATTACTAAATGTAGCCTACTTGACCAGGTTTTTATTTAGACACGAGTAACCTTAATTCACCAATCCCGCATACGCCACTGAGTGAATAAATGAACTAGTCTTTTGAACGATTCACTTCAGTGAACGAGATCGAGTGAACTAGTTCGCCGTAACGAACTACAATTCCCGTCTCTAGCGTGCATAGTTGTAGACATGTAGACAAACCACAGTATAAAGAATACAGTAGCGCGACTCGCTTGTCGGCACTTTGATCTCTTTACTGGATTTTCATTGACCTCGAATAGATTAAAGGGGATGTGTCGAACTGTTTGTTCTGGTTTAAGTGTGAGCGATTTTGTTGTAAATTGTAAATTTACATGTGTTCACACATCAGAGCCGGATTATAGTGTTTAGTGGACGTGGTAAAAAAATAACAAGGCATAAGTAATGTGTATTAACATAAAGATCCATTCGGCACTAGAGCCGTGAATGAATGAGCTCTACATCCCGAGATTGTGACTCAGACCTTGCGCGGGATGTTATGCGCGAATTTAATATTTTCATGAGAGTCGCGCTATTGTGTAATCTTTATACTGTGGACAAACTCAGTGTTGCCGCTTGTAAATTTTAAATTGTACTGTATCAGTCACAAAAATTGTACTAGATTGTACTTAATTATTGTTAACTTCAAATAACGATAATAGAGGCGGCTTTTAATTTAAAAAACTCAGTTTAGTTTTATGTATATGTTCGTAATAAGATATTTTCTTACAAACATTGATTCTGCTGAACCATCATTTAATCGCAGTTGAATCGTAAAATTTTTACGATGGACAATTTCACGATCGATGTTGAATCGATTCAGATGCGTTGAACGCTAAACCGTATGCAATCATAAATCGATTGTGAATCGATTGCGTCCGTTGAATGCCCCTATTTATTTATAAACTGACACAGGGTCCTATATCTAATAATGTCATTTTTACACTATGAAAATATTGAAAAAATGTGCCAATTTATTTTGACATTTTCCGTTTTTAGAATTCGCTACTTGTGTAGTTTTTTAAATTTACCGTCTGATATTTAAACGCATAATTTCATATTTGACGCTTCTTTAACAGCCAATATCTAACCTGGATAACTGCTGAAGGTTGCCGCGACAGAAAAAGATTAAAAAATTAGCCGAGAGTTCGCTGATTGTTGGATTTCTGTAGGAAAACATTGAATCCAATGAAACGCAAATTTAATTACGTGTGCAGAGTGAGACTAAAATGAATTACTACAATGTGAATAAAATCTACTAAATATGGTCTAATTTCATAAAAGGAGGACTAGCAAGCCATTTAGCTAAAATTGTACTAGATCTAGTAAGTACACTTGTACTAGAACGGCAACTCTGGACAAACTACATATACAAAGCGCATGTGCATCCGTGAGCGTGTGTCGATGGCTGTGTTCTAAGCGCGAAATCATTTGTTCCGTACGAACGTAGAACAAAAGCTGCTTTCGTTTATACCCGTGATTACTAATCATGTAATCGTGATCACAATTCTGCGTGTTCGTTCTCTGTGATTACTTTCTCCCCCACCTCCGATTAAGCGATCATGATTACAATTTGGATAATCACAAGTTATGTGTGATTTTGTATGATTTGATCACAAAAACGTAACCTAGAAACATTACCGGTTTCATGTGTTTTGATCAATATTGAGTGATCATATGATTCTGTTCACCTAATCATTGATTCTATGATTGGCTTGAACGAAAGCAGCTAAAGGCTTGCTTCTATAGTTCAGGAATACACTTAACGCACACCATTTGTTTGTGAACCATTTGTTTCTAAACGTATGTGTTCGGAAACGTGCGGTTTCAAGAATTGTCTCCCTGCTTGGAAGCCTCGTAAAATAATCTCGACCCCAGTGCGCATTTTGCCAATGACAGTTTTTGTTTACAAAATTCGAAAATATACAAATTTTTACATAAAATACAATAAAATGGTTTAAAGTAATATTTACAATATTGTTTGGATTATTCCTCATCTGGTAAGTAACATTTCATTTGACTAAATAAAGATAATTATTACAAAATAAACACTTCAACCACAGCATATTATAATCAGCATGGAAACTGTTTGTCGGCACCTTTGATCTGGCAGGGCAAGATTTTTTGACCTTGACGCCATTTTGAGAATGTATAATACCAGAGCCGCAATTAAAATATTTTTGCAGGGCACACTTGTCCCACTGCATTATTTACTGATTCACATCGATTTTTTTAATTCTACATTAATAAATATTATTTTAAAAAAATAAAGTGAAACGTAAATAGATTAATTATATTAAAATACACGGAGAAAGATAACTGCATTGAATTTACCATTTTCATGGTTATATATGACCAACGATTTTATTTATTGGAATGAACAAAATATATTTTTGATTCAACAAATACTTATTTAACTCAAAAAGAGACTTGTTTAACTTGAATAAGTCTATTTTGAATTCAATTAAGTAAATTCGTAGGACTAACCCTGGAATATCACACTGGGGTCTGACATACTCCATGCAAATTGCCATTATAATGCACGTGCGTAGTTTGCACCTTTAAAATTTACTTTTCGAGTAGATATATCAAGGGAGTGAGTTTGATATGAGGTATACAATAAGTAATAATATATACATATTATGTATTGATAGGGTCTCGCAGACCCCAGTGTGAAGTCTACGTAGCATTTTTGTTTTTAGTTGACTTCGATTTTGTGTTTATTATGGAATTAGAAGAATGAGAGAGAAGGAGATCTTGAACAGAAGCAGAGATATTGAAAGAAGTAGAAAATTTATGGAAAAATGATGAGAATATACCTAGTACCTACTTCAACAAAGAAAACGACAGTACCCCAAAAAAAGTTCGATGTGTTTTTTGTGACCGCAAAAAAGGTAGAAAAACCAATTTTCTATGTGTGTCATGTCATAAACCATATTGCTTAGAACATCGAGCTAAATTATGTAGACTGTGAAAATCATTTTTAGATATTTGGGATTAATGGTGGGCCTATCGAAACAGTTTACTATCGATAGTCCTGACTACCAATAGTACTATCGATAGCCAGGACTATCGACAGCACTATCAATAGCAAACTCTATCGATAGGCGTACCAGCTACCACTATTTGGGGTAGCGTAGATGAAATGTTTCTTCAGTTTCTTGATTTTCTGAAATTGGCTTGTATTTAATGTTTTGATGAATTTTATATTACTTTTAGTTTATAAGTGAACATTTTTCTAATATAAATGTTGTTTAGTATACTCTACAGAAAAATGTTGAAAAGCAATCTTTTTTTTAAATTATGTTTTAGTAGATTAATTATCGAAAATTGTATGGGGTCTACAAGACCTCAATGTGGAAGTCACGTCACAAAAAATAAGTGTGGTATTCCGGGGTTAACCAGACTTTCTCTACTTTGTAGGAGTAGGTACGTAATAATAAACGTGACTTCATTCCAAATACAAACATTCGAGTGTATTACATATATCAGTGACTAATAAACACTGAATTATGCGCATGTGTTGTCACTTTTAACCACTTTTTAAACATTTTGCTATTCCACAAGCGCAAATTACATTGAAAAGAAGGATATGCAATTATGTTCAGTGATTATATTTTACAAATGAAGTTAAGTAATGTATAAAATTGTAAAATAACCACCGTGTGTTTATGAAATATGTCTTCAATCAGTGATTTAAAAACGGTGGTTAAGAAGTTATTATTAAGCACAGTGTTAATAAAGTGACAAATAACCACTGCATTATGGAATACACCTGATTGACTGTTTACATTGTTTATTGTGGAAAATTCTTACAAAATAAATACAGTTAATTTTTTGTGTGTGGCCATAAGGATTTACATGCTAAAAATTTTACTATTGATGTTAATTTATCTTATGGAACAAATTTTAAATAAGTTTTTGTATTTAGTTATAAATTAAACTATTTGACACAAGATGAACTTTGCTAGAATTATCCTTAATTATTTTACTGTGAAAAGTTGAAGAAAATATACACAAATTATTGAACTACATTCGTTCAATCATATAGGCTGACAATAATTTGTTTGTGATATAACTTAAGATATAATTTTTAGCATGTAAATCCCTATGGCCACACTTAATGTAACATATAAAACATTGATATTTGTTTGTCTTCCATACTGAATGGAAATTAAAGTTAGGGACATATTTACAGTAGATCTGTACGGTATATATTGAAATCGTAAACTTTATTTGTATAAAATGAAGTAAACTGTCTAACTACTAATTAATAGCTTAAGCTTAAAGTGTTACGTTACAACAGTTAAATTAAAATATGTCTAATAAAGATTATAAGCCAGGAAATTACAATTTTAACCTAATACATAATTTATTTAAACTTTCTTTAATGTATTATTATTACTGTAGTGTTTTTAATACGTATCAAAATACACAATTATCAAAAACAAATTTGTTTGATTCAAAATTATAAATAAAATGTATTATAAGATTAATTCAATATACATATATTAGGTTTGTTCCAGCAACACTTCGTAACTAGTTCAAGAGCATGCAGTCATCAAAATTGTACATATTTTGACGGTGCCGTTAAAATCGATCATTACTTCGGTGGGCAACAATTTTTAACGGTTCCAAACTAGTCAGAAAATGCTGCTGGAGCAAACCTACTAATTATTAAATACAATTTTCTTGTAAATATAATTATATTCATAAATTTATTACCTACCAAGAGTGAAGATTAGATATTAAGGTACATAAGTTAACTTTAACATTAGAATACTAATTTGAGTTAGGAAAAGTGGAATATTTCCTAACAAGTGCGTAAATAATATATTGTATTGTTTCTCTATAGTAACAAAAGCAGAGCAATCTTGCCTTCACTTTTCAATTTAGAAATGATTATAAATTACACTAGCCTGCGAAAAAAATATTTTTTTTTGCGGATGAAATAAAATTGGGTGTTTTTGAATGATTTTGGCATTGTAAAGAAGAATCTGTTATTAGTTTTTTTCTATCACGTCAGGTTTTTTTTTTTTAAAATGAAATTACTGTAAAGGTCGGCTATATTGAACCCCATTTGAAATGAACTCTTGGTTATATTTCGAGCAATTAAAAAACCTATTAAATACCTGCTTCGTATTTATTTACCGGTTATAGCAAACTTTGGATATAACGAACCTGTTTTGGTGCATTTTTTGGAGTCGTTATAATATAACCAGACTTTACTGTATACAATTCTCCCCGGATTGACTTGACAAGAGGAAAAACTTTCTTAATATCAATTTTACGTAAAAATGTTATTCTTTACAAAAAGTTCTGCTTCTCAAGAAACTTCAGAAACAATGGTTAAATTTAAATTTTTAACTACAGTCTGTCTATAAAATTCAAATTTCTTAGTTTCATATTGCACATATCAAAGTAATGTTTTTATTATTGACTTTACGCAAAACATGTATTCTTTACAAAAAATTCTACTGTTCGAGCACCTTCACAAACCACACATAAATTTAAGTTTTTTGACTACATGTACATTCTGTATAAAAAGATTCATTTTCTCGGCAAATCTCAGAAACCATACTCAAATTGGAGTCACGAAATACAGAGTGATTCGGCTAAATTCTAGTGGGGTTGGCCATATGACCTTAGTAGTTAGAGCCTAAAGTTACAAGGAGTATTCCGCAAGCCGATACCTTGCCCATAAAATGGGAAAAAACAGTCAGTTTCTCGAAAATTATGTTTGAAAAACGTACTTTGAAATATTGTATTAAAAAATTGGGACGTGATGAAAAAATTATTACATTTTTTTCGAACCCAGGAACACCAAATCTACTACATAAACTTAGTTTTATGTCATCCGCCAAACCTTCGCAGGCTAGTGTTATTAAAATTATCCAAATTTCATTTCTTTTCCAAACTCTAGTAGATGTGTGACACATAGGAAATCCATTTTTTTCCGTACATGACATGTACGTGGTATGTACATCCCATGCCTAGTACGGAAAAAAATTACATTTCCTAACTTATTGCACAAATAGCTATTTCAATACCTAAATCTGGAGTAACAATTCTATACACATCACTTGTAAGAAGAAGACCGAAAAATGAGCATAATAATCAACTTCTTAATCTTCTGATAAAATAGAAGTTAAATATTTCACAAACATCTCTCTGCCAAATAATTAAAAGATTGACATTACAAATTGCTGCAGTGAGTCGAAGGGAAATGATAATCAGATTGTGCACACATGTTCGAAATTTTATAAATAGCAAATTTTCCTCGTTTTGTGGGTTATCACAGTCCATGCTTCGGTCTCTTTTTAACAATCCGTACCAGATTTTTCATTTTCAATAACATTCTTCTTTCTGTATCAAATCAGAAAAAAGAAATTAGGTAGGTAATTCAAGGGATCGGGCAAGACACCAGTGTTGTAGACTTAACCAATTAATTGTTATACCTTAAAGCATACGGTGAGTAGAAGGGAAATGATAATCAGTTTGTGCACACTTGTTTGAAATTTTATAAATAGCAAATCTTCCTCGTGTTGTGGGTTATCTCAGTCCATGCTTCGGTCTCTTTTTAACAATCCGTACCAGACTTTTCATTTTCAATAACATTTTTCTTTCTGTATCAAATCAGAAAAAAGAAATTAGGAAGGTAATTCAAGGGATCGGGCAAGACACCAGTGTTGTAGATTTAGGGGGTCATTCTAATCAAATTTGCAACCTAATAACGGTGGTACCTCCTTAGTAACTGCTAAGAAGTTACAATCTCGGCAATGTTCGGTGCTAACAGGATACAACGTTGTGCAGTCTCGATAATGCTCAGAAGCAGGATCATACCAAGTTATAACTTGCAACCCCAATTAGAATGACCCCCTTAACCAATTAATTGTTATACCTTAAAGCATGCGGTGAGTCGAAGGGAAATGATTGTGCACACATGTTCGAAATTTTATAAATAGCAAATTTTCCTCGTGTTGTAGGTTATCTCAGTCCATGCTTCGGTCTCTTTTTAACAATCCGTACCAGACTTTTCATTTTCGATAACATTCTTCTTTCTGTATCAAATCAGAAAAAAGAAATTAGGAAGGTAGTTCAAGGGATCGGGCAAGACACCAATATTGTAGACTTAACCAATTAATTGTTATACCTTAAAGCATACGAATACTTATGAGATTATAAATTAGAGAGGAGTACTTACTCTTCAATTCAGTGTAATTAATTCAATGTCGCATTTTTGATTTGTGAAACGACGTCTGATTTAGCATTTCATTTACATAACTGAAACCCTTTGTAAATCGTATCGTATCATTTAACAATTTAGAGTTCTTTATGAATACGGCCCTGAGTATTCGTATGCAATTTAAGTACACATTCGACATAATTCTCGTTGCACGCAATGAGCAGAAGTGTGAGAGAGAGCGACTGCGCGTCAGTGCATGTAAGAGTGAGAAAAAGAAACACTCCGTGCGTCCTGTCGAATGTGCTCTAAAGCCGGCCATTCACGATCCTGCATGGCAGTCCGCCTTGCTGTCTGCCGAATGACATCGGATAGTGAATGCTGCAACAGACTGCATTACGTCCGGCAACACAACGCAGGATGTTCGATGCGTCCTGCTCAGACCGGCAAGCTCCGCCTACCGGCTGCAGTCTGCTGCGCAGCAATGTGAATGACGCGGCGTCCTGCCGTTGCATGTGCAATTAGTGATTTTAGTGGTGTTAGATTGTCACCCGTCATATTGTTAAAGATGGATAACGCAGGCACAATCGAATTTATAGATATGTATAAAGAAAAAAGGTATTTGTGAGATGTTAAATCTCCAAATTACGTAACTTTAATAATTTCTTCTCCCATATTGTCTTTTGATTTTTCTGCAATAACAGTAAGAAACATAGCAAAATTGCTATTTTCTTCTTTTTAGGAAGAGCAAGTAGGTTTGTCATTTTCCCGATGTGAAAAAGGTACTGGCGCTGGACAGCTTGCAGGATAGTTTGTGAGCTACTTTTGTCCTGCGGTGCGGACTGCCAAGCAGGATCGTGAATGGCCGGCTTAACAGGTGACGTGACAGATTCTCCATCCGGAACATGGCGGCTCAGTTTGCGCGGGAAATTTTCCCGCCAAGGAGAGTGAACCGTGCGTTTAGATTCTCAGTGTAAACATTCCGAATGGTGTGTGACGTAGAAATATACGTCACACTTCTCTTCCTATCCTTTTATCCACTTTTATGAACGCTTGTGGTGTGTGTAACCCCGCACATGCGCATTTATTTTATATGGACTATAGACGCTGAATTATGTAAATATATCGCCTCAGATATTACACTAACAGCCACTATTACTGTTTCTATTTTCATTACTTTTGTAAGTTAAAATAAAACCACTGTTAAAACTTACAATTTCGAACGTTATAACGTAAACCATGGCCAGCTACATTAACATTCACTGACGTTTATGTATGGCCGTTTCAATTCGACTTTTAAAAATTTTGACGGTACTCCACTCAGCGCCTCTTGTGAGTTTTTAAGTAATTGCAGTTGTCATTAAGTTACTGTCAGTAGTTTTGTAGTATCTTTAATAGGGAGCGCTGAGGGGAGTACTCCACGGCATGCTTTCTGGAACTGAATTTTAGGCGAATTGAAACGGCCACACATACACGTCAGTGAATGTTAATGGAGCTGGCCATGCGTAAACACGTCTAATGCTCAAGTCACACACCAAACGCCGCAGTTAAAAGGATGAAAAGTGCGTCGTCCGGACGAAGTTTCAGAACGGTGCGAGTGTACGTTTTGGGATGTGACGTCAGAAACATCCTACTTTTCGAACGAATGGTGCGCGTCCGGGCGTACTTTCTAAACGCACTCCTGCTGTATGTATTTATGCTGTGCTTCCCTTCAACTGTAACATAACCTCAAATAACATAATCTCATTTTTAGAAAACTCAAATTATTAAATAAAATAAACGAAAAACAACACAAAATTGAAAAGTCTAGCACTGGTTCACCGTAATTGTTCATGCACAAGCGTTGATTGTTCACAAAATCCTCAGGATCTCGTCCAACTGGATACAAATACTTGGACCCAGTGTTGCCAGACGAATAAGAAGAGATTGCGCCAAGTATTCTAACTCGAAGCGCCACTTGGCGCCAAATTTAAAGTAACTAGCTAAAGTGCTAGCTGGCGCCAAATAAAGCAAAATAATGACTAAATAAATAAAAACAAAATTCATTCACTTATTTATATTGTAACGATTTTAAAGGTTCATTAATTTTTATTTATTTTAAAACAAAACACGAAATAGTTAATAACTAATTTATTTACAAGCAAACTAATTTAACACTAACATTTAACAATAATTTATTTACAGACTTAAACGTAATTTATTTCAACAGCCGAGCGAAAGTTTAACAGGCCACTTTTAATTTCGAACTGTCTCACGTTGCATTCTAATCGAACTGACTCCACCCTCCGGCCGTGTACATTTTATAAACTGGCTCTTTCTTCGGGAATCGCCTGGAACCCGCCGGAATGTCTATTCTAGTTTATTCCGCCGTCAGAATTCTCTGGCCCAAGGCGCGTCGACTAGACGGCGTTGACGCGAGAGACAGACCGACGCTGGCTGCTGTCGGCAAATCATTACACTGCCCCTCTCTTAAAAACGTTTCGTCTCGGAACGTTCCTCGCGATAGCCTTGAAGGAGGATGTCGAAAGCGGCATGCTGGATCCTTTCTACAACTTCCGGTCTGGAAGAAATAGCAGTCCACGGTTTTCTTACTGCCGTCAGCTGCCTGTGGGTGGTGACTGCAGACTAGGACTTCAATTCCTGTTCCGTTGAAGATGACTTCTATCATGCTTCGAATGACCCTCCGGTCCAGCCCGTCTAGTCCGCAGCCCAATTTAGGAATGGCTAATTTCGTCTCCTTGCCTTCTACCAGCTGTCTCCTCAGGCTCCATAAAGCTTTCCAAATTCTGCGATAGTCAGGCTTACCGCTTGATGTCTTGGTGACTAAGTAGTACACGTGTCGTCTTTGTTCCGCCTCCGTGTGGATGATCTGCAGGCTCTTGCCCACCATGGGGTGCTGTCTTATGAGTTCCTCGACCTGACCAAATTTCTTCCGAAAGACTATCCCCTTGGACATCCTTAGGTCTTCTGCCACACAGTGGGCCAGGCTGTACTCTGGTGACACTTGAAAAAGGTCTTGCTGTCTCTCTGTGGTCACTCCGATTCGCGCCTTACTTCCTGTGGCGTGATGAAACATGAAGGTTTCGAAGTTCATTTCGGAACCTTGCGTCCGTTGTACTGTCCCTTCATTTTCTTCTCCGTTGTAAGGAGCCATTCGGTTGAAGTGGATAATTTTGGGTTTGCCATGTGGAATCTTCCTGATGCGATAGATGACATCGTTGATCCGTTTCATCACTTTGTAAGGACCTTCCCAAGATGTCTGCAATTTTGGGGATAGACCTCGACGTCTTTGAGGATTGTAAAGCCAGACCAGTGCTCCAGGTTGGTATCCCCCATTCTGAGCGTTGATGTCATAATGCTCCTTCATTCGATCGCTGGCCGTCTGTATATTGTGACGCACTTGAGTGTGAATGTCGTCCATTTTCCTGCGTAGGCCGCTAACGTAGTCTTCGTCGGCAGGGACTTCACCGGGCTTCATGCCGAACTTCAGGTCGCAGGGCAGCCTTGGGTCTCTCCCAAATACCACTTTCGCTGGTGTCTCTCCTGTTGTCTCATGAACGGACGAACGGTATGCCAGTAGAAAAAGGGGAATGTACGTGTCCCAGTCTCTCTGATGATCGGAGATGACTTTGGACAAATGTCGGTTGATGGTTCTGTTGAATCTTTCCACCATTCCGTCCGACTGCGGGTGAAGTGCAGTGGTTCTAGTTTTCCGGATGCCGAACAAAGTACACACGTTCTTAAACAAAGCCGATTCGAAGTTCCTTCCTTGATCTGAATGGAGCTCCATGGGCGCGCCATATCGACTGATCCATTCACGGACAAGGGCCTCAGCAATAGTCATCGCCTCTTGGTTTGGTAGGGCGTATGCTTCAACCCACTTGCTAAAGTAGTCCATCACCACGACGATGTACTTATTTCCACTATTCGTTTGTGGAAATGGGCCGGCTACATCTATGGCAATTCTTTCGAAAGGACTTCCCACGTTATACTGTTTCATGGGAGCCTTGCCTCGTCGGTGGGGGCCGTTACTAGCTGCGCAGACTACGCACTTCCTACACCAGTCCTTTATGTCTTCCTTGCAGTTCACCCAGTAGAACCGTTCGCGCACCTTTTCCATAGTCTTCTTGATTCCCAGATGCCCTCCCGAAGTTCCATCGTAGTAGTAGGGATAGGCCGATTCTGGAACCTCCTCCGACCTTGACGGAAAAATTCAAGGTCAAGGTCGGAGAAGGTTCCAGAATCGGCGTATCCCTGACGTGACCTTCGCCATAACCTTGACATGGAGGAGGTTCTAGATTCAAGGTCAAGGTCGGAGGAGGTTCCAGAATCGACCTACCCCTGACCTTCACCATAACCTTGACGTGGAGGAGGTTCTAGATTCAAGGTCAAGGTCGGAGGAGGTTCCAGAATCGACCTACCCCTGACCTTCACCATAACCTTGACGTGGAGGAGGAGGTTCCAGAATCTATCTTGAGGTGATCTTGAAAACCTCGAGCTGACATAATCTTGAAACGACTTTGACCTTAAGGTGTTATTGAAAATATATCCCGACTTATGAGCTCTACAAATTACTATGTGCAACAATCGCATTGAGTTAATTTATTGGATCTTTTGCACGGTTAAAAGTCAGTTGCGAATGTTGGGTCAAAGCATGTCGATCGCGTCTACAATTTTTAGAAAAAATCTGAATTTTTTTAATTATAAAATATTCTTACATAATTACCTTTACTGGAATTTTATTTTCCAGTATTTAATTAAACTTTAAGAAATATGTATTCAATGTGAAAATAATTTAATTTTTCTACTCCCATCTTTAAAACACAAATCATCGTATTATCGTTTCCACGTTGCTAAGCGATCACGGTACAATTTCCGAATTTTAGTATTTTTGTGTTGGTCGTAGAAAAAGTATAGTATGCAATTCGATTTATAAACTTCTCTAGACACTCGTTTATTAAACACTCGCTTCGCTCGTGCCTAATTAACACTCGTGACTAAAATGCCGTTTATAAAACTTATTGCATAATATACTATTAAAAACTATAAGGATTGTTTAATCATATTATGCCTCTCATACGTCCTCATGCGACAATCGTCTTAAGTTGCCGATGCATACTGACGTAAAATCTTGTATTCGAGTGAAATTCTACCACGAGGATGACGTATTCGCATTCAAGGAAAGCAACGATTTTGCATTCACCGAGATCATTGTTTACTTTTCGATATGCAAGGACATTATTATAATAAGTTGTTTTCACTCAGGCGTCTCTGTCTAGGGTATGACTCGAAATAACCTTGATATAACTTTGATTGTAACTTCAAGGTAACCTTAACATGATCTTCAAACCACTTATTACATTATTAACGAAATGCAAGGACATTATCATAATAACTTGTCTTTCACTCAGGCGTCTCTGTCTAGGGTATAACCGCCAAATGCATATACGTTTTAGAACCTCCTCCTTCCAAATCAAAGTATAAGATATTTTATCTACGACTAAAATATAATGGAAGTATTATATGTGTGGTTTGTGAACAATAATGCCATGCAATATTCTATTAGGGAATAATGACGAGGGATTAATAGTCATTATTCCTTCTTGCTCACCAATTAAAAAATTTCTCTAATCAAATAATACCATGGCAACAAAATACACAAACTCAAAACTGTCATTGTTAAACGCGTAGTGTTTGTGAATTTGTACTGTTCATTAAAAATCTCTTAGTCGTAGATAAAGTAGAGTAAATACTTTTCCTCGGGAATAATAGCTATCATTATTGACTCGTGGTATAATCTACTATAAACGGTAAGCAAAAAAATTAACGCGGCGTCAGGCTAATCTGACTGTTCATGAATGTATTACTTTAATTATTCAGTTAATCACAAACATTAGTGATGGGAAGAATCGAATTAAATAATTAGATTAATTCGATGATCAGATGAATCGAATTATTTCGATTAATTTCAAAATATTCCGAGATAATTTAGTAGTATTATTTGTAAGTACTCGGATCATTGTTCGAGCACAGTTAAGGCTTTATGAGCGTTCTTTTTGCTGCTGTGCCGTGTTGTTTTGACAAAGTACAATCGGCGGCATAAACTTTTCTGCAACTTCTATACTAAAGTATTTTCTTAATGCGGTTCTGGCAAAATTACGGTTCACGTGTGTTTGATTTTGGTTTAGATACACATAATTAGTACTATACTAAATTGAAATTTGAATTTATAGGTATTCAACAATTCAACGTTTATTTCATTTTTATAGGTAATTCGATTAAATATCTCGAATTACACTAGGGAACACAGGTCAGACAACTTTAATAAACACCTTATATTTTTAATCTATTTAAGTCATATTTACATAAAAATATTTTCTTATTCTCCCTTTTGTATTCGTTTTTAGTAATTTTTGATTTATTTCAAAAACTGCATATCTAGACGTGCTGCAGATTTTCTAATACTTTTTTTTATTAAGTGAGATGAATGTAACTAGAAACAAATATTTTTTTTGAAGTTGTCGACGAATGTTTAAAATTTGTTCCCTAGTGTTATTATTTGGATTATGAAATAGGCAATGTTACTAATATCTCGATTATGAAAATATTTCGATTATTCCCATCACTAACAAACATACACCTTCGCCATAACCTTGATATGGAGGAGGTTCCAGTTTCAAGGTCAAGGTCGGAGGAGGTTCCAGAATCGACCTACCCCTGACCTTCACCATAACCTTGACGCGGAGGAGGTTCCAGAGTCAGATAACCTTGAAATGGTGTTGAGGTCAGAGGAGGTTCTTGTGTTGATTTCTGCTTAGTGACCTTGTGGTTGGAGGAGGTGAGGATTTAAATTAGTATTACCCCACCTAAAATCTTGTTATATAAGACCGTTAATTTGTGAATTGATTCAGTTGTTGCAGAATTGTGAGTCGTGTTATATAAAGTTAATAGTGTATCATCGATCTATATAAAAGTAAGTTTATTATATTTTTCTAATCTTATACAATTCTTATATTTTTTATGTATTTAATAGTGACGTCTATACAAGTGGAATTTTTCCTGAAGCAGAAAAAAAGACACGTGGATGATCAAGGTGATGATGTACGGAAGAAAAAATTTCTCACTCAAAACGTTGATAAACCAAAAGAACAGGAAGAGCAAGATTTGAATATGTCCTCAGTTCGAAACGAATTTCAATTTGAAGTATTGTCTCAACCTTTTTTCACGGATGAAGATTTTCGTCAGTATGACATTAGCGAGAAAGCACCTTCAGAGATATCAGAAGTAAGGGAAGTGGCTGACGTGGACCAATTACCATTGTTAGCTCAAAGTATATATTTTTTAAATAAGAGCCGCACGAAGTGGGTTTGCGTGGGACTGTGTGCCGAAACATTTTTTGATCCAGTAATACGTATTATGGGTACTAAAAGGCAGAGCATATCGTTTTTAGAGGAGGAATGGAAACAATTTTGTTCTTATAACTACACATTAAAATCATATTTTACCGAGAAAAAAACTGTTTATTCGGTAATGAAAATTAATTCGGTAAAGGCATCATTCGAACGTATCGAAGGAACAAAAATATTGAAATTAGAAAGAGGTGACGAGACACTGTATATATCTTATAAGGGTTTATTGGAATTATGGAAATTGTGTGATATTATATCATATCGTTTGGAGGTTTTGAAGCAATTGAATTATAAAACATTCTACTCCAACATGATTCCATGCGTGAGTGTTATGGATGGTGACGTGAAGCTAACTGTCAAAGCATTTCTCAATAATGAAATATCTGAGAAAGGGGCGATTACAAATGAATTAATAATGTTCGGAATTAATAAATTAATGTGTGACATAAGTATGCATAAAGCCGTTACTATGTAAATGTTTTGATTCATTATGTACATATTACTGTAAAATTGTAAACATATGAAATTAAAAATAAAATTTTCTGGACAATAGTTTTATCATTTAACCCACCTAACTTAATAACTTTTGATATATAATGTTGAGCGACAAGAGTATCAGAGTAGTACACATTATCATCGTCAACTGTTAGAAACAAAAGCCATAAATGCGGCGTCGCGTCAAGAGAGACCACATTTTGAGAAGTAGTGTAAAACGAAAAGGTCGTGGTTTACTTAACACGTTAATTAATAAACTGCCAATAGAGTTACATATACCAGGTTACAACTACTGCGGTCCAGGTACAAAATTAGATACTCGACTTAAAAGAGGAGATGGAGGTGTTAATGTATTGGACGAAGCGTGTAAGCTACACGACATTGCATATTCGTTAAGTGACGATTTAGATAAGCGTCACGAAGCAGATAGAAAATTGTATCAAGCGGCAGTACAAAGAGTTAAAAGTTCAGAAGCGGGACTTGGAGAGGGGGCATCGGCATTATCTGTAGCCGCCATAATGCGAGCTAAGACGAAGCTCGGAGTGGGCAACAGTGGGAAGAGAAAGCGTGCGATTAAGCGGAGGAAGCGCGGTGGTGAATTATCATTTCGGGAAGCTGTCAAAAAAGCTCGACATGCCATTTCGCGCAGCGGTAACAAGAGCCTCTTAGAAAATGTTAAATTGGCGCAGTCAGTTTTAAAGAAAAACCACAAAAAAAATAAGACGTCCACGTCAAAGAGTGATTCCAATTCCCAAGAGAGGAGGATTTTTACCTTTAATTCCATTATTTGCAGCTTTGGGAGCAATGGGATCACTCGGCGGCGGTGCAGCTGCAATTGCTAAGGCGGTAAACGATGCAAAGGCTGCGAAAGAACAATTGAAAGAGGCAGAACGACATAATAGGGCTATGGAAACAAAAGCAGTGGGAAGTGGATTCTACATTAAACCTTACAAAACAGGATGTGAATTATATTTACCATTTAATTAAAAAAACTGAAATATTTGCCTCGGCGACCATTGAGTAACTTTGACATATTAAAATATGCTAAAATATTAAAATTACCATTTTTTCGAGGAGTGTTTATGAGAGATACATTACCTAAAAAAATAAGAGAACAGGAAAGTGGAATTATAAATTTAGATGACAATTCTGGTGAAGGAACACATTGGGTAGCATATTACAAAAGAGGTAGAACTGTAAAGTATTTTGATAGTTATGGAGATCTATGACCTCCAGTGGAAGTGGAAAAATATCTTTTGTCAAACGGAGTAGGCGTTATTAATTATAATTATGAAAGATATCAAAAATCGAATTCACAAAATTGTGGACAATTATGTCTACAGTTTTTAATAGCCTTACAAGTTAAGTAAGGATTTAGTTCTTGAAAGATGGTCAACATGGAATCTTCACCGATTTCGTGTACATTTACTCTAACGGGAAATGAATCGGTTTTAGTTTGTGAGTTTAATCCACCAATATACCTGAGCGAAGACGCAACCTATGAAATGTGTATGTTAAATTTTGAAACGTTTAACACAATACCTAACATAGATGAAAGTAATAATTTAATACATTATGAAGAAAGAGGAAAAAAGTCTGCTTGGAAAACTATCGATATACCTACAGGCACATATGAACTCGATGATGTTAATAAATTTCTGAAAGATTATTTTCAAAATAACAATATTCCTGATTATATAAACATTCATGGAAATAATAATACTTTAAAGGCAACCATAAACAAAACAGTTCGGTTAAGCTCGATTTTAGTCAACCAAATTCATTGGGAAGATTGTTGGGATTTGAACCCAGAATATTGAAGGAAAACGACAATAACATCGGTGATTTTCCAGTCGACATAAACAAAGTCAATGCTATAAGAATAGAGTGTAATTTGACCGGTGGTTCTTATAATAACGGAGAACCAGGTCATGTGTTGTATCATTTCTTTCCAAACGTACCACCGGGATTTAAAATAATAGAATCCCCTCTTCAAGCTATTTATCTGCCAGTGACCGTGAAGGTAATTACGAGATTAGTCGTTCGAGTCTTAGATCAAGAGAATCGTTTGGTTAACTTTAGAAACGAAGTAGTTACTATAAGACTTCACTTGAAGAGGTTTACATAATGATTATCTACGACAGTGGTTATTCGAAACAAAAGAAGTGGGATAGAATAAGACGTAATATATTATTTAAGCCACGAAAATATATACTGAATTGTTGTCGACAAAAAAAAAATTGAAATTGACACGAGAAAATAAAAAGTATTTAAAGAGTTTAGGTTATAATGTGTTAATCTAGAGAAAGAGAACAGTACCTTTTAAAAACTCTTAAAGAGAATTATTTTGTAGAAGTGACATAACCGTCAAAGGGTGAGCACCATCATTATATATAAATCAATTATTACCTAAACAAAATGGATATTTTGGGAGTGACTGATAAAATTAAAATGGATACTTCAATAACTAACGTTGAGTATCATTCACACTTACCATTCGGTTCATCATTTGGTAATAACGATGAAGTTCGAATAACAGTTCCGGAAATTGACAATTACACTTTACCATGTGAAAGTTATTTGTATGTAGAAGGAAGACTTCGTTTGGCTAGCGATAATACCAAGCACAGTCCTACAGCACAGTTGATAAATAATCCAGTGGCTTATATGTTTAGCGAGATTAGATATCTTCTGAATGGAGTGCAGGTGGATTCGGTAAGAAATGTTGGGATAACGTCCACGATGAAAGGTTACTTTTCTTTTACTCCCAACGAAACAATAAAATTGGAAAATGCAGGATGGCTTCAGGAGAAAGCAAGAATAAGCAATGTACTCGACGTTAAGGGAAATTTCGCAGCAAGCGTACCTTTAAAGACATTGTTAGGTTTTGGGGAAGATTATAGAAAGATAATCTTGAATATGAGGCAGGAACTGGTGTTGATCAGAACGAATGATGACGTTGATGCAATTTATGAAAGTAATACGGCTGAAAAAATCAAACTAACAATTGATAAAATTGTATGGAGGATGCCGCATGTATCAGTAGGATTGCGAGAGTAATTGGTTTTAACGAGGATAACAGATAGAGATGTTGAAATGCAGGTCCCTTTTAGGAGCTGGGAATTACACGAGTACCCTTCCCTTCCAACTACTACAAATCATTCATGGACTGTAAAAACTGCTCCACAGTTAGAAACGCCAAGATATATAATTATTGCTTTTCAGACTAAGAGAAAGGGTGTTGCCGATGTTAACATGAGTCTGTTTGATGATGTTAAGTTAAAATCTTTAACAGTGTTTCTAAATGGTGAACGATATCCGCTTGATAATTTAGACATTGACATTGAGAATAATAAATACGCCATCCTATACGATATGTATTCTAGATTTCAAGAATAATATTACCATCGTGAAAGTAGTCAACCTTGGTTCAATCCAAAGGAATTAGCTCGATGTCCTTTAATAGGAATTGACTGCACGTTTCAAAAAGATACGATGCATAAAAGTGCAGTAGAAATCAGAATTGAGTTTACAACTAAAGAAAATATCAAGGCAGATACTATCGCATACTGTTTAATTCTGCACGACAAAGCATTCTCTTATTTACCTCTCACAAAAATCGTACGTCAGTTGATGTAAACGTTGAAGCGTAATAACATTATTAAAAGTGATGCTATGAGCTAAACGTAATTTGATTTTGTAAGAAGCAACATCAACGGAACCATGAAAGAGTTTATTATCATTGATATCCAAGGATTTAAAGTGGAAGATAATAAATTTATACCGAAAGAGTTGGCTTCTTACGATAGTGAAAATAAAGTAAGTCATTTTATGTTTCAACCTCACACCAGTTTGTCATTAGTATCCAGAAAATATCAGAATGTTGCAAACTGGTTAATGACTAATCACCATTGCATTAGCTGGAATACGGGATTCGTTCCGTTATCGGATTTTGATGCAATTATCAATTCTTTGTGTTGTACAGCCAAAGTTGTATACGTTAAAGGAACGGAGAAGACTCGGTTTCTACGTGGAATTCTTACAGGAAGTACATGTGTAATACCTGTAATGGATTTGAGTGAAATTTACGGAAATGTGCAAAAATTACAACAGTCCGAAGCCAAGTGTCCGTTTCATTTAAGAAGAACTTGTATGTGCGCATTAACCAACGTGTATGATCTATATTATTTTGTAATGAACCAGTTACAAAAACGTAATTTTTCAAGAAGCATTTGTGATATAGTGTGAGGGAACTTTGGTTCTTAGTTATTGAAAGAAAAGTTCAGCTTCGCGATGGATTCGCTGAGACGTCTTTTTTGCAAGCAAATTATAAAACACACTGTAGAAAAGGTTGGTGATGTCATGAAGAAGTACGAGACAGATCATTCTTTCACCGATATACCGGACAAGGACTTAATATACTTCCCCAAATGGTATTTAGCTCACAAGGTCACATCTACTGATCTAGAATTTGTCTACAATAAGCTTCCTGATCGTTTGAAGGGTGAGCTACAAATGTTCAGAATCTGTGAACACCATCATTGTTTCCAATTGGATTTTAGCGACGCAATAGACGGTCCAGCACCTCGTAAGATGAATTGTATTTTATGTAATTATGCTTAATTATTATAATAAAAGAAATCAAAAAGAACACCTTGCTTTATTCGTTATTTATAATAATACTAACAATAATTACTGAAGCGTTAAGATTTTGAAATACCCCGTATAAAAACGAATCGTAAAAACAAAACACACTTTCATTCGTGTTGATTGAATATTTATTCGTATATTATATATATATCTTCGTTTTTTATAGAATCAATTAATAAAATCAATTAATAAAATAAACTTATATAACGTGATATTTTATATATTAGTTCGTATGCATGCAATATAGAACGGCTTTGACCTATGCTTGGTTACATAATTGAGAGTCGCAATTTTGGATACGCGTGGGTGATATTTTGTATAGTTCAAGATTGCAATTATGTATGCATGCAACAGCGTGTATTTGAAATTCAACATAATTCAGCATAATTTAGTCGAGACAAATCAGGATATGAATTAAAATAAGCAAGTGCTAAAACTGTCCGAGGATATTGTTCGTATTATTTCCCTTCCTAGAGAAAGTTACGACACGACAAATTCATTTCTAATATTAATAATTTTAATTAAAGTGAACAAGTCGACTTGCGTTTACTTCGGCAAATATAAATTACGAGTTAATAAACTGAACAAATAAGCTAAATCTCACTCAATCCCTTGTTACTCCTATCGTTACTTCCACCGCAAAATCTATCGTTTCTAAACATGCTGCTGCTAAATCTGCTCCAATTTCTAAATCTAAATCTGCTCCTATTTCTAAACCTGCTCCTATTTCTACACTTGCACCTGCTTCTATTTCTGAACTTTATGACGTTCAACTTGAAGGCTTCCGCGGCCGTCGTCCATGTTTGAATTGGCTTCCGGTTGGAACCGCGTCACGTTGACTTCTTCTACTGCCGACGTTTCGTTCTCCATTGCAGAAGAACTTCCTCAGGGCTGCTGCTGCTGCTGGTGGTGTTGCTGCTGCTTCTCGTGGGTCGTTGAGACCCAGTCTCAACGAACCGTCGGCAGTAGAAGAAGTCAACGTGACGCGGTTCCAACCGGAAGCCAATTCAAACATTTATGACGTTCTTTCTCGTCAATCCAGATGTACGCGGGGTAGTCGCAGATGTATGCGAGGTAGTCAATCTTCTCGTCTAAGGACCGCTGAAAGTTTGTGGTTGCCTAACCGTCAGTATGCGTTATTTAGGCGTCAACAAAGGATGACTAGGATTGTTAAGAGCAGCTATCCTTTCATCTTTACGTTCGCCGCAAAATGACTCAGACTCAATGTTTTTGTCTAAGCAAAAGTCCAGTGCGGAGTTGTTAGGTCAGTCGCAACTTCGAGCGACTAAATCCTAATGAATCTGGTGATTCTGAGATAATTAATATATCAGACCGATCAATGGAGATATCTCAATTATCATCAGCTCAATCACCTATTGGGGATAATATTAATTCATCAAAATCTGTTAACATTATTTCCAATATTCAGATTCAACCATCCCCACAACGTCAAATTCCAGCACCTCAGGTTGTTTCTTCGCAACCACTGCAGCCCCGAATGTCGACACCTATCGTTTCTTCACAACCACTTACATCTACCGTTTCTTCACAACCAGTTCCTTCACAAGCACGAGCACCCTCTATTACTTCACAAGAACCCTTAGCACCCTCTATTCCTTTACAAGAACCCTTACCCTCTATTCCTTTACAAGAACCCTTTTCCAATTTATCTAGAGTTATCTCAACAGCAGTCCAAAATTATTATGATGGAATAATGCCTGAAGTAAAGAATTATTGTTTACAGGGTGAGAGAAATCTTAGAAAAGTCACGGACGAGTTAGAAACATGTGGCGAGATTATGCGTATAGTTCGCCTAAGGGCTCCGACTGACCGGGCTTTGAGCGAACAATACGATAAAATTTCGCTTGTACACGTACCGTCTGAGTCTAATCCAAGATTTATTTCATAATCTTGCCGCAGACATATCTACTTTATGATAATTCTTAAGGTAGATATGTCTGTGTTTATTGTTGTTCAATGGTTTGTTCTTCAAATGAAGTTGGGAAAATATTGAACAAGAGATAGATTAGGTAAAAATATTGAACAAGAGATAGATTAGGTATAAAGTATACCTAATAAGACATCTGTATTATTAATGTTATTCACTTTACACCAATAATGGTCCAACAGTTAAATCCATTTTCTTAGAGCAGGTGGAATTGAAAGTGAGTCAATTATTTTTAGTTTTACAGTTTACGGGTATATTATTTTTGTACTCATCCAGTTATCAGATGGAACATTATTGAACGCGGAAACCGCTACGATAAACTATTCATCGGTTGGGTTTCCGCAGTTTTCACCCGTCTCACCATCTTACACCCCAACACCGCTGACGGCGACGCCTCAACGTATTCGTTTGAGGAGAATAAAGCGAGGGGTGTTTGCGCCGCCTGTGTTGGGGCCGCAGCCTGAGCCGCTCTTCCCTGCGCCAGCGGCGAAACCTGTGCAGGTGCAGGTGGAAGTTGAGGCTGCACCATCATCCACCGAGATGGATGAGTCATGGGTTTGTTTTTTTATTATTACATTTTTTCAACATTTTTAATAACATTACTTTTACAGTGAAGATTGACAGTAAACTGGATCACTTTAGAACTTGGATGGAGAAGAGATTTCGAAGGCCGCAACACCCCCTTACGGCAATATATTGGCCGGAATAAGTTCTAGAGTGATCCACATTAGATTAGATTAGAGCGGTAGATCGCCCTGTCGGTTGGGCGAGACTACGGTGGAGGCTCTGTTAGTTTAAGTTATTTATAGTTTTTGTTACGGTGGAGGCTCGTTATTTATAGTTTTTGTTACGGTGGAGGCTCGTTATTTATAGTTTTTGTTAGTTTAAGTTATTTATAGTTTTTGTTACGGTGGAGGCTCGTTATTTATAGTTTTTGTTAGTTTAAGTTATTTATAGTTTTTGTTAGTTTAAGGTATTTATAGTTTTTAAATAAATAATTTCTTACAACACGCATTTTTACTATAAATAGTAGATGATATTAATAACTACAACATAATAATAGAGTGTCGCATTTGGTAAAGAGTGAAAGTACCGTTTCAGAAAAATACTGTTTTAGAAATAATATGAAGTTTAAACAACAGTCTCTAAAGTTACCTATACAAAATTTTGATGATGCGATCATAAACGAAAACTTTAAACGCCACAGTGCTCTTTTCGGAGGATCAACTAATGCCATAATCAGTGATAAAAGTGGAAGTGGTAAAAGTAATTTGTAATTTGTTGGTAAACGCTAATGGGCTGCGTTTCAAAAATTTATACATTTGTTGTAAGACCTTATCTCAAGAAAAGTATAACTTTCTTAGACATTTGCTGCCTACAGTGCCGGAGATAGGCTGCTTTGAAATTTCTGATACTGATAAGATAGTATCCCCTGCAAATGTAAAGAATATTCAGTTGTTGTTTTTGATGACGTTCAATGTACTACACAAAATGTAATTAAAGAATACTTCTCTTTTGGACACCATAAAAATGTCGATTGTTTCTATTTAAGTCAAACTTATAGTGCAATTCCAAAACAAATGATTCGTGATAATTGTAATTTCTTAGTGTTATTTCGGCAAGATTCTACAAATCTAAAACATGTATTTGATGACCATGTGTATGGAGACATGACCTTTGACCAGTTTCTATGCTACGCTTGTAGGAAGGAACCGTTTGGTTTTTTAGTTATTGATACTGACTGTACTATCAACGGAGGTAGATATCGTAAAGGATTCGACAATTATATAAACCTTTAAAACCACTACATTTTAACATTGTTCTTCAGTGTTGTAAAAGGCGTTAAAGGAAACGGATGCGCTATGAGTAATAAACTTAAAGCTGAATTAGCTACTGCACGTGAAAGTTTGCGTATTAAATTAAAAACACTTAAATCCGATATCGAACGATCAAAACATCATATTGAGCAATCAAAAAAATACCTTCAGGCGACTTATTCCACCTGTTGTAGAACCACTAAGAGATATTATCAATAAGCTGGATATTGTTCGCAGTATTTTACCTACAAAAGAAGAGCAACAATCGTACGAAGCCAGTGAAAAAGGCTTTAAAGGGGACCCGAAAAGTTCTTTCATACGAAAAAGACCTCTTTATAAATTAAAATCTGATCCTTCATCACAAATTACATGGTCAGAAAAGCACGATGTGAGTACTTCAACACCAGTTGGTCGTGAAATTGGAAAGAAACAACCTTCCATCTTAGAAGAAGAAGAAGAAGAAGAAATTCACGACATCTCATGGAGAACCTGAATCTCCACCATCAAAATCTGCTTATGAAGAAGCTGAAGAGTTTCATACAGATAGCAGTAGTGTCCCTTTAGACGAATCCGAAGCTCACGCTCGTACTCTTTTACAAAAACGGAAATCAATACTACAATCTAAATTACAATCACCAGAGGTACAGGCTACTTTACAACAAATTGATCCGTTACCACGTGATTATATTACACGATTTGATGTTGATGTGGAAAGTGAATTTGACACCAAATACGGTGTAAGAAAAGATGATGGGAAATTGTTTATTGGTACCGCGGAAGTTGCGTTTGATTGTCGTGATCTTGTAATAGGAGACTTAACATATAAAGGTATAAAAGGTTTATATGAACTGATTTTTAAGAAAGCTCCTGAGAAATTTACATTTCACGATGTACGTGACTATAGAGATATATTGAGAAGAACTCATGCATTTAAAGTAAATTATGATCCTTTTGGGCGAATATCTGCAAGTAGAGGATTTAAGTATACGCATATTATAAAACCAATAATGCAGGAAAACCACCAAACGTTTGGTGGGCTCGAAGCTGGAAAACAGGTGGAGCTTTAGAAAAAGAACTTATACCTAACAGTTGTACACAGTATCAATACTGGGATAATGCTAATGAATTAGTAGAACGATTACGTTTATTGAAAGCATCAGAATCTGCAGGTCATACAGGACATATCAATGAGATTATAGCTATTATCGAAGAATTGAAAGAAGCCAAAATTATTTCGTAAATTTTAAGTATTTAGCTGAACGATATAGAGGTCATTGTTCAGTTTCACGTCTTTGTTGGTCAGTTCACAATGACCATTGATAAGTTTGGAAGACACATTACTAAACATACACTTCTCAAGCATATTGTGTCTAGACAATTATTTTATGAAACATTATTAGACTTTCGAGGTGACAAGTTAAATGCCCAAGGCGAATTTATTATTTCAAATAAAGGTAATCAAACGACGTAGACGATTCAAGAAACTTGCGTGGTTAAAAAAGTAATTTTTCATAAACCTTGGAACAGGGAAGTATATATCAACGGTATAAATTGTACTGATACTTTAATTGGAAGAACGTTGAATGTGGGAGATAAAATCTCGTTTGCACAGCTGTAGTTTGTGCAGCTGTAGTTTGTGCAACTACATTATTTGTTGAATTCATTATAAGGAAACGAGTTCTAATTGAAAATGTCTAATTTATCATCGGTTGTAAAACGTGATGTTGTCAATGAACTGCACAAACCAGCAAGGAAAAACTTTCGCCGTCGTCGAGTTATAATAAAAAGTCTCAGAGATCTCTTCCAAGCAGATTTAATTGAAATGCTTCCTTATTCAAAGATAAACAAAGGATACAAGTACATTCTGGCTGTGATCAACACATTTTCTCAATTTGCTTGGGGAATAGCATTAAAAAACAAGACAGGTAAAGAAGTAACCAAAGCTTTTCAAACAATCTTATCTGAAGGTAGAAATTCTATACCGAGAAATCTGCAAACAGATAACGGAAAGGAATTTTACAATGCAGACTTTCAAGATTTAATGAAGAAGTATAAAATTAATCAATACAGCACATATTCTAATTTAAAAAGTTCGATAGTTGAACGCTTTAATAGAACATTAAAACAAAAAATGTGGAAAGAATTTAGCATGCAAGGAAATTTCAGCTGGTTCAAGTTATTACCACAACTAATCGAAGAATACAACAACACAGTTCACAGTACGACGGGTTACAAACCTAGTAAGATAAATCAAAGAAATGCGAAAACTATTTTACAGTCCGTCTACAGCAATATTAAAATTTTGGATCCAAGAAGTGCAAAATTTAAAGTTGGAGATCATGTGCGCATCAGCAAATATCGACAAGCATTTGCGAAAATGTACACTCCAAATTGGTCTAACGAAATATTTACAATTTCATCAGTGCAGAATACTAATCCTCGAACATATCTAATTAAAGACGCTGACGGTGAAGCTATACTTGGTGGGTTTTATGAGTACGAATTACAAAAAGTGAAACATCCTGATGTATATTTAATTAACGTGTTGAGAAAAAAAGGTAATAAAGCACTAGTTAGTTATTTAGGATTAAGTTCTAAACATAATGCTTGGATACCAAAACGCAATGTTTTATAATAACTTTTTATTAATTATAATTATAAACATACATTATTTACAATAAATATATTTTACAAACTAACATATTTACTTTGTAGTATATTTTATAAATGAAACATATTTAATCTATTTACTATTTTTATTACTTTTTTCTAATTCCTTTTCTAATTCTTCAATTAATTATTTCAGTTTTCTATCTCTTTCTATATCAGCTATTTTATAATGACCCCATGCGAGAGTAGAAATCTTGTCATCCACAATATAACGTTTACCATCTTTCGATGATAATGCAACTTTATTTTTCAACTCTGTGTACACCGTATGAAAATCTGAATGAAACACGTACATTTTTTTAAAAATGAAACCATCTCGTTCAATAATTTCTTTGTAGTCATCCACAGTTAAATATTTATCTATAACATATTTTTTAACACCTTTCGCTTTCTTAGTACATTTTGAAATAAGCTTTACAGAATAGGCTTTCGCGCCTGTACCAACGAACGATTCTATTACTTGTCCGGCGTATTCATCTTTGAATCTTCCAATAATTGATTCAGTTTGAGGCATTTCATGAATATTATTTGTTGGGTAATTTGAAGTATCAAATTTATTTAAATTTTGCTTTATATCTTCGTACACATTACCAGTATTAACGGATAATATTAAACTGTCCGTATCGGTATATAATAGAGCTGCATGATTGTTATATTTTCGTTTTATGAAATTATAATAAAACTCGTACATTACTGTTTTCGATATTTCCAAAACACAAAATCCTACGTATAAAGGTTTGTTATAATTTACTTGTACTTTGGTTAATTCTATTGCGACCAGGTGATCACTAAAAATTTTACTCGATTTGTAGTTCGGTTTAGCAATCAATGATTCAGCTCCCGGTCTCCGATTATGACTTTCCCACCTGGTAGCTAATTTAATGTCGACGCGATTCTCAACATTTTCCATGGTCTTACCGAAGACACTATTATTAGTTAACTTGTAGAAATTTTTTCAAATTCGTTTTTCGCTTCAGCTCGTTTCTGCGAATTAAAGTCTATATATATTTTTAACCAACGAGACTGTTTAAATTTAATTGCCCTGTGAATTTGAATTAATGTTAAACCATGTTCCAAACATTGCTTTAGATTTAAATAGTGAATTACGTATTTGGTTTTGTTATAGAGATTTGGAATAAGTTTACTATATTTTGACTTTGGTGGAATTATGTTTTCCGGACAAAACGGCAAATCGTTGTGCTTTTCATGTAAATAAGTCGGATATTCCAAATCTACTTCGAATACGTATCCAACATCTGAATTTTCTTCGAATTCTGAAATGTTAAGATTGTTAATTTCTTCTCTGCTTAACCAAGTGAATTCTCCCCATGGAAATCTCGAACACATCGCATGCCCGTAGAGATTTGTAGCATCAAGATAAAGTAAATAATTAGTTGCCTTGCTTGAATCAAAGCTCTGTAAAAATTTATTATTAGCGTTTTCAATTCTTATAGTGCACATGCTCACTCCACCACGAATACCCATTCTGAAAAAGTGTAACATATCAACATCCTGTAATAATTCTAACTTAATTTTCGTTATTCGTAACATTGCATCCCAACTTAATCCCGGAGCTGTGAAAAAAACGGCAAGGGTCAAGTTTATAATTATCAATACAAAGATCTCTGAAATTTTCAAATACGTCTGCTAATAATAAAATATCTGATGTTACATATATATCGCTGTAATCACCCATACTTTTACAATTAAATAAATTCCAAAGGCGCTGTGCTCTTTCATAATCTTCATCACTAATGTGTTCATCATAAAGCACGTCATAAAATTCTTCTCTAGAAGGTAAGGTGGGATAATCTAATTTCTCGAATGAATTAATAAAACAATATGGAAAAACCCCTTTTTGCCGTACTAATTTAAACATTTCATCATCATTGAAATATTTCCTAATTTCCCTACATTGCCAATCTTCCAAGTATGAGCCTAATTTTTCCAAAGACGATTGCATGAAACGAAAAGAATCTACAAATCTTATTTTGAAATAGACTTTGCGCATTTTTCCTTTACAATCTATCTTATCCCCGACTTTACGTATAATATTCAAGAAAAAGTATTAACTTTGGTTCAGAGTATATTGGATATTCATAAAGCGTTAAAATGGAATGTCGAAATTTTCGGAGTGTATTTCTTGGATTCTAAACAAAGTACCAAATCTTTCAATACCAAAAATAAAATAACTTGTTTTGGAACGGATATATATAATATATATCGAGACTTCGTGAACGAAATTCATGCTAAAATGTCAGAGTTTCAGGAGCGAGATTCAGGTAAAGAAATTAATTAATACATTCTTTTGGAATAATGTATAATGTTGTAAATATTGTTGCAGGGTGGACTTTGTGCAGAATTTTGTATATGGAAGTCAACATTAATAAATATAATCCTTTGAGAGCATCCAGCTTCATGTCATTACCGGCTTCAATAAGTGCGAAAAAAGCAGTCATAAACGTTAGAAATAATGACAACGCTTGTTTTGCCTGGGCGATAACATCAGCGATGTGTCAACCGACAGGTCTTCCTCAAAGGATATCTTCGTATCCCCATTATAGTACGGTAGCAGATTTCACAGATTTAGAATTTCCACTGAAAGTTTGTGATGTGAAAAAATTTGAAAGTCAGAACAATATTTCTATAAATGTTTATGGACTTGCTTCCCATTATAACGGTAACGTTATAGTCTATGAAGTTGTAGGACCGCTACATTTTACTAAAAATCGAAAAGATATTCATATAAATTTGTTATTGGTTGATGACGGTAACGAAAATACTCACTATTGTTGGATTAAAAATTTATCGCGTTTAGTGTCAAAACAGACGTCACACCACGGTCACGAGAAATATATTTGTGAAGGATGTTTAATATACTTTCCATGTGTAGAAAAATTGCAACGACACGAAAGAAAAGATTGTAAAATTATCAAAACAATTTTACCATCAGCAGAGTTAAAAATAAATAAATATGGTGAATCTATCCCAGAAAATATATTACAATTTGAAAATTTTGAGAAGCAATTGAAACTGCCCTTTGTTGTGTACGCTGATTTCGAGGCTTTACTAAAACCATTAGATAGAGTTGAACCAACTCCAAATAAGTCTTTCACAGTTAAATGTTATGAACACGAACCTCATTCTTTTGCGTATTATATTAAGTGTAGCTTTAATAACAATCTGTCAAAATTAAAGTTATATCGCGGACAAAATGCTGCTACTGAGTTTATGAAATCGTTAGAAAAACATATTAAAGAGATTTATGATAAATATTTAAGTAAAATTAGACCAATGCTTGATTTAACACGAGAAGAAAAAGAGGTCTACGACAGCGCAACGATGTGTCATATTTGTGAAAGACCAATATTGGATGTTAAGGAAAAAGTCCGAGACCATGAACATTTAACTGGAGCGTTTAGAGGAGCTGCTCATTCGGTGTGTAATGTTAATTTTAAAATACCAAAATTCATTCCAGTTTTCTTTCATAATCTTTCTAATTATGATAGTCATTTATTTGTGAAGACGATGGCATTAGAAGGAGAGGACGTTGATGTGATCGCACAAAATAAAGAAAAATATATATCTTTTTCGAAATTAATACAGTAGTAGCTCCCTCAGAACTTCCGGCACCCTATTCTTGGGGATCAGTAACTGCGTCTTCTGTTCCGTGCCTTCCTGGTTCTCGATGGTTCGTTTCAGAAGACCATGATCCAGCACTATGGAGTCCCACTGCGCCCAGTGCGATTTTACGGATGGTGCATATGGTGCTATCTCTTCCCAAGTAGGCCTTGCCTCCCTACTTTTCCATTCCAGCACCAATTTCAAATCCTGATCGTTCTCCTGGTCTCGTCGCAATTCTTCACCTTGCCATTTGTCGTCTATAACGGCCGTCCTCGCAGTCGTGGCTACTTTCTCCTCCAGACGACTACAATGCTTACAGTCTTCAGCACAAGGTCTTCTCGACAGAGCATCGGCATTTCTATGGCTAGTTCCGGCCCGATGCTGGATTTCAAAATCGTATTCCTGAAGTCGTTCAATCCATCGTGCGACTTGTCCTTCAAGATTCTTGAATCGAAGGAGCCATTATAAAGCGGCATGGTCCGTCCTCAGGAGAAAGTGTCTGCCATATAAGTAGTTGTAGAAATGTTCTATGGACTTTACCACGGCCAGCAATTCCCTTCTAGTGACGCAATAATTTCGTTCCGGCTTTGACAGGACTTTACTGAAGTAGCCAATCACCTTCTCTTGCCCTTCTTGTATCTGGGACAGTACGCCACCGATACCAACATTGCTAGCGTCAGTGTCCACGATGAACTTGCCTTCTGGGAGAGGGTAACTTAGAATAGGAGCACTTATCAAGTACTGTTTTAGTTGTTCAAAACTAATTTGGCAATGTTGGTCCCATTCAAACGGACGACCTTCTTCGGTGAGTTTTGTCAACGGCTTAGCGATGTCCGCAAATCCGGGAACATAGCGACGATAGTAAGTGCATAGGCCTAGGAAACTCCTTATCTGGTGTTTATTCTTGGGAGTTGGCCAGTCCTTCACGACCTGAATCTTCACTTGGTCCACGGCGATTCCATTCCCATTAACAATATGGCCTAGATAATTTACTTCCTTCTGGAACAGGTGGCACTTCTTGAGACTAAGCTTTAGTCCAGCTCCGCGAAGCCGCTGGAACACTCCTTCCAGGTTCTTCAGATGGTCGTCGAAAGTTTTCCCCACCACAATTATGTCGTCCAGGTATACTATGCACGTTGTCCAGAACAGACCCTTCAGAACCGTCTCCATCAGCCTCTCAAATGTCGCTGGGGCATTACATAAGCCGAACGGCATCACCGTGAATTGCCACAGACCCATACCAAGGGAAAACGCCGTTTTTTCTCGATCTTCGGGCGCTAGTTCCACTTGACAATAACCACTCTTTAGATCCAAGGTCGAGAAGATCTTTGAACCAGCCAGGGTGTCCAGGGTGTCATCAATCCGTGGCAGAGGATAGCTATCCTTTTTGGTGACGTTGTTGAGCAATCGATAGTCTACGCAGAACCGTGTGGATCCATCCTTCTTCTTCACAAGCACTACCGGTGACGCCCATGGGCTGCTTGATGGCTCAATCACATTGTCTTTTTCCATCTCGCGAATGATGCGTTCTGCTTCTTCACGCTTCGCCAATGGTAACCTCCTTGGAGCTTGACGGATGGGTCTTTCTTCTCCTGTCTCTATCTTGTGTTTTACGATGTCGGTTCTTCCCTTAGGTCCATTTTCTACCTCGAACACATCTTGATAACGACAGAGCAGATTCTTTGCTTTTGACTTTTGCTCTGTCGACATGACCATTTCCAACAACTTCTTCGGGACTTTCGTCTCTTGTACGTTTGCTTCTATTTGGCGGGAAATGGAGGACACCATGGCGCAGCTTCCCAAGATCGTTCCTCTCTTGACGTTGACGGGGAAACAGTTCACATTCATTAGGCGGACTGGTATTTCCTTCTTTGCTGTCAACAACGTTTTCCCAACGAGAACTCCTCTTCCAATCTTCTGATCGTCAGTATTAGGTTCGACCATAATGACTTGCCCATCTTGGAAAGCGCCATTCAGGTTTCCGTCGACTATAACCTCGGTTCTGCTGGGCAATACGACATCTTCGACGAGAACAACTCGAGCGCTCACGTCCTCTCGCTGATGTAGAATCAACTCCTCGTTGTTAACCGCCATCACGCAACGCTTCAGATCCAATTGGAATCCATGGGCACACATGACGTCCATGCCCAAAATCGCCTCGTCCTCTATTTCCGCTACCAGCGCACGGTGCTTGATGGGGGTCGATCCAATTGTAATAGTCACCTCTACTTCACCATGGACAGTGGCTGATGTTCCGGTTGTTGTCCTCAGTCTCCACTTAGTCGGCTCGGTGCGTTTTGATGATGTGATAACGTCGGGTCTTAAGATAGTCTTCGTCGCACTGAGGGATGAGGTAATGAGGTAAAAGTAAGCATTAATGGCACAGTTATTCCTGTAGTCGAATGCAGTAAAAGTTTAGGGATACATCTGGATAAAGATTTGCGCTTTAAATCTCATGTTACTAAAATGATCCAAAAAGCTTACTATCATCTCAAAGTTCTATACGGGTGTAAAGACTCTTTAAATGTAAATTTAAAGAAAATGCTATGTGATACACTAGTTTTAAGTCATTTTAATTACTGTGATACCGTGTACGGCCCATGCTTAGATAAAAATGATGTACGGAGAATACAACAAGTCCAAAACTCCTGCCTTCGGTTTATTTACGGAATCCGGCGCACTGATCATATCTCACACACCTTAAATTGGATTAAGTGGCTCAACATGAACAATCGACCCTACTTGCATTCTAGTGTCTTGTATTTCAAAATTTTGTGTAATAGAGTCCCAGTGTACCTGTACAATAGATTGTTTTTCAGAACAGATGTGCATAACATCAACGTTAGGAGTAAGGGATTACTTACAACCCCACTTCACCGCACTGCTCTTTTTCGTAGGTCCTTCTCTTTCAATATTGCACATATTTTTAATAAACTGCCTAATGATTTGAAATTTCTGCCAATGACTAGCTTTCAATCCCGCATGAGAGTCCACCTGTTATCTTTGCAGAATAACTCCGGTCCTTGAATTTGTCGAGACTGCCTCATCTTTTATGCAAATTTAATCATTTTACATTATAAATCTTTCTCTGATGCCAATGTAATATTCATTGTAATAATCATGTAAGTTGTACCTACCTATCTTTATAATCTTGTAAAATTTTATTTTTTTCTGTCAACCTCTCAGTTCTTCGCCGTATAATATAGCAATATAGTTTTTAAACATTTCTAGGTTCAGGAATAATAACAGCTATTTACAGCTGATCCTGTGCCTCTTGACTGCTGTTTCTTTCTTTTCTTTTCCTTTCTTTTTATTTTCATTCTCTTTTATTTTTTATTTGTTTTTTTTTCTCTCTCTCTCTCATCTCTATTTGCGATTTAATTAATTATACAATATCAATTTTAATTAAGTTGTTTATTTATTTCTTGTTTCCATTATGTACTGTATGCAGTCAATAAAACTTATTATTATTATTATTATTATTATTAATTTCCATAGTAACTATTGTGATCACAATTGTTACTTTGGGAATAAATCACCAGATAAATTTACTTGGAGGTGAATAAATCGGGCCTAAGCCGCTTTAAAATGGAAGATTGTAAAGGATCAGAGACTCCTATGGAAGTAAAACCACCAACTGATACATCGCCTTCAGAATGCATAATCGATATTAAACCCTACAGAGAATTAATTGGATGTTTAATGTACGCCATGATGAATATGAGACCTGATTTAAGTGCTGCAGTCAACTTCTTTAGTAAATAGATACCAGAGTAATGCTACGTTAACTCAATGGGTTGCTTTGAAACGAATTTTGCGTTATACAGTGACCGCCAAAAAGTTCGCACCATATGGGAAAAATGTTTATTATTGATTTTTCTAAAAAACTTTTTGTGCCAATAGTTTGCGCATATTCGATAACCAAATATAAGCAGGACAGATCCGGTGAACAATTCTTAGTGTGGCTAAAAATGGCACCTATTTAAAATACGAAAATTAAAAAAGTCTTATAATTTGAAATTGTTAGACGTATTAGACAAAATCTTAGTAGGATCTGATAAGTTATTGCAAAATGTATCGCTTGGTACTCAGATAAAATTTTCTGCGGCATAATATTTCGAAAAAAGAAGATTTTTAATTTTTTCGGTTTTGTTCAAGATGTGAAGCGGTAAATGGGCATTTGGTGTTTAACTCTTAGGAGTAGTTAGCTTACTCATTTATATCCATAAAAAATATTTAAAAGAATCAAATTTACTCTTGGGTTCTTAACT